>CM035113.1:12378655-13088643 GCA_020205505.1 Panax japonicus
AATGAGCAATTAGTTGCTACTAATTCACATGCTTATATAACTATTGGTTCACATGTGTGTACTATTGAATCACATTCTTGTACTATTAGGGGAGTTGGTGCAAAATTGATAATACTTGCATGACTAAGTTAAAAATGGAGTTATAGATGGAGGTACTATACTGTAATTATTTTTATCACATGATTAGAACTATTGAGTCACATGATTTACTATTGATTCACATTATTTACTATTAGGGGAGTTGGTGCAAGTTTGATAATACTTGCAGGACTAAATTAAAAATAAAGAAAAAGAAGAAGGTATTATACTATAATATTTCGAGTCCCAAAACGTGCAATTATCGAAACTATAATTTCCTATAAATAGAAGCTCATTCTTCTTTCGTTTCTCACCAATTCACAAAAGCTTTAGAGCAATTATTATAGAGAGAAATTATAGAGAGAAAGAAGAAGAGAAGTCTGCTACCTCACTATTCCAGTATCCAGTTTTTTTTATGGTAGGGAATATTATATATTTGTTGTACTCGTAGGGAGTATTATTTCTTTCTTATCCATGAAGAGAAATTATGTTATTCCATTCTTTATTATTCTATTGAAATAACCTGTATACGCGGGCTACCCTATACTTGGTGAAATTCTTCTGTTATTCCATTCTTTATCATTCTGTTGGAACATCCTGTCTGTGCGTTTACGCCGGACCTGGTTCCATTATTTATCATTCTGTTGGAATATCTTGTATGTGCGTTCTACACCGGACCTGGTTTCGTCTTTATTATTCTGTTGGAATATCCTGTCTGTGTGTTTTACGCCGGACCTGATTCCGTCCTTATTAGTATTCTGTTGGAATAACCTGTCTATGCGAAGTACCACATGCATGGTGATTTCTGTTGTTATTTCATTCTTTATTATTCTATTGGAACATCCTGTCGGTGCGAATTTCGCCTGACCTGGTTCCATTATTTATTATTTTGTTGGAATAACCTGTATATGCTAAGTACCGCATACATGGTGATTTCTTTTGTTATTCCATTCTTTATTATACTCAGTTGGTTAAATTTTTGACTTCTATACTCCATGAAATTAGTGGAATATCCTTGATATTTGCGCTCTATCCAGTATCTTTTCATCGAAATATTCTTCTGAACATTCTTGAATTTTACTCTACAAAGCAGTATCATGTTGATAATTTGGACATTATTAGTTCCTGGGTAAATTAATTCTTGAACTTGTTTTATTGAATTCTTATATCATTGTCATCATCCTCATGTTTATATTTTGTTGAAAGTCATCTGTGGCCTGTAGTGCATAGATGGACTTGGTATGATTATGACCAAGGATTATTCGGTGTAATCATGACCGCAATATTACAAATGATGTGGTAAAAGTCCTCATTGGCCCATAATGAATTGATGGAATTTTTTTGGTATGATTATGGCTATGGATTCTCTTCGGCCAAGGGTGCAAAGATGAATTATTTTATGGCATGATCATGACCGTTGATGAAAAAACGATTATCTTTGGCCTGTAGTGCATGGATAATTCGTGGTCGTGATACTAAAAATATCCTTTTCCTGTAGTGCAGGGATGAGTTAATGATGTGGATTATTTATTAAGCCGAGTCTCAGCGATAAAGTTGGTGAAAAACTTTTTAAATCATAGAAGATAGTAGATTTTATATTTTACTTGACTCTTCTAATGGATTGTTTATTCCGCTGCAGTTTTTGATCTAAAACTTGTTGTTTATTACATTCTAACAGTTATTATACTGTTGAAGGATAATGATAATTTATTCTGCATTATCTTAGTCATAATATTTCTTACTGGGCTAGTTGAGCTCACCCTTTCATTCACTGTTCTTTTCAGGAAATGAGAACGTAACTGGGACTAGTCGGGGAATAGAGTGATGGTCCTAGATGTTTGCATTAGTAGTCCTCACTATTCTGTTAAATAGAATAACAATAAATGTAATGAGGACTCCATTGAGTTTGTATACTCTCTAGTAAATAATATTTGTATTCAAGCTCACAACTCATGTTGTATATTTAAGATTGTATTTGTATTCTGTACCATATATTTGGCGACTCATAATAGGTGATGTATTCCTATTTTGGGGGCGTCACATACCCAGTAGTAATAGTACAGTAATACGCGTGGTTGCATAGTAGCACACGATATTGATTATTGATGCTTACGTGAAAAGCCACTCAATTATACTTAATTATTGCTACCGTAATTGCTGCATAATATCTCTCATATTATTGATTCAATTATTGTCATAGTATCATCTGTATAATATTTTATATTATTAAATCAATAATTGAGACGACAAAGTTATTCATATTATTATTTGCAATATTGACAATGTCTAGAAAGTTCTGTCAAGGAGAGGTTTGATCAACTAATTGCGTGCCAATAGGCAGAAATCCTTATCGGAAAGCCCCCTCTTTCCTGGGAATGATTTGGTTGTTAAATATTGTGAGTTATAATATTAATGATGAATAAGTTTGTGTTGATTAAAGATAAAATTGATAGTTCCATTGTGTTGGGATTATTAGTGTTGGTGGAAATTGACATTTATTTCGATAATAATTGATGTCTGGAGGTTATATTGACCAATCGGGTAATTAATCGGATAACTGAGCAATTAATTTCTATTAATTCATATGCTTATAACTATTTATTCACATGTGTGTACTATTAAGTCACATGCATGTACTATTAGGGGAGGTGGTGCAAGATTGATAATACTTGCATGACTAAATTAAAAATGGAGGTATATATAAAGGTACTATAATATAATTATTTTTTTCACATGTATAGAACTATTGAGTCACATGATTGTACTATTGATTCACATGATATACTATTTGGGGAGGTGGTGCAAATTTGATAATACTTGAAGGACTAAATTAAAAATGAAGGAAAAGATGAAGGTATTATACTGTAATATTTTAAGCCACAAAACGTGCAATTATCGAAACTATATTTTCTTATAAATAAAAGCTCATTCTTCGTTCATTCTCACCAATTCACTAAGACTCACAAGAGCAATTATAGAGAGAGAAGCTATAGAGAGAAAGAAGAAGAGAAGTCTGCTACTTCACTATTCCAATATCCAGTCTTCTTCTGAGGTAAGAGGTATTATTTCTTTCGTATTTGTAAGGAATATTATTTTTGTTCAATATCCGTGTGAAATATTATTATTTTTCCATACTCTATAGTATGTAAGTAATATTATTTCGTTTTGTATCCCTAGTTCTACACTCATTTTGTTGAAATATTGCTTCTATATTCCATGAAATTAGTAGAATATCCTTGATATTTGTGTTTCATCCAGTATCTTTTCATGGAAAAATTATTCTGGGCATTCTTGATAATTATTGATCTTTTCATGTCAAAATACAATTCACGAGTTACTATTCATCTGGTTACTATTTACTCGAATATTATTCACTCGGGTATTTGGGGCACTTTTCATGTCGGGGTACTATTCACGAGGTACTATTCCTGAAGTACTATTCACAGGGTAATTCACGGGGTACTATTCACCAGAAAAATATATTTCTTTTCTGTCCAATTTTTTTTATACAAGAATATTATTCTTGAATTTTACTTCACAAAGCAGTATCATGTTGACAATTTGGATATTTTTAAACTCTGGATAAATTTAAAGTCTTTAATATTTATCCTTTATTTCGTTTAATTAATGATTATATTATTGTCATCATCCTCATGCTTATATTGTGATAAAAGTAATCCGTTGCTTACGTGCATAGATGCACTATTGATTGATATGATTATGACAAGAGATTATTCGGTATAATCATGACCGTAATGTTACAAATGATGTGATAAAAATTCTCATTGGCCTGTAGTACATTGATGGACAGTTGTTGGTATGATTATGACCAGGGATTGTTCGGTATAATCATGACTATTGATGATTACATGAATATCCTTGGCCCGTAGTGCAGAGATGATTTGATGATGTGGTTTATTTATTAAGCTGAGTTTCAGCGATAAAATTGATGATAAACTTTTTAAATCATAGAAGATAGTAAATATCATGCTCTACTTGACTCTTCTAATGGATTGCTTGTTCCGCTGCAGTTAAACTTGATGTTTATTATATTTTATCAATTTAACATTGTTGAAGGCTAAGGATAATTTATTATGCATTATTTTAGTCATAATATTTCTTACTGGGCTAGTTGAGCTCACCCTTTGTTTTCATTGTCTCTTCACGAAATGAGAATATAGCTGGGACTAATCGGGGAATGAAATGACGGTCCAGATGTTTGTATTAGTAGTCCTCACTATTCAGTGAAATAGTGTGATAATAATTATAATGAGGACTTTATTTGAGTTTGGATACTCTCTACGAGACATTATCCGTGTTGAAACTTTCAGCTATATTTTATCGTACTGTATAAAAGAAGTTTGTATTTAAATTCTATACCATGTATTTTTGCGACTCAAGATGGGTGATGTATACCTATTTTGGGGGCGTCTCATGCATCAACCCCCCAGAACACTGGCAAGATAATGCCTAACTGGGATGGACCTTATGAAGTAGTGGAGGTGCCAAAGCCCGGGACTTACCGGCTTCGAGCGATGGATGGTTCGGAGGTAAAGAATACATGGCATGCTGGAAGGCTTAGAAGATATTACCAGTAAAAGCTATGCTATTCTTTCCTTTACTTATGTAATATATGTTATTTATCAATGAAATAAATGAAAATTTCTCTTCGGGAAAATTTTATACTTCATTTAAATTCATAAGCATTTAAAAATCCGATCAGACAAACTTCGGGCACAAACCGAACATAATATTGGAAACAATATAACTGATCGGTAAAAGTCACAAGTATAACTGATCGAAAACAAATTTTCTTATATTTCATTCATATCCAAAAAGTTTTACAACTCCGATCAGACAAGCTTCAGAAATAAACCGATCAAAAAGTTAGAAACAACATAACTGATTGGTAAAACATCACAAGCATAACTGATCGGGCATGTTACAAACAAAGAAAAAGAAAAAAATTACAAAAATTACAAGTAAAAAACCTAAAAGAAACTATTCTTTAGGACCTTCATCCTCAGCTTCAGATTCTTCATCCAAAGAATCAAGGATAGAGACATCAAGTCCGACATTTTCCATCTTAGCCCGAGCCTTTTCACGACAAGCTTCATAGCCATCGGCAAATTGAGCCATGATCTTCTCGATCAAAGCAGACGATTCTTCGTACTTTTTGATGGCACACTGCTCGAATTCAGAACATTCTGCTTTCATGGTGTTGTTTTCCCTAATCAGATACATCATCTTGCCGTTCATCTCGAAAAAATTCTCCGTAATAGCATCAATGTCGCTCTCCCGATCCTTGACTTCTTCAGACAAGATATCATTCTCCTAGATAACCTTCTTGGCATGAGTATCAAGACCAATGAACTCCTGTTGCAGAAGAGCATATTGCTCATTGAGCTCGGCAGTCTGACGTTCAGCCTTGGTCACTTTATTCCGAGTGTCGGCATGAAGGTCTTCTCCTTTTTCAGATCCAAGTTCAGACCTCGTAACTCAGCCTCGAGAAGCGCCACATCTGACCTCACTTGAGCTTCTTTCTTTGTTTCCCGGGCTAGAGGCGGAATGGCTCGAACGAGGATGGCGTTGGCCTGTAGTTGGGTAGACAAGTATGTCAGTTACAATGAAGTTAGAATCAGTAAAGGAAATGTTACAATTTATCTAATTTACCTGGCATTGGTCCTTGAGGTAGGATACTAAAAACTCCTCAGAGGAATACCCCTTAAACCGCTCATCATCTCCGGACAGTTTAAAATGTTCGAGCTGGTTAAAGAGAAAGACCTCTGAAGGACTCCTCGGCCAAAAAGTCTTCGGCGTCCCAGGAGAATAACTCGACTCGGTGGTTGGTTTGGAGGTAAGCGTTGAGGCGGGAAGAGGGTCGACCTCCACGATCTGAAGATCCGGATCCTCTGTCAGTTGAGGCTTCTTAGGCCGGGGTTCGAGAGGAACCTCTTCGGTCTCCTCTGAATCTGCAACGATAGCTGCTGGATGTGGTGGTGGAGTAGGTTTTGGAAGGGTCGAGGAAGATGTCTTCGGGGGGACGGCTTTGAAGGAAAGCTTCATTTTCTTCTTCTTTAATAATGCCATCTTCTCATCCCGATCCATCTTTAGAGAATTTTTCGTGGAAGGTTCAGCTTTAGTGGTTGAAGGAATCGGACCCGATGCCGAACTGATGGAGAGTTCGACAATTGGGATGGGCTCATCCTCGGGAGAGTCGTCTGCGGCCGGGGGACGGATTATTTCGGTAGTGACTAGTAGCGGTGTTAATGACACATCAGCCCCCTCGGGTTTGAAGATGGTTACTGCAAAAAGTGATGAGACAGTCAATATAAATCCGTGGAAGATTAAGTTCAGATGTAAGAAGAGTTCGAGGTTTGTAACATATGGTCGTGTTTGTAGAGCCAGATTTCCTTATACACGACCTCCATAGCCCAATTAGTTTTTGACAATAGCTTGTAAAACTTCTTGAAGGCGTCGGCTCTATCCTTCAGAAATTTGGTAACTTTTACAATAGGGTCCCTTTTATGAAGAACCACCGTGGATGCCAGCCTTTGTTACTTGAAGGGGTCTTCATGAAGGTGGCTCGGCCAGATACTCGATTCAGTTGTCGAAGGCCGGGTTCCTTGGATCGGCCAACAGAAGATGGGACAAAAAAGAAATCAAGCCCAAGAGTGATGCCAGCCTCCTGACACAGGGCGATGAAGCTGATAAGGTGGATGTAGGAGTTCGGCACCAGCTGGGCAAACCCGATCTCAACAAAGCAGAGGAAAGGGGAGATAAATTCATGAAGTGGAAACCGAACCCCATACCTCAAAGTGTAGAGGGGAATCGCGACCCAGTCGCCTTCGGGGCGCCATAACATCCTATCATTCAGCTCCGGAACCCGAAGTTTGAACTCTTTGGGGATGTTGAATACGGTTCGAATGTCGGAAAGTTGGGATGATGTGATGGTGGACTTGGTGTTGACATGAGAGAAATCAGTCGCCGAGGCGTATAGCTTTCGGATCTTCAATTCGACACTATCGAAGGAAGTTGCGATGGGTGCTGCCGGTAATTCAACCGGAATCGGATCTCCGGCGGCAATAGTGGTGGTGGAGATAACTGTTGAAATTGGTCTAGAGGTGGGAAGAATGCTAGAATCAGTCATTCGAGAAGGATGATGACGAAATATGAGATTTGAAACATGGTGACAAGCAAAAAAGCTGTAATCGGAGAAGTTTGGTGAAATTGAGTACTCGCCAGAAATCTCCCTTGCCAGAAAGTTTGAGAAAGGAATTTGAAATGATGAAAGGCTCGAAAAAGTGACATGGATGAAAGGATAAGGGTTTATATAGTGTGACTGCACGAATCCCCAAGGCGGCTATTTATGATGAGTGGGGCTCGGTCCTTGGGAGGCGTACACTAGTTCGTAAAATGAAAAGGAACCGTTTGGGGTCCCAAGGCAGCTCATCATTTCCTGGCGTGACTCTTCAAGTTAATGTCTTTTCAAGTCTCTAATTATAAATATATTATAACAAGAGACTGGGGGGCAATGTTCAGGAGTATTTTACCGATCCTTATATAGGCTGAAGACCTGGGCTGGGACCAAGGAGATTGGGCCTATTGGGCCGAAGCCATGTAGGATGTTGAAGGAGGTCCGGTTCGAATATCCGAGCCCTCTGGTCTGGAGTCCTTTTTTGAACGTGATGTTTTGGGTCGGGCCTTCGAGCCCCTTGGGCTGAAGCCCAGACCAGTATATATAAGCTTGGTAGGATTGGGCCTGTGTAGTTGGGCAACCCATATGTAGAGTCTGGAGTTATAAGGGGTTTATATGACGCCCCAAAAAAAAGTATACATCACTCATTCCGAGTTGCTAAATACATGGTACAAAATTCAAATACAACTTAATTATACAACTATCGTGTAAAATACAACAAAATATAAGCTGAGAGTTTTAATACGAATATCGCCTTCTAGGCAGTATTCAAACTCAAATGGAGTCCTTATTATATTTATTATCACACTATTTCACTGAATAGTGAGGACTACTAATGCAAACATCTGGACCGTCACTCCGTTCCTCGACTAGTCCCGGCTATATTCTCATTTCCTAAAGAGAACAATGAAAACAAAGGGTGAGCTCAACTAGCCCAGTAAGAAATATTATGACTAAGATAATGAGAAATAAATTATCGTTAGCCTTTAACAGTGTTAAACTGATAAAATATAATAAATATCAAGTTTAACTGCAGCAGAACAAACAATCCATTAAAAGAGTCAAGTAGAGCATGATATCTACTATCTTATAGGATTTAAAAAGGTTATCATCAATTTTATCGCTGAGACTCGGCTTAATAAATAAACCACATCATCGAATCATCCATGAACTATGGGCCAATGATATTAATGTAATCATCAATGATCATGATTATACTGAATAATCCCTGGTCATAATTATACCAACAACTGTCCATCAATGCACTATATGCTAATGAGGATTTTTACCACATCATTTATAACATTGCAGTCATAATTATTCCGAATAATCCCTGGTTATAATCATACCAATCAATAGTACATCTATGCACGTAAGTCACATATGACTTTATCACAATATAAGCATGAGGATGATGACAATGATATAAGAATTCAATAAAAAGAAAGCAAATGATAAATTTTTAAAGATTTATAACTTAATGTATCCAAAATTCAATAATGTCCATATTGTCAACATGATACTACTTTGTGGAGTAAAATTCAAGAATAATATTGTATCAAAAATGATTTGGACAGCAAAGAAATCAATTTTTGTCATGAATAATTCCCCGGGTGAATAGTACCCGAGTGAATAGTACTCAGTGAATAGTACTTTAGGAATAGTACCCCAAGAATAGTATTTGTGAATAGTACTTTGTGAATAGTATTTTATGAATAGTACCCAGTGAATAGTACCCCGTGAATAGTACTGTAAAAATGAAATACTACTGATGGACACTACTTCGACATGAAAAACTTAAAATTTAACAAGAATGTGTAGAAAATATCCTTGTGAAATGATACTAGATGAAACGCAAATTTCAAGGATATTCTACTAATTTAACGGAGTATAGAAGCAATACTTTAACAAAATGAGGGTATAATCAGGAATACGAGACAAAATAATATTAATCACATACTACAGAGTATGGAAGAAAATATTATTCCTATGAATATTGAACAAAATAATATCCCTTCCTCAGAAGAAGACTGGATACTAGAATAGTGAAGTAGCAGATTTCTCTTCTTCTTTCTCTCTATATCTTCTCTCTCTATAATTGCTCTTGTGAGTCTTAGTGAATTGGTGAGAATGAAAGAAGAATGAGCTTCTATTTATAAAAAAATATAGTTTCGATAATTGCACATTTTGGGACTCGAAATATTACAGTATAATACCTTCATCTTTTCCTTCATTTTTAATTTAGTCATGCAAGTATTATCAATCTTGCACCACCTCCCCTAATAGTATATGCATGTGAATCAATAGTATACACATATGAACAAATAGTTATAAGCATGTGAATTAATAGAACCTAATTGCTCATTTATCTGATTGATTACCCGATTGGTCAATATAACCTCCAGACATCAATTATTATCGAAATAGATGTCGATTTCCACTAACACTAATAATTTTAACACAATGGAAATATCAATTTCATCTTTAATTAACACGAACTTATTCATTATTAATATTATAACTCATAATATTTAACAACCAGATCATTCCCAGGAAAAAAGGGGCTTTCCGATAAGGATTTCTCCCTATTGGCACACAATTAGGTGACAATACCTCTCCTCGATAGAACTTTCTAGACATTGTCAATATTGCAAATAATAATATGAATAAATTTGTCGTCTCAATTATTGATTTAATAATAATAAATATTATGCAGATGATACTATGACAATAATTGAATTAATAATATGAGAGATATTATACAGCAATTACTGCAGCAATAATTGAGTATAACTGAGTAACTTCTCATGTAAGCATTAATAATCAATACCGTGTGCTTCTATGCAACCACGCGTATTACTGTACTTTTACCACCGGGTAGTTCAATAGTTTAACGATAAAACTTTCGCCGTTATTTTTATAAAAAGATAATTCTGTCGTTTTCTAACTACGACAATACTTTCGTTGTGGGGTCCACTAATGATTGTGTCGTCGTACAAATATTCCTTGTTAAAATGAATATTCCCTGATCAATCGAATATTATATAACCACTTGCTTACTTTGCAAAATTTATAAATAATACCCACAACTATAACATTATATCAAATCCACACCATAATATTTCAAAATATATTTCGAGAACAATTGATCTTTATTCATAAAAGTTGGGGTCTTAACAGTTTTTGTAGTTAAGGACTCTAGTCCTAATCATATTCAAATAAAGTAACTCAAAAGGTAGTATTTGGATTGGATTCAACTTACACCTTTTAAGAAGATTGTGTTGCACCCAAATATAGGTAACTACCATATTTAAGAGTCCTAATCCGACTCGGAGAGGGATTCTAAGGAAGTGAGAATGGCTATAAATACAAGGCATGACTACAATTAACAGGTAATACATCTTTGAGCACTAAACACTAAAGCCTCCATTGTTAAACCTTGTGAACGACCTGTACTCATTCTCACACCGGAGCTATCCCCCGGCGGCACAAGCCGTCAAGCTTTGTGTGTGATCTGTTACTGTGCAGGTTAAGAGCGTGGATTTAGTGATTTAACGCGCCGGTGAAACTTGGCGTTAACATTTATCATTATGCATTTCTCTCCCCCCTTTTCTTGGAAGATATAGCAACATACATTGAATTTTTTCAACATTTAAGATTTATGCATTATTATATACATATATATATATATATATATATATATATATATATATATATTTCAAAGATTAGAAGCAAGAATCATAAAAGTGCATTTTATATTTAATTATTTTTTATATTTTTTATTATATGGATCATTTTGATTTGGAGTAGAGTATTATATATATATATATATATATATATATATATATATATATATATATATATATATATATATATATAGTACGGATCTAAATTATATCTCTTAAATAACATACCTTTATTAAAATTATGTCGTTTTGCAAATTATTTTAAAAAACAAGTGGGCCTCGAGTGGTATTTTGATAAATAAAAAGAAAACAAGTGGAATCACTTCTTTTAATACTCCCTCCGTCCTAAGATAAAAGTCTTTAATACTATTTCAGAATGTCTACTTACCTTAAATGAACCGTCATCTTAGCTTTTAGGTACAGACAACATATAGCGACAGACAATATATAGCGACGAACCGAACTTATAGAGACGGACCAAATTGTCGCCCGGTCCGTCACTATAGTGGGGGTGAGCAAAGTGAGCTAGATAAGGGGTGAGCTTAAGATCCAGACCGTGTATATATATATATATATATATATATATATATATATATATATATAAATATATAGGGCTATATGTATATACACAGCTGTGTATTACACAGTAGAGCTATAACGACAGATTTTTTGGGCTATAGCCACGTTAAACTGTCGTTATAGCCCAGAATAGCTATGACGACGGGTGAAACCGTCGCTATAGTTCAAAAAACCGTTGTCATAGCCTACTGTGTAATACACAGCTATGTACACACATTTTTCCCATATATATATATATATATATATATATATATATATATATACGGAGAGGCTCTAAAGCGAACCTTAAAAAGCGAACCAAAGACGAACCGTCGTCTTTGGTGTCTATGGCGACAGTTCGACCCGTCGCCAAAGACTACATGGCTATGGCGACGGATCGAACCGTCGCCATAGACACCAAAGACGACGGTTCGTCTTTAATTCGCTCTTTAAGGTTCGCTTTAGAGACGGACCGTATATATATATATATATATATATATATATATATATATATATATATATATATATATATATTGGGATTCCATCCACAGCAATCGGTTGTTGGGGAGCAACCCATTTTGGCCAGCCGCTACTACCTGTACCGGCTTATAAAAAAAATTGTCTAAGGCCGGTACAGGTAGTAGCGGCTGGCCAAAATGGGTTGCTCTCTAACAACCGGTTGCTGTGAATGGAATATATATATATATATATATATATATATATATATATATATATATATATATATATATATATATATATATATATATACTAGCGGGGTCCCGTGCCTCCGGCACTGTATGGACAATATGATTTATCTCAAACTTTGAACGACCAAAATAATTTATTGAGTGAGCGGAAAATTTAAAGTCATTTGTATTTTATTAAATACTTATTAGATTATTAGATAAATAGATGTATTTTATTAGATAGATGTACGAACGGTGTGATTTATCTCAAACTTTGGACGGCCCAGATGATTTATTAAATGAGCGAGAAATTCAAAATCATTTGTATTTTATTATATATATATATATATTTATATATATAACATTTAAGGTTGACGAAATAAGCAGAGGAGCTTGTAATTCTTTATTAACCTTAACAACTATGAATTGGTCACATTTAGGGTCACATTATTATTTTACTGTTTGAATTGGTCCACCCACCCGGCCCCTTGAAAAATGTTCAAATTAAAAAGCACAATATAATTTGGCCTCATTCGCCACTACTGTTTAGCGGCCGTGTTTGTGCATTTGACTTTTACAGAACATCATATTTTTTGAAAATTAAAAAGTAGTACCCCAAATAAATAGTACTCTCCGTCTTATTATATCTGACGTTCTAGAAATTTTTACGTAGATTAAGAATATATGCAGTTTTACTATTTTATCTTTAATTAATATTTTAATCTCATTTAATTCTTCATTAACACCAAATAAACGAAAACGACAGCAACAACTTTTTGCTTCATAACCGGCAACGAAACGGAGACATCAGGCTCCAAATTGAAGCACCGATCGACGGGCCTCGTGTTTAGAGTTCCTAACTTCACGGTCTCATCGCCGCCGTACATTTCCTATTCTACGATCCACAACGGTTGAATTTCAGATCCATGCATTTATGTATTGGTATATATATGAGAGAGAAAGAGGAGCGATAAAGTGAATGGGATGGATTTGGTAAGGTACGAACTGTCAGTTCAACATCAGAAAATAGCCATTAATGGTGGTGGAGAAGGAAGGGTAGAAAAGGAAAACAAATAGGCAAAATATTCTTGATTTTGTAGAACGTCAAATATTTTGGAAAGAAAAAAACATTATAGAACGTCAGATATAATGGGATAGAAGGAGTAGTTCACTTCATGACAGTTTCACACACACCCACATGGATTTTAATCTGCATCAACAGTTGCGGATACTATTCCAACAACCACATTTATTATTGTTGTTCATTATGAAATTCAAGAGTTAGAGATTGAATTAGAGTCCGACGACAGACCTATTCTTTCTAACTAACTGAAAAAGTACTGCAGTGCCCTCCATTTAATTACTCATTACCGTTAGAGCCTCTAACGACATGTGAAAAAAATAATCCAAGTTGTAAATTGGCAAACATGTTAAGCAACATGCGCCAATCATATATTGAACTAATTCAAACATTGAACTAATGCCAATCCACAAAACACAACATGAACTATAGTTATATTCACATTTCACATAAAAATTAATAATGCAAGGTGTGAAATTTCATATTTGTCTAGCTGTTGGTGCTTCTTCTTCCAAGCAATGATGTGAATGGTTAAATGGAATTACATAATAATACGAATATTCTTACTTGTCGAATAAAAAAAAATATATAACCTCATTAAGGAACAATGGGAGTCATTGGCTACAAAAGGGAGACCTATATTGATTGATTAGCAATCAACTAGAATTACTTCATCCACCTGCCGCTAGATGCTCTAGTGACAGTGAATAATTAAATAGAGAGTACTGCAGTAATTTTTCGGGACTGCTGCTAAAAGGAGTAGCAGCAGGGTCGGACTCTAATGCAATCACAACCCTTGGATATTATGATGAACGACCATAGGATATTATGATGAACGACCATATATGAGGATGTTGGAATAAGCTAACTCTAAGTTTGAGTTTTGTCTTTGTTTATAAAAAACAATGAAGAGACCAGCTAACAAGCTATATATGCTGCACATTGGCTTTGGATGAACATACACCAGCTAGGAAAAGAAGGACCATCAAATAAGCTCCTTGAAGTTTTACGGGAGATGATCTGTCAAACAAAAATTAAAAATAAATTATAATCCAAGTTAACTGCAAGCGCGATATATAATTAATAATATTTGTTTTGGTTTCTAAAATAAACAAAATTTTCTTGAGAATGCACTTATCTATTATGTTGCATAACAATATAACATGTTTACAATTGTCTACTTAAATATTTGGGTCACATTAATTACTTATCAATACTAAACATTACAATCAACCATTAGTATTACGGTTTGCTCTATATTAATTGTGGGCAAAGCTAATGATTTAGCCACTATAGTTGACAAGTTTTACTTAATTCAAAATCGAACTTTTAATTTTTTGAATTACCCCATTAAACTAATTAAAATTTTATAATTGCACCAGTACAAAGTACCTAATCGACAACACTTAATAGACAACGTTTTTTTATAAAAATGTTGTGGTATATTTTTTTATAACGTTTTTAAAAAAAACGTTGTAGATATATATACAAAAACGTTATCTATTTAAAAGGGCATTTTTTTAATTTTAATTAGATAACATTTTTTTTAAAAAACGTTATCTATGAAGAAAAACACGGAGCATGAACTGAACTCTTAAAATTAAAATTAAAACTAAAACATACGTCTTTTTCTCTCCAAAGGCTCGTCGGTACAGAGAGCTTCGGTTTCCTTCGAACTTGCAGATCGAGCTTCGGTTTCCTTCGTTCCTTCTCTTCGGTTTCCTCGTTCCTTCTCTTTCAGTTTTCTTCTCTGGTTATGTAGTGTTGGTTGTGTTCGATCTGATTGGGTGTTCCATCTCTTCTTCTCTATTTCTTTACAAACTGGGTGTTGTTTCGAGCTTTATCGGCGGCTGTTATGGGGGCACCCCTCTGAAACTCTTTTTTTCGATCTTATATAGCTAAGTCTGAAGGCTTAGATGGCGGGGCTTCTCTGTTATAGATTAGTAGGGGTTTGTTTTGAGGGAGGGTTTGAAGTTATGATCTGGAGGTATGGGGTTATGGTTTTGGGGTCCAGATCTTGATGTTCTGCTTGGGTTGGAGTTTGGATGCGGGATCTGCTCGATCTGGTACTTCATTTTGGCTTTCACTGTGGCTATTATCCGATCTGGACTTCTGATTTTTTGCTTATTCCTTTAGTGTTCAAATCTGGATGTTATCTTTGTTGTTCCGGTCTGTGCTTCATGTTTTGATTCATTGTTTATCCTGCTCATGGCCAGATTGGATGTATTATTTTTTTTCCTATACTCGTTTTAGTGTTTGTTATTTGTTCATAGGTGATTATTTGGTCATTTCTGTTTTGCTGGGTTTTGCTATCTGGGTTTATTACATTAGTTAGGTTGTTGTTCTGCTAATGTACTATTATATATTTCTATTCAATAATTGCGGTGTCTTGTTGGATTCAAGGTAAGAGATTCGTTTTAGCCTTCAAACACACTGTTTATTCCGTGATTACTAGTAAAATGTTAGCTCCAACTCTTGAATGTTTCAAACTAATTTTCATATTACCCTTTCTTCCTCTAGTTCATTTAATATGCGTTCTATTGAAAATGGTGTATTATCAAGGTGCAAAACGTTCGATTGATATACTCGGTAAGAGGTTGAGTAATTTTGTGCAATCTGGACATTGTTATTCTAATTGGGCATGTAGGAGAAACCCCAATTCAATTACTAAACTTAGAGAAAGCAAAACCTCATTTACTCCTAGTTATGCCAATCAGAAATGCAATTTTGGAATTTTTGTTAGACGATATGGGGTTGGAGTTCCAGTTTCGGATCAAATGGATCGTATAAAGCAGTTGAGGGAAAGAACTAGTGCTCCCATAAAGGAAGTCAAGTCTGCTCTTATTGAATGCGATTGGGATATTGATAAGTATTTCTTTAATATATTTTCTTTTTCTTTGCGGTTTCTTGTTGTTTTGGTTGATAATATAGAAGTTTAATGTAGAGGCGGCGCAGAAGAAATTGAGGAAACTAGGTGTGGTTCTTACATATAAAAAGTTATCTCGAACAGCCGCTGAGGGTTTACTAGCCCTGGCACAGAATGAGAACAAGGCTGTTATTATTATACTTAACTGTGAGACAGACTTTGTTTACAGTGATAGTTATTAGTTTGAATGTTTCAGACTAATTTTCATATTACCCTTTGATAAATGTATGCAGGTATTTGAAAGAGCAAGATGTGCTATCTGCATCTGAATTAACAGCTGTTCAGTTTCTGTTGCTGATTTATACAGACTTTTAGAGTTGTTTAGAGTAAATTTTGGTAATCCACTTCGGGGATGCTATTTTGCATAAAAATATTATGTTTAATAACATCATGTTACATGTATAATTTTCCAGGGAGGGAAATCTGCAAGGATTGTCAATTGTGTTTTGAGACTTAAATCATACAGTGACTGGAAACAGACTGGTGTCAATTCTGATTTTTTTATGATTCAGCGTTAGTTACCTTACGCCTGTTTTGAATCCACCCTGTAAATGCATTATACACTTTCCTGGGTTTCATTTTAACTTCATATTTGAAAGGTTCTTAATCAAATGTTTGCATATGTGTGTCATAGTGTCATTTGTGTCTGCTATCTCCTTCAACAACCCATTGTTTTCTGTGTTTGTTATTCTGTATTTCATTGTCTGATAGCTTTTTCGCTTATCAGGTTTTAGTATGTGCTCCAAGTAACGTGGCTGTAGACCAACTAGCTGAAAAAATTAGTGCCACTGGCTTAAAGGTAACAATACTTCTCAGATTATGCTGATAGTTTGCATGTCTTTATTGAAAATTTTGACCATGTTGATGAGTAATCGACATAAATTATTAGTGGGCCTATTTTCCGACTTTCTTAGCAGTTTGAATTTTTTTTCTACTAGGTTGTAAGGCTCTGTGCAAAGTCAAGGGAAGCTGTAAGTTCCCCTGTTGATTATTTAACTCTTCATTATCAGGTTTGTTCATTTGCTGATGTCATTTTATTCTTTTATCTTGTAATATGATATTTAATGCTCTAATATCTCCTTGAATCACAGCTTCTTCCTCTGACCAATGTCTCGTTAAACAACAGAAACTATCATGTTAAAGCATACTTGGGTATATCCCCAAGCAACACGCCTAGATATTGGCTTGCATTTTCAGCATCTGTGCCACCTCTTGGTTTCAACACTTTCATCGTCACAAGTGCAGCAGCCAACTCCCAGTAGCAGCCAACGCTGCATCAGCAGCAACAGTCAAGACCCATGACAGCAGCAAAGAAGCAGCAGAAAGCCCAGCAACAGAGCCAAAACCAACATCCAACGTAGCAGCCCAAAAGAAAAAATTAGTCAAATCAGGAGCCCCTGGACCAAGCAAAGTAACTCTTGTTAAGGTTAACAAAAGTGTTTTACCAGAGATTTGTTGCTTTTCTGTTTTTATTCTGCTTGTTTCACTTCCTTAACTATAATGTTAGCCAGATCGTAGTGATTTTCTAAAGATACCTTCTTCTGTATCATCACTAATGTTGCTATGTGCATGCCAGATTGATCCTAGTATTCTTGGTGGGCTTCTGGTGGAATTTTTGTAGAAGGGTTTTGACATGTCCATCAGAACCAGGGCAAGGCAGATGGAGAGTTTAATTAGGTAGTAGTTTAATTTTATGGATAGTTTGTTATATTTTGTAGATGTAGTCAAATTCACAATTCAATATAGAAGTAATTATTATTGAAAAGTGAATTTGAGATGTATGGATAGTTTGGCATTATTGAGTTGTAAACGTATTGTACTATGGTATTAATATTCTTTGTAATTGGCATTACAAAGAATTATTGGGATGTAAACGTTTTGTATTGTATTAATATTCTTTATAATTTTAGCTATATATCGTGGCATTAGCATATTGCAGGTGCATTGGTAATATAGGTGAACCACAACTTTTTTTTAATCTACATTTTAAAAATGTTGTGTAAATGTTCATAAACGTTGTCTGATATACTAAACAACAACGTTTTTATCCAGAAAACGTTGTGGAATCATACATTCTATAACGTTTTTAAGCATCTGTTAATTTTTGAAAAACAAATCTACAACGTTTTTTTTTCTAAAAAAACGTTGTGTATTTTGCATAACTACAACGTTTTAAAAACGTTGTGTAAGGGTGTCAAATAGACAACACCCTTAACCACGACGTTTTTCTGACTGAAACCACAACGTTTTTTCCGCGTTATTTATTTACTGTTTTGTAGTAGTGTTGGTTCAGTCTGTTAACTCAAGCTCACTTATGTTAAATTGAACGTGAGTTTTTTCCTACATGGCTTTTTAACAGAAAAAGAAAAATGACTCATCTTTGATCGCCCAATCCAAGGTGGATTACACGGCAAAAGAAAACTACTATTAAACAAACCAAACCCAAACCAAACCAAACGAAGCAATACCTGATTCGAAGTTCAGAGAGAGAGCGAGCGAGAAGATTGCTACAAACTATAGTTCCAACACAGTTGAAGTTCACAGAGAAAGAGAGAGAGCGAGCGACGAAGACGAAGGCGCGATTTGATCTGCTATAATTTTTTATGTAAATCTTTGGCGAAGTCGAATGTAAGTATGGGTTTGTGTTTAAAATAAATTCCTTTGTCGAGATTCTTCTGCAAATATCTGAGTTAGAGTTTTTTTCCCATTGATTATTGTTCGATTTGTGTTTAAATGTAACACCCTTAGAATAACTCCTGTAAATATCCAAACTAGGCTTTTTTTTCCACTGATTGGTTTTCGATTTGGGTTTATATGTTAATTTGGGTTTAAATGTAACACCCTTACGTGTTTTTTTGGACTCTTTATGGTACATGCTTAGAATAACTTCTGTAATTATCCAAATTAGGTTTTTTCTTCCACTGACTGTTCTTTGATTTGGGTTTATATATCGATTTGAGTTTAAGGTATGTATGATTTGGTACATGATTGTTCGTTGATTTGGGTTTTAATTTAATACCCTTATTTGTTTTAGTATGTATGATTTGGGTTTATATGTCGATTTCTTCCACTGATTGTTCAATTTTACAATGCTTATTATCTAATGTTGTGCCCTATAAATATTGCAGCATGGGTTTGTTTTCTGTGGAGTTTAATCACAGTGGTAGTGTAAGACCCTAACTTTTATGAATAAAGATTAATTTTTCTCGAAATATATTTTTGAATATTATGTTATGAATTTGATATAATGTTATAGTTGTGGGTAATATTTACAAAATTTGTAAAGTAATCAAGTGGTTGTATAATATTTGATTGATCGGAGAATATTCGTACGACGACATAATCATTGGTGAACCCCCATAACGCAAGTATTTTCGTATTCAGAAAACGACAGAATTATCTTTTTATAAAAATAACGGCGAAAGTTTTACCGTTAAACTGTTGAACTACCCGGTGGTAAAAGAACAGTAATACGCGTGGTTGCATAGTAGCACACGGTATTGATTATTGATGCTTACGTGAGAAGTTACTCAGTTATACTCAATTATTGCTACAATAATTGCTGCATAATATCTCTCATATTATTGATTTAATTATTGTCACAGTATCATTTGCATAATATTTATTATTATTAAATCAATAATTGAGATGATAAATTTATTCATATTATTATTTGCAATATTGATAATGTCCAAAAAGTTCTGTCAAGGAAAGGTTTGGTCACCTAATTGTGCGCCAATAGGGAGAAATCCTTATCGGAAAGCCCCCTCTTTCCTGGGAATGATCTGGTTGTTAAATATTATGAGTTATAATATTAATGATGAATAAATTCGTATTGATTAAAGATGAAATTGATATTTTTATTGTGTTGGGATTATTAGTGTTAGTGGAAATCGACATCTATTTCGATAATAATTGATGTCTGGAGGTTATATTGAACAATCGGGTATTAATCGGATAAATGAGCAATTAATTGCTATTAATTCACATGCTTATAACTATTTGTTCACATGTGTGTACTATTGATTTACATGCATGTACTATTAGGGGAGGTGGTGCAAGATTGATAATACTTGTATGACTAAATTTAAAATAGAGGTATAGATGAAGTTACTATACTGTAATTAATTTTTTCACATGTATAAGAACTATTGAATCACATGATTAGACTATTGATTCACATGATATACTATTAGGGGAGGTGGTGCAAGTTTGATAATACTTGCGGGACTAAATTAAAAATGAAGCAAAAGATGAAGGTATTATATTGTAATATTTCGAGCCCCAAAACGTGTAATTATCGAAACTATATTTTTCTATAAATAGAAGCTCATTCTTCTTTCATTATCACCAATTCACTAAGACTTACAAGAGAAATTATAGAGAGAGAAGCTATAGAGAGAAAGAAGAAGAGAAATATGCTACCTCACTATTCTAGTATCCAGTCTTCTTCTGAGGTAAATGATATTATATTTTTCAGTATTCGTAAGAAATAATATTTTCTTTCATACTCTGTAGTATTCGAGTAATATTTTTTCGTTTTATATTCTTAATTCTACAATAATTCTGTTAAAGTATTGCTTCTATACTCCGTGAAATCGACATCTATTCCGATAATAATTGATGTTTGGAGGTTATATTGACAAATCGGGTAATTAATCGGATAAATGAGCAATTAATTGCTATTAATTCACATGCTTATAACTATTTGTTGACATGTGTGTACTATTGATTCACATGTATATACTATTAGGGGATGTGGTGCAAGATTGATAATACTTGCATGAGTAAATTAAAAATGAAGGAAAAGATGAAGGTATTATACTGTAATATTTCGAGCCCCAAAACGTGCAATTATCGAAACTATATTTTCCTATAAATAGTAGCTCATTCTTCTTTCATTCTCACCAATTCACTAAGACTCACAAGAGCAATTATAGAGAGAGAAGCTATAGAGAGAAAGAAGAAGAGAAGTCTGCTACCTCACTATTCTAGTATTCATTCTTCTTCTGAGGTAAGGGACATTATTTTTTTCATTATTCATAGGAATAATATTTTCTTCCATACTCTGTAGTATGTGAGTAATATTATTTCGTCTCGTATTCCTAATTATACCCTCATTTTGTTAAAGTATTGTTTCTATACTCCGTTAAATTAGTAGAATATCATTAAAATTTTCCCTTCATCTAGTATCGTTTCACAATGATATTTTCTGCACATTCTTGTTAAATTTTAAGTTTTTCATGCCGGAGTACTGTCCATGAGTAGTATTCATTTTTACAGTACTTTTCAAAAAGTACTATTCATGGGGTACTATTCATAAAGTACTATTCACGGGGTACTATTCCTGAAGTACTATTCTTGAGGTACTATTCACTCGGGTACTATTCACCCGGGGAATTATTCATGACAAAAATTGATTTCTTTGCGGTCCAAATCATTTTTGATACAATATTATTCTTGAATTTTACTCCACAAAGCAGTATCATGTTGACAATTTGGACATTATTAAATTCTGGATAAATTAAATTATAAATATTTAAAAATTTATCATTTTCTTTCTTTTAATTGAATTCTTATATCATTGTCATCATCCTCATGCTTATTTTATGATGAAAGTCATCTTTGGTTTACGTGCATAGATGGAATATTGATTGGTATATGATTATGACCAGGGATCATTCGGTATAATCACGACCCGTAATATTAAAAATGATGTGGTAAAAGTCCTCATTAGCCTGTAGTGCATTGATGGACAGTTGTTGGTATGATTATAACCAGGGATTATTCGATATAATCATGACCATTGATGATTACATGAATATCCTTGGCCCGTAGTACAGGGATGATTCGATGATGTGATTTATTTATTAAGCTGAGTCTCAGCAATAAATTTGATGAAAAACTTTTTAAATCATAGAAGATAGTAGATATCATGTTCTACTTAAGCCTTCTAATGGATTGCTTATTCCGCTGCAGTTAAACTTGATGCTTATTTTATTTTATCAGTTTAACACTGTTGAAGGCTAACGATAATTTATTATGCATTATCTTAGTCATAATATTTCTTACTGTGCTAGTTGAGCTCACCCTTTTGCTTTCATTATTCTCATCAGAAAATGAGAACGTAGCCGGAAATAGTCGGAGAATAGAGTGACGGTCCGAGATGGTGGCTATAGTAGTCCTCACTATTTTATGAAATAGTGTGGTAATAAATGTAATGATGACTTCATTTGAGTTTGAATACTGTTTATATTCATGTAAAAACTTTAAGCTATGCTTTTATTGTATTGTATAAAAAAGTTTGTATTTGATTTATGTACCATGTATTTAACGACTCAGAATGGGTGATGTATACCTATTTTGGGGGCGACATATTTGGTATCAAATCTTAGGGATATGATCCCTGGCTGAGATGTGAGACAAGAACTAGGAGGGGAGAGACGGAGAATTCCTTCGCTAGTATGACCTACCTAAGTTTATTTGGTATTTAATTGGTCAGTCAGAGTATAGGGATAATATGTGACATGTCAATTAACCCTTTTTTGTGGCAGTGTTTGAAAATGACATCTGAAAATGTTGAGATCAGCAATGAAGCACATGAGACCGTTGAGTCACCAATGATCAATACCCAGGATAATGTGCAACAGGAAGACAATAATCCTCAGGTAAACAATAACACTGATCATATGATGAACGATGGGATGTTCAGAGACTTTATGCAATTTATGCAACATCAGGCGAGAGCGGCTCCTGTTCAAAATGCAGGTGGAAACACTGACAACTCTTGGATGGTCACCGCTAAACAGTTCAAGGAGATGGAACCACTGGAGTTTATTGGTGAGCCAAAACCACTTAAGGCAGAGACGTGGATAAAGTTGATCACCAAGATATTTGATGTCTTGGGATGCTATGAGGAGCAAAAGATTCCCTTTGCCACCTTTATGTTGTGAGGAAAGGCATATTACTGGTTGGAATTTGTAAAGCGTACTCAACTTGCCACATTGAAGATGTCTTGGGAGAAGTTCCAAGAACTGTTCAACGACAAGTACATTCCCAAAAGTATTCGTTACATAAAGGATTTAGAGTTTATCAAGCTGGAGCAAAACAATATGAACGTGTCATAATACGAAGCTAAGTTTGCCGAGTTGTCCCGGTTTGCGTCCCACTTGGTTGATAATGAGGAGATAATCACGCGGATGTTTCTAAGAGGTTTGAAATCTGAGATACGTCAATACCTAATTTCTCATAAAATGTGTTTGTATTCAAATGTTGTAAATAAGGCTCAGTTATTGGAGCGCGATAATGACTCAAACCAACCAAGAGAGAGCAGCCGACAAATCGATAATACTAGTGGTAGCAGTAATCAAAGTGGTGATAACAAACGTGAAGGGAATCAACATGCCAGATATGGTAACCACTTCGGTGGTAATCATGGCCAAGATAATAGAAGTGGAAATTTCAAAAAGATGAAATTCAATAATGATGGAAAGACGTCAGCACCAGCACCTGTTGTTAAGGAAGGAGAACGACTGTTGGTCGTATGTTACAAATACGGAGGGGAGGAACACATAAGTCCAAACTGTACGCAACAGTTCAAGGCATGTTACAATTATGGAAGAGAAGGTCACCTAGCCCTATTTTTTCATGCACCAAAGTCAAGTCCAGCTGGGATGGAGGCATCAAATGTCGTCCTAGAAAAGACAAAACCGGTAGTTTAAGGGAGATCGTTTGTCGTAACCTCCCAAAAAGCGAGGAATCCAAACAAGGTGATCATGGGTAAGCTAATCATAAACTCTAGCGAAGTATATACTTTATTTGATACCGGTTCTACCCATTCTTTTATTTCTTCTACTTGCGTTTAACGTTTAAATTTGACTCCGGAAAAATTAGAATTTGACTTATCTGTTGAAACTCCATTGGGAGAAACCTTCATTACATCCACTGTTTATAAGTCTTGTTTGGTTCAACTCGGTACCCTCACATTACCTGTCGATCTTATTTCCTTAAAAATACTTGCATTTGATGTGATTTTAGGGATTGATTGGTTAACTACTCATCATGTAAAAAATTGATTATTTTCGTAAGGTTGTTAGCTTTCACATACCTAACCAACCTATTATGTGAATTCATGCAACCAAACCACTAAAGTCAATCACTATCATATCAAGCCATAAAGCTATTCGTTTATTGAAAAATGGATGTCAAGCTTTCTTAGCTCATGTCATGGATTTAAATAAAAATATGTCAGTTTTGAATGATATTTCTATTGTTAATAAATTTCCTGACGTATTCCCTGAAGAACTTTCTGACCTACCCCCAGAGTGTGAAATTGAATTTTGTATCGACCTTAAATTCGGTACAAAACCCATTTCCAAAGCCCCATATCAAATGGCTCCTATTGAACTTCAGGAGTTAAAAACTCAACTACAGGAATTGTTAGACATCAGTTTTATTTGTCCTAGTACATCTCCTTGGGGTTCTCCAGTTCTATTCGTGAAGAAGAAAGATGGAAGTATGCGACTTTATATTGATTATCCAGAGTTGAATCATGTCACCAATAAAAATAGGTATCCGTTACCTCGTATTGATGATCTATTTGACCAGTTGCAAGGCACCAAGTTCTTTTCAAAGATCGATCTTCGTTCTGGATATCATCAGTTGAAGATTAAAATTGATGACATTCCAAAGACTACTTTGAGATAATATTATAGTTGTGGGTAATATTTATAAATTTTGCAAAGTATGCAAGTTGTTATATAATATTCGATTGGTCGGGGAATATTCTTTTTGTCGGGGAATATCCGTACGACGGCATAATCATTGGTGGACCCCACAACGGAATTATTGTCGAATTGATAAAATGACAAAAGTATTTTATTGAAAATAACGGTGAAAGATTTACCATTAATACTGTTGAACTACTCGGTAGTAAAAGTACAGTAATACGCGTGGTTGCATAGTAGCACACGGTATTGATTATTGATGCTTACGTGAGAAGTCACTCAGTTATACTCAATTATTGCTATAGTAATTATTGCATCATATCTCTCATATTATTGATTCGATTATTGTCACAGTAGCATCTGCATTATATGATATATTATTATGTCAATAATTGAGATAACAAAGTTATTCATATTATTAAATTGTAATATTTATAATATCTAGAAGTTCTATCAAGGAGAGGTTTGGGCACCTAATTGCGCGCCAATAGGGAGAAATCCTTATTGGAAAGCCCCCTATTTCCTAGGAACGACCTGGTTGATAAATATTATGAGTTATAATATTAATGATGAATGTTATTAATATTGATGTTGTGCTCGAAGTTAAATTTGGAGACGTGGACGTGATATTTGAGTCCGGAACGATGAAATTAGCAAAAAAATTGACTATAAACACAAAATTTATCAATTTTTACTATTTAGTCAAAAAGTCAATAGTTGACTTTTTAGGAAAAGTCAAACTTTGAAAATTTAAAATTTATATTTTTGATAAAAAATAGTTTTATTATGTTGGAATTATTTGTGTTAGTGAAAATCGACATTTATTTCGATAAAAATTGATGTCTGGAGGTTATTTTGACCAATCGGGTTTTTAACCGGATAAATGAGCAATTGATTGCTATTATTTTACATGATTATAACTATTTGTTCATATTTGTATACTATTGTTTCACATTCTTGTTACTATTAGGGGAGTTGGTGAAAGATTGATAATACTTGCATGACTAAGTTAAAAATGGAGGTATAGATGGAGGTACTATACTGTAATTCGTATTTTCACATGTCTAGAACTATTGATTCACATGATTTATTATTGATTCACATTATTTACTATTAGGGGAGGTGGTGTAAGTTTGATAATACTTGCAGGACTAAATTAAAAATGAAAGAAAAGTTGGAGGTATTGTTCTATAATTTTTCGAGCTCCAAAATGTGCAATTATCAAAACTATATTTTTCTATAAATAGAAGCTCATTCTTTCTTCATTTCTCACCAATTCACAAAAGCTTTAGAGTGATTATTATAGAGAGAAATTATAGAAAGAAGAAGAGAAGTTTGCTACATCACTATTCCCACATCCAATTTTTCTAACGGTAGGGAGTATTATTTCTTTCTTATCTATGAAGAGAACTTCAGTTATTCCATTCTTTATTATTCTGTTGGAATAACCTGTATACACGGGCTACTCTATACTTGGTGAAATTATTCTGTTGTTCCATTCTTTATCATTCTGTTGGAACATCTTGTCCGTGCGTTCTACGTCGGACCTGGTTCCGTCTTTATTATTCTGTTGGAATATCATGTCTGTGCATTTTACGCCGGACCTGATTTCGTCTTTATTATTCTGTTGGAATATCCTATCTGTGCATTCTACGCCGGACATGATTCCGTCTTTATTATTCTATTGGAATATCCTGTCTGTGCGTTTTACGCCGGACCTAATTCCGTTATTTATTATTCTATTGGAATAACCTGCCTGTGCGGTCTATCGCATGCCTGGTGATTTCTTTTGTTATTCCATTCCTTATTATACTCAGTTTGTTAAAGTTTTGACTTCTATACTCCATGAAATTAGTGGAATATCCTTGATATTTGTGCTTCATCCAGTATCTTTTCATGGAAATATTATTCTGAGAATTCTTGAATTTTACTCTACAAAGCAGTATCATGTTGACAATTTGGACGTTATTAGTTTCTGGATAAAATAATTCTTGAACCTTTTTTTATTGAATTCTTATATCATTGTCATCACCCTCATGTTTATATTTTGTTGAAAGTCATCTGTGGCCTATAGTGCATAGATGGACTTGATATGATTATAACCAGGGATTATTCGGTGTAATCATGACCGTAATGTTACAAATGATATAGTAAAAGTCCTCATTGGCCCGTAGTACATTGATGGACAGTTGTTGGCATGATCATGACCATTATTGAATACACAAATATTCTTGGCCCGTAGTGCATGGATAATTGTGGTTGTTATACTAAAGAATATCCTTGGCCGTAGTGCAGGGGTGATTCGATGATGTGGATTATTTATTAAGCTGAGTCCCAGTGATAAAAGTGATGAAAAACCTTCTAAATCATAAAAGATAGTAGATTTTATTCTCTACTTGACTCTTTTAATGGATTGCTTGTTCCGCTGCAGTTAAACTTGATGGTTGTTATATTGTATCAGTTTAACACTGTTGAAGGCTAACGATAATATATTCTGCATTATCTTAGTCATAATATTTGCTACTGGGTTAGTTGAGCTCACCCTTTTAATTTTATTGTTCTCTTCAGGAAATGAGAACGTAGCAGGGACTAGTCGGGGAACGGAGTGACGGACCAGATGATAGCATTAGTAGTCCTCACTATTCAGTGAAATAGTGGAAAATAAATATAATAATATAGAATTTGAGTTTGAATATTGTCTAGACGACAATATTTGTATTAAAACTCACAGCTTATATTTTGTCGTACTTTACACGACAGTTGTATAATTAAGTTGTATTTGTATTCTGTACCATGTATTTGACGACTCCGAATAGGTGATGTATACCTATTTTGGGGGCGTCACAGTTGGTATCAAAGCTTAGGGATATGATCCCTGGTTGAGATGTGAGATAAGAACAAGGAGGGGAGAGACGTGGAATTCCTTCGCTAGTATGACCTACCTAAGTTTATTTGGTATTTAATTAGCCGGTCAGACTATAGGGATAATATGTGATATTCTAATTAACCCTTGTTTTGTGGCAGTGTTTGAAAATTTCATCCGAGAATGTTGAGACTAGCAATGGAGCACAGGAGACCGTTGAGTCTCCACAGATCAATAATCAGGACAATGTGCAACAGGATGTCGATAATCCTCCTGTAAACAACAACACTGATCAATTGACGAACGACGGTACATTTAGGAGCTTTTTAGAATTCATGCAACATCAGGCGAAGGCGGCTCCTGTTCATAATGCATGAGGAAACAATGGCAACCCACGGTTGGTCACCACTAAGCAGTTCAAGGAGCTGGGACCACAGGAGTTTTTGGAAAAGCCAGAACCACTTAAGGCGGAGACGTGGTTAAAGCAGATCACCAAGATATTTGAGGTCTTGGGATGCTCCGAGGAGCAAAAGGTTTCCTTTGCCACCTTTATGTTGCGTGAAGAAGCAGATCATTGGTGGGAATCTGTAAAATGTACCCAGACTGACGCACTCAAGATGTCTTGGGAGAAGTTCCAAGAGCTGTTGAACTATAAGTACTTTCCCGAAAGTATTCGTCACATGAAGGAGGTGGAGTTTATCAAGCTGGAGGAAAATAATATGATCGTGTCGCAGTATGAGGCTAAATTTGTAGAGTTGTCCCGGTTTGCATCCCATTTGGTCGATAATGAGGAGTGAATGACACGAATGTTTCTAAGAGGTTTGAAACCTGAGATACATCAATATCTTATTTCTCACAAACTTTGTTTATATTCAGATGTTGTGAATAGGGCTCAGTTATTGGAGCGCGATAATGAGTCAGCACAACCAAAAGGCAATGACCAACAACACGATAATAATCGTACCAGTGGCAACAGTCATCGGAACAATGATAACCATCGTGGGGGAAATTATCATGCCAAGAATGATAACCACTTTGGTGGTAATCATGGCCAAAATAATAGAAGTGGAAATTTCAAGAAGAGAAGGTTCAATAATGATGGAAAGACAGTAGCACCAGCACCCGTTTCAAAGGAAGAAGAACGATCATCGGTCGTATGTTTCAAATGCGGACAGGAGGGACACATCCCTCCAAACTGTATGCAGCAATCCAAAGTGAGTTTCAACTGCGGAAGAGAAGGTCACCTAGCTCGATTTTGTCGTATGGTGTCAAGTCCAGCTGGGATAGTGATGCCAAAGGATGTCCTAGACAAGCCAAAACCGGTAGTTTAAGAGAGAGCATTTTTTTTCGTAATGAGGAACCTGAATAAAATTATCACGGGTAAGTTAATCATAAACTTTTGTGAAGTCTATACCGTGTTAGATACCGGTTCTACTCACTCTTTTATTTCACCTAGTTGTGTTCAATGTTTGAATTTAACTCCGGAGAAGTTAGACTTTGATTTATCTGTTGAAACTCAGTTGGGAGAAACCTTCGTTACCTCTACTATTTATAAATCTTGTTTGATTCAAATCAACACTTTCACGTTATCTGTCGATCTTATCTCTTTAAAAATATTTGCATGGATGTGATTTTTGGAATCGATTGGTTAACTACTAATCATGCTTTTCGTAAGGTTGTTAGCTTTCATATTCCTAACTTTTTAAGTAACCAAACCACTAAAGTCAATCACTGTCATATCAAGTCATAAGTAAAGAGCCCCAAACCTTTCGTTGTTGACTTCCTTGTGTGGGATGCACCGAAACTAGTCTTTCTGTAGGCGATGTCGTGAATGACGATGGCAAGTTGATAGGTTTCAATGTGACGTACTATCCAAGTCTTGGATGAGAGTCATGGTTCCGATGTAGCTTGATTTGTTGTATATTTTGAATTTTATCTATATAAACTGGTTTATATGTTTATTGTATATTTTCAATTGAGGAGTGAAAATTATTTTTACATGAGTTGATATTTTCCAACGGTCCCCTCCCAAATGAACATGAGACTCATTTTTTTCTTAGTTTACTTTTGAATTTTATCCATACAAACCGATTTATATGTAAAATAAATAATAAATTTCAATGTTTAAGATGGGCTGATGGGTTTATTCCTTTCTTTTCTCTTACCTTTGGACATTTGATGGGCTTATTCCTTATTATCTACAATTATGTCCCAAGTTTTGTTGTATAAATTTGTGTTTTCAATGGCAATTTTGCAGGAGTGGATGCTGACAAATTATCTGTAATGGGGTTGTCTTCAATTATTGTAAGTTTCATAATTTGTATGTTTATTTATCTTTTTCTACACGCACAAACACACATATGAATTATTTATCAGACATATGTATTGTATATTATTTTCTTAGCTCTAATAAACTTTCATGTATTCAAAGTTTCACTGAATTTGTAAGTCACCACCGCTGTTTCCATACTCTGAATATTTTGTTTTAATTGTTTATTGAAGCAAGAATGATATTTGTTGTTTTCTCACGATCAAGTTTTACAATTCTGTTCTTTTACTCGCAATTTGCACAATTATGACTCAAGTTTTGCTGTATAAATCTGTGTTTTCTATGTTTTCAATGGCAGTTTTGCAGGAGTGGATGCTGACAAATTATCCGTAGTGGGTTTGTCTTCAATTATTGTAAGTTGCATAATTTGTATGTTTATTTATCTTTTTCTACACGCACAAACACACATATATATTATTTATCAAACATATGTATTGTATATTATTTTCTTAGCTCTAATAAACTTTCATTTATTCAAAGTTTCACTGAATTTTTAAGTCACCACCGCTGTTTCCATACTCTGAATATTTTGTTTTAATTGTTTATTGAAGCAAGTATGATATTTGTTGTTTTCTCACGATCAAGTTTTACAATTCTGTTTTTTTGCTCGTAATTTGCACAATTATGACCCAAGTTTTGCTGTATAAATCTGTGTTATCAATGGCAATTTTGCAGGAGTGGATGCTGACAAATTATCTGTAGTGGGTTTGTCTTCAATTATTGTAAGTTGCATAATTTGTATGTTTATTTATCTTTTTCTACACGCACAAACACACATATGTATTATTTATCAAACATATGTATTGTATATTTGCTATGTCAATGAGGAAAACTGCAAGTGGGATGAATCTATTATCTACCTGTTTCTCTTTTGAATTATTTTTCGAAAAACTGTAAGTAGAGAGATGTGAGGAAGAGGATGGGATGACTTGATGATGATGATGATGTGGTGGTGTATGATGGTTGAATATAGTACTACTATTTGTCCATAATACTGGTAAATTTTAAACTAACAAATTAGATTCTTTTGACATGATTTTTCAAATGCTCTTTTTAACCAACTATATTATTAGTACGATTTTATTTTAAATTAATAATTATGAAGTAAATGAATTAGTAATTTTTTTAAAAAAATTATAATATTTGTTATTGTGTTAATTAAATTAAAAAGTATATATTGATTTCGTTAGTGTAGGGTTTTGATCTATGATGCATCACCATTTTCTGGTTTTGTTGTCATTCCTTAAAGATTGGATTTTGATTCTGCAACCGTAGCTTATTTAGGGTGTTTAAATTGAGGTAATATTGTTTTCATCTGTGATTTGAACTTTTGTACATATTGTTTCAATGTTCATATTCAATTTTTCGCTGCAAGTGTCTCTTATTGTCATTTGAATAAGATTTTTCGACTGTCGTTATGCTTTTGTGGCAGAACATTCATTTTTGGAAGACTTTTGTTGTTTTATCTATTTTCTACATAACTAATACTTAGTTTGATTCTTTATATAACTGCATGCATTTATATTGTCGGTAGATTGCTTTCCACATTCATTTTGTTGGTTTCGCTGGATTTCGCCTTTGAATTGATCATCAATTCCTTTGTACTTATCTTTTTAAATGTAAAAATTTATTGTGTTTGTGTCACGCTAGACTGTAATTTTGTGTCTTTGTGCTCTCTCTTCCTTTTTTTGATGTAACCCGTTTCTTGGTAATAAAATAGATATTTAATATTTGTTATTGTGTTAATTAAATTAAAAAGTATTTATTGATGTCACTGGAAAATGATGTCACTTTAATTATCCCCGAGGATGATATTGATGCCAAATTTTGTAAAAAAATTAGTACTTTATCCCGTTTTAAATTACTGCGTATGAAATTGATGGTGAAATTCAATACCAAGTCCTTTTTTGCTTTAAATTGTTTAAGTTGGTGTACTATCATGCTTCCACGTCTGATTGCATATAATAATGAATATCTTCATTGAAATCATAGTATTGTTTTAATTTGGTTCACTTATTAACCCATAAAAAACTCAATGACCCAATTAAATTATTGAAAAACATGATAGGAGTCTAAGTAGCCCAATTACTAATACTATATTTTTCCAGCAAAATACAGTCTTTAGAATGTGAGACAATTATAAAAATTTGACCAATACTTATTAGAATCAAATTAAACCTATATATAGACTTTATTAAGTGTGAAAGCCAAGTAAGAAATGCCTTAAGTAGACCTCATCATAAAAATCCAGTCATTCACAATCATTCTGGGATCCTTGGATTTTCTTTTCCTCAAAAGTTTTGTCATTAAAATATTATTTTTTTACAAATTCTTTCGGGATAAGGAAAGAAGATTTTACCATAATAATTGAGAAAGATTATATAGCTCATTAGATACAGTAAAAACAGTTAATATATGGAGTAAAATGAGGTAAATCCACCTAATCTTTTATAAGGTCACTATTCAAAAGTTACGATATCACTCATGAATATATTGCACCCAAAAATAAAATACTCAAATTACTTTTGATGTCATTAAGAAATACTCCCTTCATTTAGAAATTACTTTTGATGTCATGAAGAAATAATCCCTTTTGAGGAGAGTATCAAATATATTCCATTTTTACCCATAGTGGATCCTACATATAGTAAACAGGGAATCTCAAATTTTGGACGGTGCTTATAGAACATTTGATCTCTTATTGCAGCACTGGTGCTTTTCTTCCTCCCTCTGTGTCTACCGACTTCTCACTCCCTCCGTGGCCATCTCCTGCTACTCTTGTGATTGCTGCCAGGTACCAAACCCTAGACAAAGCTGTGATATCTCTGATTTTGTCCTCAAATTGTGCATAATGTGGGATATATAGATTGCATATATGTAGATTTTGATTATTACCAAACTTAAGACCTATTATCTATACCTTCTGTGTAGAGTCCTCTTGATTCAAGTGCCATTTTAACTGCCATTTTGATTTTAACATTAATTTGTATTGATTTTGCTTCAAAAATATTTGCATACCTCTGATGTGGTTGATTGCTTCAAAACTATTTTATTGTGGATTAATTGACATTTGTGGAGAAACTCACTTCTACGTTAGGAACAAATTCTTGAATGTGAAGATATTTCTACTTCACTGTGCAGTTATCTAATTATAAGCTTAATTAAGCAGACACGTCAGTAATTTACCAAGTTCACAAGTTTTTTTGTTGTCAAAATTATTGCCTATCATCTCCTGTATTGGAAAAATAAATAAATGACTTTATCTCTAGAGAGAGCGAACAATCTAGAAGAAATACAATAGCATTGCTATATAGGCTGAACTATCCGCTTGAACATTATTGCAATTGTCCATATTCCTCATATATTTAAACCATTAATGCCGATGGATGTAATTTTCCAGACTATATAACATGTACAAGTGTAATTTTCTGTTATATATTGGGGATTAATTGATAATAAGTAAAGGACAAAAAATCCCCTAAAAATCAAATAAATGCCATATCACTTATTGTTAAGCATGGAAAAATGACAAAACATGCAGTCATGGGTAATTCCATTTAATCAATTCTAAGTTGCATTTTACAATGACACAATTCCAACTTCCATTTGATCTCTTATTGCAGCACTGGTGCTTTTCTTCCTCCCTTTGTGTCCGCCGACTTCTCGCTCCCTTTGTGGCCATCTCCTGCTTACTCCTGCGATTGCTGCCAGGTACCAAACCCTAGACAAAGTTGTGATATCTCTGATTTTGTCCTCAAATTGTGCATAATGTGGGATAGATAGATTGCATATATGTAGATTTTGATTATTACCAAACTTAAGGCCTATTATCTATACCTTATGTGTAGAGTCCTCTTGATTCAAGTGTCATTTTAACTGCCATTTTGATTTCAACATTAATTTGTATTGATTTTGCTTCAAAAATATTTGCATACCTCTAATGTGGTTGATTGCTTCAAAACTATTTTATTGTGGATTAATTGACATTTGTGGAGAAACTTACTGCACCGTTAGGAACAAAATCTTGATTGTGAAGATATTTCTACTTCACTGTGCAGTTATCTAATTATACACAGATTGTGAAGATATTTCTATTTCTACTTCTCTATGTTGGCTGAGCTATAATATGCTTATTATCTATTTCTCCATCTGTGTATAATTCTTATTAGATATATAACTTATGTTTTAATTTTACTTGCACATGACTCGATCAATTTGTACATATATCCTTTTCATTACATTTTGTATTCAATTTCCAAGTAGTTGATTTAATTTGTTGATATAACTAAACGATTCATTTCAATTTTTGCAGTCTTGGGATGATATTGCTATTGAATGGAAACGTGTTCATTCAACAAGTCGAGGGTGGAGAAAAGTTAACAGGGTTAATTATGTGTATTTTATAATTCTTAAATAGTATTCAAGTAATCACGTGTCAATTGTTTCGTTCTTACGATACTACTAACATTTTGTTTTCTCTTATAAATAACAGATTTTTGTTACAAACAATATTTGTTGGTCGTGGACGTTGCCGATGGATAGCCTTTCTTTTCAAAGGTTTATGTATCGAAGACATGGTAGAGCTTGACAGATCTACAAGGTAAATGTTATTATATGTATTTTCATGTATATATTGAATGATACTAGGTGTAAGCTGTAAATAATATATTTGGGGTAAGATATAAAGCAAAGGTTTATGCTCAACATATTGTTTCTCTATTTTCTGCATATATGTATTTTTATTTTCCGTATTTTGTAAAGTTGGCTAATTATACATGGTTATGATGATTTTGAGTATGGAATGATGTTTTTTTGGTGGTTTGGATATGTATGGATGATTGTAAGTTTTTTAAACAGGTTTAGGTTTTTCTGGATATCTATTTTTAAAGGAAACTCTGCCGAAATTTCTTGAAATTAGTAGCTACTAGCATGCTGTTTTGGTGGTTGGATGTGTTGATGATTGAATATGTATTAATTTCTGCATGGTATAATGATTTTGAGTATGAAATTATGATTTTTTTGTGGTTTGGATATGTATGGATGATTGTAAGTTTTATAGACAGGTTTAGATTTGTCTGGATATCTATTTTTAAACGAAACTTTGCCAAAAAATTTTAAAATCAGTAGCGACTAGCTTGCTGTTTTGATGGTTGGATATGTGTTGATGATTGAATATGTATTAATTTCTGCATGGTATGATGATTTTGGGTATGAAATTATGATTTTTTTGTAGTTTGGATATGTATGGATGATTGTAAGTTTTATAGACAGGTTTAGATTTGTCTGGATATATATTTTTAAACGAAACTCTGCCCAAAAATTTTAAAATCATTAGCGACTAGCTTGCTGTTTTGGTGCACATGAACCTTTTAAGCAAGTGGGTATCATTATGCTATTTCCTTACTACAATGCTTTTACCTGTTAATGTATCAGCGACTGATATTCAATGGACACATTTGTATGATTTATTGTGCTTAAATTAATTTTACTAATTAATCAATGTTCCATCTAAAATTGCAAATTAAATGAAGGGAATCAATAGCATATAGTTGTGGAGGAGTGCTTTTAAATGTGCTTGAAGAAAATATGAAGGTCATTGGCATTGGGATTGTTTCGAATTTACTAAATGTAGTTTCCTTAACAAATTCATTTTTTTTGCTAGTCTCGATTTGTAAATAATGAGCATGTAGATACAATTTGTGGCAAAATTCTGACTTCTTTACTTTTTGAGTGGGATGTCTATATTGACTAGAAATTTTTTTATTTACAACAAATATTTACGAAATTTTCTAATTTTTATCAAATATATACTCTTTAAACATTGTAACTCACGTTTTTCATTTAGATTCATCTTTAGGTATTAAATAATTACACGAGTATTCGTAGTGCCGGAGGCACGGGTTAACCCTAGTATATATATATATATATATATATATATATATATATATATATATATATATATATATATATATCTTAAATAAGTATGTCTTAATTAATATACATATACAGTAAAACCCCTATTTAGGAATACTCTATATAAGAATAACCTCTAAAATATTATAAAAATATTTGGTCCCAATTTGGGTCAGTTATAAATAGGAATAACCTCTAAATTGTAATATGTTATATACTTTTTATGTCCCGTATTAAGAAATTATACCTCTATATAGTAATAATTTCATATATATATATATATATATATATATATATATATATATATATATATATATATATATATATGTATATATATATATATATGAGAGAGATAATATTAATTTTAAAAGACTATATTTTTTATAAAAGACTACATTTTCTATAAAGAATTACATTTTCCTATAAAAGACTACATTTCCTATAAAGGACTACATTTTCCTATAAAAGACTACATTTACTATAAAAGACCACATTTTCCTATAAAAGACTACTTTGCATAAATATTTTTTGAATAATAATTATTAGGGAATTCTTATTGATATTTTTGTTAAAGTGGATATTTTTGGGTGTTCGGAAAATATTTTGTATCAATACCTCTATTTAGTAATAACCTCTCAATTAGAATACAAATAGTTTGGTCCCATTTCTATTCTTAAATAGAGGTTTTACTGTATATATAAATTATCCTATTAATTTAAATTCTTAATTTAAATACTATCAATCATATTGTCATATTTAAATCTTTACAATTTAAATTAATTTCCTTTTAATTACGTTCTATATGTGTGACCCTATAGGTTATTACGTTGGCAATAATTTTAAAATCATATTATAAAATTATAAACAGTGAACGGCATCTAGTAATGCATCACTGCTACCCAAGTAATAATAAAATCGATGATTAAAAATGATCACACGCTAATTTATTCTATCTTATCGTTTAAAGATCTACCTAAGTCGCAATTCAACTTTATCATAAATTTGGCAACATATGAATCATTTTCCTACATATTATTAATTGGTTTAATAGGATGTGCATGTCCAGTGTTATATGTATCATGTATGTGGATCTAAAATTGGGTATATTAGGTGCATAATTTTTCGTGTGTTTAGGTGCATAATTTTATTCATAAAAAGGAGGGGGGAATGGAGCCATAGCTACAACTATTCTCTCATAAACACACACAAAAAAGAAAATGTTCCGAGAACAAATTATGGGATGTAAGGTGAGAGTTCAAAATTCAAACTAGGAGTAGATGTTGTAACAGTGACGAGACCGAGTAAAATAGAAGGCTGCAAATTTTTGTTATCTCATAACTATCTTGAGCAAAATTTGAAGTACGTAAAGATGGAAAGTTTTAAAAAAAAAGCTTAAAATTGTATTGTGGAAAAATTTCCATGACTACTCGGGAGATGAGCATGACCATGCAGGCTTTGGATAATAATTCATGGCAGGAAAGAATACTGCTGGCACAAACTTAGCTGCAGGGAAGCTATGTCCAACAGGAGGGACTCCAATCTGTGCATAAGCAATGAGCATGGGAAACATATCAGTATAAACTATAAACCATTCAGGTTTCATTCAGCATGCAGACTAGGCAGATAGTGACAGATTATAGTTTGTCTAAAAAACAAGATCTGTCTTTGTCCGTATACGTATGTATTTGACTGTGTATTGAGATATTCATATGCAGATAAGCCATCATCTAGGCCCCTGACTCCCATCCCCAACTAAGGAAGCAGAAGCTTTAAAGAGAAAGATCAGCTTACAGATTACAACATCATGTACTAAATTAATCTAAAAAAATCTACTAAAGTGCCAATATTAAGAAGATGAATAAATGATATATATATATATATATACCATTAAAATGAAAATGGCAGCAATAATATATATCCTCTTACCATGTATGGCGGCATTAGACAAAAATCCGGAACATAAGTTTCGGCCTTGAGCAAAAGCGGGGATTTCTCAGAAGCTGCGACTAGGCCTGATGTGCTAGGCTATAAGATAAAAAAATTATATATATCAAGAAAAGTGCACCGGTGATAAGTTCACATATATATATATAGCTCAAAAACTTCAATGAAGATATACAGCTTACCTTTCCTTGAATTTCGCCAATGTTCTTCAAAGGTGCAACCAGGTTGGTACTAACCTATATAACAATAGCAGCTATTAGATTTCTTATATCAAATAATAATTAATATAACAAGTGTTTAAAGAATAAAATTTCACAGGGAAGCAAAATTACCTGTCCTGAGATTTCTGAAGCTTTGTCAAAGGGTGAAGCTGGGGAAGCTTGAGGGAGTGGAGTCTGTTAAAACATAAAAATTAATGTAGTCAGAAAATGAACAATATATAACGCATTTATTCTAGGGAGGAGAATGAGATCGAAAAAGAGATGGAGTACTTGTTCTTCAAAGTGGGTGTCAAAAAGGCTCAAACGTCGACGCTTCTTCTTGTCTGTGGCAGTCACTGATCTGATGAAATACTTTTGAGCATGGCTGGCTACTTGAGTTGGGGTCCTAGTGGGCACATGTTTCTTAGAAATCCCCTTCCAGTCACCTTTTCCCATCTTCTTCAAACCTATTAAGAATGACCTGTGCTCATCCTCAGTCCACTGCAACCCTGTAAAACGAAACAGACATAATCAACACATGAACAAGAAGAAACTTATCTGTAAAATCCAAATTCCTACCCAAAAAAATATAAATAAAAATTCACCTTAATTAAAATAAAATATTAGAATAGAAAAAAAAAAGATTTTCAAGACACAAACTAAATATCATCAAAATCATAGTCCAAGAAAAATTGGGATTGCCTTTCTTTCTTTTATTAACATTATTATTGTGTTGTGAATTGCAGGCCTGGAGATTCCCCATACTTTTGCTCTTCCTCATACAAGATTCATCTTTTGCTCTTTCTAGATTATGCCTTTTTCTGATTGATGATGACGATTCTTCTTTCTCGCCCAAATTAATCTCAACACCAAAAAGCTTAAAACCCGTCATCTATAAGACAGGACAACCCCTTGGTCACCAAGTTTTGCTATTTGTTTATGTATGCCTTTGTGATCTATTGTATATATATATATATATATATATATATATATATATATATATATATATATATATATATATATATATATATATATATATAGTAGGAGTCCTATGGTTTGGAATTGCATTGATTATTCATCCAATTAGTTGATATGAAAAAGGAAAATAATAATGAAATAAGTTAATTTGAATTTTCTTATAATAGTGAGATGCCGGAAGAATGTTGGTTTAAACTAGGTGAATCTTGTTTTACTTGGGCATAAAGAAAGGGATGAGAATAACAGAATCCACTTCTTAGATTTTCTCTCTCTGCAATTAAAGCTTAATAATTATTGACGCATACTAAGATTTTTATTTCTAAAAAAAATTGCCTAACATATCCAAAAGGTAAACCAACGGGCTACACGTGTGTGTATATATATATATATATATATATATATATATACCGTCCGTGTAATTAATGAAGGGCTGAAATTTATTGTTAGGAGCAGGCCGTCCGTTAGAATTATTAGCGGACGTGATTAACCAAAAATTAAGACCCTTATGCTCCCATAGCCAAGACGCGTCCCACTAAGCCAAGACAAAATCGAACAGAAACTACCCAATCCGTAATAGGAAAGGCCTTAGAAAATAAATTGTTTTTCTGATCTTCTGCTCAGCATGGAATTATTCTGCCTGGGTTCGTACTTATACTTTATTTTTGGAAGAGAGGCTGGAATATTTTTGGAGGATGGATCACTCTAAACCCTAGAATATTTTGGTTTCGTCCCGAGTCTCTCTCACAGTCGTATCGAGAAATTTGGAGAGATCCGGAGATGGCGTCGAGCAAGCAAACGATTCTGCAGTTCGTGCCGTTGTCGGCGAAGGTTCACCCGCTGGTGATATTCAATGACAAGACCAGACCAAGACGAGCGAGTCATTGGTACTCTTCTGGGATCTGTATTTCCCGACGGCACTGTTGATATTAGCAACTCCTATGCCTTTCCTTTCAACGAATCATCAGATCAGGTTACCTTTCTTTTTGCTCTTTGTTTAATTAATTCACTTTGTTTCCCGTGAAAATAATAAGCAGAATTTACAAATCTATGAGCTTTTGTCGTCTGTTATTTTAGTTTGTAGCTAGAAATTTAAATGTAGTATGATTTTGTATCTAGTCAAGCAGTCGAGCTCAGATAGTATAGTCCACGAAATTACATTACTTTTATCATCAATATTCGTAATAGGAAAGGTCTTAGAAAATAAATTATTTTTCTGATCTTCTGCTCAGCATGGGATTATTCTGCCTGGGTTCGTACTTATACTTTATTTTTGGAAGAGAGGCTGGAATGCTTCCGTGTGTTGAAACATGATGTGGAGACAGATCGCCCAGTACATCTCGTTCTCTCTGTTTCTTTGGCATCAAGTAACTGTTACTTTATGAAATCATATTGAAATTTGGGATACTTTCAGGCCTATTTAGAGATTGGCCCTTTGGAGGGTTCTTAACTTGTGTATGGGTACAGTTTCTGTTGCAAAATATCATACTTTTTTTATTTCTTATTCTAATTTAAGTTGAAGATGCTGTAATGTTGTAAAATTGGTCGGGAAAAGTTCTGACATCTCACCTTACTCAAAATGTATCTCCTTTGCAACTCTAGAGTCTTAAGCTATTTTTAATCACATTTTTGCATTTTCTTATCATTGTCAATATCTTGAAATTCCTATCCTCAAATGAAGATCTTGAGGTTTAGCCAACCCAATTTCTTTTGAATTACTTATTAATTACTTAATTTAATAAGTAAATCAATACTAATCCCCTAAATTGTGCGGAGTTATCTTGGGCAGACTGGCTCTATTGAAGATATGATTTATGGAGTGAATTACACTTCTGTTGATGCTGGAATTATCTTCACTAGCGGTTCAGAATTGGTAATTAATTTTATTGTTCTGCTTCTTAGTCTTGGGTATCAATAAATTAACCTGTTTTTTTCGTGTGTTTTGAGTTACCGGTTTCAATTAACAATTGCTTAAAGTTGTTTAATAAAATGTCTCTAAGAGTTCAAGTAAGTTTTAATATAAGAACCACATAGTGTTCAAGGATTTTTTTCTTTTATCTAAATAAAATTTGCAAAATGCATACTTTGCTATTCAACTGGCCATAAAGTATCACTGTATATTCTCAGTGTAGTCTTTTGATCATATTAGGTATTACGAATATGGTGTCCAACCATGAAGTTCTCAGTTTAGTGATTTCAATATTACAGTTATGGTACATTACTAACTGTTGATGTTACTATTTTCAATAGGGCCAACATATATCCTTTACACAACAAATTTAGCAGGTCACGGATACTTTTCAGCAGTTTATACTGAACATGGGAGAGGATGCAGCAGCTGACCTCATCTCAAACTCGATATTTTACATTTCCATTGGAAGTGCAATCTCTGTACCTACCTTGGAATTTTAACCAGTTCCTAGCACAGACAATGAAGCAGGAGATTGAGGTGATATTATGAATCCTTCGATTTATATCTAATAATTGTCTTTCAGAATTATTAAGATGCTGCATGTTCTGCTTGTATCATAACATATTTTGTTTTAAGAGACTGATACAGTCTAACCATAGTACTACCTCCGTTCCTAAAAGATTGTCGTTTAATGTTTTTGTACATGGATTAAGAAAGTATCATTTACCATGTAAAATTTGTTTGAAATTCCATCACTACCCGTTTATGGGAAATTGAAAATTATTAATACAAAGAAGAGAATTTCTTAGGACAATGAGAGAAGGTAGGGATAATATAAGAAAGTAAATAATTTATTCTCCTCGAAAGTTGTAAACGATAAACTTTTTAAAACAAATTTTTTCTTCTAAAACGACAATCTTTTAGGAACGGAGGGAGTAATTGTTAAAAGTGATACTTTCGTTACCCTGTACTGAACTCTAATTTCATTTTTCTTTCATCTGTACATCCATTTATTGTGCCAATATGTGCACATGCTTACATTTTCTCTGCATGCTCTATAAATTTCGTATTTCCTTACCTGTAAGCTTGATGATACAGAATGTGTATAATGCAACAGTCAGGAAAGTGGTGGTGGCAGGACTGGCTCCTTACTAGTGGCAGTATCATGATAGTAAGCATGGAGAATGCGTTGAGATGATAAATGACATGATATTGGAGTTTAATTTTGTTATGAGATAAATGGTTTAAGAACTTAATCAGGAGCTAGTTGATGCCAGTATTATTGTATGTGATGTCTATGAAGGTTCTATGGACATAATAAAGGCTCGTGATCATAAAAACAGTGATACATGTCAGTACATATACACTGCTGAAAGCCTAAACTATTATGTTAACTTCAAACTACAGATTTTAGACTTTCAGTCTTCAAGAGTTTTCTCACAAACTTCATAACTGTAATTAGGTTAAGGTACCTTGTGAATAAGTCCATCATTGATTATGGAACTGCTTAGTTTCTTGTACAGGTCATACAAAGCTTCAATTTCATTTACAATAACTTCAAATAAAAATAAAGAGCTGCTTCAGAATCTGACGAGTATAATGATAACACTAGAGAAGGGTTGAGAACATCTATAGCAGAGTACATAAAATAATCATATTAAAAAACTTCTTGTTAACTATTTGATTGTCTACTCACAAGATGTTTCAGAAGCAAGAACGGCCCGCTCCTTAGACAGTGGTTTAAGTCCATCTTTCTTCGAAGAAAAGCAGCCCAGTATGGAAGACATCTGTACTTTATAGTCTAACCTGTTGTGATGGTTCTTGGTGCATTAGGACAACTTGGTGAAGCACCATACTTGTTGATTTCATTTTTCTTAAACTCTGAAATAGTACAAATTCCTTTATAGATATATATACTGGGCTATACGATCATTGACACACCATGCTATAAATTTTTTACAAATATACTTAAGACTGGGACTTCCAAGAATAAGTATATATGTATCCATGTCATGTCTGATGAAACGAAAAAGGCATACATGATACCTAGATAAGCACATGTGCTTATCAAGTGTACACTAGCAAGATAAGAGGATCAACATGTGTTTATCAAGCAGGGGCGGAGCCATGTAGGGGCTGTAGCCCGGGTTAACTTAAATTTTATTTTATTTTACTTATATATCTTAGCCCAGCCCAATATTTTAGCCAACAAACAAAAGCTCAAGTAATCTCAAAAAAAAGGAACAGGATACTCAGTACTATGAATTCTGAAACAACCGAACAAGGAGCAAGAGGACTAGTGGATCACATCTAAGGCTAAGAAAGAGGAGCAACCGAGCAAGGAACCAAGGACTAAGGAACTGCTGGAACTTCGAATTGAAGGTCTAATTAATTTTCATGTAGCAATTAGCATCTAATGACCTTGGGTTACTTGATTTCGCTTTTTCTTCCTCAAATTCTATGATTTTTGCCATATCATTTTTGGTCGGTGAAGCTATCAGGGGATGGGTACCGAGAAAAGCGAATTCTTTTGTATGGGCTTCAATTGGTAAGGCAGTGATTAAAATTTCCTTTTGGTTTTGTACGCCTATCACTTTGATTTTCCCTTGAGTTCAAACTTTAATTTTTTTCGTCTGGGTTATTTGATTTTTATATTCCGTGATCATTTTAACTTTCTAATGTTCAGATAGATATCGGTGAGGGTCTGTCTGACTTAGTGACTTCAATATAGTTTTAAGATACTCCAATCCGTTAGTGAGACAATTAAAGGAAGTATTGGTTGTTGAATAAGATATGTTTATCATTAGTTTTGTAGAATCATATAATTGTTTTTCGTTTGTATCCTTGATTCAGTTGATTGATAGTTCCTGTTATGATTTCCGTGTAACGTGTGTGTGTATGGTGGATATGTTTGTCAATTAATAGCCTTAATGTGCGTCTTCCTTCATCTTTCATTCAACCTTTCAATTGAACCATTTTTTTTGTTAAAAATCCAGTTGTTAAGCAATCTTATAAGCCACAATGGAAAGTTAAGGAAGCAAGAGAGAAAAAACTTTGTTTTCTTTCTTTAAACCAAGAGAAAGTGCATCAACGACAACTAGTGAATGGCATTCTCCATCTAATGTTGATATCTCAGATCACCAACCACCCCTTTCCAAATCTCGAAGAGTTGAAATTGATCTTAGTACTCTTGAACGGGATCCTGGGATTCGGATCCCTATATGGAAACATCTTGTTAATCAACGAGATGAAATTAGGATAGCTTATATCAAAATGGGTCTGTATCAACCTAAGTTGGCAGAGTACCGAAGGACTAAATCAGGCTCACAAAATCGAAAATTTCAATATCCGTGGTTTGAATCCTTTCCTTGGTTAGAGTACTCTCCATCAAAGAATGCAGCATTTTGTTTTCCATGCTTTGTTTTTCAAAATAAGGTGTCTCTTCATCCTGCATTCATTACTGAATGGTTTAATAGTTGGAAGAGGGTTAATGATGGAGTTAGATGTGCACTTTTGATGCATGTGGGAGGTCCTACTTCACCACATAGGAATGCAGTGAAATGTGTTGAAGACTTGATGAAAGTAACTGGACATATTGACAAAGTCTTGAATGCACAAACTCTAGAAGATGTTTAGAAGAATCGGTTGCGACTTACAGCAACAATTGAGAGTATAAAGTGGCTTAACTTGCAAGCTTGTGCATTTAGAGGTCATGATGAATCTCCAACTTCTAAAATTTGTGGTAATTTTATAGAGATGATAAGACTTATGGGCCGATTGAACGTTAACATTGGTGATGTAGTCTTAGAGAAAGCTCTGAAAATGCTAAATATACTTCACCAACTATTCAGAAAGAAATTTTGCATATTTTTGCAAACATAGTTAAAAGAAAAATTCGTGAAGAAGTTGGAGATGCAAAGTTCTGTATTTTGGTTGATGAAGCCAAAGATGCATCAAATAAAGAGCAGATGGCTATTGTTTTGAGATTTGTTGACAACCATGATTTCTTACGAGAGCGTTATTTTGATATTGTGCATGTTTCAGACACTATTGCTTCAACATTGAAGAAAGAAATATCTAATGTCCTTGCTCGAGCTAATTTGCATATCCTTAATATGCAAGGTCAAGGGTATGATGGTGCTAGTAATATGCGCGGTGCTTGGAACGGACTTCAAGCTCTATTTCTTAAAGATTGTCTTCATATGCATATTATGTACATTGCTTTGCTCACAGACTACAATTAGCATTAGTTGCAGCTTCTGCAGAAGCAATTTCTGTTTGGCAATTTTTTTCGAAACTAACAACCATTATCAATCTCATTGGTGCTTCTCCCAAACGGCATACTGAGTTACATTCTGCTCAAGCTATTGAAATTGCACGTATGGTAGCTTCTGGTAAACGTGATACTGGTAGAGGCATTAATCAGATTGGAAATCTACATCGGAGTGGAGCTACTCGGTGGAGCTCTCATTTTGATTCTATTTGCAGCTTAATTGATATGTATGGTGCAACTACTATTTCAGTGCTTGAAAGTATTGTTGAAGAAGGATCCTCTAACTCTATGCGTGGAGAAGCTGGTGGTTGTTTGATTATAATGAGGTCTTTTGATTTTATTTTCACTCTATATATGATGCATAAAATTATGGGGATTACTGATTTGCTTTGTAGAGCTTTGCAGCACAAATCTCTTGACATTGTAAATGCCATGGATCTAGTCTCAACTACTAAAGCACTACTTCACACTTTGAGAGAAGAGGGATTTGATCATCTCCTTGAGCATGTGCAATCAGTTTGCACACAAAATGACATTGACATACCAGATATGAATGCTTCATTCAAAAAGGCTACCGGTCGTTCATGCCAACAAAAAGAATCCAAAAAGAATCGATGACAGTTTGCCAACACTATCATTTTGATGTGTTTAATTCAGCAATAGATTTTCAGCAGGAAGAGTTGAATTCCAGATTTAGTGATGACGCAGTGGAACTCCTTATACTTAGCTCAGCTTTAGAACCGAAGGACAACTTTAAATCATTCAAAGTTGATGATATTTTCAAGCTTGCTGAGAAATTTTATCCAGAAGATTTTAGTGAGCAAGAAATGCATTATTTGAGATGTCAACTAAATCATTATAAAATTAATGTGCTCCGTCATCAGAGCTTTCAAAATATGTCTACCATCATTGAATTGTGTCGCGGATTAGTTGAAACAAATAAGTTGCAGACTTATAATTTGATTGATAGATTGATTCGTCTTGTTTTGACTCTACCTGTTTCCACAGCCATGACAGAACGAGCATTTTTAGCTATGAAACATGTTAAAATTGCTCTTCGCAATAAAATGGAAGATGAGTTTTTAGCAGATTCTATGATGATTTACATTAAAAGAGAGCTTCTTGAAGATATCGATTCAGATTCCATAATAGACGAATTCTATTCTACAAAGCATAGAAGGATGCAGCTTAAATAGTGTGTTTTGTTTTCCTTTTTCTTTGCATGTTAAGTACCTTTGAACCTTATTACTATGTATGATTTTGAATTTGTGATTGATCTTGGTGGAACAATTTTTTGTGGATATAATTGGTACTTGGTAGCTCAGTAGAAAATTAATCCCTGGCTCCGCCCTTGTTATCAAGTGTGCTTAGAGTTTCGTGATTTCAGACAGAAATCACATCACCTGATTCTCCTATGTCAGAAAATATTCTGAACCTACTGCGTATAAGCAAATTGAAAAGAGAGGAAAGTATTCATTTTGCAAATAAAGCATGAATAGATGATCCATTTGCATAAATAAAATTCTTCATATAGATAAACTTCAGTGTTGGGAAAATGCATAGCATGATTTGATGTTTTAATATACTTGTGATTATTGTAAGGTCCTTAAATTGAATTTATGTACAAGGACTTAGTAATGGAAAGATCAAGATTGTTAGGCTGATCTAAGCTTTCAACGTGTATCATTCAGTTCTAGAATGAAATAGATAAAAAGATCAAAACTGTTAGGTTGATCTTATGATGTAATAGATAGGCTTGTCTGATCGTCGAAGCACTGCACCAAAAGTCGTAGTCTGCCAGGAGAGTCAGAGTCAACTCGGGAGCTATCAAGGCAGAACAGGAGTATGCAAGATGGTGAGATCTCAGAGTTCGTATACTTCCAGGGGAAACGAAGAAGGACCGTAGTGTATCGAGAAGAGCCTCCTCAGGATCGTAGTGTACTGAGGAAGTTATGTTCTGAATCGTAGAGACAGCCTGCCTATAAGCCGAACGACAATCTGCCAAAGCTAAGTGTGAAATGCACTGTACGCTCAGAGTCGCAGAGTCTAGCGATACCAAAGTCAAAGACAAGGATCGTAGACCACACTCTGCGATCGTAGAGTTCACTGAACAAATGCAGAGATCGCAGTCGGACAAGATCAGATGGACAACAAGCTCAAGTCAGCGATCGTAGAGTGGACTCAACGTTCACCAAGCTAACTCTACGATCGTAGTATGCAGAGTCAGCGATCGTAGTACGCTCTTGGGATCGTAGAGTCAACAACATGATCTGAATCATAGAGCACAACAATCCAAATCGTAGAGCAACATCTGTCATGTCAGAAAACGTTAAAGCCTCATGAGTTGTTAATTCAACATTACGAGAAATGGATCCTAAATACTACAGTGCCCATCAGTCCCAGAATAAATGAAATATCCTTAGGATGCAACAAAGAAGCGTATTGAAGAAGCTAAGGATAGTACTATGAATGAAAAGGGACAAAACACCTTTTCAGGTGGTAGGTGAAAAAGCAGCCTGCAGTGTCAGTGGTCCAGAATGCAGAATTCAGAAGATGTACAGAAATGTCTCCATCACAGTACAGAAAATTCAGATGCATTTAATACCACAACGGATGGATCCAACGGATAGTTTTCAACATCACTTATATACAGATCAGACAGATGAAAGAGGAAGTAAGCATAAACATTCAACGTGAAGAACTCTCTAAGGCTCAACTCTACGATCTGAGATATTAAAAAGCTTGTTCAGCTACTCAGCTACTACGAACCAGAGCTTACACAGCAAACTGAGTAGCAACCTTCAGAACGCAACAACAACAATCATCAATCAACTGAAGAAGTATATCAAGTCTGCTGGACTTGAAGAGTTCGCAGTGAACTGCAAGAAAGCCAAGTCTGTTGGACTTGAAGAGTTCAAAAGTGAACTGGAAAAGTTCCTAGACTGTTGGTCTAGAAGGAATCTGTGTGATTCAGAAGATTGTATAAGACATCCTTAGTGGATATCCTACTCGTTGAGTAGAAGAGTGGACTAGGAGCTTTGAGTGCTCCGAACCACTTAAAAACAACTGTGTCATTTACATTCATACTATAACTGCTATATCTGCCATAACTGCCTTAACTGCTCATAACTACATTACTTGATAAAAGAGATTAAAACAAACACTAATTCCGCAAAGTCTTAATAATTATCTTAGATCAAGCTACAAAGAAAAGATTATAAATTATCTATTCAACCCCACCTTCTAGATAACTTGTGCCTACTAAGAACTAACAATTGGTATCAGAGCAGGTTCTATTTTTACAGCTTACACGCTTTAGTAGATCTAATGGCACTCGTACCAAGCGAATCCAGGACCGGGGGAGGCAGCAAGCCACCAATGTGCAACAAGGATAAATTTGCGAACTGGAAAGTCAGGATGCAAGCTTACATGGACTCAATAGATGAAGATCTATTTGAGACTGTTCTTAATGGGCCCTATATACCAACAAAGCTTGCACCAACCATTGACGATCCAAACAGAGTACAAATAAAAGTAAAAGAAGAATGGACAGACACAGAGAAGAGAGCTGTCCAACTTGACAAAAAGGCGAAAAACATCCTGTTCCAATCTTTAGAGGATGATCTGTTTGAAAACGTTGTAAACAGCAAAACAGCTAAGGAGGTTTGGGAAGCACTGCTGATCATGCACGAAGGAACTGAAGAAGTTAGAGAGAACAAACAGTCTCTTCTAACACAGCAGTACGAAATGTTTGCTCATGTGCAAGGCAAAAATGTAACTGCCACTTATGAAAGATTCAACATTCTGCTCAACTCTCTACGAGCATATGGAAAGATCTATCCCAACAAAGATCTGACCATAAAATTCATGAGAGCTCTACCGAGCAAGTGGGATGCAAAGACCACTGCAATAAGAGAGTCAAAGAATCTTAATGAGATGACAGTTCAACAACTGTATGGCAATCTCCTGACATACGAGCTGGAGCTAACTCAACGTGCTGAAACCCTTTCAGAAGGAAGAAGAAAAGACAAAGGTGTTGCTCTCAAAGCAAATGAAGGTGCATCAAAAGCCATCACTGAGACTGACTATGATGATGATGAAGACGATGATGATGACTTTGCTATGCTGGTAAAGAGACTAAGAAGATTCATGCGACAAGGCAGAATCGGTAAGCCAAGGAAAGTCAGCAACTACGTCTGCCAGGAACAAATAAATGATCTGTGCTACAACTGCAAGAAACCTGGTCATTTCATTGCCAACTGCAACAAGCCTATCAAAGAAGAGCTAAGGAAGAAATCCAAGGCAAAGAAAGAATACAAAGGAACCAAGGGGCCTCAGAAGAGAGACAAAGGCCTGGTTGCCGGAGGATCATGGAGTGATTCAGATAACGACTCAAATGCAGAATCCGGAGATGAGGAAGAACCACATATGGCCAATCTGTGCTTAATGGCCAAACATGCAAAGGACAAACAAAGCCTAAATATACATGATGTAAGTATCGATGAGGTATTTGATTTTAATTCTCCTGATGTAGATATAAGTGACTTAAGAACTGCTTTGCATGGCATAACCACTGATCTACATCAATACATGAAGTGGTTCAGAGTCTTGTCTAAAGATCATTCTCTTCTTCAAGAGGAGAAGAAGAAAGTTCAAGAAGAGCTTGAAACAGCCCTTTTAAGTACTAATCTTCTCTCCAAGCTTGAAGTTGAGAATGAAACTTTGAAACAGACACACACACATCATGCTCAAAGAGAGTCTATGTTAACCTCTAAAATTGAGGATCTAGAGAAGACTATCTCTGCATGGAACAGATCCACATCTGCCATGGATTGCCTGCTCTCTAGTCAGAAAAGCGCATTCGACAGAACGGGCTTAGGCTTTGGGGGATCCATCTCAGAGCTAAGTCTGGAAAAGATAATGGAAACTAGCACCAGTAATGTCTCAAGTTTTGGTAGAGGTATTGCTTGTGTAAAATCCTCACAGTTGGAAGAACCTTGTTCCACTGTCTCTAGTTATACTCAGAGAAGTAAAGGATCTCACGCTGGTCTGGGTTTCATCAAGGAAAAGAGTAACCCAACCTCTACTTACCAACCTTGAAGAATTGTAGAGTCAAACAAAATCAACTCTACGAATCAACTGGGAAGGTACAGTAGAGGTAAGGCACACTCATTACTATCTATGAAACCTAAGGACACGTGGAAGAAAGAGAGTCAGTTTAACAGAAGGTTGACTAAGGAACCATACAAGTCCAAGTGGAAGATGGATCACCACACACGCACAGGCATGCATTATAATAGATGCTTCATTTGCAATAAATACGGTCATAAGGCCACAAAGTGTTATTATAATTCCATGCATGTGAGACCCAAGATTAGACAAATTTGGGTCCCCAAAGGCACTAACAAAGTAGGACCCATGCAAATATGGGTACCAAAATGAAGGTTCAAATGTTTTGACAGGAAAAGAGCTCCACGTCCTCAACATGGTATCTGGACAGTGGTTGCTCAAGACATATGACAGGGAACAAAGCTCTACTATCCAACTATGTAGAAAAGGAGGGTCCCTCAGTCATCTTTGGAGATAATGGTACTGGCAAGACAAGAGGCTATGGCTCAGCCGGAAATGGTGTAATATCATTCAGTAAAGTGGCCTATGTGGAAGGTCTGCAGCACAACCTTCTAAGCATTAGTCAACTCTGCGACAAGGGACATCAAGTAACATTCATCAATAATCAATGTCAAGTCAGAGATCTGAAGACATCTGCAGTAAAGCTAACCGGAACAAGAGAAGGAAATGTCTACACAGTAAATCTTGGACAACTAAGCTCAGACGAAATAATATATTTTCTAGCTAAAGCCTCTGAAGAGGTGAGCTGGCTATGGCATCGAAGATTATCCCATCTCAACTTTAAAAGCATGTCCAAACTGGCATCAAAAGGTCTCGTGGCTGGCCTTCCTAAGTTCAACTTTGTGAAGGAAAGGCTATGTAATGCTTGTCAATTTGGAAAACAAACCAGAAGCTCATTCAAAGGCAAGACTGATAACTCCATTGACAAGCCCCTGCAGTTGCTTCACATGGATCTTTTTGGACCTATACCAACAACCAGTCTCGGAGGAAAAAGATACTCTCTAGTCATAGTCGACGACTACACTCGATTCACATGGGTATTCTTCCTGACTTCAAAGGATGAGACAAGCTCCATATTAATCAAGATGTTCAGAATAGTGATGAACGACAAAGGAGAGAAAATCAAGGCTATAAGAAGTGATCATGGTAGAGAATTCGATTTTTCAGAAATGGATCAGTTCTGCACAGACAATGGCATCAATCATAACTTCTCAGCTCCACGAACTCCTCAACAAAATGGAGTCGCTGAAAGAAAGAACAGAACCCTGATAGAGGCTGGGAGAACTTTGCTAGCAGCAGCCCGTCTGCCTGAATACTTTTGGGCAGAAGCAGTCAACACTGCATGCTACACTCAGAACAGATCACTAATCCACTCTACGATCAAGAAGACGCCCTACGAACTATGGAAAGGAAGAAAGCCAAATGTCAGCTACTTCCATGTTTTTGGATGTGCATGCTATATTCTCAACAATGGAAAACAATACCTGACAAAATTTCAACCAAAATCAGATGAAGGAATTTTCCTTGGATATGCCACGGACAGCAAGGCATACAGAGTGTTCAACAAAAAGACGCTGAATGTCGAAGTCTCAATACACGTCATTTTTGATGAAACTGACTTAGACAAAGCAGTACCTCAAGACACTACGACCAATGATGCGAACACTACGACTGAAGTTGTCGAGGCCAACACTACGAGTGAAGTACCAGACGGAGAAGTCGTAGAGCATGATAATTAAATCATAGAAAGGACCATCCAAGATAATGAATCTCCACTACAAGAAGAAGAAATAGACCTTGAAGACTTAAGACAGGAAGGCATCAGGACAGATGTTCCAACTGGCAGCAGATGGGCAAAAGATCACACTCAGGATCTAATCATTGGAGATCCGAATGCTAGAATCAAAACAAGATCTGCTACTCAGAATGAATGTTTCTATCTAAGCTTCCTGTCACAAATTGAGCCAAAGAAAATAGAGGATGCAATGGAAGACTCCAGTTGGATAGAAGCTATGCAAGAAGAACTCAACCAGTTTGAACGAAGCAAAGTGTGGAGATTAGTGCCAAGACCAAATGATCATCCAGTGATAGGAACTAAGTGGGTCTTCAGAAACAAAATGGATGAAGATGGATTCATTACCAGGAACAAGGCAAGATTAGTAGCAAAGGGCTATTCTCAAGAAGAAGGTATCGACTATGATGAGACTTTTGCACCCGTTGCAAGACTAGAAGCCATCAGAATCTTTATTGCCTTTGCTGCCCACATGAAGTTCAAAGTCTTCCAGATGGATGTCAAGAGTGCATTTCTAAACGGAGAGCTTCAAGTAGAAGTCTATGTCGAACAACCTCCAGGTTTTATCAATCCATCCCTTTCCAATTATGTCTATAGATTAGATAAAGCCTTATATGGTCTTAAACAAGCACCTAGAGCATGGTATGAAACTCTAACTAACTTCTTAATAGAAAATGGGTTCACTAGAGGCAGGGTAGATACCACATTATTCCTTAGAAAGCACAAAGACAAAGTCTTACTAGTTCAAATATATGTTGATGACATCATTTTTGGTTCTACTGACGAAAAATTATGCAAGAGATTCTCTAAGCTAATGCAGAGCAAGTTTGAAATGAGCATGATGGGTGAACTGAATTTCTTCCTTGGATTACAAGTGAAGCAAACTGATGAAGGGATATTCATAAATCAAGCCAAATACATCAAAGATTTGTTAAAGAAATATGGCATGGAATCAGCTTCCCCCATGAAAACTCCAATTGCTCCTGCAACTAAGCTTGACAAAGATGAGAATGGTAAAGGTATTTATATAACTCAATACAGAGGTATGATAGGTTCTCTTTTGTACCTAACTGCTAGTAGACCAGACATAATGTTCGCAACATGCATATGTGCTAGATTTCAGGCTAACCCTAAAGAGTCTCATTTATCTGCTGTAAAAAGGATCTTCAGGTATCTCAAAGGCACACCTTACTTGGGGCTTTGGTATCCCAAGGAATCCTCATTTGAACTAACAGGATACACAGATGCTGATTTTGCAGGATGTAAGATAGATAGAAAGAGTACCAGTGGCACCTGTCAGTTGCTAGGAAATAGGCTTGTGTCCTGGTTCAGCAAAAAGCAAAACTCAGTGTCCACTTCGACTGCAGAAGCTGAATATATTGCTGCTGGCAGCTGCTGTGCTCAAATTCTATGGATGAGAAACCAGCTAGCTGACTATGGGTTTGATTTCAAATCGATACCCATACACTGTGATAACACAAGTGCCATAGCAATAACTCATAATCCTGTTATGCATTCTAAGACCAAGCATATTGAAATAAGGTATCACTTCATTAGGGATCATATGCAAAATGGAACTATATCACTACAATATATTCCTACTGAAAATCAACTTGCAGATGTTTTTACTAAACCACTAGATGAATCCAGATTCAATAAGTTATTAAGTGAACTAGGGATGCTTAATCTTCAACCATGAAATATATGCTCTAGACTGTACTAACCATAACAGGTACAAAGGCTAAACTCAACATCATAGACATAATCAAGGGAAGTCCACGACCTTAGAGTAGAAAGGACAGACTCTACGAATGATGATCAGACTCAACAACTGTCAAACGGACTCGACGATCGTAAAAACAGACTTGACGATCGTAGACCGTACAGTAAAAAGGACAGATTACGGATGGTAGACAGACTCAACGACCAGAAGACTACCTCAACGATCGTAGTCATTCTAAGGACATTTCAGCACTAAAGACTCAAAGGGCAAATCAGTACATTCAAACAAATCCAAGACGTAGAGCCAAGCAAAAAGCGACACCTGTCCCACTAAGTCAAAAAGAGAGAGGGAAGCTACAAGAACTAATTGGAACCGTATTTTTTGAAATCTGAAGTTCAAAAGATAATCTCTCTCTCTCTGCAAAACCCTAACTCAAGAAAAAGCTCAATCGCATTCCACTTCTCAACCACAGAATCATGCCTGTTTCAAATGTAATCTCAGGCTACAGACTCTGCTTCGATGAGTTCAAGGATGCTCCTCCAAAGTTTCACAAAACATTAGCACTACTAAAGAAGGCAGGTCTCGAAGAAGCGCTGAGTACCGACACCCTCATCTATCCCGAGTTAGTGAAAGAGTTCTACAAGAATGGAGTGTACGAACTCAACACCATCACTACACGGGTAAGAGGAGTTGAAATGATGCTAAGGGAAGAAGACTTCAATCTGGCCCTTGGTTTCAAGGATACAGGGCACTCACCTCTCGACAGCATAAGATTTGAAGAGGGATTGAAGAAAATGCATTACAAAAAGAACTCCTCTGTAATAGGCTATAAAAAGAAGGAATTCCCTCAAAGGTATGAATTTCTAGCTGACATTGTTGGGAAATGTATCTGCTGTAAGAGTTCAGGTCATGACTCTGTTAATGAAGTTCAACTCAAACTCATGACTGCAATAACTCTTGGAATTCAACTAAATTATGGAGCCATACTACTGGAATGGATTGGCAAGTGGATTGTAGGTTCGAAGAAGTCGAAAAGTCCTCAGAAGATGCTGTATGGAAGATTTATTAGCATCATTCTGCAATCTGCTGTGGGTGATAAAATTGGGGATGATGAAGGAGAAGCCATCAACCCAAACCGAAGAATGACACAGCAGTTGTTTAAAAATTGGGAAAGAAACCCGGCTGAATATACAAGAATGATGACAGAATCAAGTGGGAGAACTGGGGAGCAAGGGGAAGCAGGAATTGCTATTGTTAATGAGGCTGGAGAAGAAGAAGAAGCAGATAAAGGAGAACCCTCTGGTCTTGTCAGGAAAAGCAAGGGCAAGAGAAAGCTGAGGGGAACACAAGTCGAAGAGCCTCAAGGATCTGCAACTAACATGCCTGTAGAGTCCTCTGACATAGAAACTCTAAGGAAGCTGAGGAACATACAACAGCAAGAAGAGGCTGAAGAGGATCAAGCCACCATTTCACAACTCTTAAAGAAGAATAAGGCTGGTCATGAGTCCAAAAGACCAACAGTGTCCTCAATCGTAGAGACCCTGCTGTTCTTTGAAACCAGGCCAAGTGTGGCAGAAATGGAAGAAGTTGCTTTAAGAACAGTGGCAGGTCAATGTGGTAGGACAACCAAAGAAAACTCTGGCAAAGCAAAGAGAAGGTTGGTCAAGAAGTATATTCTTGAAAATGAAAAAGTTTTGAAGAAGGAAGCCAAGAGCATGGCTGTAAAAGTAGAACTTTCCCAAGCAACAGAAGAAAAGAATGCATCAGCTAAGGGGGAGAAGCCTACTGCTCAAGAAGAAGTTCCAGCTGAGGGGGAGTTTCTAAAGGAAGATGATCATATTGAGGGGGAGCCTCACAATATCCTAATGACTAAAGAAAAAGTCCTTGCTCAAGATAAAGATGAACCAATGTCAAAGGTCATTGAGTTAATGGACTCTTCAGAAGACAACAAAGAAGAAAAAGAGGATGATGATGATGAGCTTGAAATAACTGGTGTAGGTAGAGATGGATACAGAAGCTACCTGTACAATCAAATGTTTTCTTACCTACCCATGATGGCATATCATCAAGCTCAGATTCTGAAATCATGGGACCACATGTTCTGGAGCTTCAAGGAATATCCAGCAATCACAGTTCTGGCTCATGGATTTCCAAGGGAAGTCATCTTTGCTAAAAAGTTGATTACAAACTATTCCTCATCAAATGTCACATCTGAGGTACTGACTATCCCCACAAGCTTTAGGATTAATCATCAACCATCATCTTCATTTAGTTATTTCTATGAATTTCCTAAATGGATGGAAGTAGTTCTCAACCCAGTAAATCAGTTTCCAGTTACAGAATTCCAAAATTCTGTGACTAAAGAACCAGAACAAGCCAACTTTGCTCAGCTCCAACAAATCTCTTGTTCTACGATTCCAGGCTTTAGCCTTCTAGAAGAATCAAATATCAGAATCGTAGAGTCACCTATCCCAAACATCCAAACACAAGCCCCTCCATCAGACATCCCTTCCTCGTCCAGTAATGACTGCTTTAATCTTGAACTTGCTCTGTGTTCCCTAAAAGAACAATTCAACAATACACCACCCTCTTCCTCAAAAATTCCCCAGATGGATGAGATTCTCTCAGAATTGTCTACCAAGGCCGATCTATCAGCTATGTCTAAGAAAGTGATCAAGGAACTAGAAGAAAGTCTTGACGATCACTCTGAACTAATTCAGCTAAGACTGACATCCATGATCAATGCTGCAAACACCCTTCCACAATCTCTGAGCTCTGAACTGTCCAAAACACTAAAAGAGATCATCAGAGAAATGCTTCAAAGCATAAAGGACAGGGATGACATTCACTTCCAAGCAGCCAAACGACATAGGGATGCAGTCTTCATCTTACAGCAAACTCAAGAATCTCAGAACAAACAGATGTTGCAAAGCATTCAGAATCTCCAGACTGCTGTCAAAGAGTTTCAACAATTCTATGTCAGCAGCGGCCAACAAACAGACAACATCCTATCCATTCTTCAACAAAGAGAAGCAAGGTCTGAAGTTCTCATTGAAGAAAATAGAGAAGACATTGCTCAGACCAAAAGTCAGCTGAATGAACTTGTCCAAGGAATTGCTCGTCTGTCAGATGACATTCGCACTCTTGATGCTGACATAAAGGGGGAGAAAAGAAGCAAGGGAAATCGGGAAGTAGATCGTACAGACCAAGGGCACAAGGGACGCGGATTCCAAACAACTAGAAATCCGCCTGTAAGACATATCTCTCAGACTCAACGATCAGATCAGCAGGAAGTCTTAGTCGCTCAACCTTTAAGAAGTCAAGGGCCAGCTTCTAGCTCACAAGGAGTAACCGCAACAGGCCTAAGAATGCCAATTGGAGATCCGGCATTTATGAACAGGCACGACCACAATCCAAGACTAAGTCCCAGTGAGCTCGAAGATTTGGCTAAAAGAGATGAAGCCAGCAGAAAAAGGAGAGCAGAAGAAAAGGCAAATCCTCCAAGGAGTAAGAAGCCAAGAAAATAGAGATAAGTTAAATTTTCACTTCTTATTGATGTATCTATTTCAAATGTAACATCTATCTTCATACATCAATAAATTCATGCTTATTCTCTAGAAATTTCAGCTGCTCACTGAAATACTAAGTCATGTTTATTCTTCTGCACTGCATATAATCAATAATCATAACAATAAATCTCCTTAGTTATGTCAACATCAAATAGGGGGAGATTGTTGGGAAAATGCATAGCATGATTTGATGTTTTAATATACTTGTGATTATTGTAAGGTCCTTAAATTGAATTTATGTACAAGGACTTAGTAATGGAAAGATCAAGATTGTTAGGCTGATCTAAGCTTTCAACGTGTATCATTCAGTTCTAGAATGAAATAGATAAAAAGATCAAAACTGTTAGGTTGATCTTATGATGTAATAGATAGGCTTGTCTGATCGTCGAAGCACTGCACCAAAAGTCGTAGTCTGCCAGGAGAGTCAGAGTCAACTCGGGAGCTATCAAGGCAGAACAGGAGTATGCAAGATGGTGAGATCTCAGAGTTCGTAGACTTCCAGGGGAAACGAAGAAGGACCGTAGTGTATCGAGAAGAGCCTCCTCAGGATCGTAGTGTACTGAGGAAGTTATGTTCTGAATCGTAGAGACAGCCTGCCTATAAGCCGAACGACAATCTGCCAAAGCTAAGTGTGAAATGCACTGTACGCTCAGAGTCGCAGAGTCTAGTGATACCAAAGTCAAAGACAAGGATCGTAGACCACACTCTGCGATCGTAGAGTTCACTGAACAAATGCAGAGATCGCAGTCAGACAAGATCAGATGGACAACAAGCTCAAGTCAGCGATCGTAGAGTGGACTCAACGTTCACCAAGCTAACTCTACGATCGTAGTATGCAGAGTCAGCGATCGTAGTACGCTCTTGGGATCGTAGAGTCAACAACACGATCTGAATCATAGAGCACAACAATCCAAATCGTAGAGCAACATCTGTCATGTCAGAAAACGTTAAAGCCTCATGAGTTGTTAATTCAACATTACGAGAAATGGATCCTAAATACTACAGTGCCCATCAGTCCCAGAATAAATGAAATATACTTAGGATGCAACAAAGAAGCGTATTGAAGAAGCTAAGGATAGTACTATGAATGAAAAGGGACAAAACACCTTTTCAGGTGGTAGGTGAAAAAGCAGCATGCAGTGTCAGTGGTCCAGAATGCAGAATTCAGAAGATGTACAGAAATGTCTCCATCACAGTACAGAAAATTCAGATGCATTTAATACCACAACGGATGGATCCAACGGATAGTTTTCAACATCACATATATACAGATCAGACAGATGAAAGAGGAAGTAAGCATAAACATTCAACGTGAAGAACTCTCTAAGGCTCAACTCTACGATCTGAGATATTAAAAAGCTTGTTCAGCTACTCAGCTACTACGAACCAGAGCTTACACAGCAAACTGAGTAGCAACCTTCAGAACGCAACAACAACAATCATCAATCAACTGAAGAAGTATATCAAGTCTGCTGGACTTGAAGAGTTCGCAGTGAACTGTAAGAAAGCCAAGTCTGTTGGACTTGAAGAGTTCAAAAGTGAACTGGAAAAGTTCCTAGACTGTTGGTATAGAAGGAATCTGTGTGATTCAGAAGATTGTATAAGACATCCTTAGTGGATATCCTACTCGTTGAGTAGAAGAGTGGACTAGGAGCTTTGAGTGCTCCGAACCACTTAAAAACAACTGTGTCATTTACATTCATACTATAACTGCTATATCTGTCATAACTGCCTTAACTGCTCATAACTACATTACTTGATAAAAGAGATTAAAACAAACACTAATTCCGCAAAGTCTTAATAATTATCTTAGATCAAGCTACAAAGAAAAGATTATAAATTATCTATTCAACCCCCCCTTCTAGATAACTTGTGCCTACTAAGAACTAACATTCAGGATTGCACAAATTAAAGGTATGCATGTCTAATATACTAAAGCAGAGTACATAATAATTTAGAACTGATTTCCTCTGAAAATTCATAACCTTATTTACTGCAGAAGCCTACCAAGGAATGAAGTTCTTCTAAATAGCCTACTTTCATGGATTTATAATGCCATTCTTGACAGCATTGACTTGGTGCAAGTAGGAGGAGCTAAAACATCAGTATCGAAATAGTGGTTCCCTTAAAATGCTCTCAGAGTATCAAACTGGGATTGTCTATACAAAAGATGTAAAGTTTGACCAACATAATATGGGATCTGCAGTTTATATATTGCAGGTTGAGAAAATTACACAAACAACACTGCTACACTTGCTTGATCACAAATATTACTGAAATAATTTCTGATTAACAAGCCACTAACAGAACCAAATCATATTGTTGACTGCTCATTGTTATGTAATTTGTTTAGCATCCTACATGTACATTGCCAGTTCTCCCACCGTATAATTGATGCGATCGAATCTCCAACGCAATCCGAATGAACTACGTCTCTACGGTATCCACACGAACATCTGCAAACCGTCTCACGATTCTGCAATAAAAGGGTGTTGCGGTACTAGCCACCAAAGGATCAAGATTTTCTTCAAAGGTTTTCTCTCTAATCTCTCTCTAAGAGTGGCTAGGGTTTGTAAGGTTATCATCTGTTTCCTAAATGGCTGCTATATATCATATATATAGCAGTTAAAAGGAATTAATCAAAAACATAATTCATAAAATCCGAATTTATATATATATATATATATATAATGCAAATGATTTTGAAAAACAAAAGATCCCGCCCAAAGTCTATTAAGTTATATATACCATCAAAAAATTGGGATAAATCTTACCATTCAAAAAAAATAACAAATCAGCTTCACTAAGAGAATTCACAACAGTTTCCCCAATAGACTCTCTATCCCCATATTTGAAGAATATATCAATAAATTAGTATCTAACAGTTTCCTTATCCTTATATAATTCTCTATTTTAATCCCTATATATGATTTGACTCCTCAGGATGAGAGAATCAAAAGAGCGTTCCCTATTTATGTAAAATGACATTTCACACCCTATTTATTGTAATTTTATGTTGGTTAAATGATCTTATCTCACTTAATTGCTAATTTGGGTATGCCTATCAAATTCACTCATTTTTATTTTTTAAACAAAGGATTTAAAGAAGAAAGAGAACTATAAAAAATTAAAAATTAGTCAAATTTTGATTTTGATCATTTTTGTAAAAAATATTACTAATAATTATAAATTTTATTATTTTATAATTAAAATAAAGTTCTCATAAACACATAATGATCGTTGCACATTTTGATTTCTAGCAATATCAATTTTTAAATTAAAATAATTATAATTTTTAAATTCAAACAACAATTACTTTTAAATAAAAAATAGTTACAACGTTCAAAACATGATTTGACTGTTAGAACTTTCAAATTTTAATTTTAAAATTTTAATTTTAAAATTTAAAATTTAAGCAATCAATATAAGGAACATGTTGGGTACATAGTGAAAAAATTGAATCATTATCCTACAGAATGACCCAATAGCACTGCAGAGTATGGATAAAAATAAAGAAACTGTTGTGAATGCTCTAATCTATCTATATAAAATTTATTTGCCGATTATGAGAGCAATATACCTCCTTCGATTTCCCTCTTTCCTTTTAGTTCTTTAATTTCTCCAATTCCCCTCTCATTTTAGTTCTCTTTCCCTTCTCTCTCCTTCGATTTCTTCAATATACCTCCTAAGAAGTAAAGGGCTTCGGGTTTGGTTTGGGTTTACCCGTCACACCATCATCATCTCTCTCTATATCTCTCTCTCAATTGTTGAAGCTTACAGATCAGACTTCTATGATATCCGTATCACCCTCTTCCCCTCCGGTAAGCACCTTAATTTCTAAGCGTTTACTTTGTATGGTCAGTCACCACCGCTGTTTCCATATTTGTTTAATTTAATTTCTAAGCGTTTACATTGATTTTCTTAGCTCTAATAAACTTTCATGTATTCGAAGTTTCACTGAATTTGTAAGTCACCACCAATGTTTCCATACTCTGAATATTTTGTTTTAATTGTTTATTGAAACAAGTATGATATTTGTTGTTTTTTCACGATCAAGTTTTACAATTCTGTTTTTTTGTTCGCAATTGTATTCTCTCTTCCCCCCCCCCCCCCCCTCAAAAAAAAATATTCAACATTACCTACTTTTTCTCTCTTTTGTTTTGATCTGGGGCATGTATGTTGGTTGATATGAACTGGGACTTAATCAACTTTAGGTATGTGTGTTTTTATTTATTTTTACACTAGAAATTTGTTTTTTTTTCTATGATTAAGAAAATAGTTTGACACATTCAAACTAAATAAAACATAGAAGAAATAGATTAACCACATCCTCTTTTTGCCTTTCTATTTGTCCACCTATTAAGAAAGTTATTCATCACTACTAGCATTTTGTTTGATTCTAACCTCTCCTCACTTAATCAGTAGTTTTTTTAATTAATTAATGAGAGTTATATGCTCTAAATCAATACTGCATTAATCAATGTTTTGACATTTTATTTTTTATATATCAAAATGAATAAAGTTTATTTTTTTAAAATTCAAATATGTTGTAATTCATTTAACCATTTAAAACAATAAACTTGGAATTTAATAGTACTATTTTAGGTATCTACAACTTTTATGAATTACATTGTCTAAAATTAAATAAATTATATAATATTTAAATTTGAAATATTTTAATTTTTTTTGTGTTTGTTCTTTGCAGTCTCCATTTTTACATACTTCGTTACAGCAGATAAAGTAATTTTAGCAACAGCTATGAAAAATACACAGTTTTAAGTCCCAAAATTGTTCCGATGTAGCTTGATTTGTTGTATATTTTGAATTTTATCTATATAAATTGGTTTATATGTTTATTGTATATTTTCAATTAAGGAGTGAAAATTATTTTTACATGAGTTGATATTTTCCAACGTCCCCTCCCAAATGAACATGAGACTCATTTTTTCTCAGTTTATTTTTGAATTTTATCCATACAAACCGATTTATATGTAAAATAAATAATAAATTTCAATGTTTAAGATGGGCTGATGGGTTTATTCCTTTCTTTTCTCTTACCTTTGGACATTTGATGGGCTTATTCTTTATTATCTACAATTATGTCCCAAGTTTTGTTGTATAAATTTGTGTTTTCAATGGCAATTTTGCAGAAGTGGATGCTGACAAATTATCTGTAGTGGGTTTGTCTTCAATTATTGTAAGTTGCATAATTTGTATGTTTATTTATCTTTTTCTACACGCACAAACACACATATGAATTATTTATCAGACATATGTATTGTATAATATTTTCTTAGCTCTAAAAAACTTTCATGTATTCAAAGTTTCACTGAATTTGTAAGTCACCACCGCTGTTTCCATACTCTGAATATTTTGTTTTAATTGTTTATTGAAGCAAGTATGATATTTGTTGTTTTCTCACGATCAAGTTTTACAATTCTGTTCTTTTGCTCGCAATTTGAACAATTATGACCCAAGTTTTGCTGTATAAATCTGTGTTTTCTGTGTTTTCAATGGCAATTTTGCATGAGTGGAGGATGCTGACAAATTATCCGTAGTGCGTTTGTCTTCAATTATTGTAAGTTGCATAATTTGTATGTTTATTTATCTTTTTTTACAAGCACAAACACACATATATATTATTTATCAGACATATGTATTGTATATTATTTTCTTAGTTCTAATAAACTTTCATGTATTCAAAGTTTCGCTGAATTTTTAAGTCACCACCGTTGTTTCCATACTCTGAATATTTTGTTTTAATTGTTTATTGAAGCAAGTATGATATTTGTTGTTTTCTCACGATCAAGTTTTACAATTCTGTTCTTTTGCTCACAATTTGCACAATTATGACCCAAGTTTTGTTTTATAAATCTGTGTTTTCTGTGTTTTCAATGGCAATTTTGCATGAGTGGATGCTGACAAATTATCCGTAGTGCGTTTGTCTTCAATTATTGTAAGTTGCATAATTTGTATGTTTATTTATCTTTTTCTACACGCACAAACACACATGTATTATTTATCAAACATATGTATTGTATATTTGTTATGTCAATGAGGAAAACTGCAAGTGGGATGAATCTATTATCTACCTGTTTCTCTTTTGAATTATTGCTCGGAAAACTGCAAGTAGAGAGCTGTGAGGAGGAGGATGGGATGACTTGATGATGATGATGTGGTGGTGTATGATGGTTGAATATAGTACTACTATTTTTCCATAATACTGGTAAATTTTAAGCTAACAAATTAGATTCTTTTGACATGATTTTTCAAATGCTCTTTTTAACCAACTATATTATTAGTACGATTTTATTTTAAATTAATAATTATGAAATAATGAATTAGTATTTTTTAAAAAAAAAATTATAATATTTGTTATTGTGTTAATTAAATTAAAAAGTATGTATTGATTTCGTTAGTGTAGGGTTTTGATCTATGCTACATCACCATTTTCTGATTTCGTTGCCATTCCTTAAAGATTGGATTTTGATTCTGCAACTGTAGCTTATTTAGGGTGTTTAAATTGAGGTAATATTGTTTTCATCTGTGATTTGAACTTTTGTACATGTTGTTTCAATGTTCATATTCAATTTTTCGCTGCAAGTGTCTCTTATTGTCATTTGAATTAGATTTTTCGACTGTCGTTATGCTTTTGTGGCAGAACATTCATTTTTGGAAGACTTTTGTTGTTTTATCTATTTTCTACATAACTAATACTTAGTTTGATTCTTTATCTAACTGCATGCATTTATATTGTCGGTAGATTGCTTTCCACATTCATTTTGTTGGTTTCGCTGGATTTCGCCTTTGAATTGATCATCAATTCTTTTGTACTTATCTTTTTAAATGTAAAGATTTATTGTGTTTATGTCACGCTAGACTGTAATTTTGTGTCTTTGTGCTCTCTCTTCCTTTTTTTGATGTAACCCGTTTCTTGGTAATAAAATAGATATTTAATATTTGTTATTGTGTTAATTAAATTAAAAATTATATATTGATGTCACTGGAATATGATGTCACTGTAATTATCCCCGAGGATGATATTGATGCCAAATTTTGTAAAAAAAATAGTACTTTATCCCGTTTTAAATTACTGCATATGAAATTGATGGTGAAATTCAATACCAAGTCCTTTTTTGCTTTAAATTGTTTAAGTTGGTGTACTATCATGCTTCCACGCCTGATTGCATATAATAATGAATATTTTCATTGAAATCATAGTATTGTTTTAATTTGGTTCACTTATGGACCCATAAAAAAACTCAATGACCCAATTAAATTATTGAAAAACATGACAGGAGTCTAAGTAGCCCAATTACTAATACTATATTTTTCCAGCAAAATAGAGTCTTTAGAATGTGAGACAATTATAAAAATTTGACCAATACTTATTAGAATCAAATTAAACCTATATATAGACTTTATTAAGTGTGAAAGCCAAGTAAAAAATGCCTTAAGTAGGCCTCATCTTAAAAATCCAGTCATTCACAATCATTCTAGGATCCTTGGTTCTTTTCCTCAAAAGTTTTATGTCATTAAAATATTATTTTTACAAATTCTTTCGGGATAAGGAAAGAAGATTTTACCATAATAATTGAGAAAGAGTATATAGCTCTTTAGATACAGTAAAAACAGTTAATATATGGAGTAAAATGATGTAAATCCACCTAATCTTTTATAAGGTCACTATTCAAAAGTTGCGATATCACTCATGAATATATTGCACCCAAAAATAAAATACTCAAATTACTTTTGATGTCATTAAGAAATACTCCCTTCATTAAGAAATTACTTTTGATGTCATGAAGAAATAATCCCTTTTGAGGAGAGTATCAAATATATTCCATTTTTACCCATAGTGGATCCTACATATAGTAAACAGGGAATCTCAAATTTTGGACGGTGCTTATAGAACATTTGATCTCTTATTGCAGCACTGGTGCTTTTCTTCCTCCCTCTGTGTCTGCCGACTTCTCACTCCCTCCGTGGCCATCTCCTGCTGCTCTTGCGATTGCTGTCAGGTACCAAACACTAGACAAATCTATGATATCTCTGATTTTGTCCTCAAATTGTGCATAATGTGGGATAGATAGATTGTATATATCTAGATTTTGATTATTACCAAACTTAAGGCCTATTATCTATACCTTCTGTGTAGAGTCCTCTTGATTCAAGTGCCATTTTAACTGCCATTTTGATTTTAACATTAATTTGTATTGATTTTGCTTCAAAAATATTTGCATACCTCTGATGCGGTTGATTGCTTCAAAACTATTTTATTGTGGATTAATTGACATTTGTGGAGAAACTTACTTCTACGTTAGGAACAAATTCTTGAATGTGAAGATATTTCTACTTCACTGTGCAGTTATCTAATTATAAGCTTAATTAAGTAGACATGTCTGTAATTTACCAAGTTCACAAGTTTTTTTGTTGTCAAACTTATTGCCTATCATCTCCTGTATTGGAAAAATAAATAAATGACTTTATCTCTAGAGAGAGCGAACAATCTAGAAGAAATACAATAGCATTGCTATATAGGCTGAACTATCCGCTTGAACATCATTGCAATTGTCCATATTCCCCATATATTTAAACCATTAATGCCGATGGATGTAATTTTCCAGACTATATAACATGTACAAGTGTAATTTTCTGTTATATATTGGGGATTAATTGACAATAAGTAAAGGACAAAAAATCCCCTAAAAAATCAAATAAATGCCATATCACTTATTGTTAAGCATAGAAAAATGAAAAAACATGCAGTCATGGGTAATTCCATTTAATCAATTCTAAGTTGCATTTTACAATGACACAATTCTAACTTCCATTTGATCTCTTATTGCAGCACTGGTGCTTTTCTTCCTCCCTTTGTGTCCGCCGACTTCTCGCTCCCTCTGTGGCCATCTCCTGCTTACTCCTGCGATTGCTGCCAGGTACCAAACCCTAGACAAAGTTGTGATATCTCTGATTTTGTCCTCAAATTGTTCATAATGTGGGATAGATAGATTGCATATATGTAGATTTTGATTATTACCAAACTTAAGGCCTATTATCTATACCTTCTGTGTAGAGTCCTCTTGATTCAAGTGTCATTTTAACTGCCATTTTGATTTCAACATTAATTTGTATTGATTTTGCTTCAAAAATATTTGCATACCTCTAATGTGGTTGATTGCTTCAAAACTATTTTATTGTGGATTAATTGACATTTGTGGAGAAACTTACTGCTACGTTAAGAACAAATTCTTGATTGTGAAGATATTTCTACTTCACTGTGCAGTTATCTAATTATACACAGATTGTGAAGATATTTCTATTTCTACTTCTCTATGTTGGCTGAGCTATAATATGCTTATTATCTATTTCTCCATCTGTGTATAATTCTTATTAGATATATAACTTATGTTTTAGTTTTACTTGCACATGACTCAATCAATTTGTACATATATCCTTTTCATTACATTTTGTATTCAATTTCCAAGTAGTTGATTTGATTTGTTGATATAACTAAACGATTCATTTCAATTTTTGCAGTCTTGGGATGATATTGCTATTGAATGGAAACGTGTTCATTCAACAAGTCGAGGGTGGAGAAAAGTTAACAGGGTTAATTATGTGTATTTTATAATTCTTAAATCGTATTCAAGTAATCACGTGTCAATTGTTTCGTTCTTGCGATACTACTAACATTTTGCTTTCTCTTATAAATAACAGATTTTTGTTACAAACAATATTTGTTGGCCGTGGACGTTGCTGATGGATAGCCTTTCTTTTCAAAGGTTTATGTATCGAAGACATGGTAGAGCTTGACAGATCTACAAGGTAAATGTTATTATATGTATTTTCAGGTATATATTGAATGATACTAGGTGTAAGCTGTAAAGAATATATTTGGGGTAAGATGTAAAGCAAAGGTTTATGCTCAACATGTTGTTTCTCTATTTCCTGCATATGTATTTTTGTTTTCCGTATTTTGTAAAGTTGGCTAATTATACATGGTTATGATGATTTTGAGTATGGAATGATGTTTTTTTGGTGGTTTGGATATGTATGGATGATTGTAAGTTTTTTAAACAGGTTTAGGTTTTTCTGGATATCTATTTTTAAAGGAAACTCTGCCGAATTTTTTTGAAATTAGTAGCTACTAGCTTGCTGTTTTGGTGGTTGGATGTGTTAATGATTGAATATGTATTAATTTATGCATGGTATAATGATTTTGAGTATGAAATTATGATTTTTTTTTGTGGTTTGGATATGTATGGATGATTGTAAATTTTATAGACATGTTTAGATTTGTCTAGATATCTATTTTTAAACGAAACTTTGCCAAAAAAATTTAAAATCAGTAGCGACTAGCTTGCTGTTTTGATGGTTGGATATGTGTTGATGATTGAATATGTATTAATTTCTGCATGATATGATGATTTTGGGTATGAAAATATGATTTTTTGTGGTTTGGATATGTATGGATGATTGTAAGTTTTATAGACAGGTTTAGATTTGTCTGGATATATATTTTTAAACGAAACTCTGCCCAAAAAATTTAAAATCATTAGCGACTAGCTTGCTGTTTTGGTGCACATGAACCTTTTAAGCAAGTGGGTATCATTATGCTATTTCCTTAGTACAATGCTTTTACCTGTTAATGTATCAGCGACTGATATTCAATGGACACATTTGTATGATTTATTGTGCTTAAATTAGTTTTACTAATTAATCCATGTTCCGTCTAAAATTGCAAATTAAATGAAGGGAATCAATAGCATATAGGTGTGGAGGAGTGCTTTTAAATATGCTTGAAGAAAATATGAAGGTCATTGGCATTGGGATTGTTTCGAATTTACTAAATGTAGTTTCCTTAACAAATTCATTTTTTCTTGCCAGTCTCGATTTGTAAATAATGAGCATGTAGATACAATTTGTGGCAAAATTCTTGACTTCTTAACTTTTTGAGTGGGATGTCTATCTTGACTAGAAATTTTTTTATTTACAACAAATATTTACGAAATTTTCTAGTTTTTATCAAATATATACTCTTTAAACATTGTAACTCACATTTTTCATTTAGATTCATCTTTAGGTATTAAATAATTACACGAGTATTCGTAGTGCCGGAGGCACGGGTTAACACTAGTGTGTGTGTGTGTGTGTGTGTATATATATATATATATCTTAATTAAGTATGTCTTAATTAATATACATATACAGTAAAACCCCTATTTAGGAATACTCTATATAAGAATAACCTCTAAAATATTATAAAAATATTTGGTCCCAATTTGGGTCAGTTATAAATAGGAATAACCTCTAAATTGCAATATGTTATATACTTTTTAAGTCTCGTATTAAGAAATTATACCTCTATATAGTAATAATTTCATATATATATATATATATATATATATATATATATATATATATATATGAGAGAGAGATATAAAAGACTACATTTTTTTATTAAAGACTACATTTCCTATAAAGAATTATATTTTACTATAAAAGACTACATTTCTTATAAAGGACTATATTTTCCTATAAAAGACTACATTTACTATAAAAGACCACATTTTCCTATAAAAGACTACTTTGCATAAATATTTTTTGAATAATAATTATTAGGGAATTCTTATTGATATTTTTGTTAAAGTGGATATTTTTGGGTGTTCGAAAAATATTTTGTATCAATACCTCTATTTAGTAATAACATCTCAATTAGAATACAAATAGTTTGGTCCCATATTGTCTATTCTTAAATAGAGGTTTTACTGTATATATAAATTATCCTATTAATTTAAATACTATCAATCATATTGACATATTTAAATCTTTACAATTTAAATTAATTTCCTTTTAATTACGTTCTATGTGTGTGACCCTATAAGTTATTACGTTGGCAATAATTTTGAAATCATATTATAAAATTATAAACAGTGAACGGCATCTAGTAATGCATCACTGCTACCCAAGTAATAATAAAATCGATGATTAAAAATGATCACACGCTAATTTATTCTATCTTATCGTTTAAAGATCTACCTAAGTCGCAATTCAACTTTATCATAAATTTGGCAACATATGAATCATTTTCCTACATATTATTAATTGGTTTAATAGGATGTGCATGTCCCAGTGTTATATGTATCATGTATGTGGATCTAAAATTGGGTATATTAGGTGCATAATTTTTCGTGTGTTTAGGTGCATAATTTTATTCATAAAAGGAGGGGGAATGGAGCCATAGCTACAACTATTCTCTCATAAACACAACACAAAAAAGAAAATGTTCCGAGAACAAATTATGGGATGTAAGGTGAGAGTTCTAAATTCAAACTAGGAGTAGATGTGGTAACAGTGACTAGACCGAGTAAAATAGAAGGCTGCAAATTTTTGTTATCTCATAACTATCTTGAGCAAAATTTGAAGTACATAAAGATGGAAAGTTTTTTTTTAAAAAAAGCTTAAAATTGTATTGTGGAAAAATTTCCATGACTACTCGGGAGATAAGCATGACCATGCAGGCTATGGATAATAATTCATGGCAGGAAAGAATACTGCTGGCACAAACTTAGCTGCAGGGAAGCTATGTCCAACAGGAGGGACTCCAATCTGTGCATAAGCAATGAGCATGGGAAACATATCAGTATAAACTATAAACCATTCAGGTTTCATTCAGCATGCACATACTAGGCAGATAGTGACAGATTATAGTTTGTCTAAAAAACAAGATCTGTCTTTGTCCGTATACGTATGTATTTGACTGTGTATTGAGATATTCATATGCAGATAAGCCATCATCTAGGCCCCTGACTCCCATCCCCAACTAAGGAAGCAGAAGCTTTAAAGAGAAAGATTAGCTTACAGATTACAACATCATGTACTAAATTAATCTAAAAAAAATCTACTAAAGTGCCAATATTAAGAAGATGAATAAATGATATATATATATACCATTAAAATGAAAATGGCAGCAATAATATATATCCTCTTACCATGTATGGCGGCATTAGACAAAAATCCGGAACATAAGTTTCGGCCTTGAGCAAAAGCGGGGATTTCTCAGAAGCTGCGACTAGGCCTGATGTGCTAGGCTATAAGATAAAAAAATTATATATATCAAGAAAAGGCACAGGTGATAAGTTCACATATATATAGCTCAAAAACTTCAATGAAGATATACAGCTTACCTTTCCTTGAATTTCGTCAATGTTCTTCAAAGGTGCAACCAGGTTGGTACTAACCTATATAACAATAGCAGCTATTAGATTTCTTATATCAAATAATAATTAATATAACAAGTGTTTAAAGAATAAAATTTCACAGGGAAGCAAAATTACCTGTCCTGAGATTTCTGAAGCTTTGTCAAAGGGTGAAGCTGGGGAAGCTTGAGGGAGTGGAGTCTGTTAAAACATAAAAATTAATGTAGTCAGAAAATGAACAATATATAACGCATTTATTCTAGGGAGGAGAATGAGATCGAAAAAGAGATGGAGTACTTGTTCTTCAAAGTGGGTGTCAAAAAGGCTCAAACGTCGACGCTTCTTCTTGTCTGTGGCAGTCACTCTGATGAAATACTTTTGAGCATGGCTGGCTACTTGAGTTGGGGTCCTAGTGGGCACATGTTTCTTAGAAATCCCCTTCCAGTCACCTTTTCCCATCTTCTTCAAACCTATTAAGAATGACCTGTGCTCATCCTCAGTCCACTGCAACCCTGTTAAACGAAACAGACATAATCAACACATGAACAAGAAGAAACTAATTATCTGTAAAATCCAAATTCCTACCCAAAAATATATAAATAAAAATTCACCTTAATTAAAATAAAATATTAGAATAGAAAAAAAAAAGATTTTCAAGACACAAACTAAATATCATCAAAATCATAGTCCAAGAAAAATTGGGATTGCCTTTCTTTCTTTTATTAACATTATTATTGTGTTGTGAATTGCAGGCCTGGAGATTCCCCATACTTTTGCTCTTCCTCATACAAGATTCATCTTTTGCTCTTTCTAGATTATTCCTTTTTCTGATTGATGATGACGATTCTTCTTTCTCGCCCAAATTAATCTCAACACCAAAAAGCTTAAAACCCGTCATCTATAAGACAGGACAACCCCTTCGTCACCAAGTTTTGCTATTTGTTTATGTATGCCTTTGGGATCTATTGTTTATATATATATAGTAGGAGTCCTATGGTTTGGAGTTGCATTGATTATTCATCCAATTAGTTGATATGAAAAAGGAAAATAATAATAGTGAGATGCCGGAAGAATGTTGGTTTAAACTCGGTGAATCTTGTTTTACTTGGGCATAAAGAAAGGGTTGAGAATAACAGAATCCACTTCTTAGATTTTCTCTCTCTGCAATTAAAGCTTAATAATTATTGACGCATACTAAGATTTTTATTTCTATAAAAAAATTGCCTGACATATCCAAGAGGTAAACCAACGGGCTACACGTATATATATATATATATATATATATATACCGTCCGTGTAATTAGTAATTAATGAAGGGCTGAGATCTGTTTTTAGGAGCACGCCGTCAGTTATAATTATTAGCGGACGTGATTAACCAAAAATTAAGACCATTATGCTCCCATAGCCAAGACGCGTCCCACTAAGGCAAGACAAAATCGAGCAGAAACTACCCAATCCGTAATAGGAAAGGTCTTAGAAAATAAATTGTTTTTCTGATCTTCTGCTCAGCATGGGATTAGTCTGCCTGGGTTCGTACTTATACTTTATTTTTGGAAGAGAGGCTGGAATATTTTTGGAGGATGGATCACTCTAAACCCTAGAATATTTTGGTTTCGTCCCGAGTCTCTCTCACAGTCATATCGAGAAATTTGGATAGATCCGGAGATGGCGTCGAGCGAGCAAACGATTCTGCAGTTCGTGCCGTTGTCGGCGAAGGTTCACCCGCTGGTGATATTCAACGACAAGACCAGACCAAGACGAGCGAGTCATTGGTACTCTTCTGGGCTCTGTATTTCCCGATGGTACTGTTGATATTCGCAACTCCTATGCCTTTCCTTTCAACGAATCGTCAGATCAGGTTACCTTTCTTTTTACTCTTTGTTTAATTAATTCACTTTGTTTCCCGTGAAAATAATAAGCAGAATTTACAAATCTATGAGCTTTTGTCGTCTGTTATTTTAGTTTGTAGCTAGAAATTCAAATGTAGTATGATTTTGTATCTAGTCAAGCAGTCGAGCTCAGATAGTATAGTCCACGAAATTACATTACTTTTATCATCAATATTGTTGCTGTAGAGTTATATTTCAGGGTCTTGCTGTAGTTTTTTTTCTCTGTAAAACAGTATGATTCTCAATGATGCATGTATATTACCCGGTGTGACTTCAACTCAAGTTATAAAGAAAGTTTTTTTTTAATTAATTAATTTCTTTTTTCTTTTTCTTTGGGGGTGGGGGAGGACGTGGGGGTACTGCGAGGTAGGTAATTAGATTGCTGTGAATGTCTGTGTTTATGCATGTCTGTCTCCATAGTTCATTGAGATAGTTTGTTGTAATGTTCGAATTTTTTCTCTAATTTTCTCTATTTTAATGGTATGTTATGTTTTCTTTGTGTCTGTTGGATTCGTAATAGGAAAGGTCTTAGAAAATAAATTATTTTTCTGATCTTCTGCTCATCATGGGATTATTCTGCCTGGGTACTTATACTTTATTTTTGGAAGAGAGGCTGAAATGCTTCCGTGTGTTGAAACATGATGTGGAGACAGATCGCCCAGTACATCTCGTTCTCTCTGTTTCTTTGGCATCAAGTAACTGTTACTTTATGAAATCATATTGAAATTTGGGATACTTTCAGGCCTATTTAGAGATTGGCCCTTTGGAGGGTTCTTAACTTGTGTATGGGTACAGTTTCTGTTGCAAAATATCATACTTCTTTGATTTCTTATTCTAATTTAAGTTAAAGATGCTGTAATGTTGTAAAATTGGTCGGGAAAAGTTCTGACATCTCACCTTACTCAAAACGTATCTCCTTTGCAACTCTAGAGTCTTAAGCTATTTTTAATCACATTTTTGCATTTTCTTATCATTGTCAGTATCTTGAAATTCCTATCCTCAAATGAAGATCTTGAGGTTTAGCCAACCCAATTTCTTTTGAATTACTTATTTAATAAGTAGATCAATATTAATCCCCTAAATTGTGCGGAGTTATCTTGGGCAAACTGGTTCTATTGAAGATATGATTTAGACTCTTGTTGATGCTGAAATTATCTTCACTAGCGGTTCAGAATTGGTAATTAATTTTATTATTTTGCTTCTTAGTCTTAGGTATCAATAAATTAACCTGTTTTTTTTTCGTGTGTTTTGAGTTACCGGGTTCAATTAACAATTGCTTAAAATTGTTTAATAAAATGTCTCTAAGAGTTCAAGTAAGTTTTAATATAAGAACCACATAGTGTTCAAGGATTTTTTTTCTTTTATCTAAATAAAATTTGCAAAATGCATACTTTGCTATTCAACTGGCCATAAAGTATCACTGTATATTCTCAGTGTAATCTTTTGATCATATTAGGTATTACGAATATGGTGTCCAACCATGAAGTTCTCAGCTTAGTGATTTCAATATTACAGTTATGGTACATTACTAACTGTTGATGTTACAATTTTCAATAGGGCCAACATATATCCTTTACACAACAAATTTAGCAGGTTACAGATACTTTTCAGCAGTTTATACTGAACATGGGAGAGGATGCAGCAGCTGACCTCATCTCAAACTCGATATTTTACATTTCCATTGGAAGTGCAATCTCTGTACCTACCTTGGAATTTTAACCAGTTCCTAGCACATACAATGAAGCAGGTGATTGAGGTGATATTATGAATCCTTCGATTTATATCTAATAATTGTCTTTCAGAATTATTAAGATGCTGCATGTTCTGCTTGTATCATAACATATTTTGTTTTAAGAGATTGATACAGTCTAACCATAGTACTACCTCCGTTCCTAAAAGATTGTCGTTTAATGTTTTTGTACATGGATTAAGAAAGTATCATTTACCATGTAAAATTTGTTTGAAATTCCATCACTACCCGTTTATGGAAAATTGAAAACTATTAATACAAAGAAAAGAATTTCTTAGGACAATGAGAGAAGGTAGGGATAATATAAGAAAGTAAATAATTTATTCTCCTCGAAAGTTGTAAGCGATAAACTTTTTAAAACAAATTTTTTCTTCTAAAACGACAATCTTTTAGGAACGGAGGGAGTAATTGTTAAAAGTGATACTTTCGTTTACCCTGTACTGAACTCTAATTTCATTTTTCTTTCATCTGTACATCCATTTATTGTGCCAATATGTGCACATGCTTATATTCTCTGCATGCTCTATAAATTTCGTATTTCCTTACCTGTAAGCTTGATGATACAGAATGTGTATTAGACCTGGCAAAATTGGCCCAGGCCCGCGGGCCGGGCTGGCCCGTAAAAATTGGGCTTTGGGCTTAACATTTTTAGCCCATGAAAACTTGGGCGTTTTTGGCCCGGCCCGTTTTGGCCCGGCCCGTGGTGGCCCGGCCCGGCCCGTGGCCCGTGAGTTTTTTTTTTTTAAAAATAAAATTTTGCTACTTGTAGGGCTTGAACACAAGACTTGTAAGTAAATAAATAAGAGTTCAAACCAACTAAGCTACAACAACTATTTGTTTTTAATGCAATCTTCAATAAATTTTAACTATATTTGAAAATTATAAATAAGATATGTAGTTAATGTAGGTAATTAATTAATAATACTAATTTATAATACTATTAAAATTTTAATTGATTTAGATATGTAGTTAATAATTTCAAAGTATAAAACTATTAAACTAACAATTATTAGTTTAAGTTAGATAATATAATTATAAAAATTTAAAATAATATAACAATTATTTGATTGCAAGTCCAAAATCTATACACAATAATATAGATAATTTTATCCCTTAATTATGCAATTCCCTACTTATTGTAGTACATTTGAAAAGTAAATTAATCATTATCCCTTAATTATGCATTCCCTCTACTTATTTGGAAAATAAATCAACCATTATCCCAAATCATGCCTTTAGAATAATATCTAAAATTATAATACTATTAAAATTTTAATTGATTGAGATATGTAGTTAATTTAAGTAATTAAAATTATTATTATTACTATTTTTGGTGTATCAAGATTTTGCAAAAAAAAAAAAGCCCGCGGGCCGGCCCGGCCCGCCCAACCCGGGCCACGGGCCTCACTTTTTCAGCCAGCCAAAACCCGGGCCGTTTTAGCCCGGCCCGTTTTTGGCCCGCCCGCGCTCGGCCCGGCCCGGGCCCGCCCGCCCGCCCGTTCGTTTGCCAGGTCTAATGTGTATAATGCAACAGTCAGGAAAGTGGTGGTGGCAGGACTGGCTCCTTACTACTTGTGGCAGTATCATGATAGTAAGCATGGAGAATGCGTTGAGATGATAAATGACATGATATTGGAGTTTAATTTTGTTATGAGATACATGGTTTAGGAACTTAATCAGGAGCTAGTTGATGCCAGTATTATTGTATGCGATGTCTATGAAGGTTACATAATAAAGGCTCGTGATCATAAAAACAGTGATACACGTCAGTACATATACACTGCTGGAAGCCTAAACTATTATGTTAACTTCAAACTACAGATTTTAGACTTTCAGTCTTCAAGAGTTTACTCACAAACTTCATAACTGTAATTAGGTTAAGATACCTTGTGAATAAGTCCATCATTGATTATGTAACTGCTCAGTTTCTTGTACAGGTCATACAAAGCTTCAATTTCATTTACAATAACTTCAAATAAAAATAAAGAGCTGCTTCAGAATCTGACGAGTATAATGATAACACTAGAGAAGGGTTGAGAACATCTATAGCAGAGTACATAAAATAATCATATTAAAAAAATTCTTGTTAACTATTTGATTGTCTACTCACAAGTTGTTTCAGAAGCAAGAACGGCCCGCTCCTTAGACAGTGGTTTAAGTCCATCTTTCTTCAAAGAAAAGCAGCCCAGTATGGAAGACATCTGTACTTTATCTAACCTGTTGTGATGGTTCTTGGTGCATTAGGACAACTTGGTGAAGCACCATACTTGTTGATTTCATTTTTCGTAAACTATGAAATAGTACAAATTCCTTTATAGATATATATAGTGGGCTATACGATCATTGACACACCATGCTATAAATTTTTTACAAGTATACTTAAGACTGGGACTTCCAAGAATAAGTATATATGTATCCATGTCATGTCTGATGAAACGAAAAAGGCATACATGATACCTAGATAAGCACATGTACACTAGCAAGATAAGAGGATCAACATGTGTTTATCAAGCAGGGGTGGAGCCATGTAGGGGCTGGAGCCCGGGTTAACTTAAATTTTATTTTATTTTACTTATATATCTTAGCCCAACCCAATATTTTAGCCAACAAACAAAAGCTCAAGTAATCTCAAAAAAAAGAAACGGGATACTCAGTACTCTGAATTCTGAAACAACCGAGCAAGGAGCAAGAGGACTAGTGGATCACATCTAAGGCTAAGAAAGAGGAGCAACCGAGCAAGGAACCAAGGACTAAGGAACTGCTGGAACTTCGAATTGAAGGTCTAATTAATTTTCATGTAGCAATTAGCATCTAATGACCTTGGGTTACTTGATTTCGCTTTTTCTTCCTCAAATTCTATGATTTTTGCCATAGCATTTTTGGTCGGTGAAGCTATCAGGGGATGGGTACCGAGAAAAGAGAATTCTTTTGTATGGGCTTCAATTGGTAAGGCAGTGATTAAAATTTCCTTTTGGTTTTGTACGCCTATCACTTTGATTTTCCCTTGAGTTCAAACTTCAATTTTTTTCGTCTGGGTTATTTGATTTTTATATTCCGTGATCATTTTAACTTTCTAATGTTCAGATAGATATCGGTGAGGGTCTGTCTGACTTAGTGACTTCAATATAGTTTTAAGATACTCCAATCCGTTAGTGAGACAATTAAAGGAAGTATTGGTTGTTGAATAAGATATGTTTATCATTAGTTTTGTAGAATCATATAATTGTTTTTCGTTTGTATCCTTGATTCAGTTGATTGATAGTTCCTGTTATGATTTTCGTGTACCGTGTGTGTGTATGGTGGATATGTTTGTCAATTAATAGCCTTAATGTGCGTCTTCCTTCATCTTTCATTCAACCTTTCAATTGAAGCATTTTTTTTGTTAAAAATCCAGTTGTTAAGCAATCTTATAAGCCACAATGGAAAGTCAAGGAAGCAAGAGAGAAAAAACTTTGTTTTCTTTCTTTAAACCAAGAGAAAGTACATCAACGACAACTAGTGAATGACATTCTCCATCTAATGTTGATATCTCAGATCACCAACCACCCCTTTCCAAATCTCGAAGAGTTGAAATTGATCTTAGTACTTTTGAACGGGATCCTGGGATTCGGATCCCTATATGGCAACATCTTGTTAATCAACGAGATGAAATTAGGATAGCTTATATCAAAATGGGTCCGTATCAACCTAAGTTGGCAGAGTACCGAAGGACTAAATCAGGCTCACAAAATCGAAATTTTAATATCCGTGGTTTGAATCCTTTCCTTGGTTAGAGTACTCTCCATCAAATGATGCAGCATTTTGTTTTCCATGCTTTGTTTTTCAAAATAAGATGTCTCTTCATCCTGCTTTCATTACTAAATGGTTTAATAGTTGGAAGAGGGTTAATGGAGTTAGATGTGCACTTTTGATGCATGTGGGAGGTCCTACTTCACCACATAGGAATGCAGTGAAATGTGTTGAAGACTTGATGAAAGTAACTGGACATATTGACAAAGTCTTGAATGCACAAACTCTAGAAGAAGTTTAGAAGAATCGGTTGTGATTTTTAGCAACAATTGAGAGTATAAAGTGGCTTAACTTGCAAGCTTGTGCATTTAGAGGTCATGATGAATCTCCAATTTCTAAAATTTGTGGTAATTTTATAGAGATGATAAGACTTATGGGCCGATTGAACGTTAACATTGGTGATGTAGTCTTAGAGAAAGCTCTGAAAATGCTAAATATACTTCACCGACTATTCAGAAAGAAATTTTGCACATTTTTGCAAACAAAGTTAGAAGAAAAATTCGTGAAGAAGTTGGAGATGCAAAGTTCTATATTTTGGTTGATGAAGCCAAAGATGCATCAAATAAAGAGCAGATGGCTATTGTTTTGAGATTTGTTGACAACCATGGTTTCTTACGAGAGCGTTATTTTGAGATTGTGCATGTTTCAGACACTACTGCTTCAACATTGATGAAAGAAATATCTAATGTCCTTGCTCGAGCTAATTTGTATATCCTTAATATGCGAGGTCAAGGGTATGATGGTGCTAGTAATATGCGCGGTGCTTGGAACGGACTTCAAGCTCTATTTCTTAAAGATTGTCTTCATACGCATATTATGTACATTGCTTTGCTCATAGACTACAATTAGCATTAGTTGCAGCTTCTGCAGAAGAGATTTCTGTTTGGCAATTTTTTTCGAAACTAACAACCATTATCAATCTCATTGGTGCTGCTCCCAAACGGCATACTGAGTTACATTCTGCTCAAGCTATTGAAATTGCACGTATGGTAGCTTCTGGTAAACGTGATACTGGTAGAGGCTTTAATCAGATTGGAAATCTACATCGGAGTGGAGCTACTCGGTGGAGCTCTCATTTTGATTCTATTTGCAGCTTAATTGATATGTATGGTGCAACTATTTCAGTGCTTGAAAGTATTGTTGAAGAAGGATCCTCTAACTCTATGCGTGGAGAAGCTGGTGGTTGTTTGATTATAATGAGGTCTTTTGATTTTATTTTCACTCTATATATGATGCATAAAATTATGGGGATTACTGATTTGCTTTGTAGAGCTTTGCAGCACAAATCTCTTGACATTGTAAATGCCATGGATCTAGTCTCAACTACTTGAGCACTACTTCACACTTTGAGAGAAGAGGAATTTGATCATCTCCTTGAGCATGTGCAATCAGTTTGCACACAAAATGACATTGACATACCAGATATGAATGCTTCATTCAAAAAGGCTACCGGTCGTTCATGCCAACAAAAAGAATCCAAAAAGAATCGATGACAGTTTGCCAACACTATCATTTTGATTTGTTTAATTCAGCAATAGATTTTCAGCAAGAAGAGTTGAATTCCAGATTTAGTGATGAAGCAGTGGAACTCCTTATACTTAGCTTAGCTTTAGAACCGAAGGACAACTTTAAATCATTCAAAGTTGATGATATTTTCAAGTTTGCTGAGAAATTTTATCCAGAAGATTTCAGTGAGCAAGAAATGCATTATTTGAGATGTCAACTAAATCATTATAAAATTGATGTGCTCCGTCATCAAAGCTTTCAAAATATGTCTACCATCACTGAATTGTGTCGCGGATTAGTTGAAACAAATAAGTTGCAGACTTATAATTTGATTGATAGATTGATTCGTCTTGTTTTGACTCTACCTGTTTCCACAGCTATGACAGAACGAGCATTTTCAGCTATGAAACATGTTAAAACTGCTCTTCGCAATAAAATGGAAGAGGAGTTTTTAGCAGATTCTATGATGATTTACATTGAACGAGAGCTTCTTGAAGTTATCGATTCAGATTCCATAATAGACGAATTCTATTCTACAAAACATAGAAGGATGCAGCTTAAATAGTGTGTTTTGTTTTCTTTTTTCTTTGCATGTTATGTACCTTTGAACCTTATTACTATGTATGATTTTGAATTTGTTATTGATCTTGGTGGAACAATTTTTTGTGGATATAATTGGTACTTGGTAGCTCAGTAGAAAATTAATCCCTGGCTCCGCCCTTGTTATCAAGTGTGCTTAGAGTTTCGTGAGTTTCGTGATTTCAGACAGAAATCACATCACCTGATTCTCCTATGTCAGAAAATATTCTGAACCTACTGCGTAGAAGCAAATTGAAAAGAGAGGAAAGTATTCATTTTGCAAATAAAGCATGAATAGATGATCCATTTGAATCAACTAACCTCTGGTAATTTTTTGTGATGGGCTAAGATTCCAAGTGAGAGGAACCGTATGAAAATATCAAAAACACGTGGAAATAGTGCTCCCCTAGATCAACTAATGGCACAATCACAAAACTATAGCTAAAACACAGTTCATGTATTGTAATATTGCAAACAGTTGTGTTCTTTGAATATGAGAAAAACACATGCTCTTTAGGAAATTATGCATCTCAAAATGAACAAGATTACAGGTCAATGGTTTGTAATGCGTTCTTCAGCTAATCTAAACCGGTGCATTTGATTTTGTTAAAGCTATCTCTTCTTTTTGCCACCCTTCCCAGATTTTGAAGGACCCGCAGTTGAGGTGGGTGCAGGCTCCTGTTTCTTATTCCTTCCTGGGTGTCTGGGGACCAACTCTGCAACATGGATCATCAGCTGTTTCCCTGCAATATTATGACAGCATAAATAAACTTCATATAGATAAACTTCAGGATTGCACAAATTAAAGGTATGCATGTCTAATATACTAAAGCAGAGTACATAATGATTTAGAACTGATTTCCTCTGAAAATTCTTAACCTTATTTACTGCAGAAACCTACCAAGGAATGAAGTTCTTCTAAATAGCCTACTTTCATGGATTTATAATGCCAGTCTTGACAGCATTGACTTGGTGCAAGTAGGAGAAGCTAAAACATCAGTATCGAAATAGTGGTTCCCTTAAAAAGCTCTCAGAGTATCAAACTGGGATTGTCTATACAAAAGATGTAAAGTTTGACCAACATAATATGGGATCTGCAGTTTATATATTGCAGGTTGAGAAAATTACACAAACAACACTGCTACACTTGTTTGATCACAAATATTACTGAAATAATTTCTGATTAACAAGCCACTAACAGAACCAAATCATATTGTTGACTGCTCATTGTTATGTAATTTGTTTAGCATCCTACATGTACATTGCCAGTTCTCCCACCGTATAATTTTCAACAGGCACAAAAATCGATCACACAGAAGATAAATCCAAATTTCCTTATCAGCTCAACTTTAATTTAAAGTGCAAGAAAGAACCCAGACATGTACCTCCCTTAAAGTAAATATGATGATATTTATATTATTGGGCAACTAAGTGAGGAAGACTTGGTAGAAAGTATCGTTTGGAATAAATCAGATAAATCAATACTGTTGTACTCAACGAATGAATCTCATACAGCAAGTAAGGCAGAATGACGACTATCCAAACATGTAGTACTTACAACATTTAAAGGCCAAAAGGGGGAGGATACTCATCGTAATCTAATCTTCAAGATCAGGCAACTCTTGAATGGGTTATGGGAATATACATGAACATCTATTATATTTATAAACAAAGGGACGCCAAAAGGGATGCCATCCCAATACATGCAAAGTACACAAGAAGCAAGCGGATCCAAAAAAGTGCAACTTGATACATATAAAAGTTCGAGCCCCTTGTACATCATAAAATTTATTGAGTATAAAATAAGGTTTGAGTGAGGCTCATTTAGCTATCGAGTCGATCACAATTCCGAGTCGATCACAATTCCGAGTCGTGCCCGAGCAGTTTGAATTTTTTTAACGAATATGATTCGAGTATCAATAATAGAAAATTATAATTTGAGGAGATTCGAGTAATTTATCAAACTTTAAAATTTACTCATATTTGACTCATTTATATTTCGAGTCGAGCTCGAATCGAACTTTTAGTCGAACGAGTACGAATTGAGCCCGAACTGTTTGTTCATTTTACGGCGTTACTTATACAAGTAAACACTTATACAAGTAAACACAGCCTTACTTATACAAGTAAACACCCGTACTTTAAAAAAACGTCATAAAAAACTAACATTTGAAAAAAAAAACGTCATACAAAACCAATTTGCTCGTATTCCTTTTAGGCTATAACATCCACGACAGAGAATGAGGATTGAGGAAGCATTAAATACATACAGAAGAAGAAAAAAAAAGTAAGAACTTATACATTTGGAACCCTTGAAACATAAAACTCCTTGGGAATTTTTTTTACAAGCATACAACTTGCAACTGTCATACTCATGAACAAATCTACAATTTTGCATGAATAGCAGCAGCACATCCTAAACACTAACACTGCAAGAGTGGCGCAATGAGTTCACTGTATGTACAACCTAATCAACGTCATCACACTGAACTCTCACAGGAGCTCCCTAAATTTGCAATTATGTCATTTACTAGCAATCTGATGATATTACGACCTGATGATCTTGATATATCCGCACACTCCTGCAAGTCTGCATCACAGGCAATTAAAACCCACTCGTGATCATCATCTAAATACTTGACATCAAATGTACCCATCTCTAACTTCAGCCTCTTTGCCACTTCCTCCTGCAAGTTGAGAATACCGCAACTTAATGAGAGTCGAAACCTAATAATATCTTCTTTGTACGTCGCTTTGATGGTTACAGTCTTAACTTCTGTCCTGGCCGAAAAGTGTGGCTTTTCCTCGGCAGGAGTAGCAATGGATTCCTTAGGAACATTCTCACAAGGTGGATGATTTGTCCAATCGCACTCCGATATGGTTTCATCAAGAAGAGCACCTCCTCCTGGACACAGATTTCTCAAATCATGTGAGCTCCCGGCATCCTCAATTAACATTCCTCCAAATGGTTCTTCAGTTTCTGTTGCGACAAGTACATCAGGAACAGAGAATGCAGTGGACAGATTCAGTCTTTCAATAGGTTGACAAGCCAATTCAAATGAGCCCCCTACTTCTACAGACTGCTTATCCAAATGAGAAACAACCTGATCATTTTGAGGGCTACCCTGGCATGAAGCATGGGAAGTAGGGGCGTCAGTGCTCTCGTCTCTTGAACCACTATATGTTTTGGACCGGTTTGAACCAACACCCAACTCCTGCAGAGAGCTATTTTGCAAGTGGAAATATTCCTCCACAGCTAATAACCTTACAACAGGATCTTGACCATCACTTCCTGGTGTCTGATGGGTGCGAAACTCATTATTTTCCTCTGGAAGTTCAGATGGTATAGTGACAGGTAAATTCTGTTGATTGGATCCGTGTAAACTGTCAGGCCAAGACATAGGACCAACACCAGCAGGCAGAGAACTTGAAGCCAGAGAACTTAAAGTGAATGCTCCTTCAGCACCATGCACAGATTCAATCACACGCTTCAACTTGGATAGGGAACGGTTGACCTTATTGATCTTGCGAGAGAAGGCCATCTAGAGATCCCGTGCTGCCTACATATACGTTTCATTGTAGTAGGGCAAACTGTAAACATAACAACCTTGATTAGTCTATTTGGGTTGCTACTGCAACAAATTAATCCTGCTTTTGTATAAAAGTAAGTCTACATTGAAACTATAATCACAAGCAACAATTAAACTATATAAGCATACCACCAAGACTTTTTGCAGCATTTTTAAGACTCCCGGAAAAATATTGTTGCAGGACCTCTAAGCTGATTGATTTCTCAGCTTTTCCACGTTTTCTCTTTGATTTCTTTTTTGATTCTTTATTCTCTGAAAGAAAAACATCATTTTGAACTACCCCAGGGCTAGCAACATTTGCTATCTGCTTTCCCAATGGATCAAGATGTTCTATTTCTCCTTCATTTGGTAAGGTATCAGATCCAGGTAAAAATATAAGAGACTGGGATCTTTGAACAGGTTCTAGCTTGAAATCTGGTTTTCCATCAATGGATCCTTTAATAATTTCCACAGATCTCCCCTTGTCATCAAGTTCTTTCCCAGAAGCAACCTTAAGGCTTCGAAATTGCTGCTTCATTGTTGCCAACAACGAGTCCAACAAGGTAAACTGGTTATTACACTCTAACATGTCAGGTGCCATAAAAAACTCCAAAATGTAATTATCGTTCCCAGTATGACTGCTCTGTAAGCATATCGAAAAAGAGCTAGTTAACCCAAACAAGCGAGCATAATGTACCAAAGGGTACTCAAGTTTGGAAAATTGAGTAATATCTTTACAGAAGCATGAACTCTGTGAAGCAAATGCCCTCCCAGCAACTCCTTGCCCCTTCAGCAAGTGATGTTCAGCACAGGCCTCGCGAAAACCCCACATGTGCGCATCTACGACATAGAATGCTACATCAAGTGTGGACATGCATACTTGCCCCATGCAGCTTCCATCAAAGCTACTGCAGCTCTTCTTCAAACCGCCGCCGTAAGCTAGAACACTGCGATGCATGCACGGAACCCAAGTCTGAGCCAGAGGTAACTTGTGGGTTTCACATACCAGTGTCAATATCTCCAGGATTTCAGCCAGTGCATTTTGACGACCTTCATTGCAAATCTGGTTTACAAGCATCGCCAAATAAATATCTTTCCAAAGACCAAATAAATATCTTTCCAAAGACCAAATAAAATTTTAACAGTAGATAAGTACAGATATAACATTAGATATCATATTAATATTGCATTTCCTTACCTTTGTGTTTGGATGATCCAAGATCTCTGAACTTTTCAAATTTACTGCCTGCAAGGTAATTGAAATTATAACTGAGAGACGTCTTGAAAGGTTCGGAGTGGTAAATTTATAAAAATGAAAGTCAGTTAGAACTCACAAATACGGTAGGCATCACTCTTCTCAGAATTATAGGTCCAGCTGCCAGAACTGGCTATAATTGTTTCAAGTTAGACTATTTTTATTTATGTTGCCAGCTGAATTGACATCTCCTACAAGAATGTGTTGTATTCTATTTATTTGGTTGATAAAATCGTCAAAGCAAGTATTCATAAATAATGATTCTTTTTCCGTTTTTAATCTTAAAACTTAAAAGGGGGGATTGTAAAGTCCTTTCCTAAACCATTTCCCTTTCTTTTTTTTGTTTTCACCTACTACTTGCAGTTATTCAAATACAAAAGATGTGATATCTTTATTCTGTCTTTCTGTTATAAGTTATAGAGAACTTGATATTATAATCAAGGGTATATATGTTCATAAGCAACAGTAAATAATACATATATTAAGCTCTCCTAGTGTAGTCCTAGATTCAAACCCAAACCCCTTCCAGACCCCAGTCCCCAAAAAACCATTTGCATAAAGCACAAAATATCTGAAAACTCCCCATTATTCTCTCCAATATAGGGGTGTAGGAAACCATTTTGGCTGCTAAAATCCTAAGACTCTCCTCAAGACGCATGCCATATATATAAAGTCGCGATGTAGGACGGTGTCAATACAAACATGGAAGGTCAAAAGGAAACTATCAACATAAAATGACTTTAAAACCAACCATTAGCAATGCCAGTACAAAAAGAATCCATCAAAAACTGTAAATTATCTAATGCTCATTGAACAATATAAAATAGCAAGAGGTTGATATATCAAGAACATGGAATCAACCTCAAGTGCTTTGCAGACTTTATCGACCTCAGGAGCATAGTTAATCTTCTGTGAGGTCATTATGAGCTCAAGCACAGCGACACAGGACTGCCCAGAAGGCTCAAACACTGGCAAAGCTAAAGTTCCACGAACATTGTAATGCAAAGCATGATTAAGCCGTGGATACTCTTTGCGTGAGTAAAACTGCACATTTGGAGTCCATTCCGGAAGCTTTTGCCGGAAAACACGTCCAGGAAGTCCAAGGCCTCCATCACTCTCTTCATCCACAGAAAACGCATACATCACAGATGCCATTCTATACTGATGAAGCCCATTACTGTTTGGGTCAAGAACAAAGGGTTGCCCCGAAGTTGTGAGCACATACCGATCCCCATTCTTCACAGGTGCCCAAACCTGAGCTAGAACATGCTGTTCAGTCGATTCTTTGAAGTATCGAAGAGCCCGTGTCATCCTCTCCTTAATCACACAAGACCCATTTGAATAGTCAAATGGTACAAATCCCAAAACCGGTTGAGCAATCCTTCTTTTTTCATCATTTATAGGTTGGCCCTCATTGATTGAATCTGGATCACCTATATATTATCAAAATTCCAGAATTATAAACCAACAAATGCATATCAGTTTGCAGTGAGTAAGCAGTACTACCAACTAAGTGAACTACAGCAGCTCAAAAAACAAAATAAACAAGGAAACAACATGCACCATTAATTATTGAGACAACCCAACAGCAGGAACAAGGTTCAAACGAACAAGTTCCCAACTTTTTGAAACACAGCATAACTCGAAAGAAAATTGAATTTGAGTAACAAGAACAAAGACACATCACCTGAGTATTAAAAGACAATTTGTTTGTCTGCCAAGAAACTACACAGAAAGAAAGTACTAGTGAAGTTTTCTCCCCTTTCCCTATTATGTTCCAAGAGAAAGGAAAAGAGCTCAACTTAGTACATAAGCAATGAAAGAAAGTAATAGTTCAAGTATTAATTTTCCATTTCAGTGGTTTAGTAGTCATAAATAAAGGAAGCAACTAACTTTTAGACTAAGAATTTTCAGTCCGAACAAAAATATAAATAGCAATATTATAGTAAAAAAACAAATACTATAATCAAAGAAACATCAAATTAACTAGTCTCATAATTACAATCATAGCACCAAATGTATCAATCAGAAACAACTAACTTATAAGCTTAGAGTAATCAGAAAGACGAACACCTCCGGCGAGAGTAGAAGTGACAATACCCGCATCGTTATCATCAGGAAAGGCCCAAAGGGGAGAAAAAGGCTGATCGGAGAGAAGAAACGGCGAGGTCGGGTCGGACGTGAAGATTTGATCGAAGGTCCAGGACCCGTCGAGATCCATCATCATAAGTGAATCTCTATCAACCTGCGCGATGGGTGCAGTAGCATAAACTGCAGTAGAAGAAGACGGCAACTTTGTGTAGGGGGTAGTTTCTTCTTCTTCTACAACTGGTTCGGACATTTTTTTGGATCGGGGCTGGATTTTGTCCAAACCTTCTGTGTCTGTGTTGAATTGAAAGTTGAAACAGAGGGGGAGAGAGAGGAGATAGACTTGATGAGAGAGAAGGTGGGGTCATCATGTACTATGATTTTATTGGAATCTAGTATACACTACTTGCAGGAAATAAACATGAGGTTAAATTAATTACTCCCCCTTTGTACTCAAATATATGAACTAATTACATTTTTCACTCTGATAACTACTTATTTTCTAGCTTATAAGTTGAGTTTTAAGTTACAAAAATAAATATTTATATGTGACTTATTTAAAAATAACTTATAAGTTATTTAAAATAAATTAGTTTGATCAAATATAATGTCTATTTTACCTCTTTTCTATTTTGTTCCTCTTTTTATTATATCATTTTTAATAATTTTCACATTTATTTTAACTTATAAGTCATTATAAGTCGAACATCTTCATAACTTATTTTAACTTAATTTATGACTTATAAATTAAATTGATATCAAACACTTTATTTATAAATTTTAACTTAAAATAACGTATAAATTAATTAATATTTTAACTTATAAATCCTTTTAAAACAAGTCATTTAGGCCCTTAAATAATTTTATCGAACTGTGATCTAGCTGTTATTTTTTTGTCTTTTTCTCTATCACAAAAAGTCCTGTTATTTATAAATAAATTTGTTTGGCGAAAAATAGTAATAATCCTTTTAATGATAGTAGTATAAAATGGGTAAACAACTAAATGTTTTTAAATTTACTATTATAATTTTATTATTATATCACAACTATTTAATTATTAACCAAGAAACAAAAATATATCTTTAATACATATAAATTTTGCAAATTAGATATTTTTTGTATAAAGAATTAAACACATATTAAATGGCAAAAATATTTGGGTTATTGATTTAGAGAAGAATAGAATATATATATACTAGCTGGGTCCCGTGCCTCCGGCACTGTATGGACAATATAATTTATCTCAAACTTTGAACGACCAAAATAATTTATTGAGTGAGCGGAAAATTTAAAATCATTTGTATTTTATTAAATTATTATTAGATTATAAGATAGATATATGTATTTTATTAGATAGATGTATGAACGGTGGGATTTATCTCAAATTTTGGACGGCCCAGATAATTTATTGAGTGAGCGGGAAATTCAAAATCATTTGTATTTTATTAGATATATATATATATATATATATATGTATATATATATATATATACATATATAAAATTGATCTATAGTCAACGTTGTAAACTTAATACTATCCTTACAACAGATCTCAATTATATTCATTCATAGATTAAACGGTATAATAAATTTAATCTGCACTTTAATATGAGAAAGCTCGTACTTTAGCTATAATTATATAATTGTGTGAATTATTAAATTGTTGATATTATGATAATGAATGTAGCAAGTACTAAATTATCGGGTACTAATAATTGTCTGTGCTTGACGGTACGGCGTAACGAAATCCTCCCCTCGTTCAGTTTCAATAATCTAAAAATTAGAATGAATCTGAACCGTGCTTGTGATTTTCCGTCCAAATCAATTAAAATGAATCTGAATTGTCATTGTGTTTCCCCGCCTAAATTCAAATTGAGTTTGTATCTTATTATATTATAGATTTAATTTATTTGAGTTCTCATTTCCTCTTATCCTTTATACGGTCCGGATCTTAAGCTCACCCGAGCTCATCCCTCTTTAGCGACGGACCCGGCGACAGTTCGGTCATACAACCGTCGTCTATACTTTTAACGACAGACAACATATAGTGTCGCTAAAAATATAGACGACGGTTGTATGACCGAACTGCTGGGTTCGTCGCTAAAGGAGAGTGAGCTCGGGTGAGCTGAATAAGGGGTGAGCTTAAGATCCGGACTCATCTTCTATATATATAATTAGATATTGGGCAAAGGGTCAAAAAAGTCCCTGATATTTACCGCTATGTCCTACTTGAACCCTAAACTAATTTTTTTTTCAAAAGTACCCTTAACGTTACATTTTTGGGTCATTCGTGCCCCTGTCGTTAATAAAAGACAAACGGGGGTTAAAATGTGATGACGTGTGTAAGACCCCAACTTATTATAAATAAAATCGAATTTTCTCTAATTATATTTGTGAATAATAAGGTATTAATTTGATATAATTCTCTGGTTATGGATGAAATGTGTAAAATTTGCAAAATATGCAAGTGGTTATAAAATAATCATTGTTGTCGGGAAATATTCGTTTGGTTGTGAAATATTCTTGTTGTCAGGGAATATTCGTACAACGGCGCAGTCATTTGTGGGCCCCATAACAGAATAACTGTAGGATGAAGAAAACGACAAGTTTGAGTTTTTATAAATAACGACGTAGTTGTTACCGTTAACACTGTTGAAATACCAGTTGGTTAAAATACAGTAATACGCGTGGATGCACAATATTGATGAATTATTGATCCTTATGTAAGAAAGCACTACTCAATAATTGTTACAGTAGTTACTGTTCAATATTTTATTTTATTGATTCAATAATTGCTGCGTTGATATTTTATATTATTGTTGTTTCAATAATTATCACTACACAGTATTTTCCATTATCAGATCAATAATTCATATTATTTGAATAATATTATTAGATAGCATTATTGGCAATGCCTAAAAAGTTATGTCAAGGAGAGGTTTGGTCACCTAATTGCGCGCTAGTAAGGAGAAATTCTTATTGAAAAGCCCCATCTTTCCTGGGAACGATCTGGTTGTCATAAATGTGATTCTGTAATATTATTTGTGAATAATTAATTATTGATTCATATGATAAGGAAATATTTATTTTATATGGATATAAATGTTGGATATATTTATTGTGGTTAAAAATGAAGGAGTTAATGTTGAGGAGTTTTATCAGTATTTTTGTCGGAATGAAGGTATTAAAAATTAAACCAGTATTTTTGAGATATATTGTGTGAGTTATAATTTTTAATCCGACCGTTGGATCGTTGTAATTTTTGGATATGTTATACATATATAAGTTGAGTATATGTTCACAAATTTTCAACCGTTAAAAATGAACGTATGATTTGTTATGAATTTTAAGAGGTGACTGATTCAGAAATTAGGTTTATAAATGATTTTGGTGGAAAATTCTAAAATTGAGTGGGCCCCACTTGTGGTTGGTGAAGAAATGTGCTGAATTTATTTTAAATGTGGTGGGTGAGAATAGTAGCAGGTAAAGCCATCAGGTTGCAGGTCAAGTCTGCTAACATTTTCCTATAAATAGAGGGCTAAGTTAGAATTAAAAATCACACCAGAAACAAGTTTTCTCTCTTTCTCTCTCTAGATTATTGAGTGTATTTTGTGAGTATTTAGATACTTTGTGAGTTTCTATTCATCAGTGCAAGTTTCCTTCAGCCTTATACCGATATTCCGATTAGAAGTACTGATATTTTGAGGTAAGGGATGTTATTTTCTTCATATATGATATTATTTCTTCAATATCATTATGCCGAAGTATTGATATGAATTTTTATCAAATTTAGAATTTTTTGTGTCGGAGTTACTATTCATGTATACGACACTATTCACGTATACGGCACTAATCACGAATACGGCACTATTGACCGAAAAATGAAATTTTCTTCTTTTTGTCCAAGATGTCTATTATGGTTACTATCTTTGATTGTATCCATGTTTTGATCTTTATTTTTGAATTCTGCTTCAAAATTGGTATTTATGAAGTATTATTGATCTTGGATAAACTGTTATACGAATCCATACTATTTGTCCTTCCATTTCACTGGATTCGTTTTCTTTAAAATATTTTTCATCATCCTCAGTCCTAAATGATGATATTACTAAATATCTTCGGCCTGTAGTGCAAAGATAAATGATTAACTGATGAATATCTTTGGCCCATAGTGCAAAGATGAACATGTGTTGAGATGAACATGACCAACTGGTGATACAAATGAATATCTTTGGCCTGTGGTGCAAAGATGAATATTTGATTAAAGATATATATTAATTTTTGTTACAGGGATAAAATATTGATGATGGACTTTTAAATCTTAGAAGATAGTAGAACTTATTCTCTACTTGACTCTTCTAATGGATTGTTGTTTCCGCTGCAGTTGTTGATCTAAAACTTGTTGGCTATTATATTTTATCAAATTTTTTCCTGTTGAAGACTAACGATAATTTGTTGTATATTATCTTAGTCATAATACTCTTTACTGGGCTAATTGAGCTCACCCTTTTCTTTTTTGTTCCATTTTTCTCAGGAGGTGAGAACATAGCAAGAACTAGTTGGGGTACGAAGTGATGGTTCTAAAAAGATATTTTAGTAGTCCTCACTATTTCTGTAAAATAGTGTTTGAATAATTGTAACGAGGACTTATTTGAGTGTGGATATTGTCTAGAAGACAACATTTGTATTTAAACTCTCAGTATGCGTTGTCGTATTTTGCACGACAATTGTATTATTGAAGTTGTAGTTTGCTTTCTGTACCATGTATTTGGCGACTCAGAATGAGTGTTGTATACCTATTTTGGGGGCGTCACAACGTGGCAGGCTTAAATATAAAATATATTTTAAATAAAATAATATATATCATTTAATCAAAATAAAAAATACTAAAATTCAAAATAAAAAAGCATAACATATTTACATCATTTATTCAAAATAATAAAATTTAAATTATTTTGTCAACTAATCAAAACAACTAATTAAATAAAATAAGTTGTATAACATATTTACATCATTTAATCAAAATACTAAAATTCAAAACATAACATATTTACATCAAATACTAATTTAAAAAAAACTAAAATACTAATTTAAAAAAATACTAAAATACTAAAAAAAATCAAATTAAAAAAATTCTAAAATTCAAATTATTTTGTTAATTAATCAAAACAACAAAAATTCAAATTACATCATTAAAATATTAAAATAATAATATTAAATACTAATTGATATAAAATTTATAAATTACTAAAATCATAATACTAAATACTACCTCCGTCCCACAATAAGTACTTTTTTAGGCTTAAAATTTTTTCCCAAAATAAGTGATGTGTTAGAACTCCAATACAATTTTTTATAATATTTTCTCATATATGTCCTTATGCATTCAATGATATTTATTGCATCTTTCAATCACTACAATTAAATGACACTCATTAACTCTTCAACTTTAAAGAAAATATATTAAGGATATTTTTGTCATTTTAACTTGTGTATTGGTATGTGTAATTTAAACTAAAAAAAACTTATTATGGGACGGAAGTAGTAATATTTTTAAACTATATAAAAATTTGATGATGTAATAATTTATACATAACAGTATATGTTATAATTTGATGATGTAATAATATTTTAAAAAATGTATTAAAAAATTCAAATTACATCATAATATTTTTAAATTGATATGATTTTAAAAATTAATATTAAAAATTACTAAAATAATCATAATACTCCAGTTTTGAATTTTAAAAATATTATTTAGTATTATGATTTTAGTAATTTAATTATTTTGATTAAATGATATAAATATGTTATACAACTTATTTTATTTAATTAGTTGTTTTGATTAGTTAACAAAATAATTTGAATTTTGTTATTTTGATTAAATGATGTAAATATGTTATGCTTTTTTATTTTGAATTTTAGTATTTTTTATTTTGATTAAATGATATATATTGTTTTATTTAGAATATATTTTATATTTAAGCCTGTCACGTCATAACATTTTAATCCCGTTTGTCTTTTATTAACGGCAGCCCCAAAAATATAACATTAGGGGTACTTTTAAAAAACAAAATAGTTTAGAATGTAAATGAGACCTTGAGGTAAATATCAGGGGCTTTTTTGACCTTTTTCCCAATTAGATATTTATGCAAGTTGCAATTTGTAACTTTCAAGCTGACACGTAGGTAGTTTCGGACCAATCATCAATACCGTGTCAGTCCCAAGCTACGTAAGGAGTGAGGTGTTAACTGATGATAAATAATACTACTACTAGTAATAATAATTATTATAATAAAATAAAACGACAAACAAAGAAAATTGTTAGATAAATGTAGTTGTAGCGACACCGGGAAAAAAACATAAGAGCTACTACTCTTTTATGGTTCAAAATTGGTGATACAATCTAATGTTTTGAAATTAATATATGAAAATTTAAATTTTGAAATTGACACAGTTTTATTTAAATTTCAAAAGCAACAAACATAAAATGTAAATAAACTTCAAAAAATAAAATTTCACAAAAAAGGTTTTATTTTAACTTTTTAATTTAATTAGCAAAATCGTAAAAGTTAAAATTGATATGATTTATATAAATTTTGAAAATACAAAAAATTTTAATCAGGGGTACTTTTCAAGTATTTTACAATAATTAATACTATAATAAATTAAAATCAAATATTTTTTTTTATCAATTTTGACTTAAGAGACGGACAAAGCCAAGCAGAGACTAAAAGGGGCCACGGCTCCCCCTTGAATTTTTTTTAAGCACTATGGCCCACTTGTGGGAGTAACTACTAGTAAATAAATAAACTCTATTTTGCAATTTGTCCCAAGTGGCCAAGTCCCTAACATCCGGCCCTTCTCCCTCACGACTCACGTTCCTAATTCCATCAGGACCATCACTTTATTTCTTCATCAGATCTTCTATAAACTGAGAGACAGAACGAAGCCAGGATTCGCGATCACTTTTTTTTGCCTTGTCCAATCGCTTTAATCTTTGATTCCTTCGACAAGAAAGTGTCACGTTCTGGCCACCAAAATCTCATAGCATCATCATAGCCTTTATATATAAGGCCATAATCACTCTCTCACTCTAATCAAATTAACCTCGCATTTGTAGTAAATTATACCCATGTCATTTATTAGCTACTGTGACATTCCCCATTCCTTGAAAATAAATCTTGTCCACAAGGATTACATTTTGAGATCCAACCATGTATCCTAAATTTGATGCGAGCTTCATTGTTCCGAAACATAAGAGAGTTGGGTTGCAAAAATTTGTCAACCTTCCAAAATCCCCCTGGATCAAACACCAAAACTGTTGTACCATATCCAAGATCAAGTTCATCCTGCTTCAACATCTTAGTAAGCACAATAGCTCCACATAATCCAGCATTAGAACAACGACATGCACACATGCCTTAAGAGCATTTTGGATAATTTGAGAACCCATCTTTTGATCAAAATTGAAAATCTTCAGCCTTTCAAACTCCTTTAAATCATAGTGAGCATTCTTTTTCTAGATGCCTATGTAGCACTCAAAGCAGCAATGACTCCATAGAAGCAACAAAAGAATACAAGGATTTGCATAGAACCATGCCAACTTATCAACACAGGATATTCTTTGTTTCCAGATAGTCCTTCAATTAGAGTTTTAAGTGTAACACGGAAGCTAGTCAAACTATTACCATCAACATCCAATTTCGAGCTATTTTTAAAATCTCTTGTAAAATTGTTGCTGCCTTTATTTATTTTTACTTCACACTCTATAGCAGTCTTAAACTGGTTCACCAAGTCTTGTTTGAAACAAAACTTTTGTGGCCCACTTTTGCAATTGAAGGAAGATAATTGGTAGTACCACTTGAGCTAATTTCCATAACCAACACAAGTGTATCAACAATTGTAGTCGAGATTACCATATTTTTACAATGGCTTTTCTCTTGTTCAGAGTCCTTAATCAGCCTCCAATTAATTTCTAAAGTTGACCCATCAAAACATTTAATGTGCTTCAATGAATACTTCTGTATAGACTCGTACATTTAAGTCTTCTTGAAGAAAGCCTGCTTTAATGCTCAATGATTTTATGTTCCAACTACCAAATTGTCCTTTTATGTGCACAATTTCTTGGCATTTTTTTACTCCATTACTTTCATTTTCCGGATTTCTATTGTTGAGACAGGAAGTCACCTTCAACGTTTTGGCCTTCTGTTTCTCCATTTTTCCAATTGAAACTTCATATTCAATAGACTCGATGGGAATGGTGGATGTAATTGAAGCTATAGTGAGGCAGATTGTACCAACCAGCAGCCATGATGGACATTCAGGTTTTAATGCCATGAGCCCTTAAACAAAGGTGTCATCGGTTCATTGTCGAGCAACTTTGATTACCTTAGAGTGGTGTGCCCATAATAATAGAATTAGCAGCTGCATTAAGATAAACATAAGACTTGTTGCAATTAGCTCCATCAAGTATCTTTTAATCGACAAGAGATGAAAGAAGTAACAAGTAACCGTTGATACACAACCCAATCCTGCGAGAAGCATGTAGAAGCCCAATGATAACTCATCAACTAGAGATCTACCATCACACCACAGGGAAGCTAGAAAAATTGTTTTATAATAAAATGAGATTGATAAAGTGACAACACCGGTGTGTACATATATTTGCCAAAGCTTCAACTTTGAGGTTGCTCTTAAGTTGTTCTTGTATAGAAGTATGTGAAGAGAAGTAGTCAATAAAATAACACTTGATTCCCATAAGACAGATTTGGACGAAATGAACAATATTGCCAACTTTAAAGAACACAAGCAAATCAAAATCCGAATTACTTTTTGCTTAATTCGATTATCCCTAGAAAGCCTCTGTGCAAGAACCAAACCCACAAAAGTTGTCATTACCACCAGATGACTTGGATGAATCTCATCCTCCTCAATGTCGTAGTTGTATATGCTTGAGCAATTGTATAAACGATTCTCAACATAGCAAAGTTGTGATGCCCCCAAACCCGGGCCCTCTTACATCGGATTCGGTGCTCACGATCCATCATTAACATAAACATTCTAAAATTATTGCGGAATAATAAGTGTACGTTGTTCATTAATATAAAGTTTTCATCATAAATCCCAAGGTCTCAACCTTAACATAAAACATACTCTTAATATTATGTTGGGAGATTGCATATTTAAATTTGATGTTGAAAGTAAATAGTTATGATTATATGTAAAGTCCTTCAAGGAATACATGTACAAAGACTTAGTGGTAGATCAAACTTGTTAGGTTGATCTAAGCTTTTAATATTTATCATTTTGTAAATGAATGTTTAGATGAAAAGATCAAAAATGTTAGGTTGATCTATATCTTGAGATGTAATAGATAGGCTTCAACAGAATCGTAGTCTATCGAGCTGATCAAAAGATTACAGAAGCCAAGGCAGAATCGTAGAGCATCGAGAATCGTAGTGTGTCTGCTTTGGAGAGAGTCTCCTGAAAATCGTAGAGTGGTCCAAACGCATGCCGAGTCAAACTCAAGAATCGTAGAGTGCTCTCGAAATCATAGAGTCTTCAAGTCAAGCAAGTTAAGATCGTAGTGTGTCAGTGCTTAAGAGAAATCGTAGTGTTCTCTCTATCAGTACCGAATCAAGCATCAATGTGGCAGGACACCACGATCATGATCGTAGAGCATCATCTGTCTTTATCAGAAGCATCTAGCCTTGTCCTGTTGTTTAAGGATAAAAGTCAACAAATGTGGAATGGATTATAAACGTTGAAGTACTCGGGAATCCCAAGGACACGACAATCACCCTTAGTATATAACAAAGAGACGTATTGAAGAAGTTAAGAAAAGTACTATGGGTCAGCAGAAAACATTTTTTTAGGTGTTAGGTGAGATAGCAGTCTGCAGTGTCAGTGGGCCAGATGGCTGGACAGAAGATTTCTAGAAAGTCTCCATCAGAGCTCAGAAATGTCAAATGCATTTAATGCTTCAACGGATGTCTTTGAAAGTCCATTAATAATCTAGAAGGGGGGTTGAATAGATTATTACAAATTAAAAATTATCTAAGGCCTTTTTGAATTTCTGGATAATTAATTTGCAGTGTTAGAAATTAATATGCAAGACAGTAAAAATTCGGCAAAAAACACTTTTTCACCACTGTGGTTGTAGTGTTTTAAGCAATTAGCCACTGTGCTTTTAAAATATTCAATTAGCCCACTGCACTTTTAAAAAATGTTCAATCAACCCATTCCATCCAATTTTGCAGACGGAGGTCAAAAAATTGGGCTGATTTTCCTATGTGGCTTCTGAAAAAAAGGGAAAAAATTTATTTCCTACGTGGCAAGCCAGTCATCCAAATTCTTATTACTATTGAGCCACTACACTTTAAAAAAATATAATTGGCCCACTGTGATTTTAAAAATATTTTTATGTTTAATTTTCTTTCTTTTTCTTTACCTAAATATTTATAATATGAATAATATTAATAAAAATTAATATTATAATATTTATAATATTTATGTTTTATTTTAAAAATAAAAATAAAAATACTTTTATGTTTTAAAATACTTATAAAATTTTAAAAAAAAATATATTTATGTTTAATTTTCTTTCTTTTTCTTAACCCAAATATTTATAATATGCATAATATTAATAAAAATTAATATTATAATATTTATAATATGTATGTTTTATTTTAAAAATAAAAATAAAAATACTTTTATGTTTTAAAATACTTATAAATTTTTTAAAAATAATTTTTTTTTATGTTTTATTTTCTTTTTTTTCTTTACCTAAATATTAATATAAAAAATCATTAATTATGTGGCAAAAAAATAATTAAAATTATAAAATTAAAATAAATATTTTAATTCATTTTCTATATAATTTTTTCCTTTTCTTTTATCTTTTCCTTTCTTTTAATAATTATTTTTATTTTTAAAATTAAATCCAAATAATACAAATAATATTAAAACTTTTTAATAACTAAACATAAAAACAAAAAACAAAAAAAAATAAAAAAAATGTTCTGAATAAGGAACAAGAAGAAGTCTTCTGCCATTGACGAGCTCCAGAAGCTTCATCAACCTTACTCTATTTTTTTTGGCTTTTTCGGCAACCCAATTAAGAATTTTCCAAACGGCTCCTTTTCCGACCGATCTTAGCCAAGTCTGAGGATAATCAAGATAATGTTGAGTCTCCACAGATCAATAATCAGGATAATGTTCATCAGGAAGGCGACAATCCTCATGCAAACAACAACACTGACCAAATGTTGAACGATGGAATGTTCAGAGGCTTTATGCAATTTATGCAACATCAGGCGAGAGCGGCTCCTCTCCAAAATGTAGGTGGAAACACTGGAAACTCTCGGACGGTCACCGCTAAACAGTTCAAGGAGCTGGGACCACTAGAGTTTATTGGAGAGCCAAAACCACTTAAGGCGGAAGCGTGTATACAGCAGATCACCAAGATATTTGATGTTTTGGGATGCTCCGAGGAGCAAAAGGTTCTATTTGCTACTTTTATATTGCGAGGAGAGGCAGATTACTGGTGGGAATCGACAAAGCATACTCAACCTGCCGCACTGAAGATGTCTTGGAAGAAGTTCCAAGAACTATTCAACGACAAGTACTTTCCTAAAAGTATTCGTCAAATGAAAGATGTAGAGTTCATCAAGTTGGAGCAGAACAATATGACCGTGTCGCAGTACGAAGCTAAGTTTGTCGAGTTATCCCGGTTTGTGTCTCACTTGGTTGATAATGAGGAAAGAATGACGCGGATGTTTCTAAGAGGTTTGAAACCCGAGATACGTCAATATCTAATTTTTCATAAACTGTGTTTTTATTCAGATGTTGTTACTAGGGCTTAGTTATTGGAGCGCGATAACGAGTTAACTCAACTAAGAGAAAGCAGCCGACAAAATGATAATATCAGTGGTAGCAGTCATCGAAGCGGTGACAACAAACGTGGAGGGAATCAACATGCCAGAAATGGTAACCACTTCGGTGGTAATCATGGTCAAGATAATAAGAATGGACATTTCAAGAAGAGGAGATTCAACAATGATGGAAAGACGTCATCACCAACACCCATTATTAAGGAAGGAGAACGACCGCCTATCATATGCTTCAAATGCGGAGGGGAGGGACACATCAGTCCAAACTACGCGATGCAGTCCAAAGCGTGTTATAATTGTGGAAGAGAAGGTCACCTAGCCCGATTTTGTCGTGCACCAAAGACAAGTCCGGCTGGGATGGAGACACCAAAGACCGTCCTAGAAAAGTCAAAACCAGTAGTTCAAGGGAGAGCGTTTATTGTGACCTCCCAGAAAGGAAGGAACCCGAACGAGGTCATCACGGGTAAGCTTATCATAAACTATAGCGAAGTCTATACCTTATTTGATATCGGTTCTACCCATTCTTTTATTTCTCCTACTTGCGCTCAACGTTTAAATTTGACTCCGGAGAAATTAGACTTTGACTTATCGGTTGAAACTCCGTTGGGAGAAACCTTCATTACATCCACTATTTATAAGTCTTGTTTGATTCAAATCCGTAACCACACGTTACCTTTCGATCTTATTTATTTAAAAATACTTGCATTTGACGTGATTCTAGGGATTGATTGGTTAACTACTCATCATGCTAAAATTGATTGTTTTCGTAAGGTTGTTAGCTTTCATATTCCTAATCAACCTATTATGCGAATTCAAGAGACCAAACCATTAAAATCAATCACGGTCATCTCAAGCCATAAATCTATTCGTTTATTGAAAAACGGATGTCAATCTTTCTTAGCTCATGTCACAGATTTAAACAAAAATACGTCAGATTTGAATGATATTTCTATTGTTAATAATTTTCCTGACGTATTCCCCGAAGAACTTCCTGGCCTACCCCTGGAGCGTGAAATTGAGTTTGGTATCGACCTTGAACTCGGTACAAAAACCATTTCCAAAGCCCCATATCGAATGGCTCCTATTGAACTTCAGGAGTTAAAAACCCAACTGCAGGAATTATTAGACATCGGTTTCATTCGACCTAGTACGTCTCCTTGGGGTGCTCCTGTTCTATTCGTGAAGAAGAAAGATGGAAGTATGCGACTTTGTATTGATTATCGGGAGTTGAATCATGTCACCATAAAAAATTGGTACCCGTTGCCTCGCATTGATGACCTGTTTGACCAGTTGCAAGGCGCCAAATTCTTTTCAAAAATTGATCTTCGTTCCGGATATCATCAGTTGAAGATTAAAACTGATAACATTCCAAATACTGCTTTCAGAACTCGGTACAGGCATTATGAATTATTAGTCATGTCTTTTGGATTGACTAATGCTCCTGCTGCCTTCATGGATATGATGAACTAAGTATTCAAGGAATATTTGGATCACTTTATGGTCGTCTTTATTGATGACATCCTCATATACTCCGAAACCCGTGAAGACCATGAGCAACACTTGAGGCTGATACTCCAAAAGCTTCGTGAAAACAAGCTATATGCCAAGTTGAAGAAATGCGAGTTCTGGCTTAAGGAAGTTGTATTCTTTGGGCACGTGATATCAAATCATGGGATATTTGTTGACCCGACAAAGATTGAAGCAATTCAAAGTTGGGAGCAACCTAAATCAGTGATCGAAGTACGTAGCTTTCTTGGCTTAGCTCGTTATTATCAGAGATTCGTAGAAGGGTTTTCTCGAATCGCTACTCCATTAACTCAGCTGACTCAAAAAGATACAAAATTCGATTGGAGAGAGGAATGTGAGAAGAGTTTTCAAGAACTCAAGAGGAGACTCATTTTAGCACCTGTTCTGACAATACCATATGGATCGGAGGGATTTGTCATCTACAGTGATGCCTATGCCCCATGACAACTTAAAGAATATGAGAGGAATTATCCTACTCATGATCTAGAGTTGGCAGCAGTCATTTTTGCGCTTAAGATTTGGAGGCATTACCTGTATGGAGAGAAGGTGGATATCTATACGGATCATAAAAGCCTCAAATATTTCTTCACTCAAAAGGAACTCAACATGAGGCAACGATGATGGCTTGAGTTGTTGAAAGATTACGATCATACCATTCAATACCATCTTGGAAAAGCGAACGTAGTAGCTGATGTATTGAGTAGAAGATCATATGCGGGTACGAGTGCATTATTGTCAACGCAAATGCCCATTTTATGTGACTTACAAAGGATGGAGATAGAGTTAAAGACTCTATGGACCCATGTGATGATGACGAATATACGAGTAGAACTGACTTTAATCGATAAAGTTAAAGCTGCTCAAGCTACAGACCTGGAGTTGATGCGTATGAGGAAGAAAGTGCAAGAAGGTGCTATGCCGGAAGCAAGAATCAATGAAGAAGAATACTTCGAGTCAAATCCAGACTTTGTGTTCCTAACAACCCTGATTTAAAGTATAAAATCATGATGGAGACACACAGCACACCGTTTGTAATCCATCCTAGGAGTACCAAAATATATCGTGATCTTCGACATGCATTTTGGTGGAGCAATATGAAGAGAGAGATAGCGTAGTTTATCTCAAGGTGTTTAACTTGTCAACGAGTCAAGGCGGAGCATCAAGTACCAAAAGGTTCATTGCAACCACTTAAAATTCTAGAATGGAAGTGGGAGCACATTACCATGGATTTCGTTACTGGTCTTCCCAAGGTTTATCAAGGCATAAATGCAATTTGGGTCATTGTTGATAGATTGACCAAGTCTGCTCATTTCTTACCTATACGAGAAACTTATACACTTGAACGTCTTGTTCGTATGTACATAAACAAGATTGTAAGACTGAATGGTATGTCAGTATCCATAATTTCTGATTGAGAGCCAAGATTCACTTCAAGATTTTGGGTTAGTTTGTAAAAAGCTATGAGAACGGATTTACGATTTAGCTCAGCATATCATCCTCAGACGGACGGACAGTCAGAGAGGACTATTCAAACTCTTGAAGATATATTAAGACTCTGTGTCATTGACTTCAAGGGAAGTTGGGACAAGTTCTTACCATTGGTGGAGTTTTCCTACAACAACAGTTATCAAGCAAGTATTGGCATGACTCCATTCGAGGCGTTGTATGGAAGAAAGTGTCGTTCTCCAGTATGCTGGGATGAGGTGGGTGAAGCAACGTTGTTGGGACCGAAGTTGGTACGTATGACTACGGAAAAAGATTCAAACGATCCGACAACGTATAAAAACCTCACAAGATCGACAAAAGAGTTATGCTGATCTTCATCGAAAGGACGTGAAATTCGATATTGGAGATTATGTGTTGTTACGTGTTGCTCCATGGAAGGGAGTTACAAGATTTGGAAAGAGAGGAAAACTCAACCCTCGATTCATTGGCCCATTTTTAATCCTCGATCGAGTAGGAACTGTGGCCTATAGACTCGTCCTTACCGCCAAGTATGTCTCGTGTTCATAACGTTTTTCACATATCTATGTTACGTAAATATGTGAAAGACCCGAACCACATTATTGAATTAGAACCAGACGAGATAGAGGAAGATTTAACGTATGAAGAGTTACCTGTTAAAATCTTGTATAGGAAGGATCATATTCTACGCTCCAAGGTTATACCTCAAGTCAAAGTTTTGTGGAGAAACCACGATGTGGAAGAAATGACCTGGGAGTTAGAATCTGAGATGAAGTTAAGATATCCTCACCTCTTCGATATACCAGGTAAGTACCCTAATTTCGAGGATGAAATTTCATAAGAAGGGGAGGTTGTAAGACCCCAACTTTTATGAATAAAGAATAATTTTCTCGAAATATCTTTTCATCTGCTTTTGTTTTGCATATATGATGCATTTGAAATGTATCTGTTTGAAGACTGTTGGGTCTCCAACTTTTAGTTTTATTTTGATGATAACTGTGAAACCCCCAAAATAGGTATACATCACATATTCTGAGTCGTCAAATACATGGTACAGAATAAAAATACAACTTAATTATACAACTGTCGTGTAAAGTACGACAAAACATAAGCTGTGAGTTTTAATACAAATATTATCGTCTAGACAATATACAAACTCAAATTCAAAATTATTACATTTATTTTCCACTATTTCACTGAATAGTGAGGACTACTAATTCTATCATCTGGTTCGTCACTCCGTTCTCCGACTAGTCCCTGTTACGTTCTCATTTCCTGAAGAGAACAATAAAAGTAAAAGGGTGAACTTAACTAGTCCAGTGGGAAATATTATGACTAAGATAATACAGAATATATTATCGTTAGCCTTCAACATTGTTAAACTGATACAATATAACAACCATCAAGTTTAACTGCAGCGGAACAAGCAATCCATTAAAAGATCAAGTAGAGAATAAAATCTACTTTCTTTTATGATTTAGAAGGTTTTTCATTACTTTTATCGCTAGGACTCAGCTTAATAAATAATCAACATCATCGAATCACCCCTACACTACGGCCAAGGATATTCTTTAGTATCACGACCACAATTATCCATGCACTACGGGTCAAGAATATTTGTGTATTCAATAATGGTCATTATCATGCCAACAACTGTCCATCAATGCACTACGGGCCAATGAGGACTTTTTCCACATCATTTGTAACATTACGGTCATGATTACACCGAATAATCCCTGGTCATAATCATACCAAGTCCACCTATGCACTATAGGCCACAAATGACTTTCAACAAAATATAAACATGAGGATGATGACAATGATATAATAATTCAATAAAATAAGTTCAAGAATTAATTTATGCTGGAACTAATAACGTCCAAATTGTCAACATGATACTGCTTTATAGAGTAAAATTCAAGAATGCTAAGAAGAATATTTCCATGAAAAGATACTGGATGATGCGCAAATATCAAGGATATTCCACTAATTTCATGGAGTATAGAAGTCAAAACTTTAACCAACTGAGTATAATAAGGAATGAAATAACAAAAGAAATTACCAGGCATGCGATAGACCGCACAGGCATGTTATTCTAACAGAATAATAAATAACGGAATCAGGTCCGGCGTAAAATGCACAGACAGGATATTCCAACAAAATAATAAAGACGGAATTAGATCCGGCGTAAAACGCACAAACAGGATATTCCAACAGAATAATATAGACGGAACTAGGTCCGGCGTAGAACGCACAGACAGGATGTTCCAATAGAATGATAAATAATGGAACCAGGTCCGGCGTAAACGCACAGACAGGATGTTCCAACAGAATGATAAAGAATAGAATAACAGAAGAATTTCACCAAGTATAGGGTAGCCCGCGTATACAGTTTATTCAACAGAATAATAAAGAATGGAATAACAGAAGTTCTCTTCATGGATAAGAAAGAAATAATACTCCTTACCTTAGAAAAACTGGATACTGGAATAGTGAGGTAGCAGACTTCTCTTCTTCTTTCTATAATTTCTCTTTATAATAATCGCTCTAAGCTTTTGTGAATTGGTGAGAAATAAAGGAAGAATGAGCTTCTATTTATAGAAAAATATAGTTTCGATAATTGCACGTTTTGGGGCTCGAAAAATTACAGTACAATACCTCCAACTTTTCCTTTATTTTTAATTTAGTCATGGAAGTATTATCAAACTTGCACCACCTCCCCTAATAGTAAATAATGTGATTCACTAGTAAATTATGTGAATCAATAGTTCTAGACATGTGAAAATACGAATTACAGTATAGTACCTCCATCTATACCTCCATTTTTAACTTAGTCATGTAAATATTATCAATCTTGCACCAATTCCCCTAATAGTAAAAAGAATATGAAATAATAGTATACATATGTGAACAAATAGTTATAATCATGTGAAATAATAGTAATTAATTGCTCATTTATCCGGTTAAATACCCGATTAGTCAATATACCCTCCAGACATCAATTATTATCGAAATAATTGACGATTTTCACTAACACAAATAATTCCAACAAAATGAAACCATTTTTATCAAAAATATAAATTTAAAATTTCGAAGTTTGTCTTTTCCCAAAAAAGTCAACTGTTGACTTTTTAACCAAATAGTGAATTCCAGAAAATTTCGTGTTTATAGACTATTTTTACTAATTTCATTGTTCCGGACTCAAATATCACGTTCGCGTCTCCAAATTCAACTCCGAACACAACTTCAATTTTAATAACATTCATCATTAATATTATAACTCACAATATTTATCAACCAGGTCGTTCCCATGAAAGAAGGGGCTTTTCAATAAGAATTTCTCCCTATTGGCGCGCAATTAGGTGACCAAACCTCTTCTTGACAAAACTTCTTGACATTGTAAATATTATAATTTAATAATATATATAACTTTGTCGTCTCAATTATTGAAATAAAATAACATATTATGCAGATGATACTATGACAATAATCGAATCAATAATATGAGAGATATGATGCAACAATTACTGTAGCAATAATTGAGTATAACTGATTCACTTCTCACGTAAGCATCAATAATCAACACCGTGTACTACTATGCAACCACGCGTATTACTGTACTTTTTGTAAGACCCCAACTTATTATAAATAAAATCGAATTTCCTCTAATTATTATTGTGAATAATAAAGTATTAATTTGATATAATTATCTGGTTATGGGTGAAATGTGCAAATTTTGCAAAATAAGCAAGTGGTTATAAAATAATCATTGTTGTCGGGGAATATTCGTTTGGTCGTGGAATATTCTTTTTGTTGGGGAATATTCGTACGACGGTGCAATCATTTGTGGGCTCCATAACAGAATAACTGTCGGATGAAGAAAACGACAAGTTTGAGTTGTTATAAATAACGACGTAGTTATTACCGTTAAAACTGTTGGAATACCCGATGGTTAAAATACAGTAATACGCGTGGATGCACAATATTTTTGAATTATTGATTCTTACGTAAGAAGACACTACTCAATAATTGTTACAGTAATTACTGTTAAATATTTTATTTTATTGATTCAATAATTGCTGCATTGATATTTTATATTATTGTTGTTTCAATAATTATCACTGCACAATATTTCCCATTATCAGATCAATAATTCATATTATTTGAATAATATTATTAGATAGCATTATTGGCAATGTCTAGAAAGTTCTGTCAATGAGAGGTTTGGTCACCTAATTGCGCGCCAGTAATGAGAAATTCTTATTGGAAAGCCCCCTCTTTCATAGGAACGACCTGGTTATCATAATTGTAATTCTGTAATATTATTTGTGAATAATTAATTATTGATTTATATGATAATGAAATATTTATTTTATGTGGATATAAATGATGGATACATTTATTTCGCATAAAAATGAAAGAATTAATGTTTATGTGTTTTATCAGTATTTTGTCAGTATAGAGGTATTAAAAATCATCCGTTTGTGGATTTCAGATATTTTATGTTTGGAATTTGGAAAAATTCAAAGCTACAAAGATGTAGAGAATTCGAATTCAAGTAGAATGGACATAAAATTCGTATTTTTCTAATAAACGAGCTATTTTCTATGAATTACTGAAGTTTTGGAAAATAAAATAATTTTTATTAAATTATGGGTGAGACCCACTCTTGTTTGACAACATGTGGGCTGCTGAAAATTGTTCAAAGATGGCTGGTATTATTTGTCAACAAAGCATGCGTAGAGGTTGGTGTAATTAATAATATTATTTTATTATTTTAGTCTCCTATGGCGTTCTAGCATTTTCTTATAAATAGACGCTTAGGTTAGAATTGAAAATCACACCAGAAACAAGTTTTCTTTATCTCTATATTTTCGAGCGTATTTTAGTGAGTATTTATATACTTTGAGAGTTGCTGTTCTGTACAAGTTTCCTTCGGCTTTCTATCCGATATCCCGATCTAAAGTACCGTTGTTTTGAGATAAGGGATGTTATTTTTTTCTTAAATGATATTATTTTCTTCAATATCATTATGCCAAAATATTGGTAAACGTTTTTATCAAATTTGGAACTTTTTGTGTCGGGATTACTATTCACGTATACGGCACTATTCACGTATACGACACTATTCACGAATACGGCACTATTCACGAATACGACACTATTCACCGAAAAAATGAAATTTTTTTCTTTTTGTCCAAGATGTCTATTATGGTTACTATCTTTGATTGTATCCAGGTTTTGATCTTTATTTTTGAATTCTGCTTCAAAATTGGTATTTATGAAGTATTATTGATCCCGGATAAACTATTATACAAATCCCTAATATTTGTCCTTCTGTCTCACTGGATTCGTTTTCTTTAAAATATTTTTCATCATCCTCAGTCCTAAATGATGATATTACTGAATATCTTTGGCCTGTTGTGCAAAGATGAATTATTAACTGATGAATATCTTTGGCCCGTAGTGCAAAGATGAACAGGTGTTGAGATGAACATGACCAACTGGTGATACAAATGAATATCTTTGGCCTGTAGTGCAAAGATGAATATTTGATTAAAGATGTATATTGATTGTTGTTACAGGGATAAAATATTAATGATGGACTTTTAGATCTTAGAAGATAGTGGAATTCTTTCTCTACTTGACTCTTCTAATGGATTATTGTTTTCGCTACAGTTGTTGATCTAAAACTTGTTGTCTATTATATTTTATCAGATTTTTCCCTGTTGAAGACTAATGATAATTTGTTGTATATTATCTTAGTCATAATATTCTTTACTGGGCTAGTTGAGCTCACCCTTTTCATTTTTGTTCCATTTTTCTTCTCAGGAGGTGAGAACATAGCAGGATCTAGTCGGGGTATGGAGTGATGGTTCTAGAAAGATGTTTTAGCAGTCTTCACTATTTCTATAAAATAGTGTTTGAATAATTATAATGAGGACTTATTTGAGTGTGAATATTGTCTAGAAGACAATATTTGTATTTAAACTCACAGTATGTGTTGTCGTATTTTGCACGACAATTGTATTATTGAAGTTGTAGTTTGCTTTCCGTACCATGTATTTGGCGACTCAAAATGGGTGTTGTATACCTATTTTGGGGGCGTCACAGTTGGTATCAAAGCTTAGGGATATGGTCTTTGGCGGAGATCGGGGAATAGAACTAGGAGGGGAGAGATGAGTAAATCATTCGCTAGTGTGTACTATCTAAGCTTATTTGTTGGTCAGTCATAATATAGGGGTATTATGTGATATGTTAATTTGTTTAATTAACCCTTGTTTTATGGAAGTATTTAAGAATGGCTGCTGAGAACGTTAACAATGTAATGTATTAGACTGTGGAACAACCTTTAGTCACAAACCAGGAGAATGTACAACAGGAAGACAATATTCCTCCTGCAAACAACACTATCGAGCAAACGATGAATGATGGAATGTTTAGGAGCTTTTTGCAGTTCATGTAAAATCAGACGAGGGAGACTCGTGTACAAAATACGGGTGGAAGTGATACCAACGTGCGATCTGTCACAGCCAAGCAGTTCAAGGAGTTGGGACCTCCAGAATTTATTGGAAAGTCGGATCCGATCAAGGCGAAAATATGGGTCAAGCAAATTACCAAGATATTCGATGTATTGGGATGAACGGAGGAACAGAAGGTTCCATTCGCCACCTTTATGTTCCGCGGTGAGGCAGACTACTGGTGGGAGTCTGTGAAGCGTACCCAGCCTGCTGCACTCAACATGTCTTGGGAAACGTTTCAGAAACTATTCAATGACAAGTACTTTCCTGAAAGTATTCGTCATATGAAGGAGGTAGAGTTTATCAGACTGGAACAAAACAACATGACGTTGTCCCAGTACGAGGCGAAGTTCACTGAGTTATCCAGGTTTGCACCTCATTTGGTAGAGAATGAGGAACGAATGACAAGGATGTTTCTGAGAGGTCTAAAACCCGAGATTCGTCAATACCTTATCTCTCATAATTTTTCTTTGTATTCAGATGTTATCAACAGGGCTCAATTATTAGAGCGAGATAATGAGTATGTTCAACCGAGGGACCACAACTAGGGTCATACCGGTGACAACAGTCATCAGAGCGATGATAACCAACAAGGAGGGAAAAATACGAACAAATGCGGTAACCACTCGGGTGGTCATCGTGGCCATGATAATAGGAGAGGTGAGTCAAGTGGAAATTTCAGAAAGAGGAGATTTAACAATGACGGGAAGACATCAGCAGCATCACCAACAACAAATTCTAGGGGAGGAGAACGACCGCCAATTAGATGTTACAAATGCGGGAAAGAGGAACATATCAGCCCAAACATGCCCACAACAATCCAAGGTATGTTACAATTGTGGAAAGGAAGGAGATATCTCTCGAGATTGTACTATAGCGAAACCAAGTTCAGCGGGGATGGTGATTCCAAGGGCTGTCCTGGATAAGTCAAAATCAACGGTTCCTGGAAGAGCGTTTGTCATGACTGGCCAAAACGTGAGGAACCCGAACGAGGTGATCACGGGTAAACTAATCTTGAACTCTTGCGAAGTTTATACCTTACTAGATACTGGTTCTACCCATTCTTTTATCTCTCCTGCTTGTGTTCAACGTTTAAACTTGACTCCGGAGAAATTATACTTTGACTTATATGTTGAAACTCCGTTGGGTGAAACCTTTGTTACATCTAAAGTTTATAAATCTTGCATGATCCAAGTTGGCACTGTCACATTACCTGTTGATCTTATCTCTTTAAAGATACTTGCTTTTGATGTGATTTTAGGAATTGATTGGTTAACCACTCATCATGCTAAAATTGATTGTTTTCGTAAGGTTGTTAGTTTTTATATTCCTAACCAACCTGTCATACGAATTCAAACTACTAAACCACTAAAATCAGTCACTGTTATATCAAGCCACAAAGCTATTCGTTTATTGAAAAATGGATGTCAAGTTTTCTTAGCCCATGTTATGGATTTGAACAAAGACAAGTCAGATTTGAATAATATTTCTGTTGTTAGAGAATTTCCTGATGTATTTTCTGAAGAACTTCCCGGTTTACCCCCAGAACGTGATGTTGAATTCTTTATTGACATTGAACCGGGTACAAAACCCATTTCTAAAATCCCATATCGAATGGCTCCTAATGAACTTCAGGAGTTAAAAGTCCAACTACAAGAATTGTTAGACATCGGTTTCATTCCTCCTAGTACATCTCCTTGGGGTGCTCCTGTTTTATTCGTAAAAAAGAAAGACGGGAGTATGTGACTTTGTATTGACTACCGAGAATTGAACCATGTCACCATCAAGAATAGGTATCCGTTACCTCGCATTGAGGACCTGTTCGACCGGTTGCAAGGAGCACAATTCCTTTCAACGATCGACCTTCGTTCTGGATATCATCAGCTGAAGATTAAAACTGAGGATATTCCAAAGACTGCCTTCAAAACTCGGTACGGGCATTATGAATTCTTAGTCATGTCTTTTGGATTGACTAATGCTCCAGCTGCTTTCATGGATATGATGAACCGAGTATTCAAGGAATATTTGGATCAGTTCGTTGTCTTTATTGATGACATCCTCATCTATTCCAAAAGCTGTGAAGATCATGAGCACCATTTGAAGCTGATACTTGAAAGGCTTCGTGAAAACAAACTTTATGCCAAGCTGAAGAAATGCGAGTTCTGGCTTGAGGAAGTAGCATTCCTTGAGCACGTAGTGTCAAAACATGGAGTATTTGTTGACCCAGCGAAGATTGAAACAATACAAAGTTGGGAGCAACCAAAGTCGGTGACCGAAGTGCGTAGCTTCTGGGCTTAGCTGGTTATTATCGGAGATTCGTGGAAGGATTTTCTCGAATCGCTACTCCGTTAACTCAGTTGACTCGGAAAGATACAAAATTTGTATGGAACGAGGAATGCGAGAAGAGTTTCCAAGAGCTCAAGAAGAGACTCATTTTGGCACCTGTTCTGGCAATATCATCTGGTTCGGATGGATTTGTTATATATAGCGATGCTTCAGGAAAAGGGTTAGGATGTGTTCTCATGCAACATGGGAAAGTTATAGCCTATGCCTCACGACAACTCAAAGAATATAAGAGGAATTATCCTACTCATGATCTAGAGTTGGCAACAGTCATTTTCTCGTTGAAAATCTGGAGACACTACCTGTATGGGGAGAAAGTGGAGATCTATACAGATCATAAAAGCCTCAAATATTTCTTCACCAAAAAGAACTCAACATGTGGCAATGACGTTAGCTCGAGCTGTTGAAAGATTATGATCACACCATTCAATATCATCCTGGAAAAGCGAACGTAGTAGCTGACGCATTGAGTAGAAGATTATATGCTAGTACGAGTGCGATATTGTCAATGCAAAGGCCCATTCTATATGACTTGCAAAGGATGGAGGTAGAATTAAAGACTCCAGGGACCCACATGATGATGGCGAATATACGAGTAGAACCGACTTTAATCGATAAAGTTAATGCTGCTCAAGCTATGGACCTGGAGCTGAAGCGTATGAAGAAGAAAGTACAAGAAGGTGATATTCCAGAAGCAAGAATCGATGAAGAAGGAATACTTCGATTCAACTTCAGACTTTGTGTTCTTAACGATTCTGACTTGAAGCATAGAATTATGATGGAGGTACACAACACACCGTTTGCAATCCATCCTGGGAGTACCAAAATGTATCATGATAATCGACACACATTTTGGTGGAACAATATGAAGAGAGAGATCGCGGAGTTTATCTCGAGGTGTTTAACCTGTTAACGTGTAAAGGCGGAGTATCAAGTGCCAAAGGGTCCATTGCAACCACTTGAGATTTCGGAATGGAAGTGGGAACAAATTACCATGGATTTGGTTACAGGTCTTCCCAAAGTTTCTCAAGGCATAGATGCTATTTGGGTTATTGTTGATAGATTAAATAAGTCTGCCCATTTCTTGCCGATACGAGAAACTTATTCCCTTGAACGTCTTGCTCGTATGTACGTGAATGAGATTATGAGATTGCATGGCATGCCAGTATCCATAGTTTCGGATCGTGACCCAAGATTCACTTCAAGATTTTAGGTTAGCTTACAGAAAGCTATGGGCACGGATTTAAAATTCAGTTCGGCATACCATCCTCAAACGGACGGACAATCAGAGAGGACTATTCAAACCCTTGAAGATCTATTAAGACTCTGTGTTTTAGATTTCAAAGGAAGTTGGGATAAGTACTTGCCACTGGTGGAATTCTCCTACAACAACAGTTATCAAGCAAGTATAGGCATGAATCCATTTGAGGCGTTGTATGGACGAAAGTGTTGTTCTCCAGTATGCTAGGACGAGGTGGGAGAAGCAACGTTGTTGGGACCAGAATTAGTACGCATGACTATAGAAAAGATCCAAACGATTCGACAACGTATACAAACCTCACAAGATCGACAAAAGAGTTATGCTGATCTTCATCGAAAGGATGTGAAATTTAATATTGGGGATCATGTATTGTTACGTGTTGCTCCATGGAAGGGAGTTACAAGATTTGGAAAGAGAGGAAAGCTCAATCCACGATTTGTTGGTCCATTTGAGATTCTTGACCGAATAGGAAATGTGGCCTATAGACTCGCATTACCCCCAGGTATGTCTCGTGTTCATAATGTTTTTCACATATCTATGCTTCCTAAATATGTGAAAGACCCGAACCATATTATTGCTTTAGAACCAGACGAGATAGCCGAAGATTTAACGTACGAAGAAGTACGTGTTAAGATCTTGGATAGGAAAGAGCATGTCCTACGCACGAAGGTTATACCATAAGTTAAGGTTTTGTGGAGAAACCATGCTATTGAATAAATGACCTGGGAGTTGGAATCAATAATGAAAGCGAGATATCTTCACCTTTTCGAAACACCAGGTACGTACGTCAATTTCGAGGACGAAATTTTATAAGGAGGGGAGGTTGTAAGACCCCAACTTATTATAAATAAAATCGAATTTCCTCTAATTATTATTGTGAATAATAAGGTATTGATTTGATATAATTCTCTAGTTATGGGTGAAATGTGCAAATTTTGTAAAATAAGCAAGTGGTTATAAAACAATCATTGTTGTCGGGGAATATTCGTTTGGTCGTGGAATATTCTTGTTGTCGGGGAATATTCATACGACGGCGCAGTCATTTATGGGCCCCATAACAGAATAACTGTCGGATGAAGAAAATGACAAGTTTGAGTTGTTATAAATAACGGTGTAGTTATTACCTTTAACACTGTTTGAATACCCGGTGGTTAAAATACAGTAATACGCGTGGATGCACAATATTTTTGAATTATTGATTCTTATGTAAGAATGCACTACTCAATAATTGTTACAGTAATTACTGTTCAATATTTTATTTTATTGATTCAATAATTGCTGCGTTGATATTTTATATTATTGTTGTTTCAATAATTATCACTGCACAATATTTTCCATTATCAGATCAATAATTCATATTATTTGAATAATATTATTAGATAGCATTATTGGCAATGTCTAGAAAGTTATGTCAAGGAGAGGTTTGGTCACCTAATTGCGCGCAGGTAAGAAGAAATTCTTATTGGAAAGCTCCCTCTTTCCTAGGAACGGCCTGGTTGTCATAATTGTGATTCTGTAATATTATTTATGAATAATTAATTATTGATTTATATGATAAGGAAATATTTATTTTATGTGGATATAAATGATGGATATATTTATTTTTATGTGGATAAAAATGAAGGAATTAATGTTGAGGTGTTTTATCATTATTTTATCGGTGTAGAGGTATTAAAAATCATCCGTTTGTGGATTTTAGATATTTTATGTTTGGAATTTAGAAAAACTCAAAGCTACATAGTTGTTGAGAATTCGATTTCAAGCAGAATGGATATAAAATTCTTATTTTTCTGATAAACGAGCTATTTTCTATGAATTACTGAAGTTTTGGAAAATAAAATGATTTTTATTAAATTATGGGTGGGACCCACTCTTGTTTGACAACATGTGGGCTACTGAAAATTGTTCAAAGATGGCTGGTATTATTTGTCAACAAAGCATGCGTAGAGATTGGTGTAATTAATAATATTATTTTATTATTTTAATCTCCTATGGCGTTCTAGCATTTTCCTATAAATAGACGCTTAGGTTAGAATTGAAAATCACACCAGAAACAAGTTTCCTTTCTCTCTATATTGTCGAGCGTATTTTAGTGAGTATTTATATACTTTGAGAGTTGCTATTCGGTACAAGTTTCCTTCGGCTTTCTATCCGATATTCCAATCTAAAGTACCGTTATTTTGAGGTAAGGGATGTTATTTCTTCTTAAATGATATTATTTTCTTCAATATCATTATGCCAAAATATTGGTGAACGTTTTTATCAAATTTGGAATTTTTTGTGTCGGGGTTACTATTCACGTATACGACACGATTCACGTATACGACACTATTCACGAATACGGCCCTATTCACCGAAAAAAATGAAATTTTCTTCTTTTTGTCCAAGATGTCTATTATGGTTACTATCTTTGATTGTATCCATATTTTGATCTTTATTTTTGAATTCTGCTTCAAAATTGGTATTTATGAAGTATTATTGATCTTGGATAAACTGTTATACGAATCCCTAATATTTGTCCTTCTGTCTCACTGGATTCGTTTTCTTTAAAATATTTTTCATCATCCTCAGTACTAAATGATGATATTACTGAATATCTTTGGCCTGTAGTGCAAAGATGAATGATTAACTGATGAATATCTTTAGCCCGTAGTGCAAAGATGAACAGGTGTTAAGATGAACATGACCAACTGGTGATACAAATAAATATCTTTGGCCTGTAGTGCAAAAATGAATATTTGATTAAAGATGTATATTGATTGTTGTTACAGGGATAAAATATTAATGATGGACTTTTAAATCTTAGAAGATAGTGGAATTCTTTCTCTACTTGACTCTTCTAATGGATTGCTGTTTTCACTACAGTTGTTGATCTAAAACTTGTTGTCTATTATATTTTATCAGATTTTTCCCTGTTGAAGACTAATGATAATTTGTTGTATATTATCTTAGTCATAATATTATTTACTGGGCTAGTTGAGCTCACCCTTTTCCTTTTTGTTCCATTTTTCTTCTCAGGAGGTGAGAAAATAGCAGGATCTAGTCGGGGTATGGAGTGATGGTTCTAGAAAGATATTTTAGCAGTCCTCACTATTTCTATAAAATAGTGTTTGAATAATTGTAATGAGGACTTATTTGAGTGTGAATATTGTCTAGAAGACAATATTTGTATTTAAACTCACAGTATGTGTTGTCGTATTTTGCACGACAATTGTATTATTGAAGTTGTAGTTTCCTTTCTGTACCATGTATTTGACGACTCAGAATGGGTGTTGTATACCTATTTTGGGGGCGTCACACTTTTACTACCGGATAGTTCAACAGTTAACTGTAAAACTTCTGCCGTTATTTTTATAAAGTATTTTTGTCATTTTCTCAATCCGACAATAATTCCGTTGTGGGGGTCCACCAATGACTATGCCGTTGTACGAATATTCCCTGTTAAAATGAATATTCCCCGACGAATCGAATATTATATAACAACTTGCGTACTTTTCAAAATTTGTAAATATTACCCACAACTATAACATTATATCAAATCCACACCATAGTATTTAAAAATATATTTCGAGAAAATTTAATCTTTATTCAAAAAGTTGGGGTCTTACAACCTCCCCTTCTTATGAAATTTCGTCCTCAAAATTAGGGTGCGTACCTGGTATGTCGAATAGGTAAGGATATCTTGATTTCATCTCAGATTCTAACTCCCAGTTCATTTCTTCCCCATCGTGGTTTCTCCACAAAACTTTGACTTGAGGTATAACCTTGGAGCGTAGAATATGATCCTTTTTATCCAAGATTTTATCAGGTAACTCTTTATACGTTAAATCTTCCTCTATCTCGTCTGGTTCTAATTCAATAATGTGGTTCGGGTCTTTCACATATTTACGTAACATAGATATGTGAAAAACGTTATGAACACGAGACATACTTGGCGGTAAAGCGAGTCTATACGCCATAGTTCCTACTCGATCGAGGATTAAAAATGGGCCAATGAATCGAGGGTTGAGCTTTCCTCTCTTTCCAAATCTTGTAACTCCTTTCCATGGAGCAACACGTAACAACACATGATCTGCAATATCGAATTCTACGTCCTTTCGATGAAGATCAACATAACTCTTTTGTCGATCTTGTGAGGTTTTTATTCGTTGTCGGATCATTTGAATCTTTTCTGTAGTCATACCTACCAACTTCGGTCCCAACAACGTTGCTTCACCCACCTCATCCCAGCATACTAAAGAATGACACTTTCTTCCATACAACGTCTCAAATGGAGCCATGCCAATACTTGCTTGATAACTATTGTTGTAGGAAAACTCCACCAATGGTAGGAACTTATCCCAACTTCCCTTGAAGTCAAGGACACAGATTCTTAATAGATCTTCAAGAGTTTGAATGGTCCTCTCCGACTGCCCATCCGTCTGAGTATGATATGCCGAGCTAAATCGTAAATCCGTGCCCATAGCTTTTTGAAAACTAACCCAAAATCTTAAAGTGAATCTTGGGTCTCTATCAGAAACTATGGATACTGGCATACCATGTAGTCTTACAATCTCGTTTATGTACATACGAGCAAGACGTTCAAGTGTATAAGTTTCTCGTATAGGTAGGAAATGAGCAGACTTGGTCAATCTATCAACAATGACCCAAATTGTATCTATGCCTTGAGAAACCTTGGGAAGACCAGTAACGAAATCCATGGTAATGTGTTCCCACTTCCATTCTGAAATTTCACGTGGTTGCAATGGACCTTTTGGTACTTGATGCTCCGCCTTGACTCGTTGACAAGTTAAACACCTTGAGATAAACTCTGCTATCTCTCTCTTCATATTGCTCCACCAAAATGTATGTCGAAGATCACGATACATTTGGGTACTCCCAGGATGGATTGCAAACGGTGTGTTGTACGCCTCCATCATGATTTTATACTTTAAATCAGGGTCGTTAGGAACACAAAGTCTGGAGTTGACTCGAAGTATTCCTTCCTCATTGATTCTTGCTTCCGACATAGCACCTTCTTGCACTTTCTTCTTCATACGCATTAGCTCCAGGTCTGTAGCTTGAGCAGCTTTAACTTTATCGATTAAAGTCGGTTCTACTCGTATGTTTACCATCATCATGTGGGTCCCTGGAGTCTTTAACTCTCTCTCCATCCTTTGCAAGTCATGCAAAATGGGCCTTTGTGTTGACAATATCGCACTCGTACTTACATATGATCTTCTACTCAATGCGTCAGCTACCATGTTCGCTTTTCCAGGATGGTATTGGATGGTATGATCATAATCTTTCAAAAATTCAAGACAACGTCGTTGTCACATGTTGAGTTCCTTTTGAGTGAAGAAATATTTGAGGCTTTTATGATCCGTAAAGATTTCCACTTTCTCCCCATACAAGTAATGCCTCCAAATTTTAAGTGCAAAAACGATAGCTGCCAACTCTAGATCATGAGTAGGATTATTCCTCTCATATTCTTTGAGTTGTCATAAGGCATAGGCTATGACTTTCCCATGTTGCATGAGAACACATCCTAACCCTTTGCCCGAAGCATCACTGTAGATGACAAATCCCTCCGAGCCAGATGGTTTTGTCAGAACAGGTGCTGAAATGAGCTCCTCTTGAGTTCTTGAAAACTCTTCTCACATTCCACGCTCCAACCGAATTTTGTATCTTTTCGAGTCAGCTGAGTTAATGGAGTAGCGATTCGAGAAAACCCTTTTACGAATCTCCGATAATAACCAGCTAAGTCGAGAAAGCTACGTACTTTGGTCACTGATTTAGGTTGCTCCCAGCTTTGAATCACTTCAATCTTTGCCGAGTCAACAGATATCCCATGATTTGATATCACGTTCCCAAGGAATGCAACTTCCTCAAACCAGAACTCGCATTTCTAAAACTTGGCATATATCTCGTTTTCACGAAGCTTTTGGAGTATCAGCCTCAAGTGTTGCTCATGATCTTCACGACTTTTGAAATATATGAGGATGTCGTCAACAAAGACGACCACAAAATGATCGAAATATTCCTTGAATACTCGGTTCATCATATCCATGAAGGCAACAGGAGCATTAGTCAATCCAAAGGACATGACTAGAAATTCATAATGCCCGTACCGAGTTCTGAAAGTCGTCTTTGGAATGTCATCGGTTCTAATCTTCAATTGATAATATCCTGAACGAAGATCAATCTTTGAAAAGATTTTGGCGCCTTGCAACTGGTCAAACAGGTGATCAATACGTGGCAATGGGTACCTATTTTTTATGGTGACATGATTCAACTCCCGATAATCAATACAAAGTCGCATACTCCCATATTTCTTCTTCACGAATAGAATAGGAGCACCCCAAGGAGACGTACTAGGACGAATGAAACCGATGTCTAACAATTCCTGCAATTGGGTCTTTAACTCCTGAAGTTCAATAGGAGCCATTCGATATGGGGCTTTGGAAATGGGGTTTGTACCGGGTTCAAGGTCGATACAAATTCAATTTCACGCTATGGGGGTAGGCCAGGAAGTTCTTTAGGGAATACGTCAGGAAATTTATTAACAACAGAAATATCATTCAAAACTGACGTATTTTTGTTTAAATCCGTGACATGTGCTAAGAAAGCTTGACATCCATTTTTCAATAAACGAATAGCATTATGGCTTGAGATGACCATGATTGATTTTAATGGTTTGGTCGCTTGAATTCGCATAATAGGTTGATTAGGAATATGAAAGCTAACAACCTTACGAAAACAATCAATTTTAGCATGATGAGTAGTTAACCAATCAATCCCTAGAATCACGTCAAACGCAAGTATTTTTAAGGAGATAAGATCGACAGGTAACGTGCGGTTACCGATTTGCATCAAACAAGACTTATAAACAGTGGATGTAATAAAGGTTTCTCCTAATGGAGTTTAAACAGATAAGTCAAAGTCTAATTTCTCTGGAGTCAAATTTAAACGTTGAGCGCAAGTAGGAGAAATAAAAGAATGAGTAGAACTGATATCAAATAAGGTATAGACTTCACTAGAGTTTATGATAAGCTTACCCGTGATAACCTCGTTCGGGTTCCTTGCTTTCTGGGAGGTCACAACAAACGTTCTCACTTGCACTACCGACTTTGACTTTTCTGGGACGGCCTTTGGTGCCTTCATCCTAGCTGAACTTGTCTTCAGTGAACGAAAAAATCGAGCTAAGTGACCTTCCCTTCCATAATTATAACATGCTTTGGACGACATCGCGTAGTTTGGACTGATGTGTCCCTCCCCTCCCCATTTGAAGCATATGATAGGTGGTCGTTCTCCTTCCTTGACAACGGGTGTTGGTGTTGACGTCTTTCCATCATTTTTGAATCTCCTCTTCTTGAAATGTCCATTCTTATTGTCTTGGCTATGATTACCACCGAAGTGGTTACCATTTTTGGCATGTTGATTCCCTCCACGCTTGTTGTCACCGTTTCGATGACTGTTACCACTGATATTTTCATGCTGCCGACTGCTTTACCTTGGTTGCGTTGACTCGTTACCGCTCTCCAATAACTGAGCCCTATTTACAACATCTGAGTACAAACACAGTTTATGAGAAATAAGATATTGACGTATCTGCGGTTTCAAACCTCTTAAAAACATTTGCGTCATTCTCTCCTCATTATCGACCAAATGGGATGCAAACCGGGATAACTCTGCAAATTTAGCCTCGTATTGCGACACGGTAATATTGTTTTGTTCCAACTTGATAAACTCCACCTCCTTCACGTGACGAATACTTTCGGGAAAATACTTGTCGTTAAATAGCTCTTGGAACTTCTCCCAAGACATCTTGAGTGCGTCAGGCTGGGTACGTTTTACAGATTCCCACCAGTAATCTGCCTCTTCACGTAACATGAAGGTGGCGAAGGGAACCTTTTTCTTCTCGGAGCATCCCAAGACATAAAATATCTTGGTGATCTGCTTTATCCATGCTTCAGCCTTAAGTGGTTTTGGCTATCCAATAAACTCCGGTGGTCCCAGCTCCTTGAACTGTTTAGCGGTAACCGTCCAAAAGTTTTCAGTGTTTCCACCTACATTTTGGACAGGAGCCGCTCTCGCCTGATGTTACATGAATTGCATAAAGCCTCTGAACATTCCATCGTTCATCATTTGGTCAGTGTTGTTGTTTGCATGAGGATTGTCGCCTTCCTGATGCACATTATTCTGATTGTTGATCTGTGGAGACTCAACGATTTCTTGTGCTCCATTGCTATTCTCAATATTCTCAGATGCCATTTTCAAATACTGCCACAAAATAAGGGTTAATTAACATGCAACATATTATCCATATACTCTGACCAACCAATTAAATACCAAATAAACTTAGGTAGGTCATACTAGCGAAGGAATTCCCCGTCTCTCCCCTCCTAGTTCTAGTCTCACATCTTAGCCAGGGATCATATCCCTAAGCTTCGATACCAACTGTGACACCCCCAAAATAGGTATACATCACCTATTCTGAGTCGTCAAATACATGGTACAGAATACAAATACAACTTAATTATACAACTGTCGTGTAAAGTACGACAAAACATAAGCTGTGAGTTTTAATACAAATATTGACGTCTAGACAATATACAAACTCAAATTCAATATTATTACATTTATTTTCCACTATTTCACTGAATAGTGAAGACTACTAATGCTATCATATGGTCCGTCACTCCATTCCCCGACTAGTCCCTGCTACGTTCTCATTTCTGAAGAGAACAATAAAAGTAAAACGGTGAGCTCAAATAGCCCAGTAGAAAATATTATGACTAAGATGATGCAGAATATATTATCGTTAGCCTTCAACATTGTTAAACTGATATAATATAACAACCATCAAGTTTAACTGCAGTGGAACAAGCAATCCATTAAAAGAGTCAAGTAGAGATAAAATCTACTATCTTTTATGATTTAGAAGGTTTTTCATTACTTTTATCGCTGGGACTCAACTTAATAAATAACCCACATCATCGAATCACCCCTGCACTACGACCAATGATATTCTTTAGTATCACGACCACAATTATCCATGCACTACGGGCCAAGAATATTTGTGTATTCAATAATGGTTATGATCATGCCAACAACTATCCATCAATGCACTACGAGCCAATGAGGACTTTTTCCACATCATTTGTAACATTATGGTCATGATTACACTGAATAATCCCTGGTCATAATCATACCAAGTCCATCTATGCACTATAGGCCACAAATGACTTTCAACAAACTATAAACATGAGGATGATGACAATGATATAAGAATTCAATAAAACAAGTTCAAGAATTAATTTATCCAGGAACTAATAACGTCCAAATTGTCAACATGATACTGCTTTGTAGAGTAAAATTCAAGAATGCTTAGAAGAATATTTCAATGAAAAGATACTAGATGAAGCGTAAATATCAAGGATATTCCACTAATTTCATGGAGTATAGAAGTCAAAACTTTAACTAACTGAGTATAATAAGGAATGGAATAACAAAAGAAATCACCAGGCATGCGATAGACCGAACAAGCAGGTTATTCCAACAGAATAATAAATAACGGAATCAGGTCCGGCGTAAAACGCACAGACAGGATATTCCAACAAAATAATAAAGACGGAATTAGGTACGACATAAAACGCACAGACATGATATTCCAACAGAATAATAATGACGGAACCAGGCTCGGCGTAGAACGCACAGACAGGATGTTCCAACAGAATGATAAATAATGGAACCAGGTCCGGCGTAAACGCACAGACAGGATGTTCCAACAGAATGATAAAGAATGGAATAATAGAAGAATTTCACCAAGTATAGGGTAGCCCGCGTATACAGGTTATTCCAACAGAATAATAAAGAATGGAATAACAGAAGTTCTCTTCATAGATAAAAAAGAAATAATACTCCCTACCTTAGAAAAACTGGATACTGAAATACTGAGGTAGCAGACTTCTCTTCTTCTTTCTATAATTTCTCTCTATAATAATCGCTCTAAGCTTTTGTGAATTGGTGAGAAATGAAGGAAGAATGAGCTTCTATTTATAGAAAAATATAGTTTCGATAATTGCACGTTTTGGGGCTCGAAAAATAACAGTACAATACCTCCAACTTTTCCTTTATTTTTAATTTAGTCATGGAAGTATTATCAAACTTGCACCACCTCCCATAATAGTAAATAACGTGATACAATAGTAAATTATGTGAATCAATAGTTCTAGACATGTGAAAATACAAATTACAGTATAGTACCTCCATCTATACCTCTATTTTTAACTTAGTCATGCAAGTATTATCAATCTTGCACCAACTCCCCTAATAGTAATAAAAATATGAAACAATAGTATACACATGTGAACAAATAGTTATAATCATGTGAAATAATAGTAATTAATTGCTCATTTATCTGGTTAAATACCCGGTTGGTCAATATAACCTCCAAACATCAATTATTATCGAAATAATTGTCGATTTTCACTAACACAAATAATTCCAACACAATGAAATCATTTTTATCAAAAATATAAATTTTGAAATTTCAAATTTTGACTTTTCCCAAAAAAGTCAAATGTTGACTTTTTGACCAAATAGTAAATTTCAGAAAATTTTGTGTTTATAGACTTTTTTACTAATTTCATCGTTCCAGACTCAAATATCACGTCCGCGTCTCCAAATACAACTCTGAACACAACTTTAATTTTTATAACATTCATCATTAATATTATAACTCACAATATTTATCAATCAGGTCGTTCCCAGGAAAGAGGGGGCTTTCCAATAAGGATTTCTCCCTATTGGCGCGCAATTAGGTGACCAAACCTTTCATTGACAGAACTTCTAGACATTATAAATATTGTAATTTAATAATATAAATAACTTTGTCGTCTCAATTATTGATTTAATAAAATAACATATTATGCAGATGATACTATGACAATAATCGAATCAATAATATGAGAGATATGATGCAGCAATTACTGTAGCAATAATTGAGTATAACTGAGTGACTTCTCACGTAAGCATCAATAATCAATACCGTGTGCTACTATACAACCACGCGTATTACTGTACTTTTACTACCGGATAGTTCAACAGTTAACGGTAAAACTTCCGCCATTATTTTCATAAAGTATTTTTGTCATTTTCTCAATCCGATAATAATTCCATTGTGGGGGTCCACCAATGACTGTGCCGTTATAAGAATATTCCATGTTAAAACGAATATTCCCCGTCCAACCTGAATATTATATAACAACTTGCGTACTTTGCAAAATTTATAAATATTACCCACAACTATATCATTATATCAAATCCACACCATAATATTCAAAAATATATTTCAAGAAAATTTAATCTTTATTCAAAAAGTTGGGGTCTTATAATAACAATAATTAGTAAATAAATTAATTGAAAGGGTAGAATCCTCTCCATAATATATTTCAAATGCATCATATATGCATATATGTGGAGAAAATTTCAAATGCATTATATATACAAAACAAAAACAGATGAAAAGATATTTCGAGAAAATTATTCTTTATTCATAAAAGTTGGGGTCTTACAACCTCCCCTTCTTATGAAATTTCGTCCTCAAAATTAGGGTACGTACCTTGTATATCGAAGAGGTGAGGATATCTTGACTTCATCTTAGATTCTAACTCCCAGGTCATTTCTTCCACATCGTGGTTTCTCTACAAAACTTTGACTTGAGGTATAACCTTGGAGCGTAGAATATGATCCTTCCTATCCAAGATTTTAACAGGTAACTATCCAAGATTTTAACAGGTAACACTTCATACGTTAAATCTTCCTCTATCTCGTCTGGTTCTAATTCAATAATGTGGTTCGGGTCTATCACATATTTACGTAACATTGATATGTGAATAATTTTCTCAAAATATATTATGGTGTGGATTTGATATAATGTTATAGTTGTGAGCAATATTTACAAATTTTTCAAAGTAAACAAGTGGTTATATAATATTCGATTGGTCGGGGAATATTCGTTTTAACAGGGAATATTCGTACGACGGCACAATCATTGGTGGACCCGACAACGAAAGTATTGTCGTGGTTAGAAAACGACAGAATTATCTTTTTATAAAAATAACAGCGAAAGTGTTACCGTTAAACTGTTGAACTACCCGGTAGTAAAAGTACAGTAATACGCGTGGTTGCATAGTAGCACACGGTATTGTTTATTGATGCTTACGTGAAAAGTCACTCAGTTATACTCAATTATTGCTACAGTAATTGATGCATCTTATCTCTCATATTATTGATTCAATTAGTATCATAGTATCATCTGCATAATATTTATTATTGTTAAATCAATAATTGAGACGACAAAGTTATTCATATTATTATTTTCAATATTGACAATGTCTAGAAGTTCTGTCAAGGAGAGATTTGGTCACCTAATTGCGCGCCAATAAGGAGAAATCCTTATCGAAAAGCCCCCTCTTTCCTGGGAACGATCTGGTTGTTAAAGATTGTGAGTTATAATATTAATAATGAATAAGTTCGTGTTGATTAAAGATGAATTTGATAGTTCCATGGTGTTGGGATTATTAGTATTAGTGGAAATCGACATATATTCCGATGATAATTGATGTCTGGGGGTTATATTGATAAATCAGGTAATTTATCGGATAAATGAGCAATTAATTGCTACTAATTCACATGCTTATATAACTATTTGTTGACATGTGTGTACTATTGATTCACATTATTTACTATTATGGGAGGTGGTGCAAGTTTGATAATACTTGCAGGACTAAATTAAAAATAAAAGAAAAGTTGGAGGTATTGTACTATAATATTTTGAGGCCCAAAACGTGCAATTATCGAAACTATATTTTCCTATAAATAGAAGCTCATTCTTCCTTCATTTCTCACCAATTCACAAAAGCTTTAGAGCAATTATTATAGAGAGAAATTATAGAGAGAAAGAAAAAGAGAAGTCTACTACCTCACTATTCCAGTATCCAGTTTTTCTAAGGTAAGGGGTATTATTTCTTTTGTTTCCAATATGATGCCTCAATAACATTCCTTTCCCAGTCAGGAGTCCTTATCAAATCAATTGAATAAGCACAGCTCTTTAAAATAAATTTGATTTAACAAATTTTAAACATGCTTGATCTAGCCGACACAACTAGCATAGATCCATCTCATAAGCAATGTTAAACATACTTGATCTAGCTGACCGAACTAGCATAGATCCATCTCATAACAAATTTGAATTAACAAATTTTAAACATGCTTGATCTAGCTGACACAACTACCATAGATCCATCTCATAAGCAGTTCAACATATAGTAGAACATGAATTCAATTTGCACCATGTGTGAATCACAATAATTCATCAGGATGTGGAAAAATCAACAATATTTATCCACCAGCATACTTGAACAATAATAACTCGAGTTTGAGTTAATTAACTTGCATATTCAGCGAGCTACAACTTTCTAGCTTTAATTAAAAATCTTTGAATGACCTATCATTGATAAGGTATATCTGTCAATTAGTACTGCGTATATTTATTCATCAATACGCCTACTCGTATCTAATAATACATTCGCATGGTACATGTATCTAATATACTATCACTAATCCTATAAGATATTTATTTGATCTTAAGTTAATGATTTAATAATTTAATAAGGCTTTCCTTAAGTGATAAACACTTATTAGATCTTTAAACAATTTATCATAATCGTTTAATTAAGGAGTTATTTTAATTTCATTAAATTGGTAACCCCCTCTTCCTATGATTACTATAAGTTAAATAGTAATTGTAATTCTGTAATTAAGCACACCTAGAGGGGGGTGAATAGGTGTAAATACTTAGAAGTGATCTACAACGACCAATTTTCAAAGTTAACTATAGCAGACTGTAATCGGACGGTCTAACCCTGTCCGTATTAGTTATATTCTTAACTGTTAAAAACGGACAGCTAATGCCTGTCCGGATTAGTGTAAAACTTTTTCGACGCAAACAAAAACTGCAGAATATTAACTGTTAAAAACGGACAGCTAATGCCTGTCCAGATTAGTGTAAAACTTTTTCGACGCAAACAAACAGAAACTGCAGAATATTAACTGTTAAAAACGGAAGCAAACAAGTAGAAAATCACACCGAGATTTTTACGTGGTTCAGCCCCTATCCTCTACTCTAGTGGCCTAATCCACGTCCAATCCCAACTAGGATTGGAGACTCACTTTATTAAAATAATATTCAGCAATTACAAAGACAATAAAACTCCCTGTTACAACGACGATCGATTGGACACCTCTGCCTCCTTTGCACCTCTGCAACACCTCTCACCTCTGAGACTTTGATACCCTCGTTGTACAGCCTGAATATTACTAAAATAAAAACCCCAAGCCAACCTAGACTTGTACTTTGTTTACAATATAAATAATGAATATAAGAACAATGTAAACCAAGACTAAAATAGTGATATGATGATTTGTATCTTAAATAGCTTGAAGAAATTTTGCCCAGTAGTCTTGTCTCTTTGAAGCCGTGTAAACAGTATATATATAGAGAAGAGAGTAACGGCTATGTCCCTTCCAAATCCTCCTGCAATGGCTATATCTTTTTGATTGAAATAGGAGATCCACGTTACCATAAACAACGTTAGTAGATAAAGAATTTCAGCTATGAAGGAGTCAATTAGGAATCAAATACTAGTTGAAAGAGTCCTAATAGTAATTAGCAAGATTCCTTAAAAATAGCAATTACTGATTAGCATGTGACAAAATAATATCTCCATCAACTTTAAATAAGAATCCTTCATAAAACCAATTCCTAAAATATCTCTCAATTACGTATAAATTGGTAGCACACAATATATATATATTGTAAGGATATATCCCCATAATTAAATATGAGAAATTTAAGGAATATTAATCAGATTTCCAATCTCCATAAATTACTCCAATTTTGAATTAACTTAACAGATAATCAAATTTATTCTCACTGAGATGAGAGATTCCATCAATCACGTAATTTAGATGGACTAATATATTTGAATATTATAACCACCCATAATCCATGCATATTATATAATATTATATCCTGGCCATTAAGTTATGTTCACATATACAACCATATAATATTATTCAAATGCCCATAATATAATTCTCATGCAAAATATATTATTTCCATGCAAAACATATTATTTCCATGCAAAACATATTATCATCATTAAAACATAAACATATAAACCAACAATCTCCCCCTTTTTACTGATGATAATATACAACTCCCCCTAAATATATGGCTCCCCCTAAAACCATGCAATTCATTATTACGTACAAGTAAGTAGAGAATATTTTCATAAAATATATTGTCATTATTAAAACCACAAACCAACATTCTCCCCCTTTTATATCTCTCCCCCTTTGTCATTATAAAAAAAATCATTAAGCATAAGTTAATTAAAACATAATCATCATTATCCAAATATCTCTCCCCCGTTGTCATTAACAAAAAATAATTCATATCAATGTAGCTAAAAAGATATCTCGCCCCATTTGTCAATATGAAAAGAATAAGTTAAAAGATAAAGAATATCATTGGAGCAAGTTTATAACAAGATCACATATAGCAAGTAAACAATACGATCATACCTTTGTGATTTGTTACCTATATATCAACATTGTTGTTACCAATAGTAAGCTCGCTAGATGTGCTTTGAAGTTTTCGATTTTGGATTTTCATAATCAAATCTCTTCAAAAACACTTCTTTTGATCATCCAATGTGACGGGATCTCCTATGATCAAGTTTGGAGGATGATTTCTCATAGTTTGAGATGATTTAGGAAGCTTGGCAGTGGTCATATGTTCGTTGTATTCAAAACGTGGTACGTCAAATTCTGCATTAGAGTGTTCATTTGATTTTTCTTCTAAAACGGACGGGTCTGGCTGTCTGTTTTTCGTTGTCTGCATGTCTGAGTTTTCTACTGAAACGGACGGGTTAGGCTCTCTGATTTCAGCTATTTTTCCTTCTAATTTGGACGGCTTAGGCTGTCTGATTTCAGTTGTTTTTCCTTCTAATTCGAACGACTTAGGATGTCCGGATTTAGCAGTTTGGCTTCTTCGACTCAATTTATTATTTCCTGCAGAATTCTCATTCTCTTCCTTTGACAGATCATGGTTAAGTTCATAAAAAATACAAGTACAAATTCTGCATCATGATTGTCATATGTATTAAATATGGAACATTTAGCACAATAAAAATTTTAGAATAAATAATATTATGAACCCTTGTGTTAGAAAATCCATATATCTAATTAAAACATTATTAAAAAAACAATATGAGGTACTTACAGATTCCACCAAATAATTTATAGATATCTACTATTCGTCTCCTTTTTGACCTTGAGATATCTACAAAATGAACAAATAGTCTCTACCTTTTTGGTACCCACATCTTCTTGGGGCCTTTTGGGTTAGTAGCATATAAATCACATTTCTTTACCCAAATTTGTTTTATTCTAATTTTATTACAATTAGAATCAAAATGACCTTTAAAACCACATTTTCTACAAGTAACAAACGGTGAACAATAAAGTGGCTTAGACCTTGGTTTACTATTAATCATTTTAATATTATCATTTGTTCTATTTTTCACATTTTTAACAGGATTATACCCAATTCCTTGTTTATCAAGACTAGACCTTTGTGCACCTAACATAATATTTAAATTCTCTTCCCCTTGAACAAATTTTGCAAGATCCTTTTTCAATGAAATTATTTCTTCCTCATTATTATTTTGCATGTTTAATATTTTTCCATCATTAAAAGCATCAATACAAATATCTCTCATTTTCAAACTTTCTTTTAACACTTCATTTTCATTTTTAAGATATTCATTTTCTTTTCTCTCTTTAATAAGCGACTTAACTTCATTCATTAGCTCATTTACACAATTCTTAAAATAAGCAGTTTTCTTTTTGAGTTGTTGATTTTCATTTTGTAAAGCAATATAATCAGGCATAGATAGTTTAGAAGCTTCATGAAAATTTGTTACCTCAAGTTGATCATCATCTTCTAGTCCCATGAAACAGAGTTGGACAGTTTCTTCTTCTTTCGTTTCGGATTTACTCACTGGAGTTGAGCTACCTTTTTGATTTTTCCTTTGTTTCTTTCTTTGAAGTAGTCTCTCGAGTTTTCTTGAGATCATTTCAATTTCTTCATCAAGATCTTCGTGAACACTTTCATTGTTGCTCTCGACTTGAAGTGCCAATGTTTTCTTTATTGGTGCTTCATCCTCTTCATCATACCTCTTTAGTTGATTTTCGAATTCTTCAAGCTCTCCAAACAAAGTTAGAGTTTCCATCGAACTGATTGTAGTTGAGTCTTGAAGAGTTGTAACTTTTGGTGCGAACCGTTTGGGCATGACTCTAAGTATCTTTCTATTTATCTCCCTTTGATCAATTTTCCGGCCGAGCATGTTTAGAGAGTTCATAAGAGTGAGGAATCTAGCTTGAGCTTCTTTGATGGTTTCATTCTTCTCTAACCTGAAAAGTTCATATTCTTGCATTAGTAAACTTAATTTGACTTCTTTTACCTTTGTAGTTCCTTCATGGCTCATGACGATTGTATCCCATATTTCTTTAGCAATTGTGCATGCAGAAACTTTGTCAATTTCAGCTTGAATCATCCCACTTAGCAGCGTGTTCATGGCTTTGGAGTCGTAGGATACCATATATGATTCATTTGAATCCATTTCCATGAGAGTCTTCGGTTTTCCATCATCATGTCTTGGAATGACAGGGCCATTCTCAACAACCCACCATTCCCATGGGTCTCGTTTGAGATAAATCATCATTCTAAACTTCCAAAAGTTAAAGTTTTCACTTCCGAGCAACAACGGTGGTCGGCTTGTGGATTGACCTTCTTGAAAACTAAGGTGTGCCATAGGATCTTTCCCTACGACCTGCAAAGATCAATATTAGTAGAGCCTCGCTCTGATACCAAATGTAATTCTGTAATTAAGCACACCTAGAGGGGGGTGAATAGGTGTAAATACTTAGAAGTGATCTACAACGACCAATTTTCAAAGTTAACTATAGCAGACTGTAATCGGACGGTCTAACCCTGTCCGTATTAGTTATATTCTTAACTGTTAAAAACGGACAGCTAATGCCTGTCCGGATTAGTGTAAAACTTTTTCGACGCAAACAAAAACTGCAGAATATTAACTGTTAAAAACGGACAGCTAATGCCTGTCCAGATTAGTGTAAAACTTTTTCAACGCAAACAAACAGAAACTGCAGAATATTAACTGTTAAAAACGGAAGCAAACAAGTAGAAAATCACACCGAGATTTTTACGTGGTTCAGCCCCTATCCTCTACTCTAGTGGCCTAATCCACGTCCAATCCCAACTAGGATTGGAGACTAACTTTATTAAAATAATATTCAGCAATTACAAAGACAATAAAACTCCTTGTTACAACGACGATCGATTGGACACCTCTGCCCCCTTTGCACCTCTGCAACACCTCTCACCTCTGAGACTTTGATACCCTCGTTGTACAGCCTGAATATTACTAAAATAAAAACCCTAAGCCAACCTAGACTTGTACTTTGTTTACAATATAAATAATGAATATAAGAACAATGTAAACCAAGACTAAAATAGTGATATGATGATTTGTATCTTAAATAGCTTGAAGAAATTTTGCCCAGTAGTCTTGTCTCTTTGAAGCCGTGTAAACAGTATATATATATAGAGAAGAGAGTAACGGCTATGTCCCTTCCAAATCCTCCTGCAATGGCTATATCTTTTTGATTGAAATAGGAGATCCACGTTACCATAAACAACGTTAGTAGATAAAGAATTTCAGCTATGAAGGAGTCAATTAGGAATCAAATACTAGTTGAAAGAGTCCTAATAGTAATTAGCAAGATTCCTTAAAAATAGCAATTACTGATTAGCATGTGACAAAATAATATCTCCATCAACTTTAAATAAGAATCCTTCATAAAACCAATTCCTAAAATATCTCTCAATTACGTATAAATTGGTAGCACACAATATATATATATTGTAAGGATATATCCCCATAATTAAATATGAGAAATTTAAGGAATATTAATCAGATTTCCAATCTCCATAAATTACTCCAATTTTGAATTAACTTAACAGATAATCAAATTTATTCTCACTGAGATGAGAGATTCCATCAATCACGTAATTTAGATGGACTAATATATTTGAATATTATAACCACCCATAATCCATGCATATTATATAATATTATATCCTGGCCATTAAGTTATGTTCACATATACAACCATATAATATTATTCAAATGCCCATAATATAATTCTCATGCAAAATATATTATTTCCATGCAAAACATATTATTTCCATGCAAAACATATTATCATCATTAAAACATAAACATATAAACCAACAGTAATTAACCATTTACCTTTAGTTATTACTTACTAATAACCAATTATTACTCCTCATTATTTAATTAAATAATGGATAATTAAATTATTATTTGTCTTTAAATAATAATTAATAACTACCTTATCTTTGAATAAATAATACTCCTTCCGTCCCAGGATAAAAGTCCTTATTACTATTTTGGGTAATCCCGTGTTAAATGTCCAATTTCCTTTAATAACCAAACTTTTACACAATTTTTCCTATTATACACTTAACATTAAATATCTCATACTTTTTCTATTCTAATTCTCTCTCCATATTTAATAAGTATAATTAGTTATGTGTTGAAAATATTTTGAATTGAAAAGTTAGAAAGTCACTCTCTCACGTACATTGAAAATGATTAATGAAATATTATTATGGGCAATTTTGTTATTTCATTACTCTTCTTAATAAGCGTGAAAAGTTCCTCAGGACTTTTATCCTGGGACGGAGGGAGTATTTGATTTATTCACTTCATTCTTCTTTAATTATTCCTTATTATTATTAAAAGGATAATTAATTAACATTCATCTTTATTTATTATCTGAATAATAAACAATTAATTCTATAAACTTTTATGTCAAAGTAAGTAAATAATTACTACCTACGTTCCTAAAAGATTGTCGTTTAACGTTTTTGCACATGGATTAAGAAAATAAATTTACCAGGTAAAATTTGTTTAAAATTCCATCACTACCCCTTTATGGGAAGTTAAAAACTATTAATACAAGAAAGAAAATTTCTTAGGACAATGATAGAAGGTAGGGGTGTTATAGAAAAGTAAATAATTTATTCTCCTCGAAAGTTGTAAACGACAAACATTTTGGAACACATTTTTTCCTTCTAAAGTGATAATCTTTTAGGAACGGAAGGAGTATCACTTAATCTTACTTAATTACACTGTAATCATTATATAATATTAATTAAATAATAATTAATTAATTGATTAACTCAATTTATTATTTATTCTTAATTAAGTAGTTATCCCAATAACACTAACTCATTTTAATTATTACTTAACATCATTTAAATAATAATTGAGAGACTTTTAAAATCAGACAACTCAACTAACTAATTCGTAGTGAAGAAGGAATCCCAAATGGTGGTAAAATAGAGAAATGCTCGGGGTGATTTGGGTGGTGTGATTGTGATTTTGGGAGTGGAAGTATGTCGAGATGCGGTAGAATAATGATGTCCTCAGAACACAAGTAATCCTCATTCTGCGGATAGCCAATGATTTGAACCTTATTAGTTGCAGTATCACTTTGAGTCATTTCATCGAACACTTTAGGCTCACAAGATGAATTAGTGGATTTAACTGGAATTTGGAAATAGGTGGGCTCATGAATTGTTGGTTTAGTAGTTGTTTGAATTTGATCAATTTGAGATACTGAAATGAATTGTTGCAGTGACGGAGAAGAAGAAACCAAGTGAATTTTAGATGTTGTTTTCCGTAATTGATGTAGGAGCAACTTGGTGATATGAATTAAAGAAGTAGGGTGAAGTGGTTGGTTGATTTCCAGGTAACATAAAGTAATTAGGTTCATGCCATGTATAATTGGATACTGGAATCGGTGATGTATTCATGGGAGAAAAAGTTGGTGATAAATAAGTGGACATAGAACTAAAATTTTGGATATGAGAGTGCTGGATTGAAAAGTTAGATGCAAAAATTACCATCAATGAATCACATTCCCTTTCCCATGGTCGGAAGTCGCCGAGGAACGACTGCTTTGATACCACTTTATCACGTTCTGGCCACCAAAATCTCATAGCATCATCATAGTAATTGATTGGAGTTGAAGCACTCATGTGGTACGCTCCTGGATGAAGATAACACAACAAATTTGGACTTGCCATAGATTAAACCGAAAGTAAAGAGAAGAAATAAAGGTGAGAAAAGATGAGGGAAAAAAAGAACTAAATTCATTCATTCATTTTCCTAAGCTGCAATTGAAGTACATAACCTTTATATATAAGGCCATAATCACTCTCTCACTCTAACCAAATTAACCTTGCATTTGGAGTAAATTATATTCATGCCATTTATTAGATATTGTGACAGAAAGTAAGTAAATCTATGTTTTTTTGTTTATAAACATTGGTAAAAGAATGTTAATTTTTAAGATATTGGTAAGCACATTTTTGTTTATAAGCAATCTATTATCTATGTTTCGTTTTAAATTTTTTGAGTTGGGATTTCCAGATTTGTCAGAACTTAATGTGGGTAGTTGTAATTTGGTAATAGAATGTTAATTTCTAACATCTTTATAATTGTTGAATAATTTTACTTTGGTAATTTTGAGATTTGGATGTTAACTGGAAATTTTGATTTTGTTTTAGATTTTTTTGGAATTTGTCAGAACTTGGTCATTGTTATTTCTTATGTTTGTTAACTGTGAGTTATTGTGTACTAGTTTCTGTAAATTGTACTTTTGAACAAAGACAAATACAAATTTAGAGCTAACTGGGGATGATATTTGCTAAATTGGACTCCTTATTTTTTAATTACATTTTTATTTAGAAAAAAAATCTGATAATTTTGAACTTGTGTGTGTATACATATTATACTATTATATGTCTATAAATATTAGAAATTCTTTATATGATTTGATGATTATCTCTATGCACAATGTGTCTTTATGCTTAGTTTTCAGATATTCAGATATACACCACAAATTTAATCCCTGGTTGAGTAGCCCCTCCAATGCTTGAATTAATCCCATAATCTCTAGTTGTTGTCTTTGTCAAAACAAATTATATTACTACATTATCTTTCTTTTAGTAAAAATATGTTTTGTAATGGTGAAACTTTAAGTTAAGAGTGTGTAAATTAAATTTAGAAAGTAAAAAATGTGACACTTTTTTTGTGTGATAGAGAGAGACTGGTAGTATCTAACCAACTCTTAACCATGATTAATATATATAAATTAATTAAATAAAATGCAATAACCACTTGAAAGTCGGTGATTAAAAATGAGGATCATGTTATAACATCATGTGATTCCCTCCTTAGGAGGGAACCTTCCTACACTTTGCTTTTCCCCTCCTCTTATTCTTTCACTGATCCGTGACTTTCCTCCCCTTTTTCCTCTTTGTCTCATTCTCTCACGCATTGCCTATATAAGGTGAGCATACTAAAGGAAAAATAGAGAAGTGAATTTTCTCTGAATTCTCTCTGGAAGAATTTTCTCTCTCTTTTCTCTTGCTTATTCTCTCTAAATTTATGCAGCAATTATAAGAGTATATTTATACACTTCGGTAAAGTTTTATAACACGTTATCAACACGAAGCTCTAACCAACTCAGACGGTAAAATTAAATTCTTGCAATTTATTATTATATTACCGGTTTGGCTATGCCACCAATAATATAATTTTATTCTTATAATTGTCTTTAAATTCTTTCAATTTATTCTTATGTTGTAATAACCTGTTTATGCGAAGTACCGCATACATGGTGAAATTCTTCTATTAATTCGTTCTTTATTATTCTGTCGGAATATCCTGTCTGTGCGTTTACGCCGGACCTGGTTCCATTAATTATTATTCTGTTGAAATAACCCGTCTGTGCGGTCTATCGCATGCATGATGATTTCTGTTGTTATTTCATTACTTATTATTCTGTTGGAATAACCTGTCCGTGCGGTCTATCGCATGCATGGTAATTTCTGTTGTTATTCCATTACTTATTATTCTTTTGGAATATCATGTCGGTGCGTATTACGTCTGACCTGGTTCCATTATTTATTATTCTATTGGAATAACCTGTCTAGGTGGATTATCACATGCATGGTGAATGATCCTTTGTATTCATTCCTTATTAAATTGTGGAAATGAGCTGTCTACGTGGATTACCGCATGGCAGGTGAAGATCCATTTGCAGTTTTGTATATATATATATATATATATATTTTTTTTTGTAATTGTATATATACATTACGATTGCATATTCTTTTTACTAAAATAATATGTTAATAATATAAATATAAGATTATTTATATTTGCATTTTATCACCACTTGAGGTTGTGGTATAGTTTATTTTTTCTATATTATACATGCAATTATTTATTATTTTAATAAATAATAGAATTGTGTTTTAACCCAGAATAGATGGCAAACTTGGTAAAGATAGATTTTTCTATTTTTGAAAATTTCTTGAGACAACTATTTGATTTGGGCACTTGATGCAGAATTACACCTTACTGCAAATGAGTTAGAAAAGACAATTACGAATATAGTTCAAATGTTTATAGAATAACCTCTACTTTGACTTTATGTGGAGATCCAGTTTCTGAAACCCAAATGTCAGAAAAAAAAACGCTCTCAACTTTTCATCCCACCAACATTATTCTATCACAACAATATAGACAGAGTAAGTTCGCAAAATTTAGTGACTTATTGTTTATCCTCCTTGTTGCAGAAAAGAATAATGAATTATTGTTGAAAAACCATCAAGTACGGCCAACGGGTGCTACCCCATTGCCAGATATTAATAGCACGTCATTCCAGCAGAATAAACGTGACAATAGATGGCCATATAATAAGAAGCCTTGGGGGCGAAAGAATAAACGAGGCCATCATAACAACAAATTCTAGAACCGTGACAATTCAAACCACCAGAAGTGGCAAGTGTATGAGTCGGGTAAAAATAAAGAAAATGCAACACAGATAAAGAACAAACCAGATGTTTGTTTTAGGTGTGGGATGAATGGACATTGGTCGCGTACCTGTCGTACTGCCGAGGCATCTGGTTAATTTATTCCAGGTGTCTCAAAAGAACAAAGTAATGGAGGCAGAAACAAACTTTGTTAATCATCAATTGAATATTGTTGATGTTCCACTAATGACCAACAATGAGAAAAAAGTTGTTGATGTTACTGGACCTTCTGAAAGTATCTTTTGGGATAACGTTTAATTTTTGCTTTAAATTAAACATCCTGCATGTATAATATTATTAGTTTTCATTCTATACGTGGTATGCGTTTATCATGAATAAAATTATATATGAAATGTAACTTTTCTTATTTATGTTTTTACATGTGTTTGACCATCTTTAATGAAGATCTTCTCGTCAGTTCTACTATTTCTGAAAAATAGAATATCCTAGAAAAACTTCATTCAATTTTTCTAGATTATATACTATGAAAATTAGAGCAATTGAGAATCATACTGTTATGATTCCAAAAAATCCTAGATCCCAAATGCTTTATGCTTTGGCATGAAAGACTCGGTCATCCAGGTACTTCTATGATGTGTCGTATTATTGAAAATTCTTTTGGTCATCCTCTCAAAAATAAGAAGGTTTTTTCCTAGTAGTGAAATTTCTTGTGCTGCGTGTTCTCGAGGAAAATTAATTGTTCGACCATCACCAGTAAAAGTTTATAAACAAGCCCCAAAATTCCTAGAAAGAATTCAAGGAGACAAAAAGAGACAAATGTGGACCTATTCACCCATTGTCTAGTTCATTTCAATATTTCATGGTTTTAATAGACACTTCAACTAATTGCACGCCCATTAATGTTAAGGGCTAACTTACCTACCTCAGTTTGGGGTCATGCAATTCTTCATGCTGCAGCCATCATTAGAGTAAAACCAACGGCTCTTCATAATTTTTTCCTCTACAGTTAGTTCTTGGACTAACACCCAACACATCACACTTTTGAGTTTTTGGAAGTGTAGTATATTTTCCAATTGCACCTCTACAAAGAACTAAAATGGGAAGCCCAACGAAAAATAGGTATTTATGTTGGTTTTGATTCTCCTTCTATTATCAGATATCTTGAGCCTTTAACTAGAGATGCTTTTACTACATGTTATGTAGATTATCATTTTGATGAATTTGTATTTCCACCATTAGAAGGAGGGAAAGTTTTAAATAAAAAATCCCTCTGACATATCATGGAATGCATCAGAATTAAATTCACTCGATCCTAGTACATGATAATGTGAAATTAAAGTTCAAAGAATTATTTGTTTATAAAATATTACAAATCAAATGACAGATGCATTTAATGATTATAGAAAAATGATAAAGTCATATACACCTGCAATGAATACTGCAGCAGAGATAGAAATACCTATTGAAAAATCAATTCCTGAAGAATTGACAAACAAGGTAATAGAAGAATCTAAACCACACTAGAAGCGTGGAAGACAAGTTGGTGCAAGAGATACTGTACCACAAAAATCAAAAGCAAATAAGGGAATCCCAGAAGGAATACCTGCTCCAGAAGTAGCACTTATTCCAAGAGTGGGAATAACCCTAAAAGTGGTACAAACCGCTCCAGAAGTAGCACTTATTCCAAGAGTGGGAATAGCCCCAAAAAGGTTCAAAATCTCAGTAAAGGGATAAGAGATGAACACCAAGAGATCTCAATAAATTATGTACATGATGAGAAAATATGAGATTGAATCAAAGTCATGATTGATGATATATTTGCTTTCTCTATAGCATCAGATATTACTTTGATTCCTGACACGGATCCTGAACCACAAAACGTGGAAGACTGTCGGAAAAGAAAAGATTGGCCAAAATGGAAAGTTGTTATTCAAACTGAGCTACAATCTCTATTGAAAAGAGAAGTATATATTTGGACCAGTAGTTCAAAAACCAGCTGGGTGTAATCCCAGGTGAAAATAAAATCTCTATTGAAAAGAGAAGTATTTGGACCAGTAGTCCAAACACCTCTGGGTGTAATCCCGGTTGAAAACAAATGGGTATTTGTACGAAAGTGAAATGAGAAAAATGAAACTGTGAGATATAAAGATCGACTTGTAGCTCAAGGATTTTCACAAAAATCTGGTATTGATTATCAGGATACAGACTCTCTAGTACGTAATGGATGAAGTCACTTTTCGCTTTCTGATAGGTATGACAACCATGGATGGTTTGGATACATGTCTGATGAATGTTGTAATAGCATACCTATATGGCTCACTTGAAGTGAGATTTATATGAGAATCCCTGAAGGATTGAAAATGGCAGAATCATAAAAGCTCCATCACATATATTCAATTGAGTTACAACGCTCATTATATGGATTGAAATAGACTGGTCATATATGGTATAATCGACTTAGTGATTATTTAATAAAATATGGATATATAAATGATCATGTATGTCCATGTGTTTTTATTAAGAAATCACAAAGTGAATTTTCCACCATTGTTGTATATGTGGATGATTTAAATTTTGTAGGTACTCCTGAAGAACTTACAAGAACTACTACTTATTTAAAAGATGAATTTGAAATGAAAGATCTTGGAAAGACAAAATTCTGTTTTGGAATACAAGTGGAGCATTTAGCATCTGGAATTTTTGCTCATCAATACACATATGCTGAAAAGATTCTCAGTTATTTTTATATGGATAAAGCTCATCTTTTGACTACCCCGATGGTTGTTCGATCTTTAGAAGTTGATAAAGATTCATTTCAGTCTCTAGAAAATGGGGAAGAAATTCTTGGACCTGAAGTTCCATGCCTAAGTACAATGGAAGAAGTTCTTGGACCTGAAGTTCCATGCCTAAGTGAAATGGAAAAAGTTCTTGGACCTAAAGTTCCATACCTAAGTGCAATAGGTGTTCTTATGTATCTTGTAAACTGTACACGACCTGATTTTGCTGTCAACTTGTTAGCAAGATACAATTCTTCTCCGACTAAGAGACATTGGGATAGGATCAAACACATTTTGAGATACCTCCGTGGAAGTATAGATCTAGGGTTATTTTACCCAAGGAATTCAACGTCGCGATTGGTTGGATATGCCGATGCAGGATATTTATCAGATCCACACAATAGAAGATCACAAACAGGTTATGTATTTACATATTGTGACACGGTTATATCCTGGAAATCCATAAAGCAAACCACAACAGCTACATCTTCAAATCACTCAGAGATTTTCGCTATACATGAAGCAAGCAGAGAATGTGTTTGGTTGAGATCAATTATTCAGTATATTCAAGAATCATATAGATTACCATCAATCAAAGATATTCCTACAATTTTGTATGAGGATAACGCTACATGTATTGCTCAACTTAAGGAGGGTACATCAAGGGAGATAGAACAAAGCATATTTCACCTAAATTCTTTTTCACACATGAGCTACAAAAGAAGGGTGATATAGATGTGCATCAAATTGGATCATGTGATAATCTAGACGACTTATTCACAAAGTCGCTACCATATGCAAAGTTTGTAAAACTTCAGAAAATGATCGGAATGTGTCGACTGAAAGACTTATGACAATATTTCATCAAGGAGTAATGAAATCCTTTTGAGGGGAAGACTGTACACTTTTTCCTTAGTCACGGTTTTTATCCCAATGGGTTTTTCCTGACACAAGGTTTTAACGAGGTAGTCAATTAAGATATTTATGTAAAAGATATGTACTCTTTTTCCCTTCGTTAAGTTTTTCCCACTGGGTTTCCTTAACAAGGTTTTTAATGAGACATAATCTTCTATCGTAGGGAATCAGGGGAAGTGTTATAACATCATATGATTCCCTCCTTAGGAGGGAACCTTCCTACACTTTGATTTTCCCCTCCTCTCCTTCTTTCACTGATCCGTGACTTTCCTCCTCTTTTTCCTCTTTGTCTCCTCTCTCACGCATTGCCTATAAAGGTGAGCATACTAAAGGAAAAATAGAGAAGTGAATTTTCTCTGAATTCTCTCTAGAAGAATTTCTCTCTCTTTTCTCTTGCTTATTCTCTCTAAATTTATGCAGCAATTATAAGAGTATATTTATACACTTTGCTAAAGTTTTATAACAGATCAAGCTCTAACAACTTTATTAGTGCTTGACCATATCAAAAACAACATATAATAAGAAAGTAGAGACTGTTTAGGAAGACAATTAATATAAGAATATTGGAAAAGTCCATGTCAGTTGTTAGTGTGACTAATGGGAGTAGTAACATTAATACTCCTGTTAGTCCCATAATATATGATTTTTTAAATAATTTTATTTTTCTTAAATTATTTGGCGTTTTATACATCTAAGAAAATAAGTCAAAATCTTTTCAAAATTATCCCTCTTGAGAAAATATTACAAATGAGGGAGAGTATAAAATACGTATATGGTAAAGGGTATTATAGACAATTAATATATATTTAATGTTATACAATCATTTTTTAATTATTATGCACAACTCTAAAAAGTAAGTATATTATGGAGTATTATGGGGAGATAGAGGTGAAGTTTGAAAGTGCAGAAATCATATATTTTCGTTCAATTGTCAATGGAAATCGTGGTTTAATGGAGAGCAATTTTCTGTCCCCAAACTCCCTGTCTCTCTTGTGTCCCTCCACTTAAATTTTGACACATGTCATTTTATTTAATTTTAGAATTAATTAGTGTTAAGTAAGAGACTAGGTGTTAAAATTTAAATGAAGAGACACAATGAGACAGAGAATTTGGGGACAGGGGATCTGCTCTCGTTTAATGCACCAAAGAGGCCATTTTGTACACATTGGTACTACATTTGAGGTTCTTTTTTCTTCTAGTTTTTCGTGTGTTTTTCCCCTTTCCCTTCTCTTGGATTCTTAGATGCAAACATGGTTTTGAAGGAATTCAGTGGGCTCGCTTGGGACTATCCAATTCTTGGGAATTGAACTACTTTTCTCGATCTTGAAAGAAAGAGGTGTACAACTGACATTGAAATTAATATACTTTCCGAGAGTGGTTAGTATGAAGTTTATTTTGGTATAAATTGGTCAATTCAACAATAGAATACTGACACGCAGGCGAGGTACTGTAAGACCCCAACTTTTATGAATAAAAGATGAATTTTCTATAAATATCATTTATGAATATTATGGAATGAGTTTGATATAATGTTATAGTTGTGGGTAATATTTATAAATTTTACAAAGTACACAAGTTGTTATATAATATTCAATTGGTCGGGGAATATTCGTTTTAACAGGGAATATTCGTACAACGACACAATCATTGGTGGACCCCACAACGGAATTATTGTCGGATTGAGAAAATGACAAAAATACTTTATGAAAATAACGGCGGAAGTTTTACCGTTAACTGTTGAAACACCCGGTGTTAAAAGTACAGTAATACGTGTAGTTGCACAGTAGCACACGGTTTTGATTATTGATACTTATATGATAAGTCACTCAGTTTTGTTTTATTTGTATTATTAATGTAATAAAACAGAAAAGCTTTTTATATAAAACAGAATACTTTTATAAAGTTATTCGTTTTATTAGGCTAATAGTAAAATCTTTTTATATAAAATAGAATACTTTTATAAAGTTATGTATTTTATTAGACAATAATTAGAATATATTATATTTTATTATGCATAGTGTTTGCATAGTGCCTACATAGTGTTTGCATAGTAAAATCTTTTATAAAATTATTCATTTTATTAGATTATAAATAGAATATATTATATTTTATTTAAAAGATTTTGCTTTAAATATGGACCGTCAGATTAAAGTAAATCAATCTCGACCGTTCATGAGTTAGTTATTATGCAGTCCATTTTTCTATAAATAGAAGCTCATTCCTTCATTATTTCTTACGAATTCACTGAAACTCTAGAGAGAAATTATAGAGAAGCTATTGAAAAGTATTATGCTCCTTCCCTACTCTTATATTCAGTTTCTTTTATGGCAAGGGATATTATTTATTTTACTCGTAAGGGGTATTATTTCTTTTGTATTCATGAAGAGAACTTATGTTAATCCATTCTTTATTATTCTGCTGGAATAACCAGTATACGCGGACTACCCTATACTTGGTGACATTCTTCTAATATTCTGTCTTTATTATTATTCTATTGGAATATCCTGTCTGTGCATTTACGCCGGACCTGGTTCCGTCTTTATTACTCCCTCCGTCCCATAATTATAGGCTAATTTCTTTTAGCACATAATTTAAGAAAATCAGTTTAAGTGTCAATTTTTAACATAATTTTCCACATATACCCCTTAATATAGAATTAATGAATAAGTTAATTACTCTTTACTTATACTCTCAACTTCATTGATTGACGTGAATTGACCATTAAAGTCCATAACCATATAACTTTAAGCAAAGAGAATACAACAACATTAAATGCGGTGATAAAAATAATGACATTGAATGTTGTTTTTTCAAAAAAAGAGTAATGGTTGAATATTTATTATAAGGGCATAAAAGTAAAACAATGAACCAACTAAATTTTATAAATAGTAAGTAGCCTATTTATTGGAACATCTCAAAATGGAAAATCAGCCTATAACTATGGGACGAAGGGAGTATTATTCTGTTGGAATATCCTGTCTGTGCGTTTACGCCGGACCTGGTTCCATCTTTATTATTATTCTGTTGGAATATCCTGTCTGTGCGTTTACGCCGGACCTGGTTCCGTCTTTATTATTCTCTTAGAACATCCTGTCGGTGCGAATTTCGCCTGACCTGGTTCCGTTACTTATTAATCTGTTGGAATAACCTGTCTATGCGAAGTACCGCATGCATGATGATTTCTTTTGTTATTCCATTCGTTATTATACTCAGTTGGTTAAAGTTTTGACTTCTATACTCCATGAAATTAGTGGAATATCCTTGATATTTGCGTTTCATCTAGTATCTTTTCATGGAAATATTCTTCTAAGCATTCTTGAATTTTACTCTACAAAGCAGTATCATGTTGACAATTTAGACGTTATTGGTTCATGAATAAATTAATTCTTGAACTTGTTTTATTGAATTCTTATATCATTGTCATCATCCTCATGTTTATATTATGTTGAAAGTCATCTGTGGCCTGTAGTGCATAGATGGACTTGGTATGATTATGACCAGGGATTATTCGGTGTAATCATGACCGTAATGTTACAAATGATGTGAAAAAAGTCCTCATTGGCCCGTAGTGCATTGATGGATAGTTGTTGGCATGATCATGACCATTAATGAATACACAAATATCCTTGGTCCGTAGTGCATAGATAATTTGTGGTCGTGATACTAAAGAATATCCTTGGTCGTAGTGTAGGGGTGATTCGATGATGTGGATTATTTATTAAGCTGAGTCCCAGCGATAAAAGTCATAAAAAACCTTTTAAATCATAGAAGACAGTAGATTTTATTCTCTACTTGACTCTTCTAATGGATTGTTTATTCCGCTGCAGTTAAACTTTATGTTTGTTATATTTTATCAGTTTAACACTGTTGAAGGCTAATGATAATTTATTCTGCATTATCTTAGTCATAATATTTCTTATTGTGCTAGTTGAGCTCACCCTTTCTTTCACCGTTCTCTTGAGGAAATGATAATATAGCTGGGACGAGTCGGAGAACAGAGTGATGGACCAGATGATAGTATTAGTAGTCCTCACTATTCTGTTAAATATTGTGACAATAAATGTAATGAGGACTTATTCTGAGAGTGAATATTATCTAGAAGTTAGTATTTGTATTAAAACTCATAGCTCTCTTGTTGTATATTAAAGATTGTATTTGTATTCTATATCGTGTATTTGGCGACTCAGAATAGGTGATGTATACCTATTTTGGGGGCGTCACAGTTGGTATCAGAGATTAGGGATATGATCACTGGCTAAGATGTGAGAATAGAACTAGGAGGGGAGAGACGGAGAATTCCTTCACTAGTATGACCTACCTTAGTTTTTTTAGTATTTAATTGGTCGGTCAGAATATAGGGATAATATGTTACATGTCAATTAAACTTTAGTTTTATGGCAGTATCTGAAAATGACATCCGAGAATGTTGAGAATAGCAATGGAGCACAAGCGACCGTTGATTGACCACATATTAATAATCAAGATAATGTGCATTAGGAAGGCGACAATCCTCATGCAAACAACAACACTGACCAAATGATGAATGATGGAATGTTCAGAGGCTTTATGCAATTCATGCAACAGCAGGTGAGAGCGGGTCCTGTCCAAAATGCAGGTGGAACCACTGGAAACTCTCGGACGGTCACCGCTAAACAGTTCAAGGAGCTGGGAACACCGGAGTTTATTGGAGAGCAAAAACCACTTAAGGCGGAAGCATCGATAAAATATATCACCAAGATATTTGATGTCTTGGGATGCTCCGAGGAGTAAAAGGTTCCCTTTGCCGCCTTTATGTTGCGAGGAGAGGCAGATTACTGGTGGAAATCGGTAAAACGTACTCAAATTGCCGCACTAAAAATGTTTTGGGAGAAGTTTCAAGAACTATTCAACGACAAGTACTTTCCCGAAAGTATTCATCACATGAAGGAGGTAGAGTTCATCAAGTTAGAACAAAATAATATGACCGTGTCGAAGTACGAAGTAAAGTTTGTCGAGTTGTCCCGGTTTGCGTCCCACTTGGTGGATAATGAAGAGAGAATGACGCAGATGTTTTTAAGAGTTTTGAAGTCGGAGATACGTCAACATCTTATTTCTTATAAACTGTGTTTTTATTCAGATGTTATAAATAGGACTCAATTAGTGGAGCGCGATAACGAGTCAACGCAGCCAAAAGAGAGCAGCCGGCAAAATGATAATACCAGCGAGAGCATTCATCGAAGCGGTGACAACAAGTGTGGAGGGAATCAACAGGCCAGAAATGGTAACCGCTTCGGTGGTAATCAGGGCCAAAACAATAAGAATGGACATTTCAAGAAGAGTAGATTCAACAATGATGGAAAGACGTCAGCACCAGCACCCTTTGTTAAGGAAAGAGAACGACCACCTATCATATGCTTCAAATGCGGAGGGGAGGGACACATTAGTCCAAACTACGCGATGCCGTCCAAAGCATGTTATAATTGTGGAATAGAAGGTCACTTAGCCCAATTTTGTCGTTCACCAAAGACAAGTTCAGCTAGGATGGAGGCACCAAAGGCCATCCCAGAAAAGTCAAAGTCGGTAGTGCAAGGGAGAGCGTTTGTTGTGACCTCCCAGAAAGTAAGAAACCCGAATGAGGTCATCACGAGTAAGCTTATCATAAACTCTAGCGAAGTCTATACTTTATTTGATACCGATTCTACCCATTCTTTTATTTCTCCTACTTGCGCTCAACGATTAAATTTGACTCCAAGAAATTAGACTTTGACTTATCTGTGGAAACTCCATTGGGAGAAACCTTCATTACATCCACTGTTTATAAGTCTTGTTTGGTTCAAATCGGTACCCTCACATTATCTGCCGATCTTAGTTCATTGATAATACTTGTATTTGACGTGATTCTAGGGATTGATTGGTTAACTACTCATCATGCAAAAATTGATTGTTTTCATAAGGTTGTTAGCTTTCATATTCCTAATCAACCTATTATGCGAATTCAAGCGACCAAACCATTAAAATCAATCACGGATCATCTCAAGCCATAAAGCTATTCGTTTATTGAAAAACGGATGTCAAGCTTTCTTAGCCCTCGTCACAGATCTAAACAAAAATAAGTCAGTTTTGAATGATATTTCTATTATTAATAAATTTCCTGACGTATTCCGTTAAGAACTTCCTAGCAGAGCGTAAAATTGAATTTTGTATCGACCTTGAACCTGGTACAAAACCCATTTCCAAAGCCCCATATCGAATGGCTCCTATTGAACTTCAGGAGTTAAAGACCCAATTGCAGGAATTGTTAGACATTGACTTTATTCGTCCTAGTACTTCTCCTTGGGGTGCTCCTGTTCAATTCGTGAAAAAGAAAGATGGGAGTATGCGACTTTGTATTGATTATCGGGAGTTGAATTATGTCACCATAAAAAATAGGTACCCATTGCCACGTATTGATGACCTGTTTGACTAGTTACAAGGAGCCAAATTCTTTTCAAAGATTGATCTTCGTTCCGGATATCACCAATTGAAGATTAGAACCGATGACATTCTAAAGACTGGCTTTCAGAACTCGGTACGGGCATTATGAATTTCCTAGCCATGTCCTTTGGATTGACTAATGCTCCTGCTGCCTTCATGGATATGATGAACCGAGTATTCGAGGAATATTTGGATCACTTTGTGATCTTCTTTATTGATGACATCCTTATTTATTCCAAAAGCCGTGAAGATCATGAGCAACACTTGAGGCTGACACTCCAAAAGCTTCGTGAATACAAGCTTTATGCCAAGTTGAAGAAATGTGAGTTCTGGCTTAAGGAAGTAGCATTCCTTGGGCACGTAGTATCAAGTCATGGAATATCATTTGACCCGACAAAGATTGAAGCAATTTAAAGCTGGGAGAAACCTAAATCAGTGACCGAAGTACGTAGCTTTCTCGGCTTAGTTGGTTATTATCGGAGATTCGTGGAAGGATTTTCTCGAATAGCTACTCCATTAACTCAGCTGACTCGGAAAGATACAAAGTTCGGTTGGAGCGAAGAATGTGAGAAGAGTTTTCAAGAACTCAAGAGGAGCCTCATTTCAGCACCTGTTCTGACAATACCATCTGGCTCGGAGGGATTTGTCGTCTACAGTTATGCTTCGGGTAAAGGGTTAGGATGTGTTCTCATGCAACTTGGGAAAGTCATAGCCTATGCCTCAAGACAACTCAAAGAATATGAGAGGAATTATCCTACTCATGACCTAGAGTTAGCAGTTGTTGTCTTCGCACTTAAAATTTGGAGGCATTACTTGTATGGGGAGAAGGTGGAGATCTTTACGGATCATAAAAGCCTCAAATATTTCTTCCCTCAAAAGGAACTCAACATGCGACAACGACGTTGGCTTTAACGGTTGAAAGATTATGATCATACCATCCAATACCATCCTGGAAAAGCGAACGTGGTAGCTGACGCATTGAGTAGAAGATCATATACAAGTACGAGTTCGATATTGTCAACACAAAGACCCATTTTGTGTGACTTGCACAAGATGGAAATAGAGTTAAACACTCCAGGGACCCATGTGATGATGGAGAATATACGAGTAGAACCGACTTTAATTGATAAAGTTAAAGTTGCTTAAGCTACAGACCTGGAGCTGATGCGTATGAGGAAGAAAGTGCAAGAAGGTGCTATGCCGGAAGCAAGAATCGATGAAGAAGGAATACTTCGAGTCAACCCTAGACTTTGTGTTCCTAACGACCCTGATTTAAAGTATAAAATCATGATGGAGGCGCATAACACACAGTTTGCAATCCATCTTGGGAGTACCAAAATGTATCATGATATTCGTCATACATTTTGGTGGAACAATATGAAGAGAGAGATAGCGTTGTTTTATCTCAAGGTGTCTAACTTGTCAACGAGTTAAAGCAGAGCATCAAGTACCAAAAGGTCCATTGCAACCACTTGAAATTCCAGAATGGAAGTGGGAGCACATTACCATGGATTTCGTTACCGGTCTTTCTAAGGTTTCTCAAGGTATAGATGCGATTTGGGTCATTGTTGATAGATTGACCAAGTCTGCTCATTTCTTACCAATACGAGAAACTTATACACTTGAACGTCTTGCTCGTATGTACATAAACGAGATTGTAAGACTGCATGGTATGCCAGTATCCATAATTTCTGATCGAGACCCAAGATTCACTTCACGATTTTGGGTTAGTTTGCAGAAAGTTATGGGCACACATTTACGATTTAGCTCGGCATATCATCCTCAGACGGACGGATAGTCGGAGAGGACTATTCAAACTCTTGAAGATCTATTAAGACTCTGTGTCCTTGATTTCAAGAGAAGTTGGCACAAGTTCTTATCATTAATAGATTTTTCCTACAACAACAGTTATCAAGCAAGTATTGGCATGGCTCCATTCGAAGCGTTATATGAAAGAAAGTGTCGTTCTCCAGTATGTTGGGATGAGGAGAAAGAAGAAACGTTGTTGGGACCGTAGTTGGTACCTATGACTACAAAAAAGATTCAAACGATCCGGCAACGTATAAAAACCTCACAAGATCGACAAAAGAGTTATGCTGATCTTCATCGAAAGGATGTGGAATTCGATATAGGAGATCATGTGTTGTTACGTGCTGCTCCATGGAAAGGAGTTATGAGATTTGGAAAGAGAGGAAAGCTCAATCCTCGATTCATCGGCCCATTTTTAATCCTCGATCGAGTAGGAACTGTGGCCTATAGACTCGCTTTACCGCCAAATATGTCTCGTGTTTATAACGTTTTTCACATATCCATGTTACGTAAATATGTGAAAGACCCGAACCACATTATTGAGTTAGAACCAGACGAAATAGCTAAAGATTTGACGTATGAAGAGGTTCCTGTTCAAATCTTGGATAAGAAGGAACATATTCTACGCTCCAAGGTTATACCTCAAGTCAAAGTTTTGTGGAAAAACCATGATGTTGAGGAAATGACTTGGGAGTTAGAATCTGAAATGAAATCAAGGTATCCTTACCTCTTCGACATACCAGGTACGTACCCTAATTTTGAGGGTGAAATTTCATAAGAAGGGGAGGTTGTAAGACCCCAACTTTTGTGAATAAAAGATGAATTTTCTATAAATATCATTTTTGAATATTATAGAATGAATTTGATATAATGTTATAGTTGTGGGTAATATTTATAAATTTTTCAAAGTACGCAAGTTGTTATATAATATTCGATTGGTCGGGGAATATTCGTTTTAATAGGGAATATTCATACAACGACACAATCATTGGTGGACCCCACAACGGAATTATTGTCGGATTGAGAAAACGACAAAAATTCTTATGAAAATAACGGCGGAAGTTTTACCGTTAACTGTTGAAACACCCGGTGTTAAAAGTACAGTAATACGCGTAGTTGCACAGTAGCACACGGTTTTGATTATAGATGCTTATGTGATAAGTCACTCAATTTTGTTTTATTGGTATTATTAATGTAATAAAACAGAAAAACTTTTTATATAAAATAGAATACTTTTATAAAGTTATTCGTTTTATTAGGCTAATAGTAAAATTTTTTTATATAAAACAGAATACTTTTATAAAGTTATCTATTTTATTAGACAATAATTAGAATATATTATATTTTATTATGCATAGCGTTTACATAGTGCCTGCATAGTGTTTGCATAGTAAATTTTTTTGTTTGCATAGTAAATTTTTTTATAAAGTTATTCGTTTTATTAGATTATAAATAGAATATATTATATTTTATTTAAAAGATTTTGTTTTAAATATGGACCGTCAGATTAAAGTAAATCAATCTCGATCGTTCATGAGTTAGTTATTATGCAGTCCATTTTACTATAAATAGAAGCTCATTCCTTCATTATTTCTTACGAATTCACTGAAACTCTAGAGAGAGAAATTATAGAGAAGCTATAGAAAAGTATTCTGCTCCTTCCCTACTCTTATATTCAGTTTCTTTTACGATAAGAGATATTATTTGTTATACTCGTAAGGGGTATTATTTCTTTTGTATTCGTGAAGAGAACTTCTGTTATTCTATTCTTTATTATTCTGCTGGAATAATCAATATACGCGGACTACCCTATACTTGGTGACATTCTTCTAATATTCTGTCTTTATTATTATTCTGTTGGAATATCCTGTCTGTGCGTTTACGCTGGACCTGGTTCCTGTCTTTATTATTATTCTGTTGGAATATCCTGTCTGTGCGTTTACGCCGGACCTGTTTCCCTCTTTATTATTATTCTGTTGGAATATCCTGTCTGTGCGTTTACGCCGGACCTGATTCCGTCTTTATTATTCTGTTGAAACATCACGTCGGTGCGAATTTCGCCTGACCTGGTTCCGTTACTTATTAATCTGTTGGAATAACCTGTCATTGCGAAGTACCACATGCATGGTGATTTCTTTTGTTATTCCATTCGTTATTATACTCAGTTGGTTAAAGTTTTGATTTCTATACTCCATGAAATTGGTGGAATATCCTTGATATTTGTGCTTCATCCAGTATCTTTTCATGGAAATATTCTTCTAAGCATTCTTGAATTTTACTCTACAAAGCAGTATCATGTTGACAATTTGGACGTTATTGGTTCATGGATAAATTAATTCTTGAACTTGTTTTATTGAATTCTTATATCATTGTCATCATCCTCATGTTTATATTATGTTGAAAGTCATCTGTGGCCTGTAGTGCATAGATGGACTTGGTATGATTATGACCAGGGATTATTCGGTGTAATCATGACTGTAATGTTACAAATGATGTGGAAAAAGTCCTCATTGGTCCGTAGTGCATTGATAGACAGTTGTTGGCATGATCATGACCATTAATGAATACACAAATATCCTTGGTCCGTAGTGCATAGATAATTTGTGGTCGTGATACTAAAGAATATCCTTGGTCGTAGTGTAGGAGTGATTCGATGATGTGGATTATTTATTAAGCTGAGTCCCAGCGATAAAAGTCATGAAAAACCTTTTAGATCATAGACGACATTAGATTGTATTCTCTACTTGACTCTTCTAATGGATTGCTTGTTTCGTTGCAGTTATACTTGATGTTTGTTATATTTTATCAGCTTAACACTGTTGAAGGCTAATGATAATTTATTGTGCATTGTCTTAGTCATAATATTTCTTACTGGGCTAGTTGAGCTCACCCTTTCATTCACTGTTCTCTTGAGGAAATGAGAATATAGCTGGGACGAGTTGGGGAACGGAGTGATGGACCAGATGATAGTATTAGTAGTCCTCATTATTCTGTTAAATAGTGTGACAATAAATATAATGATGACTTATTCTGAGAGTGGATATTGTCTAGAAGACAGTATTTGTATTAAAACTCACAGCTCTCTTGTTGTATATTAAAGATTGTATTTGTATCCTGTACCATGTATTTGGCGACTCAGAATAGGTGATGTATACCTATTTTGGGGAGCGTCACTAGGTTCTATGTATGTCAGTATTCTATTAGCTAATTGACCAACTTATAAAAAAAAAAATAACTTCATGCTAACCGGATTCATACTTTTCGTTCTAAAAGCAGATATGTGTAGCATTTGTAAAACGAGAACAGTTAAAGATAATTTTATATTTTTAAATATAGTTTATTACTATTAGTTAAGAATTTAGTTGTGGTAGTTTAATATTGAAAATGATAGTGAAAAATTAATATTAAATTAGAAATATCATATTATTTTATAGTCTTAAAATAAAAATATATCTTTAATTTTAGAAGAGATTAAAAAAATCTCTAATTTTGGAATAAAAATAATACACGTGGACTCTATTCTTCTTCATCAATAATCTCCAACTATGTATGTCTATCTAATCAATTCTAAAACTCATTTGCAATATTTATAAATACTAAAAACGTATTTTTATTTATTTTAATAACGGTAAATAATAATGAAATTATGATGCGAGTACATTGCGTCATTTATATGGCTAACAATAAAAAATAAAATAAAAAAACTCTTTTATAGCATAAAGAAATTTGTCAAATAGGACCCTTGAAAGGCAAGCCAATACGAAATGGAGTAGAAGATAGAAAGTATTTTTTTTTGGGCCGTCCATAGCAATTAGGACCAGAACATGGTAGATTATAAATTTTTTTAGCATGTTCCGTCCGCGGTCGGCCCAGCCCGAATACAAATTGAACCAATCCATAACAAAGCTCCCAAAGGTTTCAAGTTTCAGCTTTCATAGTCGGACTGGGACTGGGACTGGGACTGGGGTTTAAACAATCAGAAGTTTCTCTCTCTTCTCACGGTTAATCTGACTCGTCCTACTGTAAGATCTATTACATTCCTATTTTGTGCGATTGATCTTTGTTTTGTATAATATAATGATGAATTCAATTGTCTTAGTTTTCGTTTTTGATTTGATTAGATTTTACCAGAGAAATGGATGGCGATATACCCAATATAAAGAAATGGAATGTATTGTATCCTGTTTATATAAATTCAAAGAAAACGATAGCAGAAGGTAGGCGAATTAATGCAGCCAAAGCCTGTGAGAACCCTACTTGTACTGAGATTGGCGATTGTTGCAGCCACCTGAAAATCCCTTTTGCAGTTGAGGTAGATTTGTTTAATCATAAAAGAAAATTACTGGATTTTATGATTCTGTATACATGTATGTATGCTGGTATTCTTGGTTGTGTTATGAATATATGATTGTAATGTGGTACTCTTTATTTAGGAAAGATGGATAAGGCTTATCCCCGCGATTTTATGCAAAGAGGGAGAGTGAGGTTTTTACTGAAGAGGGAAGACGGAACTTTATACAATCCAGCAATCTCTTCTAGTAAGCATTTGCCTTTCCCCCTGTTTATTCAACTTGAATGAATGCATTATTTGATAAATGAACTTTCTTTTGCATGTTATGAATTGTTTTCCATTATGAGCAATAAGTTCGCATCAGTACATTGGGTATACTATTTACTAGTGGAATAAGCATGTTGTTTAACATCATAAATTACTAGTTTTGTATATTTTTCACTACAATAATATTTGTGTGCCCCTAACTTGCTAAGTTATTTATGTATCGTTTTAGTAGGTATTTTATGTCATCTATGTAGCTTCTATTTTCAAATCAGGACTCGTAATGTCTTTTAATCTTTTTGTCATGCAAGTAGCTAACAAACTAAGTAGTGGAAAAAAAACAAGAGGGATGATCATCAAACTCTTCAGCTCATGTCATTTATTGCGTGGGTGAGGCAGCAAGCTAATCAAGTTTGATTGTCCCACATATATAGATAACTATGCTGCCTTTTTTTGTACTGGTGCAATGGGTGGGCAAAGCACTAAAAATTGACAAATCTAGGTGAGGTAAGCGTCAGCACATTATTAGCCATAGAGACGCAGTAGGTTCGGTGACCATTAGAACACCCAAAGTTCTTTTCATACCTGTCTTGACAAGCTAATCAGCGCATAAATTATCTTCTCCCATAGTTTTCAGTTCGGTCTTATTTCCTGAATTTAATGGGGTTTGGTAATAAGGGGTTTCCGTGGAAGGTGGGGATCGAAGGAAAGTTGCTTTCTTTTCTTCGACAGCGGCTTGGGGAAGATTTTGACTTAGGATACTGTTTGGAAAGGGGAAGATTTGTTGTGAATAGATGATTTATGTGCAAAAATGATTGGGAATCGACAGATCACTTGTTATTGCATTGCAAGTTGATTAGGGAAATTTGAAAATGTTATTGTTGATATATGGATTAACGTGGGTTACGTCAAACAGCCAAAGGCAATTGCTGATTTTCTTCATGTCTGGGGTGGGGTGGGGTGGGGTGGGGTGGGGTGGGGTGGGGGGGTGTGGGGAGATTTAAGATTCTAAGGAGGTTGAGAACAAATTGGGTTATGCTTCCTCATGTGTGGATGTTATAGCGTAAAAAGAATACGAGCAAATTGAGTTATGCTTCCTCATGCTTTGTCGTGGATGTTATAGTGCAAAAGGAATACTTTGAGGATATCGAAAAATCTCTGTTCATGTTAGACCATTTACCAAGGTTTTAAAACCCGGATCCGGCCGGACCGATAAAAACCGTAACCGGTCCGGTTTGGACCATTGAACCTGTTTTGATAAAAAACCGCTAAGAACCATTAAATTGACGGTCCAACCGGTTAACCCAGTGAACCGGTAACCGGTTCACGGGTTTGACCGGTTACTGCTTAAAGAAAAAAAAAACTAGTCATGTTTACCTTTATTTCTCAACGCCTCCTCTCTCTTTGATACTCTCATCTCAGTTCTCTCTTGATGGGTTTCAAAATTTTACAATATTGTGTATTTGTGACGAAATCGCTTTCGTTTCTCTTCGATTAAGTCATGTTTTGGATAATCTAAAGTGTTATGGAGCAATTTTCTATAAATAATGAATTAATGATTTTCAGAAACTAGGGCATCTAAAATAGAAGATCTGTGCTAACTGGTATGTGATGTTTTACATGTTAATGCTTGATTTTTATTAAAATTTTTCAAATCTAGTATTTTATACGATTAAGTCATGTTTTATAAAATATCAAATGTGTTTATTTTTTACTTTGTTTAACCGATTGAAGTTAATCTTTAAATCTCTTATGGGTTCACTGTGAAATTAATATCAATTAATTATCTTTTATCTAAAATCATTTTATCTGGTTAAAGTTTGTTAAAACGATCTCGGTGTTTAATCTCTTAAACATGCAAAAGATTTGATGGTTAAACCATGATATTTGTTGAGGTATGTGAAAAAAATTTCTTCACAAGTACTCATATTGCATAAGAGAGCTTATCTGAACATCAGAAAAGGAAGATGAGCAATCTAAAGGCTAATTTATTCAATTATTTCAAGCCTTAAGAGAGGGATTCAATGATAAAGGAGAAACTCTGGGCTCAACTAGACTATGATTGCTAGTGCTCAACTCAGGAATAGTCAGGATGCTCACAAGATAAGTTTCTTAATCTTTTCAAATTTATCACTTCTAATTCTTACAATGTACATGGCTGATATGTGGTATCACTTCTAATTCTTATTATGTGGATTATAAATGTTACTTTTGTCACTTAGATTGTTTACATCACAATACAACTGCAAACATTTTGAAGAAAGTAACTGGGCTGTTTTTCCCCTCTCATTAGATACAAGAGTAAAACTCATTATCCATAAGCATACCCTGAATTATATTCATAAGTTCTATTAAAGCAAGGAACTAGCCTAGCAGTTCTAAATATATTTAATTAGTTATTACATATTAATGACGTCACTGTGTCAATAACGGTTCAACCACTGGTTGGACCAGTGTCCCATCCATCTGGCACCTCTTCCGGTTCGATGAACGGTCTGGATTTTAAAACCTTGCCATTTATTATATTTTTAGGCAGCTTGCGGTCTACCCAAGTTCTCCCATTTCTTTCATTGACTTCTTCAGCGAGTTTAGTTTTGTTTGACGTTTTTTTAAAGTACGGGTGTATGAGTGTTTACTAGTACAAGGGGTTCAAACTTTTATATGTATCAAGTTGCACTTTTTTGGATCCACTTGCTTCTTGTGTACTTTGCATGTATTGGGATGGCATCCCTTTGTTTATAAATATAATAGATCTTTACTTATCAAAAGAAGAAAAAGAAGAAGAAAAACTTTCGTCTCTTCGTGGATGTTTATGTATATTCCCATAACCCATTCAAGAGTTACCTGATCTTGAAGATTAGATTACGATGAGGATCCTCCCCCTTTTGACCTTTAAAAGGTTGGAAGTACTTCATGTTTGGATAGTGATCATTCAACCTTACTTTCTGTATGAGATTCATTCGTTGAGTACAACAATTTTGATTTATCTGATTTATTCCAAATGATATACTTGCTACAAAGTCTTCCCCACTTAGTTGCTCAATAATATAAATATCATCATATTTACTTTAAGGGAGGTTGTGTTACTCGGACTTACCATTTTTGGCGGAGTACCCGTGTCGACACGACACGACACGATATGACACCGGTACGGGTGCGAGATCCGTACGGGATTCGGCCACGGAATCCGGATACGGCAGGTGATTCATCGGAGGAGAATAAGAAGAGACGAGGAAGAAGAAAGAGGAAAGAGAAACTTACTGACACCTTTTTCTTCTCCTCCTCCTCCATCGAGAACGAGTATTGGAGTATCTCAGCCTTTTTCTTCTTCTCTAACACAACGAGAGAACACGAGAGAACAAAGAACGAGATCTGGATTTAAAATATCCTGAAAAATTACAGTTGGGTACCTCATAGTTTTTATAATTTTTTAATTTAGTCCTTCAAGTTTTTGAAAGTTCAAAATAGCATTTGAAAAATTAAATATTAGTACTTGTAATTTTGTTTTCTTTCATTTTAGCCCCTGAAGTTTTAGTAGTTTCAGTTCTGCCCCCGTTTCTTTATATTTTTGCACTTCAGCCCCTGAAGTTTCATGATAAATGCATGTCTATATGAATTTGGACAGTATAAAAATTATTGTTAAAAAATCATAACATATCGTATCCCCGCATCCGTGTCCAAATTAGGATCCATATCCGCGTATCCTCTATTTTTTGACTTCACGTATCCGACACCTAAATTCGTACCCGCACCCGACACCCGAGTCCGAGTAACACAGAAGGGAGGTACATGTCTGGGTTCTTTCTTGCACTTTAAAGTTGAGCTGATAAGGAAATTTGGATTTATCTTCTGTGTGATCGGATTTTGTGCCTGTTGAAAATTATATGGTGGGAGAACTAGCAATGTACATCAATGTTCTAAAAGGCGCTAGGCGGGTGGGTGGCGAGGGGCCTAGGTGCGGCATAGGCGAATTTTTTAATTTTAAGTCAATTTTAATATTTTATCTTACAATTATTCAAACAAAACAATAATATAAAGTAAACCAATCTATAATAAAGATAATAAAGGCCTTTGCTTAAAGTTTAAACACATCCATATTGCCAATGTCAAAGTTCAAACACAAACATGCAATTGTTCAAAGTTCAAATACAAACAAATAATCAAAAAATACAAACTAATAGTCGTCATCTCCATATCCCTCTAAAGGTCTTTGGGTAGTTATTAAAATAAAAAAACTCTCTCTGCCTTTGCCCGCCTTTCCCGCGGGACTAATTTTCTGGAGGGATTTTTTCGCTGCCTTGGGCCTAGGCGAGGCGCCAGAGGGGCCTAGTGCCTAGGCCGTTTTTAGAACACTGATGTACATGTATGATAGAAACACTAAACAAATTACATAACAATGAGCAGTCAGCAATATGATTGGGTTCTGTTAGTGGCTTGTTAATCAGAAATTATTTCAGTAATATTTGTGATCAAGCAAGTGTAGCAGTGTTGTTTGTGTAATTTTCTCAACCTGCAATATATAAACTGCAGATCCCATATTATGTTGGTCAAACTTTACATCTTTTGTATAGACAATCCCAGTTTGATACTCTGAGAGCATTTTAAGGTGAGAGCATTTTAAGGGAACCACTATTTCGATAGTGATGTTTTAGCTTCTCCTACTTGCACCAAGTCAATGCTGTCAAGACTGGCATTATAAATCCATGAAAGTAGCTATTTAGAAGAACTTCATTCCTTGGTAGGCTTCTGCAGTAAATAAGGTTATGAATTTTCAGAGGAAATCAGTTCTAAATTATTCTGTACTCTGCTTTAGTATATTAGACATGCATACCTTTGTGCAATCCTGAAGTTTATCTATATATATGAAGTTTATTTATGCTGTCATAATATTGCAGGGAAACAGCTGATGCTCCATGTTGCAGAGTTGGTCCCAAGACACCCAGGAAGGAATAAGAAACAGGAGCCTGCACCCACCTCAACTGCGGGTCCTTCAAAATCTGGGAAGGGTGGCAAAAAGAAGAGATAGCTTTAACAAAATCAAATGCACCGGTTTAGATTAGCTGAAGAACGCATTACAAACCATTGATCTGTAATCTTGTTCATTTTGAGATGCATAATTTCCTAAAGAGCATGTGTTTTTCTCATATTCAAAGAACACAACTGTTTGCAATACTACAATACATGAACTGTGTTTTAGCTATAGTTTTGTGATTGTGTTCGTAGTTGATATAGGGAGCACTATTTCCACATGTTTTTTATATTTTCATATGGTTTCTCTCACTTGGAAGTGGGACCCAATTTACTCTTATGTTTGAGAGTATGTAGAAATACTTGTCAAAATAACTTAAATAGGGATAAATCAACTTTTGGTACCTGTACTGGGACACGACTTACAATTTGGTACCCGAAGTGAAAAAAGTTACAAACCGGTGATTGTACTCGAAAAATGTTACATTCTGTTAAACATTAGGGACATAAATTATAATTTGGTACCCGAAGTGAAAAAAGTTATAAACTGGTGATTGTACTCGAAAAATGTTACATTCCGTTAAGCAGTAGGGTTTCATCTTTATTCTGTTTGAAAATTAGAGTTCTCTTCTTCTCTCCTTCTTCTCTCATTCTTCTTGTCTCGATTCTCCATTGATTACTGGTTCTCATATATTTATTAAAGGGTTTTCAGCGTTTAATTGAAAGGATGAACTCGTCTTGGAGTGGAATCGTAAATGAAATCGGGGAAGAAGATTGTAGTTCATGCAACAAAAAATGAATGGATTACACCAGTTCCCAAGTCGGTGCCACTGTGGAACAATGGTGCGAATGTGGGAGGCAAGAAAAGATGGAACAAAACATCGAAGATCTTCGTGTCGACTTCGCTTCTCTCTCTATAGGATCAATTTTAATGATTATTTAAAAAGTGGAAAGTACAAGCACCAGATTATAAAATTGTTTGAGTACAATCACCAATTTGTAACTTTTTTCACTTCGGGTACTGAATTGTAAGTCGTGTCCCTAATGTTTAACGAAGTGTAACATTTTTAGAATACAATCACCAGTTTGTAACTTTTTTTACTTTGGGTACCAAATTGTAAGTCGTGTCCCAGTACAGGTACCAAAAGTTGATTTATCCCATTTATAATGCTTGTCAAAATTATGAGAGGTTGAGAGGGATTATGAATGTAAATTTTGGCAACAATTTTTTGTTGAAATAAATAAAGCTCATCTCACTTGAGCACTGTTCTTTAATCTCAGTAGGAGAAAAATCCTTTTATTTTCTTTAGGTTGTATGAAGATATCGATCATGACAGCTAAGAAATCATGACACTTGACCTGTGGACGTACTTCAGTTTGTTAGGAATCAATGGTGTGGCAAAACATGTAATCAAAATGTCAATTTGCAACATAACTTGGCCAGTTGGAACTTGGAATCTCATTATATTTATAGAAGGCTAAATAGTATAAATTATGGGCAAGCAAGAAACAATGCTATTTAACTCATTCCCAAGGCTACACATTACAAACCACAAAACTACAACTTCAATGTGTATATAGCAGATCTCCCCAACTATCTAACAGAAAAGCTACTAATAACAAAATTTCACAAATCAATGACTACATATTGTGAAAGTAAAAGCTGGAGCAACTTCAATAATAATAATAAAAAAGATTGTATTGTCGCTTAGAAAAATATTATTGACACACCCATCGTGAAGCATCCAACAGCCACCCAAGGGCTCAATCGTTCTCCTGTAACAAATATGAAAAGAAGTCGGCCTGAATGTAGAATGTTTAAGAAATTGATTTAAACATGTTATTCATTTCACTAATTCATAAGATATATATGGGTGGAAGTATGTCTGCCTTTTAACAATGGTTCAATTATTATCTTTAATAAGTTGGCAGTAGCCAATTGTCAGGGAAAACTTGAATTTTCAACTTCACAACAATGTTGGCCATAAATTATGATAATAATTGAGCCATTGTTAAAAGATAGACAGACTTCCATTTACGTGAAACCAGTAATGGTGGATCAATTTAATGCATAAACAGACAACATAGCGATATTCTCATTTATAATGGGGGTCTCCATTAGTGAAGAATGTAATAGTACCTATTCTTGCTGCCTTCCAAAAGAAACCCCTAAATCTGCCAAAACACCAATAAGAATGCCACTTGAGTTGAAGGTTATTCAGCTGAGTAAATAAATAACTTTATGACTGAAGAAACTCTACAGATAACCCACAGAGATCAAACCAGAAAACAGAAATAAGGGAGAAAGGGCAGAGCCTCGAGGAATAACCACAAGGTTGTTACTTGGGGGCAAAATTTACCTTACCTATCACAAAAAAATAAAAATTTACAGCTGATGCACTGTAATACACGGGGAAAAAAAAATATAATAATAATAAATAAATATTAAATAATAAAAATTTCTTTGTTTTAAAACATATTAATTGGACTTTGTCATTTATTTGGGTCAAACTAGTTATTTAATATATGTGGGCTAATAAATATTAATAGATGATGGATAAATTAAATTAGTAAAATTGGGTTTTAAACTAAGTAGGTCTAATTTATAATTGTGTAATTTTAAAATCCTATTTAAATTTGGAGAGTTAATATATATATTAATTAATAAAATCTGTTTTTATGTGAAAAAAATAATTAAACCTAATTCACTAAAACATTACACCGGATACGAGTTAAGGGAAAAGAAGAGAGAAGCGGCGGCATAGCAGCACAAAGAAGAGACGAAGAAATAACAGGAGGCTTATATTTCAGTACTAAACTTTTTAGTGAGTAATTAATTTAATTTTATAGCATCTTGCTGATTGAGGGCACACATAATAGGTATATGAGAATGATGACCATTAAATTTTATATTAATAAAACGAAACTGCTGAATGCTTGGTATTAGATTTGTGATAGATTGATATGTATATATATATGTAAATATATTTCAACTTTGGTGTTATTATATATTATTATTATATAGGGATTACATATATATATATATATTACTTTAATAAATATTTGGCCTTGAAATTTATAAACGGAATTAGTAAATCAATTGAAGTTATGTATATTAATCTGAATTAATTAATTTTGCTGACATAGTTATAAAAATTTTAATAATAAATTTAATAGTATTATGTTATTAATGATTGGATTGTAATAAAATCTTATTAAATTATTTAGATTGAACGGTGAGAGTCTAAACGAGTTTTTGGAATATACTTTGGGTATTACATTGCTTAATCCAAGTACGGATTCCGTACTCTTTCAGCGAGACTCTTTTGTTTTTGATTTGTTCGTTTCGTTATTTGTTTCGAAATTTAATATTGCCTCTCATAATTGTTCCTTGTCAATTTATTGTGATAAATTTATTTTGGCGTTATATTAGAACTCATAATTGTACTTTTTAGACTAGTTCATCATGTCTAAATTTTATTTTGATATCTATAGTGATGTACATGTTATTATTTTAGAGACTTGTGTTGATGATTCGTTCGATTTAACATGTACACGTTAGAACCCATTTGTGTTGATATTTTGTCGCATGTGCTGTGACATTATATTTTTGTTAGAATACCGTAGGGTATACCTGAGCTATAACCACCTGTGGGGGTACCACATGCATGTCCTCTTGGCACTGAGGCATGACACCTTCCGTGGCGGTGTGATCAGTCCACGGCGTCTCCGTTTTGTGCTCCGGTGGGAGTTGGCCATTTGGTGTTTTGTTGTGGGAGGCGTATTGGTTCCGATGTATGTATGGTTGGAGAGGTTTCAAAAGCAGAAACCACATGCATTCAGTTCAGCTCCGACTCCAATTGATGCAGAGAATTGGATTGCTCACCTAGAGAAGATCTTTGATGTGATGGGGTGCTCGGATAATCAGAAAGTGTTGCTAGCTGCTTACAAGCTGGAAGAGGATGCACAGAGGTGGTGGAAAGCGATGGAAACAACAAAGGGTGATGGTTATGTTGAAACACTTAGCTGGGCAGAGTTTTGTGAGGTCTTTTATCAGCAGTACTTCCCAGCTGCTGATAAAGAGGCCTATGGTAGAGAGTATCTGTCGATTCGGCAGAAAGATGATGAGTCCATCACGGACTTCATGACGAGGTTTACTAGGTTGGCAGGCTTTGCGGGAACCTCAGCAGGGACTGCAACAGAACATGCAGAGAAATTTAAGTGGAGGATTCATTATAGGTATCGACAACATCTCATTAACAAGTTTGCAGATGTGTCGGCTGTGGCAAATGTAGCCAAAAATATTGAGATGGAGCGACAGGACTTTCGGTCTTCTAAACCGGATGTGAGTTGAAAGAGGGACAGAGATGACCAGCAGGGTCAAACTTCAGTTCAGCATGGGAGAAATCAGGGTGGTCAGTTGAATACGAATCGCGGTGGCCAACAGGGGCAGTGGCGTGGTCAGAATCAAAACAGGGGTTATCAGCAGATACCTCAGCAAGGGCAGAATCGTCAGTTGCAGCTACCTTGGAATGGTCAGAATCGTCAGCAGTGGCAGAATCGTCAGCAGGGGCAGAATCAGGGTCGTTATCCGGGACCAGCTGGTGGGGGTAACCCAAATCTTATTCCGATAGCTCCTTGTTCTACTTGTGGGGCTATTCATCCGGGGAGGCAGTGCCACAGACTCACATGTGCATGTTTCTTGTGTGGACATATGAGTCATATTGCTAGGGATTGTACCGGTCCACGTGGTAATGGTGGAGGTGGTGATAATGGTGGCAATGGAGGTCAGCGTCAGGGTGGTCGAGTGTTTGCCTTGACATATAATCAGGCGGCAGGTGCACCAGGTATTGTTTCTGGCACTCTTTTAGTTGGCAATCGTGAGACTTCTATTTTGTTTGATACGGGTTCTACTCATTCCGTTGTTGCTCAATCTTTTGTTCGGCACCTGGGTGTGCCATCTCAGTCTTTAGATTCTGTTATGTCTATTGCTACCCCGATGGGGACTTCAGTTATTATTTCTGATTTGTATCGAGGGTGTCCGATCAGTTTTGGGGATAAAATTCGTAGGGCTAATCTTCTTCCGATGAGTATGCACGATTTTGATGTCATTCTTGGAATGGACTGGTTGGATAAGCACTAGGCCACTATCGATTGTCAAGCGAAGAAGGTTATATTTGGAGATGTGAAGTCTCCAGAATTCGTGTTTTAGGGTTCACAGCCGAGTAGAGTAGTGAAGTTAATTTCAGCTTTGAAGGCTGGAAAGTTGGTGGCAAAGGGTTGTGAGGGGTATTTGGCATTTGTGAAAGATACCTCTAAGGGTGAGTCTCGTATTGAAGATGTTCCAATTGTTCGTAATTTTTCTGATGTGTTTCCTGAGGAGTTGTCAGGGTTGCCACCGCAGCGGGAAGTAGAGTTTTCTATTGAGATTGTTCCTGGTGCGGAGCCTATCTCTAAAGCGCCGTATCGGATGGCACCATTGGAGTTGCAGGAGTTGAAAGAGCAGTTGCAGGAACTGTTAGATTGTGGTGTGATTCGCCCGAGTGTTTCGCCGTGGGTGCTCCGGTCTTGTTTGTAAAGAAGAAGGATGAGTCTATGAGGCTGTGTATAGACTACAGAGAGTTGAACAAGATCACCATCAGGAATCGGTATCCATTGCCGAGGATTGATGACTTGTTTAACCAACTTCAAGGGGCAAAGTATTTTTCGAAGATAGACTTGACGTCGGGCTATCATCAGTTGAGGGTGAGGGATGAGGATATCCCTAAGACAGCTTTTCGCACTCGATATGGACATTACGAGTTTCTGGTGATGCCATTCGGGTTGACTAACGCTCCAGCGGTGTTTATCGATTTGATGAATCGGGTATTCAGGGAGTACTTGGACCAATTTGTTATTGTATTTATTGATGACATTTTGGTTTACTCCAAGTTTAAAGAAGAGCACGAGGAACATCTACGCACAGTGTTAGGGATTTTGCAGAAAGAGAAATTGTATGCTAAATTCTCTAAATGCGAGTTTTGGTTGGAGCAGGTCGCATTTTTGGGCCACGTTGTCTATGCTGAAGGCATTAAGGTGGATCCTGCGAAGGTTGAGGCTATCACTAAATGGTCGAGACCTACTACAGTGACTAAGATTAGGAGTTTCTTGGGTTTGGCAGGGTATTATAGGCGGTTTGTGGAAGGGTTTTTCTTTGTTTGCCTTACCATTGACCAAGTTGATGAGAAAGGGCACGAAGTTTGTGTGGAATAAGGAGCGTGAGAAGAGTTTCGGGGAGTTGAAGAAACGACTTGTGACAGCTCTATACTTGCATTGCTGTCGGGGACAGGAGGTTATCAAATTTATAGCGATGCTTCTAAGAAAGGTTTGGCGTGTGTCTTAATGCAACACGGTAAGATGATTGCTTATGCTTCTAGGCAGCTTAAACCTTATGAGGTGAACTACCCCACACGTGATTTGGAGTTGGCAGCGGTGATCTTTGTCTTAAAGATTTGGAGGCACTATTTGTATGGAGAGACTTGTGATATCTTCACCGATCATAAAAGTCTTAAATATATTTTCACTCAGAAAGAGCTTAACATGAGGTAGAAGCGTTGGTTGGAGCTTCTAAAAGATTATGATGCGAGGATTCAGTATCATCCGGGAAAGAGAAATGTGGTTGCAGATGCTCTTAGCAGAAAGAGTTTTGGGAGTGTAGCACCCCTTATTACACAACCTCAGCTTATTTCGGATATGGAGCGGATCGAGGTGGAGTTGTATGTACGAGGTTCAGATGGGCATTTGGCGGGTATGAGAGTGGAGCCCTCTCTTATCTCGCGGGTCAAAGAAGCTCAAAAAGAAGATGGGGAGTTGTGGAGTATGACGCAGAATCTAGAGGAGGGAAAGCAGACCGAGTTTCGTATTGATGACCATGGTGTGATTTGGTTGGGATGAGCGGTTGTGTGTACCGTCCGATCTAGTCATTCGGGAGGCTGTGCTGGCTGAGGCTCATAGTTCGCCATTTTCTATTCATCCAGGTTCTACGAAGATGTATAGAGATTTGAAAAAGAATTTTTGGTGAAATGGGATGAAACGAGATGTGGCTGAATATGTTGGGAAGTGCCTCACTTGTCAACAAGTGAAGATAGAATATCAACGAGCTAGTGGTTTGCTGCAACAGTTAGACATTCCAGTGTGGAAGTGGGAGGATATAACGATGGATTTTGTGACTGGTTTGCCGAAGACTTTTAAGAAGAATGATGCCATTTGGGTAGTGGTAGACCGGCTGACTAAATCGGCACACTTTTTGGCTATCCATGAGGGCTACTCGGTGGATAGGTTGACACATATCTTTCAGCAGGAGATTGTTAGACTTCATGGTACTTTGGTGTCTATTGTTTCAGATCGGGATCCGCGGTTCACTTCACGGTTCTGGAAAGGTTTTCAACGAGCTTGGGGTACTCGGCTCAACTTCAATACTTCTTTTCATCCGCAGACTGATGGGCAATCCGAACGGACTATTCAAACATTAGAGGACATGTTGAGGTCTTGTGCACTTGAGTGGTCGGGTAATTGGGATGATTACTTGAGCCTAGTTGAGTTTGCTTATAACAACAGCTGGCATGTAAGTATTGGAATGGCTCCGTTTGAGGCACTGTATGGTAGAAAGTGTCGGGCACCAACTTGTTGGGATGAGGTTGGCGAAAGGGTCATAGAAGGGCCTGAGTTAGGGCCTGAGTTAGTTCAAATCACTACGGAGAAGGTAGCGGTGACTAAGGATAAATTGAAGTTGGCTTGATCACAGAAGAAGTGTTATGCTGATAAGCATAAGAGGACTTTAGAGTTTGAACCTGATGAGCATGAGTTTCTAAAAGTTTCTCCTTGGAAGGGCATTCGGCGATTCGGGTTGAAAGGAAAGCTTAGTCCACGTTATATCGGCCCATTCGAGATTTTGGAGAGGGTTGGTGAGGTTGCATATTGGTTAGCTTTGCCTCCACAGCTAGCTCATGTGCACAATGTATTTCATGTGTCAGTATTGAAGAGTTATCATTATCATCCGTTGCATGTGGTGCAATATCCATTCGATAAGATTCGGGAGGATCTTACTTGTGAGAAGAAAGCTGAGGCGATTTTGGATAGTCAAGAGAGGATTATGAGGAAGACTATTCCGTTTGTTAAATTTCTGTGGAGGAACCATTCGAAGCGAGAAGCCACTTGGGAGCTTGAGGAGTTTATTCGAGCAAAATATCTGCATCTTTTTGATAATTAGGTACGTTCCATTCTTTTGATTCCGGGGACGGAATCCTTTTTAAGGGGTAGGTGATGTAATACCCGGGAAAAAAATATAATAATAATACATAAATATTAAATAATAAAAATTTCTTTGTTTTAAAACATATTAATTGGACTTTGTCATTTATTTGGGTCAAACTAGTTATTTAATATATGTGGGCTAATAAATATTAATAGATGATGGATAAATTAAATTAGTAAAATTGGGTTTTAAACTAAGTAGGTCTAATTTATAATTGTGTAATTTTAAAATCCTATTTAAATTTGGAGAGTTAATATATATATTAATTAATAAAATCTGTTTTTATGTGAAAAAAATAATTAAACCTAATTCACTTAAACATTACACCGGATACGAGTTAAGAGAAAAGAAGAGAGAAGCGGCGGCATAGCAGCACAAAGAAGAGACGAAGAAATAACAGGAGGCTTATATTTCAGTACTAAACTTTTTAGTGAGTAATTAATTTAATTTTATAGCATCTTGCTGATTGAGGGCACACATAATATGTATATGAGAATGATGGCCATTAAATTTTATATTAATAAAACGAAACTGCTATATGCTTGGTATTAAATTTGTGATAGATTGATATGTATATATATATATGTAAATATATTTCAACTTTGGCGTTATTATATATTATTATTATTATTATATAGGGATTACATATATATATATATATATATATATATATATATATATATGCTTATAACGTTTCCTGCAGGCCATGATTTCATTTATATATATATATTACTTTAATAAATATTTGGCCTTGAAATTTATAAACGGAATTAGTAAATCAATTGAAGTTATGTATATTAATCTGAATTAATTAATTTTGCCGACATAGTTATAAAAATTTTAATAATAAATTTAATAGTATTATGTTATTAATGATTGGATTGTAATAAAATCTTATTAAATTATTTAGATTGAACGGTGAGAGTCTAAACGAGTTTTTGGAATATACTTTGAGTATTACATTGCTTAATCCAGACACGGATTCCGCACTCTTTCAGCGAGACTCTTTTGTTTTTGATTTGTTCGTTTCGTTATTTGTTTCAAAATTTAGTATTGCCTCTCATAATTGTTCCTTGTCAATTTATTGTGATAAATTTATTTTGGCGTTATATTAGAACTTATAATTGTACTCTTTAGATTAGTGCATCATGTCTAAATTTTATTTTGATATCTATAGTGATGTACATGTTATTATTTTAGAGACTTGTGTTGATGATTCGTTCGATTTAACATGTACACGTTAGAACCCATTTGTGTTGATATTTTGTCGCATGTGTTGTGACATTATATTTTTGTTAGAATAACGTAGGGTATACCTGAGCTATAACCACCTGTGGGGGTACCACAGGACATGTCCTCTTGGTACTGAGGCATGACACCTTCCGTGGCGGTGTGATTAGTCCACGACGTCTCCGTTTTGTGCTCCGGTGGGAGTTGGCCATTTGGTGTTTTGTTGTGGGAGGCGTATGAGTCGACCCTAGTTTTCTGTTATGTTCTAGTTCAGCGGATTGGTGATGTTTGTGCCAAACACGCCTTTCGATTTTGCACGCACCTGGATTGCGCAGTCCGGTGTGTAACTTGCCTTTGTGGCATTATTTGACTTGCCTATGTGGCAAGATATATTACTATTTATTCTGAGCTCGGTATGAAATAACACCCAGCCATTTAATTCAGCCTATTATTTCGTTGTATTAGTTTTGTTAGTTTCGTTTCGTTTCATTTAATTGAGTTAGTTATTTCGGTTCATTATTTGTATTCTATATTCGTACTGGGAATTTGTCTCATGCTATATTTTTCTTCCGACAGATAATCAGGGGAATCAAGGGCAAGTGTGACGAGAGCTCCCTTTTATGCAAATGATTTAGATATATTATGTTTAGGTTGTGATACGTTACTTTGTTCAGAATTGTAATAAATTATTTTAGATTATGGTTTGAGGCAGTTTGATATTTATTATGGTTGACTTGTGGTATTTATCAGATATTAAGACTATTATTTTGGAGCTTGAGCCTTGCTATTGAATTCATCAGTTTTGTTATGTTTTGAGTAACCTCTCTTTCTATTTTAGAAAGAGGGGTGTTACATGCACATATTTCAAATCCTGGTGCAGACTTATAACTCTTTCGTTTCAAATTATTTAAGATAATTAATTACTTTTATTATTGTTCTTTTTATGTACTGCAAGGTCTCACTCTTAATCAGCAAAGAGAAGAAAAAAAAACTAAAAGTGTCGCCCCCTCCCATATGTTATAATTCCTTTCAAACCAAATAGTTGCTTTTGGCTTAATAAGATAGCACAAATTATCGCATGAGTGACGAGTCCTTTCTGAACTCGGTGGTTTTGCCGGATGGGGCTCAAATGCCATCTATCACTGTTGCATGACCAAAATTATGCACTCCACAAGAATATATGACCTTAATATATGCTAATTATGTTTTAACCAATCATTCTTTGTAGCATGCGTACCATAACCAATCATTCATTTACTTCTGATTTTAACTTTTACATCTAATCCTCAGTCCTCTCTCCATTTGGCAAACACATGTACAAAATTTGGGGATACAATTAAGTCAGAGCTACTCTAAATACTACATGTCCATGACTCCATCTATCCATGGCAGAGGATTTCAAAAGCTTCACCACTCATGATCTCTTCTCCATGTACTTGCTAATATTCTATCCCCCAGAAACAGCTAAATGTCTCAAAGAAATCACATGCTTTTTTATAACCAAATAAATATAATAACCAAAAGGATTCTTGTTCTCTCCCAATTCTTAATCTGATCAGTCTATGATTAATTTGGCAGATATTTATTTAATAAACATTTCAGCTTGCAGTTATTATCATAATCATTTTTTTGGATAAGTTTCCTGAGTATGTCAGTAATCTTAACTTTGGCAGCAACTTCTTCCACCAAATCAGATTTAAATTAAGAAACGAAAACACACGTAAACATAGAAAAATCACCAGCAGATTTAGGAAGAAGATAACCCAATCCCAATCGGTCCTGCATACCCGGTTTTCTGCTCAAGGAAGGTGGGAAATTGCATCTTCAAGAAGGTACAGGTGCAAATTACCAGCAGCACCACCGTCAGAAATGAATGGAAATTAAACAGCGCCGACTGCCAATAAAAAAAAATTAGCACCAAAAAGAAAAGAAATGTTAATACCCTCAAACTGGATCGACATCCCGACCTTAATGATCACAAATAAAAAGAACAAAATAATAATAGAAAATAACAGAATTTTCATACTATTTTTTAGCTTACCATATTTCTGGATTCTCCACCGAACTAACTGGGCTATATATATCTCCTTCCTCAGATTCAGGAGAGAGAAACTGAAAAATGATCAAGCTTTTCTTAGTTTTCTCTACTAAACTTTAGAACTAAGAAAGCATCTTATATACGACGTCGTTTTTCTCTTGGAGTATATATCGTCCTAAACCGAATAATGGTTATACTGTCTATGCATCCAAACAGGCATCTAGCGGGATTAACAAAAAAAAACTGCTCCCTCCATCCTAAATTAATTACTCAGTTTTAATTTTTTTAAATTAAATTGATTATTTTTAGAATTAATAATTAAATATATATAAATATATTTCTAAAATTATAAAAATTAAGATTAATAATTAATTGTATATACTTTCTTTTGATTATAATCTTTTCACTTATATTTTAATAAAAATAATAAAAAAATTAATATTAAAAATAGTCATTTAAGTTTAAAAAGTTAAAATTGAGGGATTAATTTGGAACGCAACACAGTTCCATATTCCCGCCAGTGGAAAACTTCATTTGCGACCGTACAATTTTGAAATCGGAGCTTCAGAAAAAGGTGAAGTCTATTTCAAGGTATTGCAATATTATTTCAAGTGAAATAGTTTTTTTTGCATGGAAATTTCTGAATATCTACCTTCTCAGTTAACATAATAGTTACATCGAGGGATATTATGCATAATTTTCTTGTTGAAGATATCTGAAATTCTTAGTTTTGCATATAGATTGTGCTTTGACCGGTTTACAATCAGCTAACATTTTTTGTTGGGAATTTAACAATTCCCTTTATTTTACTAGAGGAATCAAGGTAATTTCTGATAATTCCATCTGTTCTAGAGAATTTTGAATTATACGACTATCATGATTAGATGAAGAAATGATTATATGTTCAATTTCCATTGGAATTTATATGATCTGTTTGATTAAGATGCAGAAAAATATTGTCTCACACATTTGCTTTACTGTTTTCATATATTTATTACTTGAATATGAGTGAGCATGTACTCCGGTCTGTGCTGTATGATGATTGTTAGAAGCTTTTTGGATAGCGGATTTGTAAAGCTAGGTTATGTTTTCAGGTCCGGTGAAACTTTGAAATTCCGTTAACATTGGGGATTCTCAGGGAGATCAAAAACCTGTGCCTAATTTGTGCTCTCAAGTAACACATATGATAGTCACTAACAGAAATGGCTCAATGCATGGCAACTCGATTTCTGCTGGTATTACTTCTTTTTCTTTTTTAAAATAAATTTTAGTACAGCTTTTGAGTTTTAGTATTTTGATTCACTCTCTTTGCATTATTATGCTGTTTACAATTCAGTTTGTTTCCCCACTTTAAAAGATAGGAAAACTGATTCGGTGATAAATAAAGCATCATCAAAGAATCTTAGCCCATCACAAAAATCTATCAGAGGTTAGTTGATTCAAATGGATCATCTATTCATGCTTTATTTGCAAAATGAATACTTTCCTCTCTTTTCAATTTGCTTCTACGCAGTAGGTTCAGAATATTTTCTGACATAGGAGAATCAGGTGATGTGATTTCTGTCTGAAATCACGAAACTCTAATCTCATACGGACATCTTGATCCTCTTATCATGCTAGTGTACGCTTGATAAGCACATGTGCTTATCTAGGTATCATGTATGCCTTTTGTCGTTTTATCAGACATGACATGGTTACATACTTATTCTTGGAAGTCCTAGTCTTAAGTATACTTGTAAAAAATTTATAGCATGGTTTGTCAATGATCATATAGCCCACTATATCTATAAAGGAATTTGTACTATTTCAGAGTTTAAGAAAAGTGAAATCAACAAGTATGGTGCTTCACCAAGTTGTCCTGATGCACAAAGAACCATCACAACAGGTTAGTTTGTAAAATGAGCTGTTATACCTGTAATGTTAACAACTTCTTATGACTGAGTTCCTTTTGTAATTTTTCTTTTCTTTTCAATGAGTTAGGTACCATTTTTTTGGGTACAAAACAGGTTTAATCTAATTGGCCAGCTTGTAAATATCTGATTGATATCTACCATCGACAGGACTTTCTTTATCTTCCTTGGATCTAGTGTCGCTTGTTCTTTTCTTGTCTTTACTTTTTCTTGGTTATCACTACATTTTCTTCTTTTTTTATCTTTTAGAGTGGCATGTCCTGTACACTACTCAATTAACCAAAAAGGCGAATAAATTTCATGATGGTTTTTTAAAACTAGCCATTTGTGGAGCACAAAGGAGGTAGGTTAATCTCTATACCCTCTATCATGCGAATAAATTTCATGATGGTTTTTTAAAACTAGCCATTTGTGGAGCACAAAGGAGGTAGGTTAATCTCTATACCCTCTATCATGCAACCAACCGGTGCCTGTGTTATATTTTGGTGTCGATCTTCCCTACATACTTGACCTAGTGAAGTAGCTTAGCCTATGTCTCAACATTCGTTAATTGTCTATGGTTGAATTACACTCTTTCTGGCAAGTGAATTTGTATATCCTTACCTAAATTGGAAACAAAAGGAAATAGGGAAATTATACCATCTCTCTTGGTATTTCGATAAATTATAAGCTGATTTGGAACATGTGTGTGCATGTGTGTGGGAGAGAGAGAATAAATTGTTAAAATGTATTGATTATAACTTTAGCTTCCTAATGTCTTAGGTTCAAGTATTTCCGCTTGCATATGGTTTCTCCATTATGTTGTAATAATTTGCAATGCATTGTATTGCCTCGTGGTTTGTTACTCCACATGCAAGCAGGGGGTCACACGTTAGGGGAGTTTCAAAGCATGATATACATTTTGGCTGTGTTACTCGGACTCGGGTGCGGGTACGAATCTAGGTGTCGGACACGTGAAGTCAAAAAATAAAAGATAAGCGGATATGATTCCAAATTTGGACACGGGTGCGGGGATACGGTATGTTATGATTTTTTAACAATAATATTTATATTGTCCAAATTCATATAGACATGCATTTATCATGAAACTTCAAGGGCTGAAGTGCAAAAATATAAAGAAACGGGGGCAGAACTGAAACTACTGAAACTTCAGGGGTAGAAATGAAAGAAAACAAAACTACAGGGACTGGTATGTAATTTTTCAGGGGCTATTTTGAACTTTAAGTAAACTTGGGAGACTAAATTAAAAAATTATAAAAACTATGGGGTACCTAACTGTAATTTTCTAGAAAGAAAAAGAAGAAGAAAAAGGCGATGACTGACGGCGCTGGCCAAAGACGAAAGCTTCTACCCTTGGTTACATCGCTAAGCAGTCCCCTCAGATTTGTAAGTTTCTCACTTCTCTTTCGTCATTCTTTTCTCTTTTTCTTCTTCTTCCTTCCTCGTCTCTTCTTCTTCTCCGATGAACCACCTGCAAAAACAGCCGTATCCGGATATCTGTAGTCGGATCCTGTACGAATACTGTCGTGTCGACACAGGGTACTCCATCAAAAATGACGAGTCCGAGTAACACAACATTTTGGTAATGGCCCATTCTTCAGAAGTTTATTTGCCATAAAATTACATGGACTTCAGTATTATCAAGCGTCCAAGAGTGCATGGTCATAGTTGAGTCCCTATAGCATCATTTATTTTCATGTAGCTGCATGAGATAGAAACCTCTCTCCTTTATCCGCTACTCTAGCTAGTTCTACTTGATTCTAGACTATAATGCAATAGTGAATTTTTTCTGTAGTCATTTATTATAAAACCTTTTGATATCAACTCATTATTCTAATGTTGTTTTTCACAGAAAAAACACATGGTAATAATCCTTTTTTTGGGTCACTGATCAGGTCATGTTGTATGATGAAACCAGGAGACTCCTTGATAGCAGGTTCCTTATAACGAATGAAATGATTAGGTCAGGTGAATCACTAATGCTTGAAGGCCATTTGGTGGATATTGGAGAACTTGAAGGGGACCATGACCCTCTGATTTACTCGAATGTTCAAGAGAGAAATGTCAATGAAATTGAAAAAGAAATACCGGATGTACAACAAGTCAAGAAACTACACAGAAAAATAATCCTATGGGTTTGTTTGTTCTGCCTATTCTGAATACTGATTCGTATTTTGGTGAAACTCTAGTTCTACTAGATGCATGAGAGGGCTGTTAACTTTGGTTAACCTTACCTATTTCTTTGGCATCATTACATTTGTCCCATTGTCATGCTAAATGTTCATGTTTATCCCTCCCTCCCTCCCCCCCACCCATCCACCCACCCACCCAACCAAAAAAAAACAAAAAAAAACATCCCAGTTTGTAAAACAAAGAATATGATGTCTAACTAATTAACGCGGGATTAGCAGATGGCAAGACATAAAAGGCTGGTATAGTATAATCTGCCTTCTAGTTTGTGCTTCAATTGCTTTCAAGTCAAACTTTTTGAAAACTTACTACACTTTAGATGCTTGCCGATTTTAGAAATAAGTATGGAGAAAGACAATTTGTCAATGATCTTATAGCCTAGCATACCGATGTATTTTGATTTTTTGGTATTGCAGAATTCAAGAGAAGTGAAATCAGTGAGCAGGATGCTTCACCAAGTTGTCCTGATACATCAAGCACTAGTGGAACGGGTTAGTTTGTGCATCTACTGTTGCATTTGTAATCACAACAACTACTTTATAGTATTTTGAAGTTCTTGTACTTTACCTTCTCTTCTTCGCCTCTTCTCCCTTCTATTTTCTGCTAGTGGTACACAACAGGTTAATCAATTGTAAGATGGACACTATTTGATAAACAATTTAACTCAAACAATATGACTTTTTTTCATCTTCCTTGAATCAATTGCACTTCGTTTTATTTCTCTCTTTCCTTTTATAAGCTAACATTTCCTTTCCTTCTTTTTGTTGCAATTAAGAATGGGCGGTCTTGTACACTACTCAATTAACTCAAAAGGCCAAGAAGTTTCACGATGACATATTAAAACTTGCACATTGTGGATCGCAAAGAAGACAGGTTGATATTCGCACTTCTATAAGTCCTGCCAACCAACTCCTATTATGTCTTTTTAGTGTCCAATTTCCATATTATCAGTTAGCTAAGGTGTGCTTAACATTCCATGAGTTTTTATTAAACAACTCTTTGGGTGTTAAATTAATTAAAAGGAGAAAAGGGTAATTGTGTCAGGTATGTAATAATTTTTAAGCTGCCTTCAAATATTAAATATGTATGAAAACTTTAAGTGCAGCGTGGAAACCTACCAAGTGTTTGAATTGCATAGTGAAGATTTTTTAACTTTATAAGTTGAAGAGATTCACTTTTATTCGTGGGTTTCGAGTAGAAGAGGAAACTTAGAGGCATAGAGAAAGTGGTGTGCCTTTAATTCATAATATTATTATGCTACTGGTGCTTCATACATCAATAAGTATTCCCTTCTTCCCCACCTCTTATCGCTTCAAGAGATTTGCTTCTGCCTCAGCATCCTCACACAAGTTGCTTATAGTAATGTTCTAGGTAGAAATCAGTCAAAGCTTATGGTGCTTGGTGCCTTTCCCCCCTTTGTTTGTGTTATTCAAGTACATGAAACTAACTCTTTCAATCCTTTTTGACAGTGTAGATAACTCAGAAAAAATATTACTATTGTTAATTTGTTATCGTTGGCTGGAAAAGCACATATATGCTCACAATTCCTTAATCAGGTCTTTCTGTATGATGCAAACAGAAGACTCCTAGATAGCAGGTTCCTTAAAAGCAATGAAATGATTAGTTCTGCTGAATCATTGAAGTTGGATGGTCATTTGGTGGAGATAGGAGAATGTGAAGGAGACCAAAAGCCTCTAAAGGACTCCAATCTTCAAGGAAAAAATTGCATAGCGGTTGGAGAAACAATGGTGTTGCATGAACAAGTGCAGAGCCATGCTAACTATCCTGTTGGTTCGTCCACCTCTTCTAACTGATTTGAATTCCAGTGAAGCATGCCGTACTGTCGTACTATGCCATTTGATTAAGTAGCTGCTTAATATTCGACTTAATATTTAAGTGTTGTTCTAATACATTAGAATGCAGAATGGGACGCTATGTACACTACTCAAATAACTTAGAAAAGCAAAAAGTACCACTGTGGGATACTCAGACTTTCCTCTAGTGGTTCCTACAGAATGCAGGTTAGTTAATGCAGTGTCCCTGCAACAATTGTTTCTTTAAGCAACTTTTCAGGATTGTAAAGGTGCAACTGGTATGCCACACCATAATTTTCCCAAAATTTTTGCACTTACACTGAAATGCTATGAACTAGAAATTTTCAGGAGTAGTGTTGGGGTACCAGATGGGGTATCAAATTGATGTGTCATTATTACATTGGTTTCAATAACTATCACATTTATTGCATAATCAATAACCATGATGTGGTCAATCAATGTAATAATAACATACAATTTGGTAAGCCATGTTGTGACACTTGACATTATTCAAATTTTAGTCACCTGAGGAGCATAGTTGAAGGCGCCTTAAAAAAGCTACTTTATAACTGTTATATATTTTGCGAACATGCAACTTATAATTAATTCATCTATAAAGTGATTTTCACACTATTTTACAATGGTCATGAAACCATATTGTTACGAACTTTATCTGAGCTTAAGTTGTGATTTATATAGTAACTTTAGAAAAACTCCATTCAAATTATAACTTTCACGTTATTATACCATAAACCAATTTATTTGCATGTGTATTTTACTGTGAAGTTTGAATACACAAGTTTCTTGCCTTTTGCTACATAATATATGCAATCAACATCATTTCCTAGTGTTAGTTTTTGCATTTTAATGATTCAAAGTTTGTTAATATAAGTATATGCCTTATCTTTTAACTGAGGGATAGGACAATTTTTCCTTGGATCTAGTGGCCTTCTGCTATGCGGGCCTTTAGGTGTATTTCCGTGATAGATCTGTGATGAAGAGTGGACAAGTTGCAATTTTTTTTTTCCGTCAGTGATACTTCGTGAAGGTGGATCTTGTTCCACACTGTTATATTATATCCTCTCTTTTCAATTAATAATTTTTTAATAAAAGAATATCTTTATCTCATGATGTAAAACAGTTGAAATATTTTTTGAGTTTCGTAGTTGAGCTGATAGCTGATGTAAAACCACTTTTGTAGTATATCCTTTATTGAATATGTTGATTGGCCATTATTTACCCTGAGATTTTGTTTCCATGGACACTCAGTTATCTCATATTTTATGTCAATAAATGAAGGCATTGCTAATATACCTGGGTACTCAGCAAGACAGATGATGACTCATGATTTAGATAGCGGCCAAATCCAATTAATCTCCTCTAACTCTAGGAGTTGTTGTAAACTTGAGAAGCTGATGCTCTAGTTACCAAATTTAATTTCCTGATATTGCAAAAAACTTATGAAGTATAGTTGTCAAGAATAAATGGAAGAATTCTCTCTGCTATCTCCATTTTATTTTCTGGCTGTCATTATTTAGTTTTCAAAGAAAGGTCCAAGTATAGTCTACTGTTTCTTTTTAGTGAACTGATTCTGTGAAGTTTGTCAGGTTACTTTACTTGCTGAAGATGAAACCACTTTAAGTCGTAGATACCTCAAGCTATCTGAACATCTGAATGCTGGAAGTACATGTGAACTTTCTAATTATTTGGTGGAGGTTGGTGAGCTGCGTAAACATTCTGGTGGTATAAACCCTTCTAAGAAATAAATTTAATTGTTATATTGTTATTTTAACTTTTAATTACTAAATATGATGTACAATTCTGAAATTTCACGCCTCTTTAATGTCATCATGTTTGGTGCTTATTAGGGCCCTGATATTCCCTTTTGAATGTATTGGTTTGGTCGTGTAGAGCATCTTCAAAAAAATTTACCTGTATGGAAAGATAAAGATTCATGCATCAGAAGCTCTAGGACTGAAATACGCATAACTGACCCTCCAGTTTATACCTTTTTTACAAATCCCTTCCTCAAACTTTTTTTTGGCATAGCTCACCCTCCAATTTGTATAAGTGCTAAAAAAGGGACCCCATTAACGTTTATGATTAAAAAAAGTAACGGGGCGTTATGATTTTGGACAGAATGTGCAATAATGAGGTAATAATATAATAATTAGACAAAATTTTGGACAGAATGTGCAATAATGAGGTAATAATTAGACAAAAAAAATAAAAAGATAAACAACCACTCATCCCCCCTTTCCAATTTGCACATCCAAATCCTAAAAATAAGAACTATCATCTTTCTCGTTCTCCCGCATCTCGCCGGTAATCACTTTGTTCACCGGAATCCACCATTATTGTCAAAAGAGCAATTAATTTGATGACTGTAAAAAGTGAAATCTTGGTTAAATTCATTTTGAATTTCTACTATAATTATGATATAGCATGATTAGCATTGCTGCCAACTCTTTTATGGCATTAAGGATGCCCAAGGGTTAGCTTTTTGCTGCTATTATTCTCTCATTTGATGCTTAATGTTCTGGTATGCCCTTAAACTAACATATTGGCTTGGATGTCTAGCAGAACTTCAAAGTAATGCTTCACCATGGAAAGAATCCGATTCGACTGTCAGAAGCTCTCAAGCTGAAAATAGCTAAACAAGTATTGAATCTTTTAAAAAAAACCACTACGTGATGGTATGTAAGCGTCATTTGGTGTCACAAAATATTAGAGTATAACTCAAAAAAGTATATGTTTGCCTCTCTCTCTATATGCATTAATGTCTTGTCTATGAAGCTCTTTGTAGTCCCTATTTGACGTACGAATATGGGCAACGTACAAGTTTTGGTCTGGTGACTCATGGCCTGACCCTCATTATTACTGTATAACAGTGTAGGAAGCTTATTCGGAGTTCTCTGAAAAAGAAAGAAATTCATTGCAGTTACTTTTCAATTTGATATATTATAGGAGTATAAAATAATTATATGTTTTTGGCATTTTACTCATGCTGCCTTGAGTAAATCCCTCAAGGCCTGGTATCTTTTAAAAGAATTGTAGTGGCAGTACATTGGTCATGTCGGAGCATTGTTAGTTTTGTAGTATACTACATATGGAGATATTGCAACTTTTTGGTGTCTTCTGCAGCCCATGCAATCTTGTCCATTCTCAAAAAACCCGCAACTCAAGAGGGTATTGTTTCCTTGAGAGAATCCGTAGAGGTGTGCCATGCTTCACAAACTTCAGATTTTGGTCAATTTGATATCCAGAATGGAGTACAGGGACAACGTGTGGAAGGCTCCCATAGTCAGAGCAGTGTAGTGGATAATAATAAGAATCAGGAAGCTATCATCACATATAACTACAATGGTGATAATATAAATGCTTCGGACAATATAGGAGAGCCACAACCAAAGATTATTACTTCATCCGGTCTTTCTTAGGGGTATGTATATACTTATTATGCTTGAAAAATACCATATTTATAATATTATAAAAGTACATACACAGCTACACCTTTGAAAATTTGCAATGCTTACGTTCATAATTGTTTGGGCTGAACATGCAAGATCAGAAGGTTATAGGTCATGAAAAATTGTATATTGATCCCTTTTATTTGTTGTTCCTCAAGTGAGGAATCTTTAGTAGGAGCACACATGCTTTCTTTGGAAATAAAATCATTTCCAATGTGTCATGGAAACTGAAAACCCCCTTGTTTCCTAATCCTTTGAAAATTTTAAGAATGACACCATTTTTAGGTGATAAGTGACTAGACTTCTAAGTAGGGTTGTAAATGGATATTTTTAGATGCATATACAGGTATATTCGTCCGTATCTGTATTCGAAGATAAATTTCAATATCCGTATTCGTATTTGTATCTGGCGGATCGACGGATAATATTCGAATATGGATATTATCCAAATCCATTTTGTACAATATAATATGAATAAATATATCAAATATCCATAGATCGGTATCTATATCCCGCATCCGTTCAAAATAAAATATTAAAAGTTTCAATTTATTTTTTAATTCTTGCACAATGTTAAATTAATAACCGAAAAAATATTCACTTAGTCAACTAATAATTAGAAATGATGTATAATCAACCAAATAAAATAATAAAACTAGATATAATATCCGTATGTATAAAATAGTCTAAAAGATGTATAATGAATTGATGTTAATACTTTCACATATTGTATACCAATATTAAATAAGAGATTTACACATGTATACGTATGTGTTTGTATATATACAAATATATTTAACAATATATATATATATATATATATATATATTGATATCACGGATACGGATATTAACGGTGTATATATCTGTATTCGTATCCGTTTTTCTCGCTTTGACACAGATACGGATAATATCCGCTTTGACGAGAATATGAATACGAATTTTTGGAGCGATACTCCATTTACAACCATACTTCTAACTTCTAAGATAGTGATAGCAGAGGATATAAATGCAACATCGTTAACAAAATGTAATGATTTTCTATGGGATGTTTAAACTTTCTTGAGCCAATCCTGCTTGTGCTGCAAAATTTACTAAAAGGTGATGCAAAATATGTCTGTACTGTGTATACAGGAAACTTTAACTGATCAACTTCTGCTATCAATTTATTCCAGATCACAGATACAGATATATATATATATATTGATATCACAGATACAGATATTAACGGTGTATATATCCGTATTCGTATCCGTTTTTCTCGCTTTGACACGGATACGGATAATATCCGCTTTGACGAGAATATGAATACAAATTTATATAGCAGAGGATATAAATGCGACATTGTTAACAAAATGTAATGATTTTCTATGGGATGTTTAAACTTTCTTGAGCCAATCCTGCTTGTGCTGCTAAATTTACTAAAAGGTGATGCAAAATATGCCTGTACTGTGTATACCGGAAACTTTAACTGATCAACTTCTGTTATCAATTTATTCCAGATTAGGGGCATCAAACATCTCAAGACCCGTGTTTGACTTAGAATTCAGTGATAGTAGCAGGAGAAGTCCCACGTCTTCCATTCTCGATCCCCAAGTTATAAATGCTCATTCTGATTGCCAAACACCAACTGCATCAGTGCCACATGATGGATCAAGTGGAAATAAAGAAATAAAAAATATCCCTGAATTAATATCTTCCAAAGGCAAGTTTTACCTTAGTTGTATCTTCTTGTAAAAGCTAGTTATTTAATTTCCTAAATGTATTATATTAACTGTAAATGGTATATGCAAGCAGCATCTAGCTTCAGTTACAGTCAATCGTTCAATGAAAGTGTACCCTGCAAAGTCATCCCAGGTTTGGGTCTTAATGCTTCTTAGCCTCTTAGTTGTTTCCCTTCGATGTGTGGTTGTTTACATGCCATACAAGTCTGCTCTTCATGTTTAGACGCTTATGATACTAACATGCTGTGAAGAGGGATCTGTTCTCCATTCCTAACCAAAGAAAGAATACAAAATGAGAGAACATAGGGAAAGGAATAAAAGGAGGAAAAGTTCATGTAGAATTCCTAATGGATAAAACTAGTTGTAACCAGCCCCTTTTGCGAGTTATGTGTGCCAGGGGGAGTCTGAAATTGAGATGCATATTTTTAATGTGATATTAAATTAGATTTCTTATATCCATCTCAGAAGTAGACTTTAAATCTTGTTGCCAAGTGCAAGAATGTCTTCCATTCCTCGTTAATATAATTTTTACGATACTGCTCAGTTCTGATAATATATATATATATATATATATATATATATATATATATATATATATATTTCCTATTTGCAATTCTTTCGGTGTAGGCTTGTGCAGATGACATTGGAATCGGTTCAAGATGTAATGAAGCTTCAGACCCTTGTGATGTTGAATGGAAGAGTCCCAACAAGCATATAACTGACAAATTGCCAAGCTTTGATCTTGGGTTCTGAATAAGGTGTGTACTATAGTTTATTCCTTTATTTCTGTCAATCTCAATACCATTAACTGTGGTATTTTGTTATGCAGATAGCATCAATGACTATGAAAGACTGTTCTCAAAGCATTTTGGCTGCAAAAAGATGTTCTGGGCCATCTGGCTTGTCATCCACCTACAAATGAATCTTGTTCAGTAAAAATTACTGTCATGCACCTTTTAAAGCATCTGATATGATACATTATTCTTGACCAGTTTGCTATTTAGTTTTCATAATAAGTAGAAGAACGAGAGTAAAAACTGGGAACATATGTTAACTGATTATATGATTGTATTCGTTCCGACTGATCAAGCCTGGATGAGAAGCCTAACTTTGTAAGCTTGAATGGCTGTTCCATTTTGGAAATTTTGAGATATCTAGAGGATGCTTGAGACCAGTCATGATGTTGTGTTCAGTACACAAATTTAACAGTAGGGCGCTGCCAGATTTTGTGCAAAATTCTCTGTATGGGTTAAAATACTGTGCGAAAATCATTAGTTAAACAATCTGAGCTTATGTGTTTGTTGTTTAGAATATTCTAATTCCCTAGTTCTTAATGATGCTGTTATATTAAATTTAGAGAGCTTATTCTAGGTTGTATGATGGTTAGAATCTTGTGAAGAACTTGTTTCATTGAGTGATAATCTAATAGGAGTTTCGGGTAGCGCTTGTTGTTATCTAGGGTTATTAGTTTCATTTAAGAGTAAATAATGTTATACATGATTAATTCATTGTTGTAAAAAGGTGATACTGAACTGAAGAACTGAAGTTTTAATTAATTCTGTTTTCTTTAGTTAGTTATAATTGATTCAAAAACCCCTTCCTTATTGGAAACAATCAAATAAATATAAAACAAATCACTTTCCGTGGAATTGATCCTTGTTTACTATTGTGCTAATTGTTTGAATTTGTAAAATGAAAGTGAAGTTAATTTAGGTGTGTTAAACGACAACTTCCAAATTTTAGCGCTGTTGTCGATGTGTTAATTGTTTTTGTTTATTATTTGTTTTTGTTTCTTTTTTTTCTTTTATGACTCAATCCTCTCACTCTATTGACTTAAATTTTGATCAAGAGATAGAGAAAAATGTATATATAGAAGAAACTCTTCTTCCATCAATTGAGGAGGAGAAGATGGCGGCGCCAAACAACAACAAAACTTTAAAAGATTTGGCTACTCCTGATCTAACTCAACTATCATTGTGTATTGAATATTCTACTTTAGATGTCGCTTTTGAACTTAACTTTGGACTAATTTTCGTAGCCTTACAGGTGAAAATTCATATAAGCATCTAAAGAAGTTCCACGATAAAATCACAAGGAGTGACAGAGGAGCAGATCAAGCTTAGAATTTTTTCCATTCTCATTAGCAGATTGGCTAAAGACTGGTTTTATTATCTACCTTCAGGATCAATACTGTGATGCCCCAAAATTCAGGTGCTTGAAAACTCGAATTTAGTGCTTCACGATACAATTTCTTTGAGCGGAATAATAATAATGTCATAAATATCAAACTTAATTTACATATCAGAGTTGTCTAAATCCCAGGTACGCGACCTTTAAAACATTTCATTACATGATAGATAATAAACATCATCATCTTATTTAAGTCCAGTTATTACATAAGATAACACAAACTTAATCTGCTAGCTTTCCTTTCCCTTTGTTCTTGCCTGAACCTTCGGGTCGATCATACATAGCTGAAAACATTTAAATTAAGCAAGAATGAGCATTTGAGTGCCTAGAAATTAATAACAAACAATAAACATTAGCTGAAAGGATTAAATGTTTTCTTTGAATGACATTTCTACAACGAAGCAATGGTTGTGAAGTAAACTGAAGCAACACTAAACAACGTCACAATTCTATTTCCAAATTTGAAACTACGTACTGACTATAAATGGAGAACAATCGACAGACTATGAACTTTGTTTTCAATTTTCGATAAGGTTTAACAGAACTTCATCTGCAAACCGTCATAACTTACAGGCATGGGGGTGATCAGCCCATTATGCCATGTATTGATCAATACTACATACCAGAACGATATTCTCGTTCATCATATCCGACTTAGGCGCACGAAAGTTTTTCCATGTTCGGGATGTTCATATTTAGTCGGGAATCCAAACCAACAATTTGGTTGGATATCAATAAGGTTCTATCATATTCAAAGATATTTTTAAATCTGTGTCTAGCCGAGACAAATAGCTTATACGACTTTTAATTAAGATATATATATTGGAAATCAATAAGTATGTATCAACATGTTCAATAATTATCCAAGTGAGGACACTTGTATAACCAATCTTAGGAATTTACGAACAGAATAGATATTTCTAAATCTAATAGTAATATTGTACTGATAAACAATGTACGAATAAAGTTTGAGAACTTGCATGAACACGAATATTTGGGTACTTACTCAATGACAATAGATTTAATAATCTGACACAACGATAATATAATTATGAAACTTTTTTACTCATGTCCATTGCAAAAGTAAATGCAAAGTTAGAATACTTGCATGAATACTATAATTAATAACAATAAAGTTTAAAAGCTTGTATAACCGAAATATAATTTAATAACTGACTTACACAGGTTTATTGCATAAATAGATATAAAGAGTAAAGGTACTTTCCCAATAAAAAGATTAGTTCGGATACTTGCACAATATAAATTGAGTACGGTTAGGAAACTTGCCTTAAGCGTAGTTTATCCACGTTAACAAATCAACACTTTCGAATCCTATTTATAGCGTGTTATAAGCACAAGATGCTAATTAGCTAACACATTCTTTATTCAAGTGTGACATGTTTCAAATACGCACATATGGTACAAAATCAACTCATAGGTTTATCATGAAATCAAGTATCTAGTTACTTCATAAGACAATTAAGAATGCTCAAATTTATGGGCTTTTTATTCATGGACTTTCATTATATAAAGCAAATACTATCTTATTACCTAATCCTCACATATATACATGCGTCAGTAGGTTTGAAACCATTTTTAGTAATATAGGAATTATACAAGTCAACTGTCCAAAATCAGATTGCAGAATTCAGATTCCAGACTGGCGCAGTTGCGCCATGGCTAGGCCTAGGGCCGGCGCAGCTGCGCAGCCCTCTGGCTAAGCCAAGACTTAGCTGTTGCCTTGTGGTTTCTGTCCGGTAAGAACCCAACATACATACTATCATGACAATGGTCATTTCTCGGTTCTTAAGTCAATCTAGGTTTCCTATTTTCATAACACGGTTCTAAGTTAAACATTTCAACAAGTTAATTAAGGCCATTCAAGGTCATGAAATCACAAGGTCTAACATGCTTGCCTTCTAAACATACAAGATAGTCATATAACTCATATTAGGCATGTTTGTGAATATTCATAACACATGTGTAATTAACCTCGTTTTGGTTGGAAATTCACTTTGCTTATGCTTTCCTTGAATTACAATACTTAAACATGTTATATATATTATTTGTGATACGTGAGTGAGTCTAAGAGCATCATCAAACATGTTCACAATATCAGATTCTAACTCTCAAGGTAGTATGTTAACATTCTCGTTTAAAGTTCGTATTTTCATTAGTAACCTTACTAATAACTCCAATATGTTCATGCTTTCTTATGAATCGTATAAGTTAACGGTATATTCATGCATTTCTAAACCATACCAACATGCTTGCAAAGTCAGCATATAAACATGGTATACATACATATCAAGTTCCTTCCTAAAGTTCTAAATTCATTTAAACTACACACTCTGTTAATCATGTAGGCTAATCTAGTAAAACATGCTCTTTTTAAGTTAATATACTTGTATATACCCATTACACATGTTTGCATGCTAGTTTAAGTCATAATAATTGATCACACTTAGCAGAATTTCAAAATAGAACTTAAACCTGGACTCAGCTGCGCCTCAGTGTTAATCCGGCGCAGCTGCGCCGTGTCTGGTTCGAGCCAGGAACAGTCTGCGTCGGCAGAAAACTAGCCCAAACACAGAAATTACTCACGAATTCGATTCTAAACAAGTATGTATCAATTTCAACATGCTATTATAGTTATATAACAACTATATAACCATTACCCAATCCTTATTATCATCTAATTCCACCTAATTAAGAATTTGAGAATTAAAGAACAGAAATTTAACAGAAACTAAAAATGAAGAACAAGAAAGAGTTTTATACCTTTGTAATTAGCTTGGTAAATCAAACCTTTTCTACTGATATGTATACAATCACTCACTCTATCTAAGATTTCAATTCCACTCCTTAGCAATTCTCAGCAATAGAAATTAGAAGGAGATGGGTTGTATTTATAGGGAAACAAGAACACAGACAATGCATATATATATATATCAAGTTAAACCAAAGAGAATGTTAGATTACATGATGATTAAGAGAGAGTTGGTAAATGGTAGTTGATTTACATCATTATGCACACTCCCTTGTTCATCATTGACATCTAGGTTGCTAGCTTGAGCTTGGAAGAAGAAAAAGGCATAGGCCTTAGCCTCTATGTGATTCACGTGGCTGAGAAAATGAGCAAATGGGACACTAGTTTTGGGACAAGCCAATTAACTCAGCACTCTTGCAACATTAGACCGTATACTTATACACAACTCTTATTCTTATGCTATATTGTATACACATATCAACCATACATTATAACTTAGTGCCATAATATGATTTACATATTTAATATTTCAAGGTAGTAGATGTAGTATGGAAATGTAACATACATATGGTACATGTATAATTTTATCACACCTGTATACTTTATTAAAAATAATAGCTTACAATATGTTCATGGTATATTATTTTAATATATACCCACATACATCTTGTCACATACACCTTCATGATGTATCCATACCATATAGTTTTAATAAACTTAATATATGGTTACTATATATAGCCACATAAATGTTACACTACACTATATACTTCAGTTGTATTTTATATTTTTAATCATTGCTCACATGCACATAACAGTCAATATAATCTTATTGTATTAATAACTTATTTGTTTTATGTCAAATAAATAAATTATTCACTTCCTTGATTAATTACCACCAATATAAATAAATCCATTCTTCCTTGATTAATGTATTTATGGATCTCCATAACCATTAATTATCTATATAATTCTTATTATATTTATAGACATATTGCTAACAATAATAATCACATATTATTAGTTAATTACCATTATCAATTAATAATAATTCATTCGTCGAACATAACTCACTTTATTCCATGGTTTATTAATGTCACACATATCACATAATTGTTTCATTTAATTTCTAAAGTAGAAAAAATAATTCTCTCCAACTGATCACTGGCGCAGCTGCGCCAGTTTGTACTGCTGCAGCCGTACACTGATAGTGCCAAGACTGGTTTAGCTTCAAGCCCGTGCCAACTTTCATCGCTAAACTCATTTTATACGACATGAATTAATGTCCACAAGAGTGATATTGCAAATCTAAGAGTGTATTCATTACTTATCATAAAAATCCTAAAAATCATATATTAACGGAAAATAAATAATAACTGTTTTTATTACAAACTTTATTATAAGAATATAATCTGTAATGATCAATAGTAATAAATAATTTTTATTTATCACATATATACATATACTTTACTTTGCACATATTCTCACCTTTATATAAAAAAATTTATATGGAAAATTTATTATTGAATTATATTGAAAATATTGGGTTATTGCATCCACCCTCCCTTATAAGGATTCCGTCCCCGGAATCACCGTTTCAAAACTAATAGATACTAGGAAAAATAGCATACACAATCATTTCAAGTAGAACTCGATCAGATTCGATCGAACTGATCTTTAACTATCCAACATAAAACTTGTCTATCAGATCATACGGAAATTTGATTTCTAACAGAACTCAAATTTCTCCTTCAAAATTTCTTTATATCACTAAAAATCATATATAAGAAAATAAAATTTATTTGAATAATACCTGGAGTTCCATCCCAGGCTACTACAGTGTCCTGAACCGTCATGTTGAAGACTCTTGCGGTTGATTTTGTTGAAGTTGGTCCCGTTATCGCCAGTGTTCCGCTGTCTCTCCCCGCATTCATGCTTTCTGCATCCATTCTCCTTTTCGGATAGTCCTTTACCTTATGTTCCGTTGATCCACACAGAAAACACCCATTGTTCGTCCTAAGATTGGGGCAGTTAGGAGAGATATGTCTCTTTTGCCTTCACTTATAGCACATGAACTTACCACTAAGACGCTCACCTGAATGATTCTTTCCACAATTTTTACACTGCACATCCTACTTCTTCACACTTTTCTGTTTGACTTGGACATCTCCAAAATTGTTCCACTTTCTTTTTCCATTCCCACTACCATTACCTGCTTCTACCTTCCCAGCTTTGTCAACCTTACCCTTGCTCTTTTTCTCCTTATTGTAGAGGCTCATGGCCTCACTTCCCCCTTCGGCTATGATAGCCTTCTCCAAAAGTGCTGTAAAAGTATTTATCTGTAATACCGTCACCTTATTGCAGAGCCAGGGTTTTAAGCCCAGCTTAAACCTCCTTGCCTCCGTATCAACTTGATGCAGAGGAAACCTAGCTAATTCATTGAACAAACTCCGCAACTATCATGTTCTCCTGCTTCAACTGCAAAAACTTCACCTCCATCCTAGCCTGCATACTGGACGAGAAATAGTTCTCAAAGAACAGCGTCTTAACCTAGTCCATGCTATCACTCCTTCTCCTACCCTAGCTTGATTTGCCTCTCACCAGAAATCCACCTCTCCTTTCATCATATAGGTGGCAAAAGATATCTTTTACCCCTCAGCTACCCTAGCGACTACAAACACTTTTTCTATTTCCTTAACCCAAGTTTGGGCTTTTATCGAGTCAGTGGTACCTCTAAATTCTGACGGTCCTATAGCCTTAAAATCTTTGAAGTTCGAAAATCGATTGTCTAGTTGATTTCCCGCGGCCGACATTCCATTCTACATGGCTTGAGCTACTATGTTCGTGAAATTCTGCATCAGTTCTGGTTGATGTCCTCCAGCATTGTTGACAGATTCTTTTACCTTTTGGTTTCGAGTTTGACGTCTTGGTGGCATTATCTGGTTAAATAAAGCATAATCTATATTTTATTAACTTACACTCTAAACCTTATCGTATAAGTTTAATATATTAAACTTGTTTTATTAATCAAACATAGATTCATATGCATTCAACTATTTTATAGTACATAGCATAACATATACTGCTTTAAACATCCAATATCCCTTGGTGACCACAAAAGTCGAGAATCGCTGCTACAACTTATACAAAAGTTGGAAATATTACATTACACAGACATACTTGTCATAGAAAACACATATTCCAACAGTACTTATACTACTTATTCACTACGCCTTTTTCTGATCCTGGACAACCTTTCACTCGATGACATTCCATCCCACAAATAAAACATGCACCTAACATAAAGTCGGGACAATGATGAGAGATATGTCCCTCATGTCTGCAGATGTACTATATCTTTTTCCCTTTCCTGCATACGCCTTCATGTTTCTTGTCACAGTTTGTACACTTTTCTATTTTGTTAGCGTCTTTTTGGTTATTATAGGAATTTCCTATTTCGCGGTCTTTTATCTTTCTTTTCCCTTTCTTGCTCGGAGCTGCACATGATATGATGCTTTTGGCTCCCATTTGATCAATTTAGATTTTAAGCTTATCTTGTTCTTCCATCGTTTCGATTAATGCCTTTCGCAATTGACTATTTAGTAGTTTTTCTATTTCCCACAACTTTTCCAGAGAAGAAACCTTGTTCCTCAGATTCTGCACCTCGGTTGATGCTTGATGAGCTCCAGCTTCGGTGTTCGAATCACTATCTGTTAGCGCCACCATTTCTGGGTCCGATACTATATTTTATAAAATGATCACCTCATCAAGGTTATCTTCAACGCGAGCCTCTATTTCAGCTATTGACTTTGATATTGGCTCGGTTATGGAGATTAACTCCTTCTTTACGATCTGAAGGTATCCTAATCCTTTTCCACTTGACATCTACACATAATTTATTTAGATTAGTATATAATATATATACACACAACAAATAATATTTTTTACATAGGTTATTTTTATTTTGTTTTACGATGAATTTAGTTAATTCATCTCCTTTAAAACTCTATACGAGTTATTTGTATTTTCAACGTTTCCCTATGCCCTAAGGTTATAGCCTAAGGTTTATCCCACCTATGGTTTATAACCTTAAAGTTTTGATACCAACCTGTGACGCCCCCAAATTTAGGTTCTTGAAAACCCGAATTCAGTGCTTCACGATACTATTTCTTTGAGCGGAATAATAATAATAATGTCATAAATATCAAACTTCATTTACATATCAGATTTGTCTAAATCCCAGGTACACCACCTTTAAAACATTTCATTACATGATAGATAATAAATATCATCATCTTATTTAAGTCCAGCTATTACATATGATAACACAAACTTAATCTACTAGCTTTCCTTTCCCTTTGTTCTTGCCTGAACTTTCAGGTCGATCATACATAGCTGAAAACATTTTAATTAAGCAAGAATGAGCATTTGAGTGCCCAACAAGTAATAACAAACAATAAACATTAGCTGAAAGGATTAAATATTTTCTTTGAATGACGTTTCTACAACGAAGCAATGGTTGTGAAGTAAACTGAAGCAACACTAAACAACGTCACAATTCTATTTCAAATTTTGAAACTACGTACTGACTATAAATGGAGAACAGTCAATAAACTATGAACTTTGTTTTCAATTTTTGATAAGGTTTAATATAACTTCATCTGTAAACCGTCATAACTTACAGGCACGGGGGGTGATCAGCCCGTTATGCCCTGTATTGATCAATACTACATACCAGAACGATATTCTCGTTCATCATATCTGCCTTAGGCGCATAAAAGTTTTCCCATGTTCGGGATGTTCATACTTAGTCGGGAATCTAAACCAACAATTCAGTTGGATATCAATAAGGTTCTATCATATCCAAAGATATTTTTAAATCTGTGTTTAGCCAAGACAAATAGCTTAGACGAATTTTAATTAAGATATACATATTGGAAATCAATAAGTATGTATCAACATGTTCAATAATTATTCAAGTGAGGACACTTGTATAACCAATCTTAGGAATTTACGAACATAATAGATATATATGAATCTAATAGTAATACTGTACTGATAAATAATGTACGAATAAAGTTCGAGAACTTGCATGAATACGAATATTTGGGTACATACTCAATAACAATAGAGTTAATAATCTGACGCAACAATAATATAATTATTAAACTTTCTTACTCATGTCCATTGCATAAAGTAAATGCAAAGTTAGAATACTTGCATGAATACTATGATTAATAATAATAAAGTTTAAAAGCTTGTATAACCGGAATATAATTTAATAACTGACTTACACAAGTTTATTTCATAAATAGATATAAAGAGTAAAGGTACTTGCACAACAAAAAGATTAGTTTGGATACTTGCACAATATAAATTGAGTACGGTTAGAAAACTTGCCTTAAGCGTAATTTATCCACGTTAATAAATCAACACTTTTGAATCCTATTTATAGCGTGTTATAAACACATGATGCTCATTAGCTAACACATTCTTTATTCAAGTATGACATGATTCAAATATGCACATATGGTACAAAATTAACTCATAGATTTATCATGAAATCAAGTATCTAGTTACTTCATAAGCCAATTAAGAATGCTCAAATTTAAGGGCTTTTTATTAATGAACTTTCATTATATAAAGCAAATACTATCTTATTACCTAATCTTCACATATATACACGCGTCAGTAGGTTTGAAACCATTTTTAGCAATATAGGCATTATACAAGTCAACTGTCCAAAATCAGATTGCAGAACTCAGATTCTAGTCTAGCGCAGCTGCGCCATGGCTAGGCCTAGGGCCGACGCAGCTGCGCAACCCTTTGGGCAAGCCAAGACTTAGCTGTTGCCTTATGGTTTCTGTCCGGCAAGAACCCAACATACATACTATCCTGACAAAGTTCATTTCTTGGTTCTTAAGTCAATCTAGGTTTCCTATTTTCATAACATGGTTCTAAGTTAAACATTTCAACAAGTTAAGGCCATTCAAGGTCATGAAACAACAAGGTCTAACATGCTTGCCTTCTAAACATACAAGAAAGTTATATAACTCATATTAGGTATATTTGTGAGTATTCATAACACATATGTGTAATTAACCTCGTTTTGGTTGGAAATTTGCTTTGCTTATGCTTTCCTTGAATTACAATACTTAAGCATGTTATATATATTATTTGTGATACGTGAGTGAGTCTAAGAGCATCATCAAACATGTTCACTGTAAGACCCCAAATTTTATGAATAAAGATTAATTTTTCTCGAAATATATTTTTGAATATTATGGTGTGAATTTGATATAATGTTATAGTTGTGGGTATTATTTACAAATTTTGCAAGGTAAGTAAGTGGTTATATAATATTCGATTGGTCGGGGAATATTCGTTTTAACATGGAATATTCGTACGACGGCACAATCATTGGTGGACCCCACGACGAAAGTATTATCGTAGTTAGAAAACGACAGAATTATCTTTTTCTAAAAATAACGGCGAAAGTGTTACCGTTAACCTGTTGAACTACCCGATGGTAAAAGTACAGTAATACGTGTGGTTGCATAGTAGCACACAGTATTAATTATTGATACTTACGTGAGAAGTCACTCAGTTATACTCAATTATTGCTACAATAATTGTTGCATAATATCTTTCATATTATTGATTCAATAATTGTCACAGTATCATCTACATAATATTTTATATTATTAAATTAATATTTAAGGTGACAAAGTTATTCATATTATTATTTGCAATATTGACAATGTCTAGAAGTTCTGTCAAGGAGAGGTTTGGTCACCTAATTGCGCGCCAATAAGGAGAAATCCTTATCGGAAAGCCCCCTCTTTCCTAGGAACGACCTGGTTGTTAAATATTGTGAGTTATAATATTAATAATGAATAAGTTCGTGTTGATTAAAGATGAAATTGATAGCTCCATTGTGTTAGGATTATTAGTGTTTAGTAGTAATCGACATCTATTTCGATAATAATAGATGTCTGGAGGTTATATTGACCAATCGGGTAATTAATCAGATAAATGAGCAATTAATTGCTATTAATTCACATGCTTATAACTATTTGTTCACATGTGTGTACTATTGATTCACATGCATGTACTATTAGGGGAGATGGTGCGAGATTGATAATACTTGCATGATTAAATTAAAAATGGAGGTATAGATGAATGTACTATACTGTAATTATTTTTTTCACATGATTGTACTATTAATTCACAAGATGTACTATTAGGAAAGGTAGTGCAAGTTTGATAATACTTGCAGGACTAAATTAAAAATGAAGAAAAAGATGAAGGTATTATATTGTAATATTTCGAGTCCCAAAACGTGCAATTATTGAAACTATATTTTTCTATAAATAGAAGCACATTCTTCTTTCATTCTCACCAATTCATTAAGACTCACAAGTGCATTTATAGAGAGAGAAGATTTAGATAGAAAGTAGAAGAGAAGTCTACTACCTCACTATTCCAGTATCCAGTCTTCTTCTGAGGTAAGGGATATTATTTTGTTCAGTATTTATAGGAATAATATTTTCTTCCATACTCTATAGTATGAGAGTAATATTATTTCGTCTCGTATTCCTGATTATACCATCATTCGATTAAAGTATTGCTTCTATATTCCGTGAAATTAGTAGAATATCCTTGGAATTTGCGCTTCATCTAGTATAGCTTCACAAGGATATTTTCTGCATATTCTTGTTAAATTTTAAGTTTTTCATGCCGGAGTACTGTCCATGAGTACTATTCATTTATACGGTACTATTCACAAAAGTACTATTCACGGATACTATTCACGATACTATTCACATTGTACTATTCCCGAAGTACTATTCACGGGGTACTTTTCACTCGGATACTATTCACCCAGGAGTACTATTCATAACAAAAATTGATTTTTTTTGGCCCAAATTATTTTTGATACATTATCATTCTTGAATTTTACTATACAAAGCAGTATCATGTTGACAATTTGGACAATATTGAATTCTAGATAAATTAAATTATAAATCTTTAAAAATTTATTCTTGAACTTGTTTTATTGAATTCTTATATCATTGTCATCATCTTCATGTTTATATTATGTTGTAAGTCATCCGTGACCTGTAGTGCATAGATGGACTTGGTATGATTATGACCATGGATTATTCGGTATAATCATGACCGTAATGTTACAAATGATGTGGTAAAAGTCCTCATTGGCCCGTAGTGCATTGATGGACAGTTGTTGGCATGATCATGAACATTGATGAATACACGAATATCCTTGGCCCGTAGGGCATGGATAATTTGAGGTCGTGATACTAAAGAATATCCTTGGCCGTAGTGCAGAGGTGATTCGATGATGTGGATTATTTATTAAGCCAAGTCTCAGCGATAAAAGTGATGGAAAAACCTTTTAAATCATAGAAGATAGTAGATTTTATGGTCTACTTGACTCTTCTAATGGATTGCTTGTTCCGTTGCAGTTAAACTTGATGTTTGTTATATTTTATCAGTTTAACACTGTCGAAGGCTAACGATAAATTATTCTGTATTATCTTAGTCATAATATTTCTTACTGGGCTAGTTGAGCTCACCCTTTTGCTTTCATTGTTCTTTTCAGGAAATGAGAACGTAGCTAGGACTAGTCGGGAAACTGGAGTGACGGTCCAGATGATAGCATTAGTAGTCCTCACTATTCTATGAAATAGTGTGATAATAAATGTATTGAGGACTCAATTTGAGTTGAATACTGTCTAGAAGACAATATTCATATTAAAACTCTCAGTTTATGTTTTGTCGTATTTTACACGACAATTGTATTATTAAGTTGTATTTGAATTTTTTACAATGTATTTGGCGACTCAAGATGGGTGATGTATACCTATTTTGGGGGCGTCACAGTTGGTATCAAAGCTTAGGGATACGATCCTTGGCTGAGATGTGAGACAAGAACTTGGAGGGGAGAGACGGAGAATTCTTTCGCTAGTATGACCTACCTAAGTTTATTTTATAAGACCTCAACTTTTTAATGAATAAAATCGAATTTCCTCTATTTATTATTGTGAATAATAAGGTGTTAAATTGATATAATATTTTGGTTATGGGTGAAATGTGCAAATTTTACAAAATATGCAAGTGGTTATATTCGTTTGGTCATAGAATATTCTTGCTGTTGGGGAATATTCGTACGACGGCGCAACCATTTGTGGGCTCCATAACGGAAAAAGGTCGGATGAAAAAAATGACAAGTTTGAGTTTTTATAAATAACGGTGTAGTTGTTACCGTTAACACTGTTGGAATACCTGGTGGTTAAAATACAGCGCGTGGTTGCACAGTAGCACACGGTATTGCACATTATTTTTGAATTTTTGATTCTTACATAAGAATGCACTACTCAATAATTGTTACAGTAATTATTGTTCAATATTTTATTTTATTGATTCAATAATTGCTACGTTGATATTTTATATTATTGTTGTTTCTATAATTGTCACTGCACAGTATTTCCCATTACCAGATCAATAATTCATATTATTTGAATAATATTATTAGATAGCATTATTGGCATTGTCTAAGGAAGTTCTGTCTAGAAAAGGGGTTTGGTAACCTAATTGCGCGTCAATAAGGAGAAATCCTTATCGGAAAGCTCCCTCTTTCCTGGGAACGACCTGGTTGTCATAATTGTGATTTTGTAATATTATTTGTTAATAATTAATTATTGATTTATATGATAATGAAATATTTATTTTATGTGGATATAAATGATGGATATATTTATTGTGGTTATAAATGAAGGAATTAATGCTAATGTATTTTATCAGTATTTTGTCGGAATGGAAGTTTTGAAAATCGTCCGTATGTGGATTTCGGTCATTTTTTATTTGGAATTTGGAAAAACTTAAACTTACAAAGTTGTAGAGAATTTAATTTCCTATGGAATAAACATGAGATTTGAATTTTTCTGATAAAAGGGCTATTTATTATGAATTATTGAAGTTTCAGAAATTAAATGTTTTTATTAAAAATATGGTGGGCCCCACATTTGGTTGGTGAGAAATGAAATATGCTGGAATTTATTTTCAAAAGTGGTAGACTTGAATAGTAGCATGTAAAGCCATCAAGGTAGCAGGTTAGTCTGCTATGGCATTCTAAGCATTTTCCTATAAATAGGGTGCTTAGTTAGAATTGAAAATCACACCAGAAACAAGTTTTCTCTTTTCTCTCTCTATATTATCGAGCGTATTTTATGAGTATTTAGATACTTTGTGAGTTGCTATTCATCAATGCAAGTTTCCTTCAGCCTTATACCTGATATTTTAGCCGGAAGTACTGTTATTTTGAGGTAAGGGATGTTATTTTCTCCATAATGATGTTATTCTTTCAATATCATTATATCAAAATATTGGTATGAATTTTATTGTGGAATTTCTACCTTTTTGTGTTGGGGTTACTATTCACGTATACGATACTATTCACGAATACGACACTATTCACAGAGAAGAAAATGAAATTTTCTTTTCTTTGTCCAAGTTGTCTATTATGGTTATTATCTTTGATTGTATCCATATTTTGATCTTTATTCTTGAATTTTGCTCCACAATTGATTATTATAAGATATTTTTGAACTTGAATAAACTAATGTACGAATCCCTAATCTTTGATCTTTTATCTCAGTGGATTCATTTTCTTTAAGATATTTTTCATCATCCTCAGTCCTAAATGATGATATTACTGAATATCTTTGGTCTGTAGTGCAAAGATGAATGATTACCTAATGAATATCTTTGTCCTGTTGTGCAAAGATGAACAGGTGTTGAGATGAACATTGTGAAACCCCAGATTTTATGAATAAAGAATTAATTTTCTTGAAATAATTTTTTAATATTATGGTGTGAATTTGAGATAATATTATAGTTGTGGGTAGTATTTATAAATTTTGCAAAGTATGCAAGTTGTTATATTCGATTGGTCAGGGAATATTCTTTGTGTCGAAAAATATTCGTACGACGGTACATTATTGGTGGACCTCACAACGGTATTATTGTCTGATTGAGAAAACGACAAAAATATTTTATTGAAAATAACGGCGAAAGTTTTACCGTTGATACCGTTGAACTACTGGGTAGTAAAAGTACAGTAATACGCGTTGTTGCATAGTAGCACACGGTATTGATTATTGATATTTATGTGAGAAGTTGCTCAGTTTGATTCAATTATTGTCGATTAATAATATGAATTATTATAGCGACGATGATATTTTGTTTTATTCGTATTATTAACGTAATAAAACAGAAACATATTTTTATATAAAACAGAATACTTTATTAAAGTTATTCTATAAATAGAATATATTATATTTTATTTTGCATAGTGTTGCATAGTATTTTGCATAGTGTTTGCATAGTAAAAATCTTTTTATATAAATAGAATATATTATATTTTATTTAAAAGATTTTTCTTTAAATATGGACCGTCAGATTAAAGTAAATCAATCTGGACCGTTCATGGATTAGTTACTATGCATTCCATTTTCCTATAAATAGAAGCTCATTCCTTCATTATTTTCTTACGAATTTACTGAACTCTAGAGAGAGAAACTATAGAGAGAGACTATAGAGAGATAGAAGAAAAGCTTTTTGCTACTTAACTTTTTTTTTCCTATATCCAGTTTCTGTTACGGTAAGGGGTGTTATTCTTTCTTATTCATGAAGAGAATTGTTGTTATTCCATTTCTTATTATTATGTTGGAATAACCTGTATACGCGGTCTACCCTATAATTGGTGACATTCTTCTATTATTCTGTTGGAACATCCTGTCTGTGTGTTTTACACCGGACCTGGTTCCGTCTTTATTATTATTCCGTTGGAACATCATGTCTGTGTGTTTTACACCGGACCTGGTTCCGTCTTTATTATTATTCCGTTGGAACATCCTGTCTTTGTGTTTTACACCGGACCTGGTTCCGTCTTTATTATTCTGTTGGAACATCTTGTCGGTGCAAATTTTGCCTGACCTGGTTCCGTTATTATTATTCTGTTGGAATAACCTGTCTATGCGAAGTACCGCATGCATGATGATTTCTGTTGTTATTCCATTCTTTATTATACTCAGTTGGTTAAAGTTTTGACTTCTATACTCCATGAAATTAGTAGAATATCCTTGATATTTGCGCTTCATCCAGTATCTTTTCATGGAAATATTCTTCTGATCATTCTTGAATTTTACTCTACAAAGCAGTATCATGTTGACAATTTGGACGTTAGTAGTTCTTGGACAAATTAATTCTTGAACTTGTTTAATTGAATTCTTATATCATTGTCATCATCCTCATGTTTATATTTATTGAAAGTCATCTGGGGCCTGTAGTGCATAGATGGACTTGGTATGATTATGACCAGGGATTATTCGGTATAATTGATGAATGGGTAGTATACCCATTAATTGGATATATTTGGACTTAAGTTATTGCATTTTTAAGTTATTTAGTAGCATTTTTATTGTGTTTATATCTTGTTTTGCAGATTTGGAAGCTGGAGGGGGTAATTATGGGAAATTCAAGCAAATAATGGCAATTCGGTAATTATGGAGAAGTCCAGCGCCGGGGCGCTGGAATCTGTACTATCTACAGCGCCGGGGCGCTGAGCCTCGGCTGGAGTTGACTGGATTAGCGCGTTTGACTTTTGTTTGGACTTAATTTGGTTATTGGGAGCAAAAATAAAACCTAATTGGAGAAGGATTGTGGGGGGATATAAAAAGAAACTAAGTGCTGAAATAGGGGGATCTCTTTTTGGACTTTTATTCTGGGGAGGATTCAACAAGTTCTTTATTGCGGGTTACGCGAGATTGCTTGGAGATTAAGGATTGGCTACAGAGTTTATTCTTTTTCTCCTTATTTTTCATTTGTAATTCTTTAAGGATGATTTGTCAACAATTAATGGTTTTTATTTCCGAGATGAACTAATTCTTTCATTAAGATTTCAATTGAACCTTTTATGACTATAAAGTAGTTATTCACTCATTCTAATTGTTTATGTTGAAGTGAATTGTTCATCATGTTTTGACTTTATTGCTTAATTATTTGGCCAATAATTACCTTGTTATTCTAGAAGGAATTGGAAAAGGAATTCTAGGGTTAGAACTGGGCATGATGATATGTGACTTGATTATTTGCATAATTAGGTTTGTGAATTGAATGAAAATATCTTTTCACCGCATGTAACACATAGGGAATTGGAATTGGAAAGCGTTTAATTCAATTGTTTTGCATAGGAATATAGCAAGATTAATCTGGATTAAATAGAAGTCAATTGATCACTTGGAAAAGGACGTTTGGCATTTGAGAATTCTTGTTAACAATTCAGTAGACATAGTAATTGGGATGAGTAGGTAACTGATTTATGGTTCATAATTGGGGATATTGAAGTCTTAACCTTTATCTATCGGAATTTATTTATTCAAGCATTAGTTTATTTATTCGTTATTTTATGATAATATCTTTTGGTGTTTAATTTTGTGTTAATAATTCAGAAAATCGTAATTTATTCTATTTCAAATAAAATTGAATTGATATAGTATTAGTAGTTGGGATTTATTAATTAGAATTCTCTGTGGGAACGATACTCAACTTATCACTTTACTACTTGTTGACCACGTATACTTGCGTGTTGTGCGTAATTAGATTATACTCAACAAGTTTTTGGCGCCGTTGCCGGGGAATTTTTATTAATATTAATTTCATATTAGTTATAATCAGTTCGATTTTAATTTGAACGCTACTTAATCTTTCTTCTTGGATTGGCAGGAATTCGTGTATGCACACTAGATCGAAAGCGAGAAAGGAACTTCTTACGTATACCGACAACCTTGAGAAGAAGTTCCAAATAGTGCGTTTGAATAGTGAGGCTACACATCTGGAAGAAGACCTGACAACTCAAGAAATTCTCGTAAACATGGCAGAGAACGAACAGAAATCACTTAGGGATTACGCCCTGCCAAATGTCACGGATTTACAGTCAAGTATTAAGAGACCGGCAATCAATGCGAACAGTTTCGAGATAAAACCGGGATCAATTCAGATGCTACAGAATATATGCCAGTTTGGGGGTAATTCGATAGATGATCCTAATGAACATATCTTGAGCTTCTTGGAGGTTTGCGATACCTTCAAATTTAACAATGTGTCGGAAGATGCTATAAGGTTGAGGATGTTCCCGTTTACTTTAAAAGATAAAGCACGAAGCTGGTTACACTCCTTACCTCCTGGTTCAATCACCACATGGGATGACTTAGCTCAAAATTTTTTAGCTAAGTTCTTCCCACCAGCGAAGTCGGCAAAACTACGGAATGATATTCATACTTTCGCACAATTTGAGTCAGAATCGTTATATGAGGCGTGGGAAAGATTTAAGGATATGCTCCGTAAGTGCCCTCATCATGGAATCCCACAGTGGATGTAATTAGGGATATTTTGTGATGGTTTGCACGCGGCCACGAGGTCTAGTATTGATGCAGCAGCCGGAGGCGCGATCATGTCCAAAAATTTTGATGAGGCATATCAATTGTTAGAAACAATGGCTACCAATAACTATCAGTGGCCCATGACGAGGAACAACCATCCAAAAGCATCGGGAAAGTATGAAGTGGACAAGCTGACAGCATTAACAGCACAAGTGACTGCAATAGCTAAGCAAATAGAAACATGGCATCCACAAGCCACACATCAGGTAGAAATGGTTTGTGAGTTGTGTGCTGGAGGTCATGCGACGGATCAGTGTGCCATAAATTCTGAATCAGCACAATTCGTAGGAAACTATAATCTCTCAACTCAACCGTATTCGACTCAAAATGCGTATAATCCAGGTTGGAAGAATCATCCAGGATTCTCATGGAGTAACAATCAAGCTGCAGCTCAACCACCTAGGCAACAAAACACCTCCGGATTTCAAAATCCGAATCCACAACCAGAGAGGATATCAAGTTTGGAAGCAGCCTTAGAAAAGTTCATTAGAGCATCGGACAACAAGAACGAGGAACAAGACAAGAAATTGAACCAATTAGATCTGACTTTGCAAAGCCATGGGGCATCGTTAAAGAATCTGGAAAATCAATTGGGGCAAATAGCACATGCTTTGAATAACCGTCCACTAGGAACGCTCCCGAGTGATACAGAAATAAATCCGGGTAGAAATGAGCACTGCAAAGCAGTAATCTTACGAAGTGGGAAGGAGTTGCAAACAGTTAAGGATAAAGAAAAGGGGGACAACGCAACAGCTGAAATAGAAGAAGTTGTGGAAACCGGGAAAGATAAAGAGGAAATAGGAGAGACAAAGGCACCCGGGCCAATGACAACAATGCCACCCATACCATATCCGCAAAGATTTCAGAAATCCAAATTAGATAAGCAGTTTTCAAGATTTTTGGATATTTTCAAAAAATTGCATATCAACATCCCATTCGCCGAAGCTTTAGAACAAATGCCGAGTTACGCGAAGTTCATGAAGGATGTGCTATCAAAGAAAAGGAAACTGGGGGATTTTGAAACAGTGGCGCTAACTGAAGAATGTAGCGCAATTATTCAGAACAAGTTATCTCCAAAGTTGAAAGATCCAGGTAGCTTTACTATTCCATGCGATATTGGCAATCAGTTTTCGGGGAGAGCACTGTGCGATTTGGGGGCCAGTATTAATTTGATGCCATTATCAGTCTACCGTCAGTTCGGGCTCCAGGCACCAAAACTGACAAACATCAGTTTACTGTTGGCAGACCGATCAGTTACATATCCACGAGGTATCGTTGAAGACGTATTAGTAAGGGTGGATAAATTCATCTTCCCAGCAGACTTCGTCATCTTGGATTGTGAAGTAGATACGGAACTTCCCATCATCCTCGGACGACCATTTTTAGCAACGGGAAGAACGTTAATCGACGTGCAAAAAGGAGAATTGACGATGAGAGTTGACGATCAACAAGTCACTTTTAATGTGTTTAAATCCATGTCGTATCCGAAAGAAAAAAATGAGTGTTTGCGGGTAGATTTAATGGAGGAGATAGTTAATCGCAAGCTTTGCGGTAATTACTCGGAGGATCCGATAGAATCCATGTTGCTTGGAACAGACAACGATAGTGTTGTTACGGACAATGAGCAGGTCAATTGGTTAGACACACCATCATTCTACAGGAAAAGTAAGCAACCATTCGACATCCTGGATAGACCCAAAACGGTAGAAACAAAATGCAAACCCTCGATAGAAGAGCCACCGGTGTTGGAATTAAAGCCACTTCCCTCTCATTTAGAATATGCTTATCTAGGGAAAAATTCGACTTTACCAGTTATTGTGTCGACAAAATTAACTGACACCCAAAAAGAAAAATTGCTGCGGGTTTTGCGCGAGTTCAAAACAGCAATTGGGTGGACTATAGCGGACATTCGAGGTATTAGCCCAACTTTCTGTATGCATAAGATTTTAATGAAGAGGGATCAAAACCAACCATTGAGATGCAAAGAAGATTAAATCCCATTATGAAAGATGTGGTGAAGAAGGAAATTATAAAATGGTTGGATGCCGGTATCATTTACCCAATCTCATACAGTTCATGGGTAAGTCCTGTACAGTGTGTACCAAAAAAAGGGGGCATGACTGTGGTAAAAAACGACGCTCATGAGCTCATCCCGACTAGAACTGTTACAGGCTGGAGAGTATGCATGGATTACCGCAAGTTGAATAAAGCCACACGCAAGGATCACTTTCCCTTGCCATTCATTGATCAGATGTTGGACAGGTTAGCGGGACATCAATTCTACTGTCTGTTAGATGGATATTCTGGGTACAATCAAACTGCCATAGCGCCAGAAGATCAAGAAAAGACCACGTTCACATGTCCATACGGTACGTTTGCATTCCGGCGTATGTCATTTGGTTTATGTAATGCACCGGCAACCTTTCAACGCTGTATGATGGCCATCTTCTCTGATATGGTCGAACATAATTTAGAGGTATTCATGGATGATTTCTCCGTGTTCGGTGACAGTTTTGACTCGTGTTTGAAGAATCTGATCTTGGTGTTAAAAAGATGTGTGGAGACTAACCTGGTGCTTAACTGGGAAAAATGTCATTTTATGGTGCAAGAAGGGGTTATTCTGGGCCATAAGGTTTTCGCATCCGGATTGGAAGTGGATAGAGCGAAAATTGATACAATTGAGAAACTGCCTCCTCCATCATCTGTGAAAGGCATTCGAAGCTTCTTGGGACATGCAGGGTTCTATAGACGCTTCATTAAAGATTTTTCAAAGATTTCGAAACCCCTATGCTCACTCCTGGAAAAAGATATACCGTTCAAGATGGATCAGGCATGCATCGAGGCATTTGAGGTATTAAAAAAGAAATTAGTATCTGCACCAATCATTGTAGCGCCTAATTGGTCTCTACCGTTCGAATTGATGTGCGACGCCAGTGATTACGCAGTGGGAGCCGTATTGGGACAACGTCATGATAAGATTTTTCATACTATCTACTACTCTAGTAAGACCTTGACGGATGCCCAGCTAAACTACACAACAACCGAAAAAGAATTACTTGCAGTGGTGTTTGCTTTTGACAAATTTAGAGCTTATCTCCTTGGCACCAAGGTAATTGTCTACACTGATCACTCGGCTATTAAATATCTGATTGAAAAGAAAGATGCTAAACCGCGTTTAATACGGTGGGTACTGTTGTTACAAGAATTCGATCTGGAGATCCGGGACAGAAAAGGTACAGAAAACCAAGTGGCGGATCATTTGTCTCGGTTAGAAAATAAAGAGGAGCAGAAAGAAGACAACTTAGTGATTAATGAAAAATTTCCAGATGAGCAACTGTTTCGGGTAACTACCATATTGCCTTGGTACGCTGATTATGTAAACTATGTGGTTTCCAAAGTGTTACCGCCGGATTTGACTTCACAACAACGAAAGAAGTTTCTCCACGATGTGAAGCAATACTATTGGGATGAACCGTTTCTATTTAAAGCACGTGCAGACCAAATGATAAGACGTTGTGTACCTCATGAAGAAATGGATAGTATATTAGGCCACTGCCACTCCTCAGATTATGGAGGTCATTATTCCGGTGATAGAACAGCAGCGAAAGTACTACAATCGGGATTTTTCTGGCCTTCTCTATTCAAAGATGCTCATCTCTTTGTGCTGAAATGCGACCGATGCCAACGCGTAGGTAATATCTCTAAGCGCAATGAAATGCCACTCAATACAATTTTAGAGGTGGAACTATTCGACGTGTGGGGAATCGATTTTATGGGACCATTTCCATCTTCTTTTAAGAATCAGTACATCTTGTTAGCGGTCGATTATGTTTCCAAATGGGTAGAGGCCACAGCGTTACCAACGAATGATGCTAACGTTGTTATCCGATTTTTAAAGAAGAACATTTTTACCCGATTCGGTACATCGCGAGCTATAATAAGTGATGAGGGAACTCACTTCTGTAACAAACAGTTTACTAAATTGCTTGTCAAGTATGGGGTTCGGCACAAAATTGCAGCTACATATCACCCACAAACCAATGGCCAAGCGGAGGTGTCGAATAGGGAAGTTAAGAGGATCCTGGAAAAGGTAGTCAATCCGTCACGAAAAGATTGGGCATTGCGTCTTGACGATGCTCTATGGGCCTATCGAACAGCGTACAAAAATCCGATCGGCATGTCACCGTACAGAATGGTATTTGGAAAGGCGTGTCACTTACCGGTCGAGCTCGAACACAGTGCACATTGGGCCATTCGGAAACTGAACTTTGATCTGGAAGCAGCGGGGGAGAAACGGTTACTGCAGTTGAACGAGATGGCTGAATTTCGGTTCAATGCGTACGAAAATGCGAAGCTCTACAAGGAGAAAGTCAAAGCTTGGCACGATAAAAAAATTCTTGATAGAACATTTGAACCCGGCCAACAAGTACTATTGTTCAACTCACGCCTGCGTCTATTTCCGGGAAAAGTGAAATCCAGGTGGTCCGGGCCATTTGTAGTCATATCTGTTACTCCACACGGAAACATTGAGGTCGAGGAACCGAACTCAAAGCGTACATTCAAGGTCAATGGTCAACGTCTGAAACATTATTGGAGTGGACCAATCGAACGACAACCTACGGTCCAGTACCTCTCCGAACCAGTCGACAACTGAACAACACCGAAAAGTCGGGCTGACGACTGTAAACCAAGCGCTTCTTAGGAGGCAACCCATTAAGTTCTATAATTTTGTCGTTTTTAAGCTTCTTTTAATTTATTTTACCGTTATTTATTTTTTATTTAGTTCTGAAGAATACAATTCTGCTAGGCTAACTCTTAATGATTTTTCATGTATGGGAATCAGGTCAACCCAGCGCCCCGGCGCTCCCATTACTAAGGACCCAGCGCCCCGGCGCTAGGCACCAGAAGCTGCAAACCAAGCCCAGCGCCCCGGCGCTGGCCTCCCATTCATTTACAGCGCCCCGGCGCTAAGCACCAGAATCTAAAAGTTAAATCCAGCGCCCCGGCGCTGGCTTCCAAGGTATTTCCAGCGCCCTGGCGCTATATCATCTCAGCCGACTCTGCCATTCAGCGCCCCGGCGCTCTACATAAGGTAAAACCCAGCGCCCCGGCGCTGGGATCAGGTTAGACGATACAAATTTAACTCTCAACCGTCTCCTTCTCCCCCCACTCCATTCACACGCCGGCAACCCAGGTCAGTTACGCTCCCACACTCTCCCGTTCGCCTAATCTCCTCTTTCCCTCTCCAAATCACACGGCACTTGAATCTTGGCTAATAGTTCTCCCACACATCTACCGCACCACAATAACTGTGTCGGATTCTTGTGTGCCGAGTTCTACTCCCCCAACTTTCTTGAAGGTAGCAACGAACCCTCTACATGGCATCCAAACGTCACCGTGGCGAAGGGTCCGGGGCCGCTTCAGTTTCACCTCCAAAAGTTGACAGCCGGCGTTTTGTTAGTCTCGCAGCTCAAGAACGCTACAGCCGCATAGTCACCCGCTCTCTAGTCCCCGAACGTGGTCTCCGTCCCGATCAAACCAAGGATGGAGAAATCGCAGTGATGATTGCTGAACGAAACTGGTTCTCCCTCACCGAACAGCCTGACCCGGCGGTGATCGCAGTGGTTAAAGAAATTCTACGCTAACTTGCCCGAACATGACCATTATGGGGTATTTGTCAGAGGTAAAATAATGGAAATCGGCGAGGAGGATATAAATGGGTGCTATCAACTACCACTAGAGGGCCTTCATGATGCATATGCTAGTTTAGTGAGTGACGGGCCGAACTATGAACAGATTATTCGGGAGTTGTGTCAACCGGGCACTACATGGACCCTGCATGAGTGTGGCAGCATGACTTTCCCATTATCTCACCTCAGTCTATATGGAAAGGCATGGTATGCCTTCATCTGTGCTAAATTGATGCCCTGCACACACGTGAGTCACGTAACCAAGGAAAGGGCTGTGCTATTATACTCCATCATACAAGGTTTAAGCATTGATGTCGGCCATCTTATTCAGCAATCTATGCTCCGCGCTTCTCGCGGCGGGACTACAGGAGGGTTACCACACCCGTCACTGATCTGCGTCTTATGTGCTAAGTTTGGGGTCAAATGGAAATCCGACGAGATGATTCAAACTCCTATGCCCGTGTTGGACCATAACTTGATCCGTCGTTATAAAGTGTGGTCAGGTGGAGCTAATCACCCTAGGGGACTGGGTTTCATTATTCCCCAAGTTACGTCTACACAAGCCCCACCCCCTCAGGCTCCATCTACTTACGGCCCTTCGACAGCAGCTCAGCGAGGTGTGGTCCCTGACGTTGTCCAGCGGGAGATCGACGGCTGGTTTTACAACATTGAGTCCCAGAATGTGCGCTTATCGGAACGCCAAGATGTAATTTTCAAGTATTTAGTTGACCAATTTGCTGCGCAGAATGCACTAACCATCCAAACCCATCCGGGTATTCCCCTTAGCCATTTTCCACCGGCTCCCGTTCTGCCGGTATTTCCCCCTTCCGATCAAGAGATGAGTGAAGACGATGATGCTCCCCCGGAGGAATAAGCTCGTCAGGGAAGTCCTCTGTTTTATTTTGCCTTATTTTTCGCATGAGGACATTGCTCTAGATAAGTTTGGGGGTAGTTAAGTTTTATTTTTAAAAGTGGTAGCTTGTTATTCGTATGAGGATTGTTTATTCATAAAGTTGCATTTAGGATTGCATGTTAATTCCAGTTTTGATAGTGCGTATATCTGGGGCCAATGATGAAAGTAGAATTGCATGAACAAGTCTAATAAGGATTGTTGATTCAGTGATATGATTTTCTTGACATAAATTGGGTCTTTATCTGTTGGACATTGATATTATAGGAAAGCACTTTGACAAAACGACCATGTTGGCTATGATAGTTTAAATGGCTAGATAATAGAGTTCTAAAGAAGGATTGCTAGTGATATGGAAGAACAATTTGAAAAACTAGAGGAGACTGAATCTATGCATAAACTCGAGTTTGGGGGAAAATATATGGAATATATAAGCTAAAAAAAAATGTGTGTTGAGTTTTGTGGTGGGTTGAGGAGAAACACTCCCCATAAACACAAGCGTGAGATGGAGCGTAAAACGCACTCACCAACCATCTATAAAAAAATAAATAAATAAATAAATAAATAAAATAAAATATACAGAGTGACTAGTCTTGTTTCGGGGCCTTTGTTACTTGAGCAAGTACGCCCGAAGGGGTATCTTAAAACCTAGCGCCCTAAGGTCTTATATGGTCTGGGAGTCGTTGGTCGAAAGCTCGCTAAAGGGTAACACTGTGAGCCTAATGAGATGAGACATTGCACAGTCATTCACATATATATTAAAAAAGAAAAAAAGAAAAGTATAAGTATTCCATGTTGACTTTTGAATCCGGGTAAGTGTTTGAATTCAGTTGAAATAAGTACAATTGACGAGTTCTCCAGTTTACACTGTATGATGCCTACTAAGAAATTTATTATCTTTCATATTTTTGTCTTTCATGGGTTAGCATGGTTGTTGGACACACACGCACAGTATCAGTAATAACAGATTTAGATCCGTTGATTGTTGGGATATTGTTGATCTACTTTTGCAAGATGAATTAGCATGTTTACGTGATTTTTCTGAGGCATACGGATATACGCGAGCTCTTGAATTGTTGGAATTACGAACATATAAATATAAATAGTTTGTGTTTGCATGATGTTTAGTTTTGGTTGTGAGTTTATGTTTTGTCGCATGAGGACACGCAACATTTTAAGTTTGGGGGTATTTGATGAATGGGTAGTATACCCATGAATTGGATATATTTGGACTTAAGTTATTGCATTTTTAAGTTATTTAGTAGCATTTTTATTGTGTTTATATCTTGTTTTGCAAATTTGGAAGCTGGAGGGGGTAATTATGGGAAATTCAAGCAAATAATGGCAATTCGGTAATTATGGAGAAGTCCAGCGCCGGGGCGCTGGAATCTGTACTATCTACAGCGCTGGGGCGCTGAGCCTCGGCTGGAGTTGACTGGATTAGCGCGTTTGACTTTTGTTTGGACTTAATTTGGTTATTGGGAGCAAAAATAAAACCTAATTGGAGAAGGATTGTGGGGGGATATAAAAAGAAACTAAGTGCTGAAATAGGGGGATCTCTTTTTGGACTTTTATTCTGGGGAGGATTCAACAAGTTCTTTATTGCGGGTTACGCGAGATTGCTTGGAGATTAAGGATTGGCTACAGAGTTTATTCTTTTTCTCCTTATTTTTCATTTGTAATTCTTTAAGGATGATTTGTCAACAATTAATGGTTTTTATTTCCGAGATGAACTAATTCTTTCATTAAGATTTCAATTGAACCTTTTATGAATATAAAGTAGTTATTCACTCATTCTAATTGTTTATGTTGAAGTGAATTGTTCATCATGTTTTGACTTTATTGCTTAATTATTTGGCCAATAATTACCTTGTTATTCTAGAAGGAATTGGAAAAGGAATTCTAGGGTTAGAACTGGGCATGATGATATGTGACTTGATTATTTGCATAATTAGGTTTGTGAATTGAATGAAAATATCTTTTCACCGCATGTAACACATAGGGAATTGGAATTGGAAAGCGTTTAATTCAATTGTTTTGCATAGGAATATAACAAGATTAATCTGGATTAAATAGAAGTCAATTGATCACTTGGAAAAGGACGTTTGGCATTTGAGAATTCTTGTTAACAATTCAGTAGACATAGTAATTGGGATGAGTAGGTAACTGATTTATGGTTCATAATTGGGGATATTGAAGTCTTAAACTTTATCTATCGGAATTTATTTATTCAAACATTAGTTTATTTATTCGTTATTTTAGGATAATATCTTTTGGTGTTTAATTTTGTGTTAATAATTCAGAAAATCGTAATTTATTCTGTTTCAAATAAAATTGAATTGATATAGTATTAGTAGTTGGGATTTATTAATTAGAATTCTCTGTGGGAACGATACTCAACTTATCACTTTACTACTTGTTGACCACGTATACTTGCGTGTTGTGCGTAATTAGATTATACTCAACAATAATCATGACCGTAATATTACAAATGATGTGAAAATTAAAAGTCCTCATTGGCCCGTAGTGCATTGATGGACAGTTTTTGGTATGATTATGGCTATAGATTCTCTTCGGCCAAGGGAGCAAAGATAAATTGTTTTATGGCATGATCAGGATCGTTGATGAAAACACGATTATCTTTGGCCCGTAGTGCATGGATAATTCGTGGTCGTGATACTAAAGAATATCCTTGGCCTGTAGTGCAAGGATGATTTAATGATGTGGATTATTTATTGAGCTGAATCTCAGCGATAAAAGTGATGAAAAACTTTTTAAATCATAAAAGATAGTAGATTCTATTCTCTACTTGACTCTTTTAATGGATTGCTTGTTCCGTTGCAGTTAAACTTGATGTCTATTTTATTTTATCAATTTAACATTGTTGGAGGCTAACGATAATTTATTCTGCATTATCTTAGTCATAATATTTCTTACTGGGCTAGTTGAGCTCACCCTTTCTTTCACTGTTCTCTTCAGGAAATGAGAACATAGCAGGGACTAGTCGGGGAACGGAGTGACGGTCCAGAGGATAGCATTAGTAGTCCTCACTATTCTGTGAAATAGTGTATTAATAATTGTAATGAGGACTCTTTTTGAGTTTGTATAATCTCTAGTAGACAATAATTGTATTCAAACTCACAGTTATGTTTTGTCGTATTGTACACGACAGTTGTATTAGTAAGTTATATTTGAATTATGTACCATGTATCTGACGACCCAAGATGGGTGATGTATACCTAATTTTGGGGTCGTCACAAACATCACGAACTGGTGATACAAATGAATATCTTTGGTCTGTAGTGAAAAGATAAATATTTGATTCAAGATGTATATTGATTGATGTTACAGTGATAAAATATTGATGATGGACGTTTAAATCTTAGAAGATAATAGAATTCTTTCTCTACTTGACTCTTCTAATGGATTGCTGTTTCCACTGCAGTTGTTGATCTAAAACTTGTTGTCTATTATATTTTATCAGATTTTTCCCTGTTGAAGACTAATGATAAATTTTTGTATATTATCTTAGTCATAATATTCTTTACTGGGCTAGTTAAGCTCACCCTTTTCCTTTTTGTTCCATTTTTCTTCTCAAGAGGTGAGAACATAGCAGGAACTAGCCGGGGTATACAGTGATGGTTCAGGATAGTTGTATTAGTAGTCCTCACTATTTTGTAAAATAGTGTATCAATAATTATAATAAGGACTCCTTTTGAGTTTGTATACACTCTATTAGACAAGAATTGTATTCAAATTCACATTATATGTGTTGTCGTATTTTGCACGACAATTGTATTACTGAAGTTGTATTTGTTTCTGTACCATATATTTGGCGACTTAGAATGGGTGATGTATACCTATTTTGGGGGCGTCACATATTTGGTATTTATTTGGTTGGTCAGAGTATAGGGATAACATGTGACATGTCAATTAACCCTTGTTTTGTGGCAGTATTTGAAAATGGTATCCGAAAATTTTGAGATAAGCAATGAAGCACATGAGACCATTGAGTTACCAACGATCAATACCTAGGATAATGTCCATCAGGATGGCAATAATCCTCAGGAAAACAACAACGCTGACCAAATGATGAACAACGGGATGTTCAGAGGCTTTATGTAATTCATGCAACATCAGGCAAGAACGACTCCTGTTCAAAATGCAGGTGGAAACACTGGCAACTCTCGGACGGTCACCGCTAAGCAGTTTAAGGAGCAATTCATGCAACAACGGGAGAAGGCGGCTCCAGTTCATAATGCAGGAGAAAACAATGGCAACCCATGGTTGGTCACCGCTAAGCAATTAAAGGAGCTGGGACCATCAGAGTTTTTGGGAAAGCCAGAACCACTTAAGGCGAAGAAGTGGTTAAAGCAGATCACCAAGATATTTAATGTCTTGGGATGCTCAGAGGAGCAAAAGGTTCCATTCGCCACCTTTATGTTGCGTGAAGAAGGAGATCATTGGTGGGAATCTGTAAAACGTACCCAGACTGACGCACTCAAGATGTCTTGGGAGAAGTTCCAAGAGCTGTTCAACGACAAGTATTTTCCCGAAAGTATTCATCACATGAAGGAGGTAGAGTTTATCAAGCTGGAGCAAAATAATATGACCGTGTTGCAGTACGAGGCTAAGTTTGCGGAGTTGTCCCGGTTTGCATCCCATTTGGTCGATAATGAGGAGCGAATGACGCGAATGTTTTTGCGAGGTTTGAAACCCGATATACGTCAATACCTCATTTCTCACAAACTTTGTTTATATTCAGATATTGTGAATAGGGCTCAGTTAGTGGAGCGCGATAATGAGTTATCACAACCAAAAGGTAATGACCAGCAACACGATAATAATCATACCGGTGGCAACGGCCATCAGAACAATGATAACCATCGCGGGGGAAATTATCATACCAAGAATGGTAACCACTTCGTTGGTAATCATGGCCAAAATAATAAGAATGGACATTTCAAGAAGAGAAGGTTCAACAATGACGTAAAGACGTCGGTACCAGCACCTGTTTTAAAGGAAGAAGAACGACCACCGGTCGTATGTTTCAAATGCGGACAGGAGGGACACATCCGTCCAAACTGTGCGCAGCAGTCCAAAGCATGCTTTAATTGCGGAAGAGAAGGTCACCTAGCTCGATTCTGTCGTATGATGAAGTCAATTCCAGCTGGGATAATGATGCCAAAGGATGTCCCAGACAAGCCAAAGCCGGTAGTTTAAGAGAGAGCGTTTTTTTCTCTCGTGACGAGGAACCTGAATAAAATTATCACGGGTATGTTTGTCATAAGCTCTTACGAAGTCTATACCGTGTTAGATACCGGTTCTACTCACTCTTTTATTTCACTTAGTTGTGTTCAATGTTTGTACTTAACTCCGGAGAAGTTAAACTTTGATTTATCTATTGAAATTCCATTGAAACCTTCGTTACCTCCACTGTTTATAAATCTTATTTGATTCAAATCGACACTGTCACGTTACGTGTTGATCTTGTCTCTTTGAAAATACTTGCCTTTGATGCGATTTTAGGAAACAATTGGTTAACTACTCATTATGTTTTTCGTAAGGTTGTTAGCTTTCATATTCCTAACCAACCTATTATGCGAATTCAAGCAACCAAACCACTAAATTCAATCATTGTCATACCAAGCCATAAGTAAAGAGCCCCGATCCTTTTGTTGATGACTTCTTTGTGTGGAATGCACCGAAGCCAGACTTTCTGTAGGCGACGTCGTGAATGACGATAACAAGTTGATAGGTATCATTGTGAGGTGCTATCTAGGTTAAGGGATAGAAGTCATAGTTGGTATCAATGTGATGTGTTATCCAAGTCTTGGATGTGAGTAACAGTTTTGAATGATATTTTTATCATTAATAAATCTCTTGACGTATTCCTGAAGACTTCTTAGCCTACCCAGAGCGTGAAATCGAATTTTGTATTGACACCAGTACTAAACCCATTTCTTAAACCCTCAAATATTTTTTTCACCTAAAACGAACGTATAACGTGCCAAAGATGTTGGCTCGAGCTGTTGAAGATTACGATCGTACTATTCAATATCATCGTGGAAGAGCGAACGTGGTAGCTGACGTGTTGAGTAGAAGATCGTATGCGTTTACAAGTGCGATGTTGTTAACACAAAGACTCATTTCGTATAACTTGCAAATGATGAAGATAGAGTTAAAGACTCTAGGGACCCACGTGAAGATAACAAATATACGAGTAAAATTGACTTTAATCGATAAAGTTAAAGACGCTCAAGCTACATACCCGAATCTGATGAATGTGAAGAAGAAGGTTCAAGAGGGTGTTATTTTAGAAGCAAGAGTTGCTGAAGAGAGAAAATCTCAACCCTCGATTTAATTGGCCCATTTGAAATCCTCGATTGAGTAGGAACTGTGGCTTATAGACTCGTTTTACCGCCAAATATATTGCGTGTTCATAACGTTTTTTTTTCGTATCAATGTTACGTAAATATGTGTACGACCCGAACCACATTATTAATTTAGAACCGGACGAGATAGCGGATGATTTAACGTTTGAAGAGATACGTGTTACAATCTTGGATAAGAAGAATCGTATTCAACACTCAAAGGTTATATCTCAAGAGTTAGAATTTGAAGTGAAGTCAAGGTATCCTCACCTGTTTGGCATACCAGGTACGTACGTAAATTTCGAGGGCGAAATTCCATAAGGAGGGGAGATTGTAAAACCCCAGATTTTATAAATAAAGAATTAATTTTCTCGAAATAATTTTTTTATATTATGGTGTGAATTTGAGATAATATTATAGTTGTGGGTAATATTTATAAATTTTGCAAAGTATGCAAGTTGTTATATTATATTCGATTGATCAGGGAATATTCTTTGTGTCAGAAAATATTCGTACGACGGTACAATTATTGGTGGATCCCACAACAGAATTATTGTCGGATTGAGAAAACGACAAAAATATTTTATTAAAAATAACGGCGGAAGTTTTACCGTTGATACTGTTGAACTACTGGGTAGTAAAAGTACAGTAATACGCGTTGTTGCATAGTAGCACACGGTATTGATTATTGATATTTATGTGAGAAGTCGCTCAGTTTAATTCAATTATTGTCGATTAATAATATGAATTATTATAGCGATGATGACGTTTTGTTTTATTCGTATTATTAACGTAATAAAACGGAAACATCTTTTTATATAAAACAGAATACTTTATTAAAGTTATTCTATAAATAGAATATATTATATTTTATTATGCATAGTGTTGCATAGTATTTTGCATAGTGTTGCATAGTGTTTTGCATAGTGTTTGCATAGTAAAATGTTTTTATATAAATAGCATATATTATATTTTATTTAAAAGATTTTTCTTTAAATATGGACCGTCAGATTAAAGTAAAATAATCTGGACCGTTCATGGATTAGTTACTATGCATTCCATTTTCCTATAAATAGAAGCTCATTCCTTCATTATTTTCTTACGAATTCATTGAAACTCTAGAGAGAGAAATTATAGAGAGAAGCTATAGAGAGAAAATTATAGAAAGAAAGAAGAAGAGTGTTCTGCTACTTCACTACTTCTATATCCAGTTTTTGTTACGGTAAGGGGTGTTATTCTTTTTTATTCATGAAGAGAACTGTTGTTATTCCATTTCTTATCATTCTGTTGGAATAACCTGTATACGCGGGCTACCCTATACTTGGTGACATTCTTCTATCATTCTGTTGGAACATCCTGTCTGTGAGTTTTACGCCGGACCTGGTTCCGTCTTTATTATTCTGTCGGAATATCCTGTCTGTGCTATACGCCGGACCTGGTTCCATCATTTATTATTCCGCATTTATTATTCTGTTGGAACATCCTGTCAGTGTGAATTTCACCTGACCTGGTTCCGTTATTTAGTATTCTGTTGGAATAACCTGCCTGTGCGAAGTTCCGCATGCATGGTGATTTCTGTTGTTATTCCATTCTTTATTATACTCAGTTGGTTAAAGTTTTGACTTCTATACTCCATGAAATTAGTAGAATATCCTTGATATTTGCGCTTCATCCAGTATCTTTTCAGAAAAATATTCTTCTGAGCATTCTTGAATTTTACACCACAAAACAGTATCGTGTGGACAATTTGGACGTTATTGGTTCATGGACAAATTAATTCTTGAACTTGTTTTATTAAATTCTTATATCATTGTCATCATCCTCATGTTTATGTTACGTTGAAAGTCATCTGTGGCCTGTAGTGCATAGATGGACTTGGTATGATTATGACCAGGGATTATGCGGTGTAATCATGACCGTAATATTACAAATGATGTAGAAAAAGTCCTCATTGGCCCGTAGTGCATTGATGGACAGTTTTTGGTATGATTATGGCTATGGATTCTCTTCGGCCGTAGTGCAAAGATAATTATTTTATGGCATGATCAGGACCGTTGATGAATACACGATTATCCTTGGCCCGTAGTGCATGGATAATTCGTGGTCGTGACCCTAATGAGTATCCTTGGCCTGTAGTGCAGGGATGATTTAATGATGTTGATTATTTATTGAGCTGAGCCTCAGCGATAAAAGTGATTAAAAACTTTTTAAATCATAAAAGATAGTAGATTCTATTCTCTACTTGACTCTTTTAATGGATTGCTTGATCCGCTGCTGTTAAACTTGATGTTGTTATATTTTATCAGTTTAATACTGTTGAAGGCTAACGATAATTTTTTCTGCATTATCTTAGTCATAATATTTCTTACTGGTCTAGTTGAGCTCACCCTTTCTTTCACTGTTCTCTTCAGGAAATGAGAACATAGCAGGGACGAGTCGGGGAACGGAGTGATGGTCCAGAGGATAGCATTAGTAGTCCTCACTATTCTGTGAAATAGTGTGACAATAATTGTATTGAGGACTCCTTTTGAGTTTGTATGATCTCTAGTAGACAATTATTGTATTCAAACTCACAGTTGTATTTTGTCGTATTATACACGACAGTGGTATTAGTAAGTTGTATTTGAATTCTGTACCATGTATCTGACGACTCAAGATGGGTGATGTATACCTAATTTTGGGGGCGTCACAGTAAGACCCCAACTTTTATGAATAAAGATTAATTTTTCTCGAAATATATTTTTGAATATTATGGTGTGGATTTGATATAATGTTATAGTTATGGGTATTATTTACAAAATTTTCAAGGTAAGTAAGTGGTTATATAATATTCTATTGGTCGGGGAATATTCGTTTTAGCATGTAATATTTGTACGACGACACAATCATTGGTGGACCCCACAACAAAAGTATTGTCGTAGTTAGAAAACGACAGAATTATCTTTTTATAAAAATAACGGCAAAAGTTTTACCGTTAAACTGTTGAACTACCCGATGGTAAAAGTACAGTAATACGCGTGGTTGCATAGTAGTACACAGTATTGATTATTGATGCTTACGTGAGAAGTCACTTAATTATACTCAATTATTGCTACAGTAATTGTTGCATAATATCTTTCATATTATTGATTCAATAATTGTCACAGTATCATCTGCATAATATTTTATATTATTAAATCAATAATTGAGACGACAAAGTTATTCATATTATTATTTGCAATATTGACAATGTCTAGAAGTTCTGTCAAGGAGAGGTTTGGTCACCTAATTGCGCGCCAATAAGGAGAAATCTATATCGGAAAGCCCCTTCTTTCCTGGGAACGACCTGGTTTTTAAATATTATGAGTTATAATATTAATAATGAATAAGTTCGTGTTGATTAAAGATGAAATTGATAGCTCCATTGTGTTGGGATTATTAGTGTTAGTAGAAATCGACATCTATTTTGATAATAATGGATGTCTGGAGGTTATATTGACCAATCGGGTAGTTAATCGGATAAATGAGCAATTAATTGCTATTAATTCACATGCTTATAACTATTTGTTCACATGTGTGTACTATTGATTCACATGCATGTACTATTAGGGAAAATGGTGCAAGATTGATAATACTTGTATGACTAAATTAAAAATGGAGGTATAGATGAAGGTACTATACTGTAATTATTTTTTTCACATGATTGTACTATTGATTCACATGATTGTATTATTGATTCACAAGATGTACTATTAGGGGAGGTGGTGCAAGTTTGATAATACTTGCAGGACTAAATTAAAAATGAAGAAAAAGATGAAGGTATTATATTGTAATATTTCGAGCCCCAAAACGTGCAATTATCAAAACTATATTTTTCTATAAATAGAAACTCATTCTTTTTTCATTCTCACCAATTCATTAAGATTCACAAGAGCATTTATAGAGAGAGAAGCTTTAGAGAGAAAGTAGAAGAGAAGTCTGCTACCTCACTATTCCAGTATCCAGTCTTCTTCTGAGTTAAAGGGATATTATTTTGTTCAGTATTCATAGGAATAATATTTTATTCCATACTCTGTAGTATGTGAGTAATATTATTTCGTCTCGTATTCTTGATTATACCATCATTCGGTTAAAGTATTGCTTCTATATTTCGTGAAATTAGTAGAATATCCTTGAAATTTGCGCTTCATCTAGTATAGCTTCACAAGGATATTTTCTGCATATTCTTGTTAAATTTTAAGTTTTTCATGCCGGAGTACTGTCCATGAGTACTATTCATTTATACGGTACTATTCAAAAAAGTACTATTCACGGATATTATTCACAAAGTACTATTTACGAGTACTATTCACAAAGTACTATTTATGAGTACTATTCATAAAGTACTATTCACGTTATACTATTCACGGGGTACTTTTCACTCGGGTACTATTCATCTGGAGTACTATTCATAACAAAAATTGATTTCTTTTCAGTCCAAATCATTTTTGATACATTATCATTCTTGAATTTTACTCCACAAAGCAGTATCATGTTGACAATTTGGACAATATTGAATTCTAGATAAATTAAATTATAAATATTTAAAAATTTATCCTTGAACTTGTTTTATTGAATTCTTATATCATTGTCAGCATCTTTATGTTTATATTATGTTGAAAGTCATCCGTGGCCTGTAGTGCATAGATGGACTTGGTATGATTATGACCATGGATTATTCGGTATAATCATGACCGTAATGTTACAAATGATGTGGTAAAAGTCTTCATTGGCCCGTAGTGCATTGATGGACAGTTGTTGGCATGATCATGACCATTGATGAATACACGAATATCCTTGGCCCGTAGTGCATGGATAATTTGTGGTGGTGATACTAAAGAATATCCTTGGCCGTAGTAAAGGGGTGATTCGATGATGTGAATTATTTATTATGCTGAGTCTTAGCGATAAAAGTGATGAAAAACCTTTTAAATCATAGAAGATAATAGATTTTATGCTCTACTTGACTCTTCTAATGGATTGCTTGTTCCGCTGCAGTTAAACTTGATGTTTGTTATATTTTATCAGTTTAACACTGTCGAAGGCTAACGATAAATTATTCGGCATTATCTTAGTCATAATATTTCTTACTGGACTAGTTGAGCTCACCCTTTTGCTTTCATTGTTTTCTTCAGAAAATGAGAATGTAGCTGGGACTAGTCGGGGAACGGAGTGACGGTCCAGATGATATCATTAGTAGTCCTCACTATTCTATGAAATAGTGTGATAATAAATGTATTGAGGACTCAATTTGAGTTGAATACTGTCTAGAAGACAATATTCGTATTAAAACTCTCAGTTTATGTTTTGTCGTATTTTACACGATAGTTGTATTTGAATTTTGTACCATGTATTTGGCGAGTCAAGATGGGTGATGTATACCTATTTTGGGGGCGTCACATTCACAATATCAGATTCTAACTCTCAAGGTAGTATGTTAACATTCTCGTTTAAAGTTCGTATTTTCATTAGTAACCTTACTAATAACTCCAATACATTCATGCTTTCTTATGAATCATATAAGGTTACGGTCTATTCATGCATTTCTAAACCATACCAACATGCTTGCAAAGTCAGCATATAAACATGGTATACATACATATCAAGTTCCTTCCTAAAGTTCTAAATTCATTTAAACTACACACTGTGTTAATTATGTAGGCTAATCTAGTAAAACATGCTCTTATTAAGGTAATATACTTGTATATACCCATTACACATGTTTGCATGCTAGTTTAAGTCATAATAATTGATCACACTTAGCAGAATTTTAAAATAGAACTTAAACCTGAACTCAGCTGTGCCTCAGTGTTAATCAGGCGCAGCTGCGCCGTGTCTGGTTAGAGCCAGGAACAGTCTGCGTCGGCAGAAAACTAGCCCAAACACAGAAATTACTTACGAATTCGATTCTAAACAAGTATGTGTCAATTTCAACATGCTATTATAGTTATATAACAACTATATAACCATTACCCAATCCTTATTATCATCTAATTCCACCTAATTAAGAATTTGAGAATTAAAGAATAGAAATTTAACATAAACTAAAAATGAAGAACAAGAAAGAGTTTTATACCTTTGTAATTAGCTTGGTAAATCAAACCTTTTCTACTGATATGTATACAATCACTCACTCTATCTAAGATTTCAATTCCATTCCTTAGCAATTCTCAGCAATAGAAATTAGAAGGAGATGGGTTGTATTTATAGGGAAACAAGAACACAGACAATGCATATATATATATATATATATATATATATATATATATATATCAAGTTAAACCAAAGAGAATGTTAGATTACATGATGATTAAGAGAGAGTTGGTAAATGGTAGTTGATTTACATCATTATGCACACTCCCTTGTTCATCATTGACATCTAGGTTGCTAGCTTGAGCTTGGAAGAAGAAAAAGGCATAGGCCTTAGCCTCTATGTGATTCACGTGGCTGAGAAAATGAGCAAATGGGACACTAGTTTTGGGACAAGCCAATTAACTCAGCACTCTTGCAACATTAGACCATATACTTATACACAACTCTTATTCTTATGCTATATTGTATACACATATCAACCATACATTATAACTTAGTGCCACAATATGATTTACATATTTAATATTTCAAGGTAGTAGATGTAGTATGGAAATGTAACATACATATGGTACATGTATAATTTTATCACACCTGTATACTTTATTAAAAATAATAGCTTACAATATGTTCATGATATATTATTTTAATATATACCCACATACATCTTGTCACATACACCTTCATGATGTATCCATACCATATAGTTTTAATAAACTTAATATATGGTTACTATATATAGCCACATAAATGTTACACTACACTATATACTTCAGTTGTATTTTATATTTTTAATCATTGCTCACATGCACATAACAATCAATATAATCTTATTGTATTAATAACTTATTTGTTTTATGTCAAATAAATATATTATTCATTTCCTTGATTAATTACCACCAACATAAATAAATCCATTCTTCCTTGATTAATGTATTTATGGATCTCCATAACCATTAATTATCTATATAATTCTTATTATATTTATAGACATATTGCTAACAATAATAATCACATATTATTAGTTAATTACCATTATCAATTAATGATAATCCCTTCGTCGAACATAACTCACTTTATTCCATGGTTTATTAATGTCACACATATCACATAATTGTTTCATTTAATTTCTAAAGTAGAAAAAATAATTTTCTCCAACTGACCATTGGTGTAGCTGCGTCAGTTTGTACTGCTGGGACGGCGTAGCTGCGCCGTACCCTGACAGTGCCAAGACTGGTTTAGCTTCAAGCTCGTGCCAACTTTCATCGCTAAACTCATTTTATACGACATGAATTAATGTCCACAAGAGTGATATTGCAAATCTAAGAGTGTATTCATTACTTATCATAAAAATCCTAAAAATCATATATTCACGGAAAATAAATAATAACTGTTTTTATTACAAAATTTATTATAAGAATATAATCTATAATGATCAATAGTAATAAATAATTTTTATTTATCATATATATGCATATACTTTACTTTGCACATATTCTCACCTTTATATAAAAAAATTTACATGCAAAATTTCTTATTTAATTATATTGAAAATATTGGGTTATTACAAATACAATCATGAACTGATATGAAAAAGCTATTCTTGGAGAGGTATTTTCCTGCATCGAGAGTGGCTAACATAAGGAAGAGATGTGTCGAATCAGGCAGTTCAATGGAGAGAATCTCTTTGAGTATTGGGAAAGGCTAAAGAGGTTTTGTTCCAGCTGTCTAGCTCACGGAATTGATGATCATCACTTTATCCAGTACTTCTATGAGGGGTTGCTACCAATGGATAGAAGCATGATTGATGCTGCAAATAGAGGAACACTGATAGAAAAAACTCCAGAAGATGTGAAGAACTTAATTGCAACCATTGCAGCCAACTCACGACAGTATGGAACTAGAATGGATCATACACCTCAAGGGTAAATAGGGTAAGCACTAATCATATTGAGCAATAGATTTCTGAATTAACTACTTTGGTTCGACAAATGACTATAAGGAATATGCAAGTTGTAAAGGAGTGTGGAATTTGCTCAATGTCAGGGCATACCAGTGATGCTTGTCTAATATTGCATGATGATGAAACTTTGCAACAAGTCAATGCCGTGGGGATATTCTTAGGACATCATCAGGATCAATATGATCATTGGGTAAAAACTCACAATTCCAGATTGAGAGATCATCCCGACTTGAGTTGTGAAGTACCTACAAATTTTAGAACATCCCTTGAAGAGATGCTCAAAGCATTTATGACTCAGACACAATCTTTCACCCACAGTTTGGGGAATCAGATGAGTCAACTTGCTACTAAAATTAGAAGGTTGGAATCTCAAGGCTTAGGGAGGTCACCCTCTCAAACTATTGAGAACATAAGTGTAATTACCTTGAGATGTGAAGATGAGGAGCAATCGGAGACAGTGCTTGCTTCAGAAACGGGCATAAGTGCTAAGTGTGACAATGAAGTGAACATGGAAATAATTTGATAAGTTCTGCAGATCTTTACAAAGAAGATATAAATGATACATCTGTGCAAACAGTAAAAACACTGAAAGATAAAAACCATGGAATCTTAACCATGGAATTGGATGATGCAAATGTCCAGTTCGACATATATGAGGCTAAGAGATATCTTGGTAATGTTAATTCTATTTTTGCTATTGATGTTGTGGACTATTCAGTGCAGGGATCTTTTGATGACATACAAATATACAAGGAGGATTTGAGGGTTGGAAATGGGGCAGCTGGGCAGAATCAAGATCTAAAGGATGTTCCTAATGAATTGAAACTGTTACTATTCCACTTGAGGTACACAAGTCCAATTACATAGGCTAAGAGAGACATGATACCGAGCTACATACGTTAAACAAGGGCAGCTGCTTCGGAGGCAACCCAAGAACTCAGATTTGATTTTTCTATCCCTTTACTTTTTAGTTTTTTTTTAGTAGCATGTAGTTTCTTTCTTCTTTGCATGATTTTCTTTCATTGGGGACAATGTAAGGTTTGAGTGGGGGGTGGGAGTATTTATTTAAGGGACATTGATCCAATTTTGACGGGGAAGTTGAAAAAATGTGGTGCCTTTTGAAATTTTTTGAAAAATTTGGGTTCCATGATTCTATTTGCCTATGTGTTCAAAGGTTAAAAGTCAGAGATTGAAAATCAATGCTAAAATTTCAGAATCTGGTTAATGTTTAATTGGTTAATAAATAATGAAAACTAAGTCATGATCCATAGTAACTGATTTGAATTGAATTTGTGATACATGAGTACTTGAATATGAGAAGTATGCTTATTTGGCTAAGTTATTCGTGGAGTTGTCTATGTGCACTGATTTAATGACTTAGAACTGTTTAACCTGCTTTTGTTTTGCAGAACCATGTGGAGAAAGTTTTAAAAATGATGAATGAGAAAAAAAAAAGTGAAGCAAGAAAAGAAAATATGATGATTAATCTGCTTTAAATGTCTATTATACGAATTAATTGGGTATCCAACTGTAACACCTCAAACTCGCTACAATGCCGGAGTGCCACACTATGCAAGCCCAAAGACCCGCAAAGAATTAATATCAATAACTCAGCATAAACGAAAACATAATAATAAGACTAACTTGAAACCAAACAGTCTTTCATTATCAAAATTACACTAAGATTCAACAACTAAATATTAAAAACATAACTTTAGAGACACGACTCCATTCAACAGAAGTCTTATCATAATTCTAAATATTCCTAAACTTCTTAAACAAAAATATCTTCTGATCATCCACAAAAGTGCCACAATGCTCGGCTCTTAACAAGTATCTTGTAAATTTTTTATAAGGGCGAGTGATGAACCCCAACAAACTTTACTATTTAGGCTGATCAAGTACAATTTGCAAAACAAAATAACTTTTAGAATTCAATATAAATAATAAACATACTTTTTGAAAATAATATTTTCTTGTTTGATAACAATAGTCAATATTATACATTCAAAACCAAAATTAATAATCATAAAACATAATTCAAAAAAGATTTCAATATGTTTAATAAATAATTTCAATATGTTCAATATATTCAATGTTTCTTTTAATCCACAGCCCCGATGACCTAAGGTTACAACAATCCTGTAACACGACCCAATAGTTTGATAATGTCATTGATACGCCCCCTTCTAAGGTATCTTATCATGCACGCGCCCTGAAAAGCGATTCCCGAAGGGTATCTAAAGGTGTGCGCCTTAGTAGGTCCTAAATTATTTCAAAACTAGCATAAACACTAATAGGTTTTGTACATAGTCGGACTGAGGTTTCTAAAATACTTTCTTAATATTTTCTATATTCAAAAGTATTTCTCGTACGAATCTTCAACTCTTGCTCTCTTGGAAGATTCTTCTTTCAAGTTATCCTTCAGTTTTACAATCTCCTTCATCAGCTGCTCATTCTCTCCCTCTGTGTGAACCAGCTTCCATTCCACATTAATGAGACGTTCATCAAGATCCTAGATCTCATCGTCCTTCTGTGTCATCGAAGTCTTACGTTCAGCTACTTGCTCCTCCAACTCCTCAACTCTATCCTGAAGCTCAATGTTATGATCGTATACTTCGTCATACATTTGAGCTGCAATAGAGTTTGGTGGAAACTCTTCCTCATTTTCATCCTCATCCGTCTGTGGCAGCTCTACGGGGTCTTCCTCATCCGTCTCTACCACATTCTCATCATCAGGTATACCCTCCTACTTCAACTCTGGGGCATAACCAACCACTGTGACCAACATAGATGACTCCCTTAGCACTAGTTGTTCCCAGATAACCTGAATATCTCTAGGCTCCTCCTCTTTAGGCATCTGAGGTCTCTCCTCCCTAGTCTGACTGGATTCTCCCACATTAGCCATCCTGACAAAAAAAAATTTAAGTCTTTTTTAATTACTAATTATCACTACTCAACACCCACGAGCACATAGGTTGTAACCACATAAGCACATAGAGTGTTTTATTATTTCTTCCTTAAAACTCGATAAGAGTTTATCACCATTATCTTTTCAACCTCCTATAAGGTTACTTCTTAAGGTTTTTCCCTACCTAAGGTTTATAACCTAAAGCTTTGATACCAACTTGTGACACCTCCAAATCTGGGTACTTCATTCGTACTGGATTTGGTGTTCACTATCCAAACATTCATTTCTAACTACCCAAATTCAATAAAATTCAAACAATAAATTTTCCCATTAAAGGGTTACATAATTAAATCCAATAAAATCCCAGGTTGTCTAACCTTAAATCATTCATCAAATGCGGAAAGTTAAATAAATTACATCACAATAATTAAAACTAAGTCTGAAGACATAAATCTCAACAAACTAACAAATCTTCAACACTAGTTCATTTTGCCTTTTCCTTTAATGGTAGTTGGCTCATCAACCTTCTCAATTTTAGCTGCAATGGTTATATATGCAAGAGTGAGAAAAATAAATGCGCACTTGAAGAGACACAATAACTGGAAATGAATAAACTCAATTGAATTGAATAACATTTCTTAACATTGAATGCAAGGTTATCTTTTAATGCAATAACATGGGTAAGCCACACTTTTAATGCAATAACACAACTCTTCAGTTATCACATAATTTACTTATTACTTAATAATAATTTTCATATTTGGTAGTATAACAACACCATAATATGATAATTTACATTTTAATAGTCATAACACTACACTTTATCAACAATTACGGAATTGTATAATTAAAATTAATTTTCTGGGCCAAACTGCTAACTGGCACTGCAGCGCCCCAATTTGTATTGAGGACCGGTGCTCTAGCTCTGGTCTGGCGCTGCCGCGCTCAACTTAGGCCGTGACACAGTTCCAGGCATACAATGTTCGCGAAGAGCACAAAATAAAGCCAAATTGGCCTACAATCTACTTTCTAACAACCAAATTAACATATATAAAATGAATAAACTTTACAGAAACATAACTTAAAGTTTGTAACATGTTTCTAATCATATAAACAGCATAAAAATCAAAATTTCAACCTTTAAATTCTCTATTTTTGCTATTTCTTCACTTTTTAACATTTTAGTGAAACTAATTACTGTAAATTTATGTTACAACCAAAATAGTCTATTTAAATCATGTTGTTTTCATTTCTTCATGTATTTTCATAATCAACAAACAATTTATACATTACAACATGAAGTGAACACTAATTTTAGTATACAATAAGCCATATTCATGTATTTTACATTGTACACTCACTGTAAATATAATCTCTTCATATATATTATACTTTCATGGATTAAACTAATCTAAATCATATATAAACCACACAAAAATAGTTTATGTTTACTAATTAACATATGTAAACCATATTTTCCATAATTATAATAGAATTCAAATTATAGAGAAAAATAATTTTTTCAAGGAGAAACAATAAAGAGAGTAAACTGATAATTGAAAATTAGATTACTACCTCAAATTTCTTGTTCGAACAACACAGATGATAGCAACCTCCTTTGATTTTCTCAAACTCACAAAAATTCATCTCTTCTCCCTTCTCTCTTTTCTCTTTGTTTTCTTCTTTCTCTCTTCTCTGTTCTTTTTTAGTATTAGGCTTAAACTTAACGTAAAAAGAAACAGACGCAAAATAAAAAAATTGACATATAATAATAACACTACTTAATATTTATCAGTTATGTTTATTTTAAATTCAAAAGCTACTAAGGCTTGTTTGGTAAAACCCATTTAAAGTTAAAGACTTAAAATCCTTAAGCCTTGTTTGGAAAAACTAAATTAAAATTCTTTTGATTTATTTTAATTGTTCAAAAGTGGCCGAGGAAGAGGTGCATGCAAAGAAGGCCAAGATGGGAGAAATGGATTGTGCCTTCCACACTTGCAATGAACAGAGCTTAGGATTAAGTTATTTATTATCCACTCCAGTTCGAGGACTTACCTTGGTAAATGATGGATTGTAGGATGATATTCTGTATCATGGAAGAAGAACGCAGAGAAGTTTTTCGACGTCTTAGTAGGTCGTGATAGGAATAGTATGAGTTATGTGAATATTTATGGTAGTTAATAATGTAAATTCTAGTGTGGATATATGCAATGGAATATGATGATTTAATCCTGAAGATTCTTTATCTCGGGATAGTTGATGTAAATAGCAGTGATCCTATCGTTCCATGTTTTGAAAGTTATTAATGGATAAAATATTAATGTTTATTTAAGATGTTATTTGTTAAGTGATAATCTTAAAATGTTTAAGTTAAGTCTTAAATACTTAAGAATTGAGTAATGATCTAATAAACGTATATTATAAATAGAAAATGTCGCCAAGAAGACGTCCAACTCGTCAACAAGATTAGGAAGGATCCACGAACAACAACAACGACAATGCCAACGCTAATCCTATTCAGCAGTTGGTAAGCCTGTTAGCTGGAGTACTTGTGAATCAGCCGTAAGCTCAAGCTACCTTATTTAAGGATTTCAAGGAGGTAGGACCAGCCAGAGTTTAGGGGATTCATGAATCTGGTCGAAGCTCAGACTTGGATTATGGAAATGGAGAAGGTATTTAGCGTTGCAAGGGTCAACGATGATCAGAAGACCGCCTTTGCAGCATTTATGCTGATGTAAGAGGCTAGCTACTGGTGGCAAGAGAACAAGGTTAGAGGAGGACATGGTGTGATCACATGGGATAGGTTTAAGGAGATGTTCTTTAAGATGTATTTCCCAATGAGCTCTCAGAACCAGATGGAGGTTCAATTTCTTTAGTTGAAGCGGGGTAACATGACGGTTCCAGAATATGCCGCGAAATTCAATGAGTTGGCTAGGTTCACAACTTATTATGTGAATACAGATGAGAGGAAAGCTAGGAGATTTGAAAAAGGGTTGAAGCCATGGTTATACAACAAGGTGTCAATGTTCCAATTGAACACTTTTGCGAGAGTATTGGAAAAGGAAATCATTACAGAAGGTGAAAGAGATGCTCTGACCATGTATAATCAATAACAAAAGAAAAAGAAGAATGAAGGTGAGAACAACAAAGCTAGTGGCAACAATAGTGGTGGTGGCCATAGTCAGAAGAGGAAGTGGAATGATAATATATGTATACTGGGAATCAGCAAGGAAGTCAGAAGAAGAAGATTGAGGCTTGTCCTACCTACAAGAAGAATCACCTAAGGGTATGCAAGAAAGAGAAAATGGCTTGCTACAATTATGGTAAGGAAGGCCACATAGCGCCAAATTTCCCTAACCCTAAGAAGGGCTCTTGTTTCCCTTGTGGGTCGAGGGATCATCTGGCTAGGGATTATCCTAAGAAGACAACGAGAGGAGCAGGAGCAAGTGGAAGTAAGGAAAACAACAGTGGTAGCACTCTGACTATCATATGACTGATGCCATCAAACCGATCCACCGCCAGAACTTTTAACATGACCGTGCAAGATGTTGTGCAGTCACGAGATGTGGTGTCAGGTATCATTCCGATCAATAATATTAATGCTTACGTATTATTTGATTCAGATGTTACTTGTTCATTTATATTCGACGATTTTGCTAAGAATTTGAATTTGCCTAAAGAGGAATTAGAATACCCTTTAAACATAGAGATTGCAAATAGGGAAGTAATTCCTTTTTAGTTTATACACAAGAACTCTAGGGTGGACATTAAATGCCATGAAATGATTGTAGATCTAATCCCGATTAAACTTGGGGAATTTGACATCATTTTGGGAATGGATTGGCTATTCAATTATGGGGTGATAATTGATTGTCAAAGGAAGTATGTAAACCTTATGACTCCGTCAAAGTTGGTATTTTATGGTAGCAAGTTGCCTATAAAAGCGAGTTGTCTGACGACAATGTAGGCCAAGAAGTTGTTGAGACAAGGTTGTGTAGGATATTTAGCTTACATAGTCGATACTCGAAGGGAGAGTACGAAACTAGAAGAGATACCAGTCATTAGAGACTTTGGCGATGTATTTTCAGATGACTTGCCAAGACTTCTGCCAGACAGGGAAGTAAAATTCATGATCGACTTGGTACCAAGAACTGCCCTAATATCGAAGGCCCTGTATCGTCAGGCTCTAGTGGAGATGAAAGAATTGATGGTGCAACTACAAGAACTTTTAAACAAGAAGTATATCCAATCGAGCGTATCACTATGGGGAGTGCCGATATTTTTTGTTAAGAATGAAGGATGGGTCGATGTGACTTTGCATTGATTACAGAGAATTAAACAAGGTCACAATTAAGAATAAGTATCCATTGCCAAGGATTGACGACCTGTTTGACTAGTTGAAAGGAGCTAAGTATTTCTTGAAGATAGATTTAAGATGTGGGTACCATCTGTTGAAAGTGAGGAAAAAGGATGTACCAAAGACAGCGATCAGGACTCGTTATGGTCATTACAAGTTCCTGGTGATGTTATTTGGTCTAATAAATGCACCTGCAACATTTATGGACCTAATGAACAGGGTGTTCAAATCGTTTTTTGGATAAATTTGTGGTAGTGTTTATCGATGATATTCAGGTATATTCTAAAACCAAGGAAGAACATGTGGAACATTTGAAAGTGATATTGGAGGCATTAAGAAAAGAGAAGTTGTATGCCAAGTTTTCAAAATATGATTTTTGGATATAGCGAGTGCAATTTCTTAGGCATGTGATTGAAAATGACGGGATTTCGATAGATCCATCTAAAGTTGAAGATGTGATGAACTGGGATCAGCCAAAGACACCGTCGAAAGTAAGGAGTTTTCTAGGACTGACAGGTTATTATAAAAGATTTATTCAAGATTTTTCTAAAATCGTGACTCTACTGACAAATTTGACTAGGAAATCGGTGAAATTTGTCTCAACGAAGAAGTGTGAGGAAAGTTTCCAAGAACTGAAGAAGAGGTTAAGTTCGGCACCAGTGTTGTCTCTCCCTGACAACACGTGAAATTTCTTGGTGTATAGTGATGCATCGCATAAAGGACTAGGTTGTGTGCTTATGTAGAACGACAATGTCATTGCGTATGCGTCTTGACAACTGAAGGTTTATGAGAAGGGGTATCTGACCCATGATTTGGAATTAGCCGCGGTAGTGTTTGCTTTGAAGATCTGGAGACATTATCTCTACGAGGAGAAGTGTGAAATATATACAGACCATAAGATTCTGAAATATATTTTTAACATAGATGGATTTGAACATGCGTTAGAGGAGATGGTTGGAGTTAATAAAGGATTATGACTGTGAAATTTTATACCATCCGGGTAAAGCGAATGTTGTTGCCGACAACTTAAGCAGAAAGGGTCGAGAGAAATTATATATGTTAACCGCTCAGGAGGAACTAATCTCAGCAATGGCGAAGCTAGAGTTGGTGGTGAAATATCATAAGAAGTCGGACGAAAAACTATTTTAATTGGGAGCCGATCCAACCTTGGTGGATAAGGTTAAGAAAGCACAACCCAAAGATGAGGAATGTGAGAAAATTAGGAAAAGAATATCTGAAGGTAATGAATGAAAATTCAAGATTGATAACGAAGGAATGTTGAGATTCGAGGGAAAAATTTGGATTCTGCCAGTATAAGAGGTTAAAGAGGACATTTTAGACGAGAATTATAGTTCAAGGTATTCAATTCACCTGGGAGTAAAAAGATGTATTAGGATCTACGACAACATTTCTGGTGGCCGAATATAAAAAGAGATGTTGCTGAGTGTGTTGTAAAATGCTTGACATGCCAGAAAGTCAAAGTCGAGTATCAGAGACCGAGTGGATTACTACAGTCGTTGGAAATATCGGAATAGAAGTAGGAACATATCACAATGGATTTTGTGGTAGGTCTTCTAACGACTCAGAAAGGTTTTGACGCAGTTTGGGTTATCGTGGATCGATTGACGAACTCAACACATTTCTTACCAATTAAGGTCTCATTTAACTTAGATCAGTTAGCGAAATTGTATGTGAAGGAAATTGTTTCAAGGAACGATGTTCCAGTGTCTATAGTCTCTAATCGAGATTCGCATTTCACATCGAACTTCTCGAAGCGACTACAGGAATGCTTGGGAACGCAGTTAAGAATGAGTACGACATATCATCCTCAGACAGACGGGCAGAGTGAAAGAACAATACAGACATTAGAGGATATGCTAAGAGCTTGTATAATGAACTCTAAAGGAAATTGGGATAATCATCTACCGTTGGTGGAATTTTCTTACAATAACAGCTACCACGCAGGTATTGGCATGCCACCTTACGAAGCTTTGTACAACAGAAAGTGCAGAACCTCATTATGATGGGATGAGATTGGTGAACACTAATTACTAGGACCAGAATTGGTACAAAAAACCGTCAATATTTTCAGGATGTTTAAGAAAAGATTGATAGGTGCTTAGGACAGACAGAAGAAATATGCCGATCAACATCGACAGAATCGAGAATTTCAATTTGGTAGTTTCATTTTCTTGAAAGTATCTCCCTAGAAAGGAAAAATCAGATTTGGCAAGAAGGGAGGAAAATTGAGCCCAAGGTTCATTGGACCCTTTGAAGTATTAAGGAGAATTGGTGAAGTTGCCTATGAGGTAGCCTTACCTCCGACATTAGGACATATCCATAATATTTTTCATGTTTCTGTGTTACGACCGTATAAGCCTAATTACAAGCATGTTATAGAATATGAACCCTTACAATTTGAGAAAGACTTATCTTATGAAGAGGTTACTGTTCAGATAGTTGACAGGAAAGAACAAGTACTCAGAAATAAAGTAATACCTTCTGTTAAGGTAATCTGGAGAAACCATAATGCAGAAGAAGCTATGTGGGAACTCGAAGAACAAATGATGAAAAATTACCCTCATTTATTTGCTTAATATATGTGTAGCGATTCTGGGGGACATAATCTTTGTAAGGGGGAGAATGTAACAGGAAGGATTAATTGAGTTGTAATTATAGGGACATAATCCTTTTAAGAGGGAAAAGATGTGACGAACCAGACTTTTGTAATTAATATTAAATATTTATTGAATTAAATAAATATTTTTGTTGATTTATTTATTGAGTTAAATAAATATTTGATGAAATTGGTGTATATTAATTTAATTAAGTGTGTCAAATTAATTAAATTAATGAGAAATAATTTTATAGTTCGAAGTTATAATTTATTTAGAAGTATTAAATTAATCGAGTTGTTAATAATTATAATGTTGTTATAATTAATTTAATAATTAATTAGAGGTTTAGCGATTTGTCATAATTAATAAATGAGAATTTTTAATTGTGTCATAATTTGATTTAATGAGTAATGTTGCCTTACATTTTAATTAAATTTAAATAATAGTATTTGATTAATTAAAGTGTATCAAATAAACTATGTAATAAACAAGTTAATTAAAATAAACTAAAAGGAGTTTTTAAAAGCTAAACCAAACATGGCCTTAAGAGCATGGGATCAGTTAAAGCCATGATGCACTTAACTAATACCCATGTTGTGCCAGTTATTAGTACGTGTTATATTATATTATCATCTTTACTTTCACGTATTTTATTTCCTAAGACCTAAGCCCGAGAAAATAGAGAGAAAAAGAGAGTTTTGATAGAATTGAGTTTGGGGAAGAAGATTTGAAGAGTCATAAGAGGGTTTCCTATCATCTAAACAAGAATCAAAGGGTGAGATTTCAAATTACCATCTTTGTTTATTTTGTTCTTGAGTTTTTCCATGAAAACATATTTTAGTTCTGTGTAATTGTTGAAAAGTTGTTTATAATTTGTTAGTATGCATGAATAATATAATATGTGATGTTATAAACAATTTTTGGGCGAATCAATCCATGAAATTTTGGTTAAAAGGAAGTTTTGAGTTTACAGTGACATATATATATGATTTTGAAGTCAAAATTATAGTTTTTGTTGATGATTTGTTAGAATAATGGTTGTTTATGTTATTAGATGGATATAATTTGTTATATGTGGGTTGAAAACGATTTTTGGTATGAATTGACTCATGAAATTATTTTTTACAAAAGAAGTTTGAGTTTTGTTATAAAATGAACAAAAAGGCTTATTTTAGAACCTAAATTAGTGTTCAATCCATGTTGTAATCTGTAAAATGATGATTGATTGTGTTAATATGTTTAAATACAAAAACGATACATGTTATACGAACTGATTTGATCAAGAAATGAATCTGTGGTGAGATGATTCGCTAAGGATATCTAAAATGAGGTTCTTAGAAAGAACATGAATTTAAAGGGGTTAAATATGATGAATATTGTTGTTTTGTTGTTTAAAATTGATGTATGCATGCTTGGTAACAATTATGTGAAGTTTATGTCTTCTGGGTTTGTTAAATCTACCGATTATATGTGAAATTCACGAATTTTGGTATGATGAATAGTGCAATCGCAAACTAAAGAAACTGAATATGGGTAAGCCCTACTGCAGAAACAATGCATTTGCGAATTTTCCTTACTTTATCATGATTATAACTACACAAGTTCTATGACTCTAAACTTTCATTGAGCAAGTTCTTAAACTTTATTATTGTGAGTAAGCTTCGTATTCTTATTTCGAACTATCCAAAGCTTAATCATTCAAGTTCATGATTCCAAATGAAATGTTTTAACTCTTTTGAAGTATTACTTCTGTTATACAATGTTCATTCAATTGTATAGAGTTAAGATTCAATCTTTGATTTGAATATCGATTACATTATCACATTGAAACTTTGAATGGATAGTGAATCCTTATTGATTCACCTAATCCTCAGTTGATGATTATTAAAAACTAAATTACCTTGAAGTCATTGAATGCCTTGTGGTGCCCAAGGAAGGTGTCTCGAGGATTCCATCGGCGATGCACAATTAAAATGTCCCAAATATTGGTTGCGTCGGCGCCCAAGTAAATCAAAGTAAGCGGTACCAAATAGGAAAGCAAGTTAGCAACCCATACACGTCAGGAAGGCCTCAGCGTACAATGCATCAGGCATTGCCCAGCCCGCCCATCGCCCATAGCATGGCAGAGAGCCCAATGTAGGGAGCGCCCGACACGCGCACCCAGTCGGGTAGGAAGCGCCCACCATCCTAAAGGAAAACAAGGCAGGCAAACACCCAAACCAAAATTCCTTTGGTGTGGACTCTAATGTCAAAGCTGAGATGAACAACCCTATTACGGGGGGATTATATTACGCAATAGCGTTAAGATGTTGTGCACATACATGGTACTAAGGGCTAATCCCCCTAAGTACGAGAAGTAAGGTCCGTATAGTCTTATGACTGTTAAAGGTTTAAAGTAGAAATACTTGATAACCTGAGACATAGTTCATGATCTTGTGACCCTCAGATGTACTTTTGATTCATGTTCTAATCTTGATTCAAAAGTCGAGCTTTCTTTTGTTTAGTATCCATTGTTTACTCGCATGTTATTATTATTACTATTATTAAACTTGCGGATAATTGTTGCTCACTCTTGCATAATAACATTGCAGCTAAGGTTGAAGAGTTGATGAGCCATCTACTAGTAAGGGCAAAGGCAAAGCAAAAAAGTGATGAAGACTTGTTTATTATTTAAGAATATTGATGTTAATATTTATTTTGTGGTGTTTAAGACTTATTTAAATTATGTTATGTTTCCGCATTGATGTATTAAGGTTAGATTACACTACAAAAATAACAGTCACTAGCGGCAGGCTCACTACCGATGTCACAACCCCCATCGAGAATAAGGTCAATGTCGACGGTCTAGCCGTCGCCAATGTTTGCCGTCAGTAATGACCTTTTTTGGCAGCCAGACATTCTTGATGGAGGGAAAACCTCATTGGCGACGGTAATAATTTTAACATCGACGGTATTGTAGTCGAGAGTGACTCAATAGCGACAGGGACATTATCGACAGGAAGTGCCGTCGAGAATGATAATTAAAACCCTCCTCCTCCGACAGCAACGACTCCTTTTTAAAATTTCCCTCTCTCTATATTTTTTCCCTCTCAAATTCAGCCATTTTTGCTCTTTAATTTCCCCACTGAATCTCAAATTCGGTTGATTGATTCTCTAAAGTTCACCCATTTTCCCATTTCGCCCATTTCTCTCATCCCTGTTCCAACCCCTCCCCTTATCCATTTCACCGTTGCAATCGGGGCCTCTGACCGGACCTCCAGCCGTACTTTCCTGCCAGTTTGTCGCTGCAACTTCAGAGGTTTACCTTCACCTGTACAAGGATTGGGTTGGTTTGCATGGGTACGCTCATAAACATGTAAGATTTCGGCCGTACTTCCGGCCAGTTCTCCTTACTGCTGTTTGATACTTAGGATTATTTTCTTCTATTTTTGATTCCACATGCATTTTATTTTTCCTGTAGGGGTTCTGATTCATTTTTTTCCCTAGGGTTTCCATGAGTTTAGGTTACTTACACATTATATTAATGATTATATAGTTTCATATTTTTAGTTTCATCTCCTCTTTAATTTATTTAGGTTCAAGTTGGGTATTTAATATGAAACTATATAATCATTCAAGGTTGAACTTCTGTTGAAATGTATTTGGTTTAATATGATATTTGTATGTGTTCGTTTTCAGTCCCATATGTACTGGGGGAAACATATGTTATGTTTACTATTATGTAATTTATGTAATAATTTCTTCATGGATATTATATTCATCATATTACTTGTTTGGTTGCTTGAGCTAGATATAAATGAAGTAAACATCTGTTATGTTTACTATTATGCCTGATATATACTCTAAAAACTAGAGCCATTGAAAACTTAGATTACATGTTGAATTAATCTCATAGGGTATATCATATTTTCCCCTTGCAAGCAATTTTTAGGTCCTCTTTGTTACTTTTTTAGTTTATTGTTACTTGTGTGAAAAACGTCTTTCTTTGAATGTTTTTGTATGTTTTTCAGTTGTTAGTACAACAAGAGAAGTTGGGGAGGATTCACATTTCATATTTACCAAATTTGATTCTATTGTATGTAATGTATAGTCTGACTCTAGTATCATAATATGTATGTAGTGTCATTCTAGAGTAGTTAGGAACCACATATTCCCTTTTTCATCGTTAAGTTGTCTTTACATTACATCATCTATTATCTTAATACGAAATTTGGTTTGAAATTTGGTTCGTTTATTGGGTTATTGAAGATTGCTCAACTTGGTGAATATAGTGATTATAATCTCATCTGAGAGTCTAAGAAAGTGATCTTCTTTGTGTTTCTTTGATTTCTTCTTCATCCTTGAAAAAATCTGTCTTTTTTTTCTTCAGTAATCACTATAATTAAATGTGTGTATTCCATGTGACTTAACATGTGCATATTGTCATATAGTTTAAGAAGCTTAGAAACCTGTTTGAGATTCACTTAGTAGGAGTGAATCTCAAATAGTCCTCGTTTTGGGACTGTTCTTGTATGTTTCGATCTCACTTAGGTCGGTGTTAACGACTTGAGCACGTCTTTATATTTTTTGAATTTTTGGTCAGTATATATCTCTTGATGTTCTTCGGGTGCATATTTAGACTACGATGTGTTAGTCTATTTCGTGTACTTGAAGACCATAGGGAGGTGCTGCCGAAATTTCTAAAAAAGTTAAATATGTGTTCAAGTTGTTGGCATCAGTGAGGCGACACATCCGGGAATGGGATAGAAGCCTGACCCGTTAGAGGTGGAGATGAAGTTAGGAATCTCATAAGCTTGCATATACATTAACTTGGAGACTTGATTGTGTTTGTCCATATATATAGCAGACAGTTGTCCAAGATGTCTGTTGATCGAAGTTGGATGGAACGTAGGGTAGCCACTGATAAGAGTGGGCTTAGCTCTGAGTACCGTAGTGGGGTTGAACAGTTTATCAATTTTGCGTTTGAGCACGTCAGTGGAGATGAGATCAGATGTCCTTATAAGAGGTGTGTGAATGAAGTATGGAAGGAAAGGAGTGATGTCACGTGCGACTTATTTGCGCATGGGTTCAAGAAGGGTTATACGATATGGATTTATCATGGGGAAACCTAGTTGGATGAACATGAATCAGAACCGGAATCTAGAGGTGACGAAACCTTTAACTGTACTAACATGATAGTCGAAGCTGCTGGTTCATACTTCCAGTGGAATACATATAGAGATGACGGTAACACTGAGCAAGAGCTGAATGACGGGGCTAAGGGTTTCTATGAGTTATTGCAGGAATCAACAACGCCATTGTATGACGGGCACAAAAAGTACACTGTCTTATTTACAGTGACTAAATTTTTATACTTCAAGAATGAGCATGACATTAGAGAGAGAGGTTTTAATGAACTGCTAAACATTGTGAAGGAGTGCTTACCTGGAGGTAATAAGTTACCAGATTCGTACTATGATATGAAGAAAATGGTCAAAAGGCTCAATCTAGGGTATGAGAAGATTGATGCTTGTGAGAATAACTGTATGTTGTATTACGGTGATGTCAATAAAGATAAGAGGTCATGTGATATTTGCGGTACAAGTAGATGATATGAATAGCGCAAGAAAAAGGGAAATGACGTGCCGAGAAAGATCTTACGTAACTTTCCCATTGCGCCGAGGCTTCAGCGGTTGTTCATGTCAACATATATCGCCGAGGATATGAGGTGGCACTCGTCATGGGACATAGCCGAAGGTCAACGGACGCACCTGGAAGATGGGCTTGAGTGGAAATTTTTTTGTAATAAGCACCCCTCGTTTGATGAAGAGGTTCGCAATGTTAGGCTTGGACTGGCTACGGATGGGTTTAATCCAGTTTAACGAGCCTTACATAAAGCCCTACTTCAACTTGGCCGGTGATTATTATTGTGTATAACCTCCCGCCTTCGATGTGCATGAAAGATCCCTACACGTTCATGCCTTTACTAATTCCGGTTGATAAGAGTCCAAGTAAAGACATCAATGTATACCTCAGGCCGTTAGTTGATGAGTTGAAGATGTTGTGGGAAAAAGGGGTTCAAACTTATGACGTATCTCTTAAACAGAACTTTGACATGATGGAAGTTTTACTGTGGACAATAAATGACTTCTCGGTATTAGGAATGATCAGTGGATGGTCGACTCACGGTGGCTTGTCATGTCCCGTGTGCATGGGGTCAGTTAAAGCTATGCGGCTCAAACATGAGGGGAAAATGAGTTTCTTCGTAACATTCAGACAGTTTTTGCCGATTGAACATCGTTATCGATGGATGAATAGAAAATTCAATTGAAGAACAGAGAAACGTCAAGTACCTGGCCATCTTTATGGGTCAGCAGTGTTGAGTTAGATTAGTCATTTGAAGTTTCCACCTCCAGGGAAGAATCACAGATTAGAGCGAGCTTATGGTTACGGAAAGGTTCACAACTGGACACACATATCCATGTTCTTTGACCTTCCTTATTAGGCTACACTCTGCATCCGTTATTGTTTAGATTCGATGCATACTGAGAAGAACGTATTTGATAACATTTTTTATACAGTCCTATATGCCAGTGGTAGAACAAAGGACAACAATAAGTCGAGGCTTGATTTGGTAGAAATGAACATTAGGGGAGATTTGTGGTTGTATCAGGAAGGTAGTAAGACGGTAACGTCTAAAGCTGAATATACTTTGACTAGATAACAATTGATATTGATATGTAATTGGATTAGTGGACTGAAGCTCCCAGATGGATATTCTTCTAATATATCAAGGTGTTGTAAAGTCGAAGAGCTAAAGTTTCGGGGTCTCAAAAGTCATGATTGTCACGTATTCATACAGAAGTTGATCTCTGTGGCATTTATCGACTTGTTACCGAAACGTGTGGTTGAAGCACTGACAGAGCTTTCTAATTTCTTCAAAGATCTATGCTTGACTAGAGCTCCAGCTCAAAGACATAGATAAAATGGAGATGCAGATAGTGGAAATAATGTGCAAGTTAGAAATGATCTCCCCTCCATCGTTTTTGATTCAATAGAGCATTTGCCTATTCATTTGCCATACGAAGCTAAGTTTGGCGGTCCCGTGCAATATAAATGGATGTATCCATTCGAGAGGTAATGAAATTAATGTTTTTAATATGGTAAAATGTTCATTCTTGTTTGATAATCTATATATCACATAGGTATATGCGACATCTAAAGCAAAAGGTGAAGAATAGAGCCCGTGTAGAGGGTTCAATTGCTGAAAGTTATGTTATGGAGGAACTTGTTAATTTGTGCTCATTGTACTTTGAACCGAATGTTCAAATGAAGCACAATCGCTTACGTCGGAATGAGGTTGTTGCTCACGAGGAAAATGGAGAATTAACGTCCTTTAGTCATCCTGTACGCCCATTCGGCGGTACAAAAAGGCGATTCTTGACCGATAGTGAGTATGCAGCTACCACATTGTATGCACTTGTCAACATGAATGAAGTAGCGCCATACATTAAGTAAGTAGTCATAACTATATATATCTGGTGTAACTAGTGTTAAGTTCCTTTATAAATACATTAAGTATATAACTGTGTTGCAGTCAATATGATGTTGAAGTACGTGAAGCGAATCCGAGTATATCAGACGTGGATTTGAAAATTTTGAATCTACCATCATAGATTTATTCTTATGGCGTAATTAACTTTAGAATATGTTGTGTTAATGTACATTAGGTCCTCACAGATGAGTTAGCTGACAATTTGCCAAAGCTTATAGCTGACGGCCCTGAAAGATCTATAGATACTTATACATGCTGCATTGTCAACGGTTACAGATTTAAGTGTTGAGATATTAAGGAAGTCACTTCTGCTGATTCTCGTGTTGTGGTGAAAGGTAACTGCTATGATAACATTTGGGATGACTGGTATGGACGATTGCTAGAAGTTGCCGTTCTCAAATATTGGGGTCATAAAGAATTATTTTACTTCAATTTTCATTGGTTTGATGTTGAGAATGGAGTTAAAGTAGATAAAAAATCAGGACGGGTGACTATTAATGTTAAGTCAAAACTAAGTCTGATGACTAGTATAGACGAGCCTTTTATTTTAGCAAATCAAGCAACACAGGTGTACTACGCGCGTAATGTTAAGACTCCTGTAAGCCCATGACATGATGTTATAACCACCAAAGCCTGTGGTTTTCAAGGCACAACTCCTTGTCCAGACGATGAACCTTTACAAGTCAAGTCTGCTAGTGTCACACCTGCTGATGTGACAATTATTAGTGAGTCTAGTGAAGAAGAGGATAATGTTGTCGCTGTCGAAAGTGAAGACGATGTTGTTGAGGAGGTAGATATAATTAAAGAAATCGTTGAGGATGACGAAGATGGTGATGACAACGATGGTGAAGATCTATTACTCGAAGATGATGATTCTAATATTGATGGCTTTGATGATATAAATGATTAGGATTATGTACTCTTTATGTCCTTTTAGTTGTATTCAAATGTAATAGTTGTCTCCTTTTAGTTATATCTGTATGTTGTATCCTTTTAGTTGTATGTGCATGACAATTCTGATATTTATGTTGTATCCTTTTAGTTGTATCCGCATGTTATCCTCTTGATGATGATTTGACAGTATATATACAGATATGACGCGTACAACATACGATGATCGTGGTGGGCGTGCTGGTAGTTCAGGTCGTGGGGGTCGTGGAGGTAGTGCTGGTAATGATCAGGGCGAATCATCATGTATAATTATATGTTTTGTTGTTATACATCTTATTGTTTTTAATTTTATATAATACTAACATTATATTCGTTTATATAAATATTGTTATATTTCACTACATAGGTGATCGACGTAGGCCTCCATGGGGACTAGCACGTGGATTACTAGAGAATCCCCCCAGGCGTCGTTTATATGTCGTGTTGGGACTACTAGGTAATTTCATATTTAACATTATGTTTGTATTAATTATTTAGTTCTTATATATTCTTTGTAATTTGCAAATTTAATAATTTCAATTTTAGTATCCTTGACGCGGCGCACCATCACACGAGCGAATCTACAAATTTGCTCAGGAGGTTGTCCATGGCTCACTAGATCCTACAGCTGTTGCTGGCGACCTCATGGGTGTAGTCCGGGAGGAGGCCATCCATGTATGTGCAATTGTCTTGGAAAACATCTTTCCTTCACATATTCGACAGATAAAACTTATTATTGATGTATTTTCTTATTTGTAATTATATTGCATATATAAACTGTCAAATAAATAGTTAACACGCAAATACAGACAATAACACCACATAGGCAATAGACACGCGTTACAACTGATGGGACTCGATTTTGATATCCAGAGCCTGAGTTCGAGTCTCGTCCGCCTAACTTATGAAAATTTAGCAAAATAGTCAAAAAAGAGACCAAAACCCGTCTCGATCGTCCAAAAGATACGCAAACACAGAAAATAACACCGTATAAGCAATATACACGTGATACAACTGATGGAACACAATTCCTATATACGGAGCCCGAGTTCGAGTCTCGTCCGCCTAACTTACAAAAACTTAGCAAAATAGTCGAAAAAGAGACCAAAACCCACCTCGGTCGTCCAGACGACACAAAAACACATACAATAGCATCGCATAGGCAATAGACACGCATTACAACTGACGAGACTTGATTCAAATATACGAAGCCCTATTCGAGTTTCGTCCGCCTAACTTACGAAAATTTAGCAAAATAGTCAAAAAAGAGACCAAAAACCGCCTTGGTCATCCAAACGATACGCAAACATAGAAAATAGCACCGCATAGGCAATAGATACGCATTACAACTGATGGGACTCGATTCCGATATATGGAGCCTGAGTTCGAGTCTTGTCCGCCTAACTTACGAAAACTTAGCAAAATAGTCAAAAAAGAGACCAAAACCCGCCTCGGTCGTCCAAATGACACACAAACATAGATAATAGCACCGCATAGGTAATAGACACGTGTTACAACTGACGGGACTCAATTCTGATATACGGAGCCCGAGTTCAAGTCTCGTTCACCTAACTTACGAAAACATAGCAAAATAGTCAAAAAAGAGACCAAACCCCGCCTCAGTCGTCCAAATGACATGCAAACACACACAATAGCACCGCATAGGCAATAGACACGCATTACAATTGTCGGGACTCAATTATGATATACGGAGCCCGAGTTCGAGTCTCGTCCGCCTAACTTACGAAAACTTAGTAAAATAGTCGAAAAAGAGATCAAAACTCGCCTCGGTCGTCCAAATGATATGCAAACATAGACAATAGCACCTTATATGCAATAGACACATTTTATAACTGACGGGACTCGATTCCGATATACGGAGCCCGAGTTTGAGTCCTGTTCGCCTAACTTACGAAAACTTAGCAAAATAGTCAAAAAGAGACCAAAACCCGCCCCGATCGTCCAAACGACACGCAAATATAGAAAATAGCACCGCATAGGCAATAGACACATGTTACAACTAACTGGAATCGATTTCGATATACGGAGCTCGAGTTCGAGTCCCGTCCACCTAACTTACAAAAACATAGCAAAATAGTCAAAAAAGAGACCAAAACTAGCATCGGTCATCTAAACGACACGCAAACATAAACAATAGCACCGTATAGGCAATAGACGCGCAATACAACTAACGGAACTCGATTCCGATATACAGAGCCCGAGTTTGAGTCTCGTCCATGTAACTTCCGAAAACTTAGCAAAATAGTCGAAAAGGAGATCAAAACCCGCCTTCGGTCATCCAAACAACACGCAAACATAGACAATGACACCGCATAGGTAATAGACACGCATTACAACTGATGGGACTCGATTTTGATATATGAAGCTCGAGTTCGAGACCTGTCCGCCTAACTTACGAAAACTTAGCAAAATACTCGAAAAAGAGACCAAAACCCGCCTCGGTCATCCAAATGACACAAAAATATAGACAATAGCACCGCATATGTAATAGACACGCGTTACAACTAACGGGACTCGATTCTGATATACGGAGCTAGAGTTCGAGTCACGTCCGCCTAACTTACGAAAACATTAGCAAAATAGTCAAAAAAGAGACCAAAACTGGTCCTCGGTCTTTCAAATGACACTGCAAACACAGACAATAGCACCGCATAGGCAATAGAAGCTCGTTACAACTGACGGGACTCGATTCTGATATACGGAGCCTGAGTTCGAGTCCCGTCCACCTAACTTACTAAAACTTAGCAAAATAGTCAAAAAAGAGACCAAAACCCACCTCGGTTGTATAAACGACATGCAAACATAAACAATAACACCGCATAGGTAATAGATACGCGTTACAATTAAAGGGACTCAATTCTGATATACGGAGCCCGAGTTCGAGTCTCGTCCGCTTAACTTACGAAAACTTAGCAAAATAGTCGAAAAAGAGATCAAAACCTGCCTCGGTAGCGCAAACGACACGCAAACATAGATAATAGCACCGCATAGGAAATAGACACGCGTTACAACTGACAGGACTCGATTCCGATATACGGAGCCCGAGTTCAAGTCATGTCCACCTAACTTACGAATACTTAACAAAATAGTCGAAAAAGAGATCAAAATCTGCCTCGGTCGTCCAAACGACACGCAAAATTAGACACTAGCACCGCATAGGCAATAAACACGCATTACAACTTACGAGACTCAATTTCGATATACGGAGCTCGAGTTCGAGTCTCATTCGCCTAACTTACGAAAACTTAGCAAAATAGTCAAAAAAGAGACAAAAAGCAGCCTCGGTCATCCAAACGACACACAAACACAAACAATAGCACCGCATAGGCAATAGACACGCATTACAACTGACGGGATTCGATTCTGATATACGATACCCGAGTTCGAGTCCCGTCCGCCTAACTTATGAAAACTGATCAAAATAGTCAAGAAAGAGACCAAAACCCGCCTCGGTCGTCCAAACGACACACAAACACAGACAATAACACTGTATAGGCAATAGACACGCGTTATTACAACTATCGGGACTCGATTTCGATAGACGAAGCCCGAGTTCTAGTCCCGTCTATCTAACTTGAAGAACACAAACTAAAATAATGTAAATATGTTTTCATTTCGACTTTGTTATTAATATTTTAATTTTTTAGGGACTTGTTAACGCGACTCGTGGAGGTGGAGATGGAGGTGGAGGTGGAGGTGGAGGTGGAGGCACTGGTGATGACCGTCGAGCTGATGACGAGCAGCCTCCTCCAGTACAGGGTGATGACCGTCGAGTCGATGATGATGAGACATGCGACGGGTTGTAGGTAGTTTATGTAATATTCTATGTTTCATGTATGTACTTGTACAGTTTTTTAGTTGTGTAGACGACCATTTTTGATCTATATATTTATTTGGATTACTATTTGAATGGTGAATTGTATGATATTTGATTGTTATTTGATGGTTTTTATTAGTTTATAACAGGTATATGTTTATATTTATAAATGAATAGGAAAAATTTGAAATTATATAGTCGTTGTCGGCGGGGGTAAGGGCGACAATACACTACAAAAAATAGGGCATTACCGACGGGAGTAATACCGACTGCTGAAACGCCGTCATGAATGAGTAATGATTCCTATTCAGCGCCCAATTTTTCTCTTCTCGGGTGCGCGAAAAATATAGGTCGACAGACTTATTTCATAGGCGACGGCAGTGCTGTCGAGATTGACATTAGTAGCGACGGTAGTATTAACGACAGCTGTGCCGTCGAGATTAGGTTTATATTTAATTTGGTTAGTTTAATTTTTTTCATTCTGCTCTTTCGTTTTTTCCTTCCCTCCCTCGCGATTCTGGTTTCTCTTCCTGCCGTCGCCTTCTTCCTTCTTGTCCGTCGTCCTCTGGCTGGTTCTCACCGTCGCCACCATCCTCTATTTGTCGTCACTGTCCCTCTCTGTCTCTCGAGAAGCAAGGTATGTTTTCCCAAATCCAATTTTCCCTCAAATGTAACCTATTTTGGTCAATTTAACAAAATATCAGTTGGTTAGGCTTAGATATCATTTGGGCTGGGAAATTATTTGTGCTGAGCTAGTGAGCTGCATGCCTTCAAACTAAATGAGTGTTATGAGATCTTTGTGTGGTTTGGGGCAAGGCCTTCTAGTTTTGCTGCGATAAAAATTAGTTATATTTGAAGCGTACCTTGTTTCTACACTTTCACTCTATTTCCCCCCAAATATTAGTTGCTGTGTAATACAAATTTATAGTTTGCAAGTTTTTATGACATGAGATACCCTAGTTGCAGTGTATTATTACTTCATTCTATTTTGCGTGTTTGGATGCATATTTCTATGTAATTTCAGACTTTGCTCACAAGGACAAATTAGTACTGTCATTTATGTTTGGACAAATTGGATTGCAGAGTACTTGAAGAAAGAATCTGTCATTTATGTGAGAGGTTCCAATTCACTTGTGTTTATCTATTGACATCATGAAATCACTTGGAGAAAAAATCTGTCATTTATGCTCTTTTATTGAACCTTAAACATCGGAGTCCTATCATCCACCAATAGCTGTTTGTGTGATTTTTCATTTATTTAACAGGCATCATTTGTGACCTATTCAAGTGTTACAACCATTCAAGATACTTGTACAAAAGGCACCTATATCTTAACATTTGAAATAATAAAACAAAGCCTCCTATTATAAGACTTATTGTACTATATTATGTTTATGCAATTATAGCTTGTTTCGACTCGAGTGCCAATTATAAGACTAAGTTGTTCGGAAAGGTTTGTGAGCACTGAGCAATACTTGTTTTTTAAGCCTATGGCATTTATGGATGACGAGTTGACGACCAAGTTAGGAGCTGATTATATTGAGCTAGTTTCTATTACATGCTCAATCATCTATAGTGCAAGTCTGTAAGATGTGTTTGTTCAATGTTCACAAAGAATGTCCCGTTACTTGATCTTGAATAGAGAAAATTTTATTCGACAAATTTCTAATAAGATAAAACAAGTAGTTTTATTCGACAAATTGCTAACAGAAAGTCATTATTTTAAAGATTTTCCAAACCATTAGTTTGATTGTGTTTGTCTAATTTTCCATATATAAAGCAGACAGTTGTCCAAGATGTCTGTTGATCGATGTTGGATGGAACGTAGGGTAGCCACTGATAAGAGTGGGCTTAGCTCTGAGTATCGTAGTGGGGTTGAACAGTTTCTCAACTTCGAGTTTGAGCAAGTTAGCGGCGATGAGATCAGATGTCCTTGTAAGAGGTGTGTGAATGAAGTGTGGAAGGAAAGGAGTGATGTCATGTGCAACTTATTTTCGTATGGGTTCAAACAGGGTTATACGACATGGATCTATCATGGGGAAACCTGGTTGGATGAACATGAATCAGAATCAGAATCCAGAGGTGACGAAACCTTTGACTGTACTAACATGATAGTCAAAGTTGCTGGTTCATACTTCTAGTGGAATACAGATAGGGAAGGCAGTAGCATAGAGGAAGAGCCGAATGACGGGGCTAAGGGTTTCTATGAGTTATTGCATGAAGCAACGACGCCACTGTATGACGGGCATGAAAAACACACCGTCTTATCTGTCGTGACTAAGTTTTTACACTTCAAGAGCAAGCATGACTATAGCGAGAGAGGTTTTAATGAACTGTTAAGCATTGTAAAGGAATGCTTACCTGTAGGCAATAAGTTACCGAATCGTACTATGATGTGAAGAAAATGGTTAAAAGGCTCAATCTAGGGTATGAGAAGATTGATGCTTGTGAGAATGACTATATGTTGTATTACGGTGATGTCAATAAAGATAAGAGGTCATGTGATATTTGTGGTACAAGTAGACACTGTGAACAACGCAAGAAAAAGGGAAAAGACGTGCCGAGAAAGATCTTACGTTACTTTTCCATTGCCCCGAGGCTTCAGCGGTTGTTCATGTCAACACATACCGCCGAGGATATGAGGTGGCACTCTACACGGGACATAGTCGAAGGTCAACTGACGCACCTGAAGATGGGCTTGAGTGGAAAATTTTTGATAGCAAGCACCCCTCGTTTACTGAAGAGGTTCGCAATGTTAGGCTTGGACTTGCTACGTATGGGTTTAATCCGTTTAACTAGCCTTACACAAAGCCCTACTCAACTTGGCCGGTGATTATTGTTGTGTATAACCTCCCGCCTTCGATATGCATGAAAGATCCCTACATGTTCATGCCTTTACTAATTCCGGGTGATAAGAGTCCAAGTAAAGACATAAATGTATACCTCAGGCCATTAGTTGATGAGTTAAAGATATTGTGGGAAAAAGGGGTTCAAACTTATGATGTATCTCTTAAGAAGAACTTTGACATGAGAGCAGCTTTACTGTGGACAATAAATGACTTCCCGGCGTTAGAAACGATCTGTGGATGGTCAACTCACGGGGGCTTGTCATGTCCCGTGTGCATGGGGTCAGTTAAAGCTATGCGGCTCAAACATGGGGGGAAAATGAGTTTCTTTGCAACATCCAGACAGTTTTTGCCGATTGAACATTGTTATCGACGGATGCGTAGACAATTCAATCAAAAACAGAGAAACATCAAGTACCTGGACGTCTTTTTAGGTCAACAGTGTTGAGTTGGATTAGTCATTTGAAGTTTCCACCTCCAGGGAAGAATCACAGATTGGAGCGAGCTTATGGTTACGGAAAGGTTCACATCTGGACATACAGATACATGTTCTTTGACCTGCCTTATTGGGCTACACTTGCATCCGTCATTGTTTAGATCCGATGCATACTGAGAAGAACGTATTTGATAACATTTTTTATACAGTCCTAAATGTAAGTGGTAGAACAAAGGATAACAATAAGTCGAGGCTTGATTTGGTAGAAATGAACATTAGGGAAGATCTGTGGCTGTATCAGGAGGGTAGTAAGACGGTAACGCCTAAAGCTGAAGATACTTTTACCAGGGAACAGTTGGTATTGATATGTAATTGGATCAGTGGACTAAAGCTCCCAGATGGATATTCTACGAATATAGCAAGGTGTTGTAAAGTCGAAGAGCTGAAGTTTTGGGGTCTCAAAAGTCATGATTGTCACGTATTCACGCTGAAGTTGATCCATGTGGCATTTATCGACTTGTTACCGAAACGTGTGGTTGAAGCATTGACAGAGCTTTCTAATTTCTTCAGAGATCTATGCTTGACGGAGCTTCAGGTCAAAGACATAGATAAAATGGAGATGCAGATAGTGGAAATAATGTGCAAGTTAGAAATGATCTTCCCTCCATCATTTTTTGATTCAATGAAGCATTTGCCTATTCACTTGCCATACGAAGCTAAGTTTGATGGTCCCGTACAATATAGATGAATGTATCCATTCGAGAGGTAATGACATTAATGTTTTTAATACGGTAAAATGTTCATTCTTTTTTGCTAATCTATATATCACATAGGTATATGCGACGTCTAAAGTAAAAGGTGAAGAATAGAGCCCGTGTAGAGGGGTAAATTACTGAAAGTTATGTTATGGAGGAACTTGTTAATTTCTGCTCGTTGTACTTTGAGCCAAATGTTCAGATGAAGCACAATCGTTACGTCGGAATGAGGTTGTTGTGCACGAGGAAAATGGAGAATTAACGGCCTCTAGTCATCCTGTATGCCCATTCAGCGGTAAAAAAGGGCGATTCTTGACCGATATTGAATATGCAGCTGCCACATTGTATGCACTTGTCAACATGAATGAAGTAGCACCATACATTAAGTAAGTAGTCATAACTTTTCAAATGTTATCTTGTGTTACTGCGCCTATAAGTTCCTTCCATACACATTAAGTATATATAACTGTATTGCAGTCAATATGATGCTGAGATACGTGAAGTGTATCCGATTATATCGGACGGGGATTTACAAAATTTGAGGAATAGAGAATTTGTGTAATGGTTTAAAGATCATGTAAGTTTAACCGATTTGCAGTTCAATGAATCTACCATCACAGACATAATCTTATGGAGTAATTAACTTTATAATATGTTGTGTTCATGTACATTAGGTCCTCACAGATGAGTTAGCTGACATTCGGCTAAAGCTTATAGCCGACAGCCCTGAAAAATCTGTAGATACTTATACATGCTGCATTGTCAACGGTTATAGATTTAAGTGTTGCGATATTGGGGAAGTCGCTTCTTCTGATTTTGGTGCTGTGGTTAAAGGTAGCTGCTACGATAATGTTTGGGATGACTAGTATGGACGATTGCTAGAAGTTGTCGTTCTCAAATATTGGGGTCATAAAGAGTTAGTTTGCTTCAATTGTCATTGGTTTGATGTTGAGAATGGAGTTAGAGTAGATAAAAATTCAGGACTGGTGACTGTTAATGTTAAGTCAAAACTAAACTCAAACAAGACTTTTATTTTAGCAAGTCAAGCAACACAGGTGTACTACGCGCGAAGTGTTAAAAGTCCTGCAAGCCCATGGTATGCTGTAATAACCACCAAAGCCCGTGGTTTTCAAGGCACAGCTACTCGTCCAGACGATGAACCTTTACAAGTCGAGTCTACTAGTGTCACACCTGCTGATGTGACAATTATTAATGAGTCTAGTGAAGAAGAGGATGATGTTGTCGCTGTCGAAAGTGAAGATGATGTTCTTGAGGAGGTAGATATAATTGAAGAAATCGTTGAGGATGATGAAGATGGTGATGACAATGATATTGAAGATTTACTACTCGAAGATGACTATTCTGATATTGATGGCTTTGACGATATAAATGATTAGGAGTATATACTCTTTGTGTCCTTTTAGTTGTTTTAGGTTACTATTTATGTTGTATCCTTTTAAAATGACTAATTATGTTTTGTCCTTTTAGTTGTATTCAAATGTAATTAGTTGTTTTAGGTTAATATTTATGTTGTATCATTTTAAAATGACTATTTATGTTGTATTCTTTTTTTGTATCTGTATGTTATCCTCTTTGTTACTGTTCAAAAATATTGTGCATACCAATGTCTAATAACAGTTTTTTTAATGATTTGATAGTATATATATATATATATATATATATATATATATATATATATATATATATATATATCATATATATATATATATGGCGCGTACACCACATGGCGATCGTGGTGGGCGTGCAGGTCGTGGGGGCCGCGGAGGTAGTGGGGGTGATGAGCAGGCCGGGTCGTCAGGTATAATTATATGTTTTGTTGGGATACATCTTATTATTTTTTATTTTATATAGTATTGGCATTATATTCTTTTATATAAATAATTATGTATTTCACTACATAGGTGATCGTCGTAGGCCTCCGCGGGGACTAGCACGTGGCTTGCTAGGGAATCCCCCTCAGGCGCCGATTATTTGTCGTGTTGGGACTAATAGGTAATTTCATAGTTCTATATAGTATTGACGTAGTGTTTCGTTCTTATATATTCTTTCTAATTTGTAGTATCCTTGACGCGACGTCGAGGAACATGTTGCTTGGGATCGTTCGTAATCGATTCTCAAGCCCCTGGATGAGGTGGGCGGATGTGGATGATCGCACACGCCAGCTGATTTTTACTGAGTTCAGGGTAAGATGTTATTCATTCATTCATATATATGTTTGTTTTATATGCATTTATATTTAGTTTGATTTATGTTGTCTACTAAGTTTCTTAATGTGTAATGTGAAGAGATATTACCGCTTTGAGGACGGGCAGGAAGCCCGTGACATGACTGTTCTACATAAATACTTGGAGATGAATTGGCACAAGTGAGTCCATGACTGGAAAGAGAAGGCCCAGACGAAGATGGCTGATGGACAGACACTTAAGGATGTCCGGCCAGATTTCATCTCTGCTGTGGTATGGGACCAGATGTGCAGCATTTGGGACAACGAGGCCTTCAAGAAGATGTCGGCACAGTGTACAGCTGCCCGACAGCAGAGTCGTCTTCCGCACTGCACGGGGTCTCAGTCGTACGATCTCTACCGGGAGAGACTCGAGGTGAGTCTAAAGCATGCACCCTCCCGCTTGGAGTTTTGGTTGCAAGCCCACCAGAAGAAAGGTAAAGGTGGTTATATATCTCCTGAGGCAGAACGCATTGATGTAAGTTATTTAATTCTTTTATTTAGTATGTATTTAAAATTCGGTTATTCTTTTGAATTTTTTTGTTTTATATTTTGCGTATCATCTATTAATGTGTTTTTTTCAGCGACGATTCGAGGACCTTGTTGTGGCCCTGAGCAGCCAAAGAGGTGACACTGCAGTCGATGATTCTACGCGTGTGGTTGAGGAGATGGAGGACTGGTTACAGGCTACAGGGGGACCAAAGAAGGGTTGAGTTTTGGGCATTCCCCATGTCCCAACCTACACCCTAGTCCCTGCTGCGAGATCTCGGCGACGCCCACCCACTGGAGGTAGTGGTGCGAGTGGATCGGGCGCCAGCCCTTCATTATCCGATAATTTCTTCTGGCGGATAATAGAGGGGTACATGGCGAGCAGTGTTGTGCAGTCATAGGCACCATCACGCGAGCGGATCTACCAGCTGGCTCAGGAGGTTGTCCACAGCTCCATAGATTCTACAGCTGCCGCTGACGACCTCATGGTTGTAGTACGGGAGGAGGCCATCCGTGTATGTACGGTTGTCTTGGCCAATATCTTCCCACCACATATTCGACAGGTAAAAATAATTATTGATGTATTTCTTTATTAAATTTATGAAATTTGTAATTATATTACCCGAAAAAGAGACCAAAACCCGCCTCGGCCATCCGAACATCACACAAACACACACATAGCACCGCATAGGCATTAGGCATGCGTTGCAACTAACGGGACTCGATTTCGACATACGAAAGCTGAGTTATCGCCCAGTTTGCAAAACTCGCAAACACTTAGGCAAAAAGCCAAAAAAAGGTCAAAACCCGCCTCGACCATTCAAAAGACACGCAAATACACACAAAGCACAGCGTAGGTATTATACACGCATTACAACTGACGGGACTCGATTCTGACATACAGAAACTGAGTTATCGCCCAGTTTGCAATAATCGCCAACACTTAGGCAAAAAGCCAAAAAAGAGGTCAAAACCCGCCTCGGTTGTCTAAACACCACGCAAACGCACACATAGCATAGCATAGGCATTAGACACGCGCATCAACTGACGGGACTCGATTCTGACATACGGAAGACGAGTTATCGCTCAGTTTACAAAACTCGCCAACACTTAGGCAAAAAGCCGAAAAAGAGGTCAAAACCCGCCTCGAACGTCCAAACTTCATGTAAACACACATAGCACCGCGTAGGCATTAGATACGCATTGCAATTGACGGGACTCGATTCCGACATACTTGCCAACACTTAGGTAAAAAGTCGAAAAATAGACCAAAACCCACCTCGGTCGTCCGAACGCCACACAAACACACAAATGCGATAAATGTTGCATGTTGTATTATAATAGATTTTATATAGAGGGGTAAATGTGTTCTTTTCTCTTGTAGTAATCCCATGCATGTAATATACTCCCTTCGTTTCTAAAAGATTGTCGTTTTAGGAGAAAAAATTTGTTTCAAAAAGTTTGTCGTTTACAACTTTCGAGGAAAATAAATTATTTAATTTTCTATATTACCCCTACCTTCTCTCATTGTTCCAAGAATTTCTCTCCCTTGTATTAATACTTTCAATTTCCCATAAAGGGGTAGTGATGAAATTTCAAACAAATTTTACTTGGTAAATGACACTTCCTTAATCCATGTGTCAAAATCTTAAATGACAATCTTTTAGGAACGGAGGGATTATTTTTAACACATTATTCATACCCAACAACCTACATAATCAAACGGTAAAAAATAGAAAATTAATGCAATTTATTTAACTTTAGAAAAATAATATACTTTATGATTAATATTATTATTTAAATAATTTTCAATTTTCAATTGCATGATTTTTAAAACTAATGGGCTGTTTGTTTAGGACTGAATGGTTGAATCGGTCAGTCATTAAGTGCATTTGTTTTGAAAAAAAAAATCATCTAAATGGCTAAATCGGTCACCCATTTATACGATTTGGGCTGAATGGTTTAATGTCATTTTTTTGGCTGAATGATGTTTTTTTTTTACAATATTAACTATTATATTAAGTAATATTAAATAAATTTGTAATAATTTTGAATTTTTTAGAGGGAAAAAATAATAAAAATATGTTATTCAAATGTTTCAGACATGTCAATTATCAAACAACTTTTTTTTATTTAGATTCAGGTCATTTAGATTCAAATTCATTCAATTTTTATCAAAAACTCCCTAACTGGACTCATTTTACATCTAACAATATCTTGATATATAGTTAATATTGATGTGACACTTTATTATGCTCGAGTTTTGGGGATCCGGTTAACATGAAGTTTATTTGTTGGTAAGTTGGTCAATTGGCCAATAGAATGCTGACACACATAAAATCTCGCCTGCGTGTCAGCACTCTATTGATCAATTGACTAATTTATCCAAAAATAAACTTCATGCTAATCACTTTAGAGTTTTGGATTGATAAAAATCCCAACTGATTGGCTAGTAGTTTAAGAAGGTTTGCTTTCTTCCGTAACTTATCGAATTCAAACTTTGAAACAGCACTCACTTGCCTTCTTTTAAGGATGGATTATGTCTCGATTGCCGGTTAAAAATTAAAATTAGAACAAAAACAAAAAGAATAAAAAATTTTGTTTCCTATTGTTACTGGAATATTGAAAATAAATTATATTTATATTTTAATTAATTATTTCATTCTAATATTAATTTTAATTACTCCATTCGTCCCTTAATATATGTCGTTTTAGATAATTTTATTTTTTCTTAATTATTTATCGTTTTATATAACTTAGAAGAATTAACTACAATCTTTCTAAAATTACCATTATGAAGAAAATATTACAAATGAAAGAGAGATATGAGATAAGTATGATAATTATGAAAAATTAAGGGCGTTATAGATAATTAATATTATATTTAATAATATATAATTATTTTTTTAATTATTATAAATAATTCTAAAATAACATATATTAAGTGATAAAAATAAGAAATACTTAGTACGCAGGATTTTGTACAGTATTGAATTGTGTCTTTATATCAACTGGTAACCATGAAAGCTTTTTTCAAACGTTTCTCGAGCTACTCAAAAAGAAAAATAACTTACCACCATAATTTATGACAAGGTTTGAAATAGATAAACTGTGACACTTTCACTATCAAGATCCGACGGCTACTGTGTTATGTTGTGTTCAACATCGATGTGTCCAGATGGAGACACGTGGAAAGGGAAAGAACGAAATTTGGAGTAGTAAATGATAATGTAATCATTCTTAAATAATTTGACATTCTTGGCCTCCTGCTGAACCCATTGCTGAGCCTGACGGCCTGACCTGACTTGACCTGACTCATCCAACCTGCAGCCCTACAAAGAAGACCTACTTGCTTCTTTCTTTCTTTCTTTCTTTTTTTCTTTCTTTTAATTCCTTTCTCTCTCCTTTTATCCGGAGTCGGTCCTGAGTTTTCTAAAGCCCATAATAAATTTTTCCAAGTGTGGCTTTTTATACAAATTAAATAAATAAATAAATAAATTATCAACTAATTAATTTTATTAAAATTATAAGAATTTACAAAAGATAAGAAAGAATACTTTGATACCTCATTAAAACCTTGTTGGGAGAAAACTCAATGGGACAAAACCCCAAACGAAGGAAAAAGAGTATCCCGAATTGTAAACATTGCATTAAAAAAATGAAAATTACATATTTGAGTTTACATACTTCCTCCCGAATCTCCATAAGTATTTCTTGATTTGATCAATCTTCTTTTCATCTTCCACAATTAATCGAAGCAAAGAATCATTACATTTACCTACAAAAAAAATAGCAATGAATTATGAACCACAAAACATCATTTAAAATGTCTTCTTTTTACACTTTTAGATGTAAAATCATCAATTATACTATAATATTTAATGTTTTCTAACATATCATTTTCAATGCATAATATCGCTAATCCATTTAGCCTATCTTGAGTCATGGTGGTCCGTAAGTAAGATTTCAATAATTTTAATTTAGAAAAACTTCTTTCAACAGATGTCACAGTCACCGGTATAGTCAATAATACCCTATAAGCAACCATTACATTAGTAAACATATCCACACTCTTTACAAACTCAAGAATTTTAATGGATATATGTCCATGGTTTATCTGTTTCATATGCTTCTTTTGGTAACATCACTTGCAACACCTGTAATTCTGAAAATAAGTCTCTTGCATCAACATCAAAAACATCACCATGTTTTAAAGTATTTTCAAGATTCACACAAGATCTTTTCAATTCATTATCATCAAACGAAGTTAACTTTGAAGCATCAAATAAGAACCCAAAAATTGATTCAAAACAATGCAATTGTTCAAACCTACTATTCAATTCACACTAAGAACAATATCCACTATAACAAGAAAATAATCAGTTCTAAATGATTCTTCAGCTGATTGTTGTTCCCTATCATTATTGGAAATCTCATCAAAATTCCTTTTTTTTACAAATTTGACGTTTTTTTTGGAAATACAAGCTCAATTCCCATATCAAGGGAAATTTCTTTAGCATCAATCATGGCAGAAACAAACTCATTTATTCTATAGTTTTCAAAAAATAAAACAAGTCCTAATTGTCGTACAACAGCATCAAGACGCATATCTTCATATTGTAATTTTTTACTAAGTTAATCTTATGCAAAATGTCATGCCAAATAACCAAACTTAATATAAATTCAAAACTTGAAAGCTCTCCTAATGCTAAACTTTGAGCATCCATACTCAATTTGGCATCGTCACTATTTTCTATTAATTTAAATAAAGCTTCTCTAATTTGGGAAGCTTGAGATTTTATTACTTTGACACTTTCAATGTGACTTTCCCAACGTGTAGTTGACAATGATTTTAAAGTCAAACCATCTATGTAATCAAGTAACACATTCTATCGCTTTGTTGAATTAGAGAATATCGTATATATGCATTGACATACTCCAAAAAAAGATTTTGCTTTAACACATGACTTGGCCATATTACAAACTATTAAGTTGAGACAATGAGAACCACATGGCATGTAAAATGCTCTAGGATTTATATCAAGTAATTTTTTTGTACACCTAGATTTTTCCCTTTCATATTAGAGCCATTATCATAACCTTGTCCCCTCACATCATCAATATTAAGTGTAAGGGACTCCATTACATTTTGCAATTCATTAAAAATTTGTAATTCAGATGTATCTTCCAAATTCAGAAACTATAAAAAGTACTCTTCTATATTTATTGGAGTACTTGAAACATCTACACACCTCAATATTAAAGTCATTTGTTCTTTGTGACTTGCATTAGGAGTACAATCAAGAATGGCTAAAACATATTTAGCTATTTTTATTTTTTCAATGATTGCATGTTTAACATTTGATGCTAAAATAGCTATCAACTCATTTCGAATTTTATGGCTAAGATAATGATAATGAATGTTCTTATCTTAAATGAGTCGAAAATGATGTTGCATTACTGGATCAAACTCTGCAATCATTTCAAGTAGGCCTAAAACTTACCATTACCATCATCATAAATCTTTTCATTTGTTCCACGAAAAGCCAAATTATGTATAACAAGACATTTCATAACAACGATGATTCTGACAATAACATGTTTCCAGTGTAGTGTATCTTTCTTGATTAGTTCTTGTAATTCTGTATCAATTGTTTGATTTGTTTTCAATCTGATTTTCAATTCAACACAAGACCTCAAGTTAGTGAGGTGTTCAATACTGCTTTCATGTTGTTTAAGCTTCTCACCAAGATGTTTCCAATCTCTAACTCCTTCACTAGTTAACTAACTTCTAGAATTCATTGTTTTAAACAACTTACAACAGAAACAAAACACTTTATCTAACTCATTTGAGTACACTAGCCATTTTCGATCCTTAGTTTCCCCATTTGGTAACGTACGGAGATAATAATTTAAAGAAAAATGTATATTGTGTTCGTCCATGGGGAATTTGAGATTAGTTTCTCTTAGAGGACCTTTTTCTACAAGTAAATCTCTCATTTTTGCATCAAAATTATCCCAAACTCATGGATCATAAATGTTCAAATCAAATCTTGTTTCGGGACATTCATTTTCATGGCAAGGTTCATCAATATTTTCATTTTCATCAAGGAAAGGTTCATCACTATTTTCATTTTCATCTAGATTACCAATTTCTTCATTCACATCATTCTCATTTTCTACAAATTCTTATAATTGAATTAGTTGATCATATTCATTTGGTAAATCTTCATCTAAATTTTCAAGTGAAGCATTGGTTTGTTTAACAAAATATTTATTCAAAGATCCTCTTAAACTTTGAGTAATTTCTTCTTCTTTTTTCTTTCTTTGTCTTTTGAGATTTTCGGAAAGTTGTTTCTTACGAAACATTTTTTAATTTTTATAATAAAATACAACACAATAAAAAATAATAAAACTAATTAACAAAGAACAATAAAACCTGGATTTTAAGTATATTTTCTTCCACTTGAAACTTCCAATTATAAAGAACAAGAATCCCAACCAAGTTTTCTGTTGAATCAAATAAAAAATAAGAAAAAGTTAACACAGATATGTTATATGTATTAAAATTTACAAAATAGGAGAAAATAAACAAAAAATAAAAACCAATTGAAACCCTCACTATTTCACTTCTTTCATTACCACAAACATTTCCTAATTCCAATTTACTTAAATTCAACCAAAAATGAATCATGAATGGCCTGTGGGCTGTGGGTATGGCTCACTATCTTCAGACTAACACCATGAAACATAAAAATAATGCAGTTAATTTACTAAAAGAAGACCTTGTTTCAAATTAATCACCTTAAATTATAAATGATACATTCCCCAAATTCTAATTTGATAATCATAAATATATACACCATATTTCATTCTCAATTCTACAAAAAAAAACAAACCAAAACCCACATAATATTAACACACAAATACACAATCTAGAAGTCACTATTTTCAGACTAACACCATGAAACATAAAAATAAAGCAGTTAATTTACTAAAAGAAGACCTCGTTTCAAATTAATCACCCTCAATTATAAATGATACATTCCCCAAATTCTAATTTGACAATCATAAATATATACACCATATTTCATTCTCAATTCTACAAAAAAAAAACCAAAACCCACATAATATTAACACACAAATACACAATCTAGAAGTCACAATCTTCAGACCAACACCATGAAACATAAAAATAATGCAGTTAATTTACTAAAAGAAGACCTCATTTCAAATTAATCACGCTAAATTATAATTGATACATTCCCCAAATTCTAATTTGACAATCATAAACATATACACCATATTTCATTCTCAATTCTACAATAAAAAACCCAAAACCCACATAATATTAACACAAAAATACACAATCTACAAAATATACCTCAGAGAGCGCAACAAGAAGCAAAATCAGATTTGAAAGCCACTTAGAACCTGTTTAATGGGTTGCAGGACAAGAAGCGGAATCTATTTGATGGGTTGCAACAAAAAGCATAATCTATTAACTATTTGATGGGTTGCAACTTACAAGACAATTTTCGGCGCTGTCGACAGCTTCTAGACGGTGGCAATTAAAGTTGAAACCTTTAGTGTTTCGACTGTTCAGTTTTCAGGAGAAGCCGAGAAGATTAATTGCTATGTGGGCTGTGGGTATAAGCTTATAAATTAAAAAATTTGGGCCCCCTTCAGCTTTGGGCCCAGGGCTGTAGCCCTGGGCCTAGGCCGGCTCTGCTTTTATCTCTCACAGATATACACACAGTAGCTTAAGGCATTCAGGGACGATTAAATATGTGGGTATAATTTATTTGTATATAAGGAATTAAATTATTAATTAATAATATTTTAGTCATTATTTTGGGAGGAGGTGAATGATATTTTTATCTTTTTAAATTGTTACTCATTTTAAAAAGAAATCATAAAGTTTATTTTTCTTTAATTAGGTCCTTAAAGTTAGATCTGGCAAAATATGGACACACGTGGAAAGGAAAAGAATGAAATTTGGATTAATAAATGATAATGTAATCATTCTTAAATAATAACCGGTTTTGGTTTACAAAATATGATTATGGTTACATTTAAGAACTAAAATCAAATTAACTATTTTTAATATGGGTTGGAACCATATAGTTATGGTTCAAATATAAGTCGAACCATATTTTAAATTTCAAACTTACATTTATTATGATCTAATTAAATAAATTATTATTAGATATATCATATTTACATAATCACTAAGCATTTTATTTTTTTATACATAATCATTGAATATTAATTTGTTTTAGGGTGGGGGTATAATAATCATTGAATTTTTTTTTTGCAGTTGGGGTGGGGTGGTGATGTATACATAATCAGTAAATATTTTTTTTGGATGGGGTGGGTGGGATGGGGTGGGCTGGGTGGGAGTGTGGGATAGGGGTGGGCAGGGTAGATGGGGTGGATTTGGGTGGGGTGGGCGGGGTAAGTGGGGGTATGGGGTAGGGGTGGATTGGGGGTGGGGCGGGCGGGCTGATAACTCGATCTCTGGATATCGTAATCGAGTTCCGTAAGTTGTAACCCGTGTCTTATATCTATGAGGTTCTATATCTAGGTTTGCGCGTCGTTTCGATTCCCGAGGTGCATTTTGGACTCTTTTTTGACTATTGCTCTAAGTTTCTTTAATTTTTATAAGTTAGGCAAATGGGCTGATAAGTCGGTCTCCGGATATCGGAATTGAGTGTCGTAAGTTGTAAAGCGTGACTAATATCTATGAGGTGCTATGTCTAGGTTTGCGCGTCTTTTTAATGTCGAGGTGGGTTTGGTATCTTTTTCGACTCTTGTTCTAAATTTCTTTAATTTTAACAAGTTAGGCAAACAGGTTGATAACTCGGCCTCCATATATCGAAATCGAGTCCTATAAGTCGTAACACATGCCTAATATCTATGAGGTGTTATGTCTATCTTTACGTGTCATTTCGACGCCCGAGGCGGATTTTGGTTTACTTTTTGACTATTTTTCTAAGTTTTCTTTAATTTTAACAAGATAATAAACGGGATGATAACTCGGCCTTCAGATATCGAAATCAAGTCCCGTAAATTATAACACATGCCTAATATCTATGAGGTTCTATGTCTAAATTTGAGTGTCGTTTCGACTCCCGAGGCGGGTTTTGGTCTCTTTTTGACTATTGTTCTAAGTTTTAACAAGTTAGGAAAACGAGCTAATAACTCGGCCTCCGGATATCAAAATCGAGTCCCGTAAATTTTAACGTGTGCCTAATATTTATGAGGTATTATGTCTAGGTTTGCGCGTCATTTTGACGCCCAAGGCGAGTTTTGGTCTCTTTTTCGACTATTGTTCTAAGTCTTCTTTAATTTGAACAAGTTAGGCAAACAGGGTGATAACTTGACCTTCGGATACCGGAATCGAGTCCCGTAAGTTATAACATATGCCTAATATATATAAGGTGTTATGTCTATGTTTGTGTGTTGTTTCGACGCTCGAGACGGGTTTTGGTCTCTTTTTCAACTATTTTTCTAAGTTTCTCTTTAATTTTAACAAGTTAGGCAATAATTTGGATAACTATTTGTTTAACAGTTTATATAAGAAATATAATTACAAATTACATGAATTAAATAAAGACATACATCAATAATTGTTTTTACTTATCAAATATGTGGAGGAAAGATGTTAGCCAAGACAACATCCAACTTATAAGTGGTTAACTTACGTTCTATCCAACTTCGATCCACAAACATCTTGAACAACGGTCTGCTATGCAAGACCCCAAAATTTGTGAATAAAGATTAATTTTCTCAAAATATTTTTTTAGTATTATGGTGTGGATTTGATATAATATTATAGTTGTGGGTAGTATTTATAAATTTTGTAAAGTATGCAAGTTGTCATAAAATATTCGATTGGTCGGGGAATATTCGTTTTAACAGGAAATGTGACGCCGCCAAAATAGGTATACATCACCCATCTTGAGTCGCCAGATACATGGTACAGAATTCAAATATAACTTAATAATACAACTGTTGTGTACAATACGACAAAACATAAGCTGTGAGTTTGAATACAAATATTGTCTACTAGAGATTATACAAACTCAAAAGGAGTCCTCATTAAATTATTATCACACTATTTCACAGAATAGTGAGGACTACTAATGCTATCATCTAGCCCGTCACTCCGTTCCTCGATTAGTCCCTGCTACGTTCTCATTTCCTGAAGAGAACAATGAAAGTAAAAGGGTGAGCTCAACTAGCCCAGTAGGAAATATTATGACTAAGATAATGCAGAATATATTATCGTTAGCCTTCAACAGTGTTAAACCGATACAATATAACAACCATCAAGTTTAACTACAACGGAACAAGCAATCCATTAAAAAAGTCAAGTAGAGAATAAAATCTACTATCTTTTATGATTTAAAAGGTTTTTCATCACTTTTATCGCTGGGACTCGGCTTAATAAATAATCCACATCATCGAATCACCCCTGCATTACGGCCAATGATATTTTTTAGTATCACGACCACAATTATCCATGCACTATGGGCCAAGAATATTTGTGCATTCAATAATGGTCATGATCATGCCAACAACTGTCCATCAATGCACTACGGGCCAATGAGAACTTTTACCATATCATTTGTAACATTACGGTCATGATTACACCGAATAATCCCTGGTCATAATCATACCAAGTTCATCTATGCACTATAGGCCACAGATGACTTGCAACAAAATATAAACATGATGATGATGACAATGATATAAGAATTCAATAAAACAAGTTCAAGAATTATTTTATCCAGGAACTAATAACGTCCAAATTGTCAACATGATACTGCTTTGTAGAGTAAAATTCAAGAATGCTCAGAAGAATATTTCTATGAAAAGATACTGGATGAAGCGTAAATATCAAGGATATTCCACTAATTTCATGGAGTATAGAAGTCAAAACTTTAACCAACTGAGTATAATAAGGAATTGAATAACAAAAGAAATTACCAGGCATGGGATAGACCGCACAGACAGGTTATTCCAACATAATAATAAATAACGGAATCAGGTCCGGCATAAAACGCACAGACAGGATATTCCAACAGAATAATAAAGACGAAATTAGGTCCGGCGTAAAACGCGCAGACAGGATATTCCAACAGAATAATAAAGACGGAACCAGGTCCGGCGTAGAACGCACAGACAGGATGTTCCAACAGAATGATAAAGAATGGAACAACAGAAGAATTTCACCAAGTATATGGTAGTCTGCGTATACAGGTTATTCCAACAGAATAATAAAGAATGGAATAACAAAAGTTCTCTTCATAGATAAGAAATAAATAATACTCCATACCTTTAGAAAAACTGGATACTGGAATAGTGAGGTAGCAGACTTCTCTTCTTCTTTCTATAATTTCTCTCTATAATAATCGCTCTAAAACTTTTGTGAATTGGTGAGAAATGAAGGAAGAATGAGCTTCTATTTATATAAAAATATAGTTTTGATAATTGCACATTTTGGGGATCAAAAATTACAGTACAATACCTCCAACTTTTCCTTTATTTTTAATTTAGTTATGGAAGTATTATCAAACTTGCACCACCTTCCCTAATAGTAAATAATGTGATTCCATAGTAAATTATGTGAATCAATAGTTCTAGACTTGTGAAAATACGAATTACTGTATAGTATCTCCATCTATACCTCCATTTTTAACTTAGTCATGCAAGTATTATCAATCTTGCACCAACTCCCCTAATAGTAACAAGAATGTGAAACAATAGTATACACATGTGAACAAATAGTTATAATCATGTGAAATAATAGTAATCAATTGCTCATTTATCCGGTTAAATACCCGATTGGTCAATATAACCTCCAGACATCAATTATTATCGAAATAATTGTCGATTTTCACTAACACAAATAATTCCAACACAATGAAACCATTTTTATCAAAAAATATAAATTTTGAAATTTCAAAGTTTGACTTTTCCCAAAAAAGTCAACTGTTGAATTTTTGACCAAATAGTGAATTTCGAAAAATTTGTGTTTATAGACTATTTTTATTAATTTCATCGTTCCGGACTCAAATATCACGTCCGCGTCTCCAAATTCAACTCCGAACACAACTTCAATTTTAATAACATTCATCATTAATATTATAACTCACAATATTTATCAACCAGGTCGTTCCCAGGAAAGAGGGGGCTTTCCAATAAGGATTTCTCCCTATTGGCGTGCAATTAGGTGACCAAACCTCTCATTGACAGAACTTCTAGACATTGTAAATATTGTAATTTAATAATATGAATAACTTTGTCGTCTCAATTATTGATTTAATAAAATAACATATTATGCATATGATACTATGACAATAATCGAATCAATAATATGAGAGATATGATGCAGCAATTACTGTAGCAATAATTGAGTATAACTGAGTGACTTCTCACGTAAGCATCAATAATCAATACCGTGAGCTACTATATAACCACGCGTATTACTATATTTTTACTACCGGGTAGTTCAACAGTTAACGGTAAAACTTCCGTCGTTATTTTCATAAAGTATTTTTGTCGTTTTCTCAATCTGACAATAATTCCGTTGTGGGAGGTCCACCAATGATTGTGCTGTTGTACGTATATTCCCTGTTAAAACGAATATTCCCCGACCAATCGAATATTATAAAATAACTTGCGTACTTTTCAAAATTTGTAAATATTGCCCACAACTATAACATTATATCAAATCCACACCATAATATTCAAAAATATATTTCAAGAAAATTTAATCTTTATTCAAAAAGTTGGGGTCTTACAACCTCCCATTTTTATAAAATTTTGTCCTCGAAATTAGGGTGCGTACCTAGTATGTCGAAGAGGTGAGGATACTTTGATTTCATTTCAGATTCTAACTCCCAGGTCATTTCCTCAACATCGTGATTTCTCCAAAAAAATTGACATGAGGTATAACCTTGGAGCGTAGGATATGTTCTTTCTTATCTAAGATTTTAACAGGAACCTCTTCATACGTTAAATCTTCCTCTATTTCGTCCGGTTCTAACTCAATAATGTGGTTCGGGTCTTTTACATATTTACGTAACATGGATATGTGAAAAAAGTTATGAACACGAGACATACTTAGCGGTAACGCAAGACTATAGGCCACAATTCCTACTCGATCGAGGATTAAAAATGGGCCAATGAATCGAGGATTGAGCTTTCCTCTCTTTCCAAATCTTGTAACCCCTTTCCATGGAGCCACACGTAACAACACATGATCTCCAATATTGAATTCTACGTCCTTTTGATGAAGATCAACATAACTCTTTTGTCGATCTTGTGAGGTTTTTATATGTTATCGGATCATTTAAATCTTTTTTGTAGTCATACGTACCAACTCTGGTCCCAACAACGTTGTTTCACCCACCTCATCCCAGCATACTGGAGAACGATACTTTCTTCCATACAATGCCTCGAATGGAGCCATGTCAATACTTGCTTGATGACTGTTGTTGTAGGAAAACTCCACAAATGGTAAGAACTTGTCCTAAATTCCCTTGAAGTCAAGGACACAGAGTCTTAATAGATCTTCAAGAGTTTGAATTGTCTTCTCCGACTGCCCGTTCGTCTGAGGATGATATGCCGAGCTAAATCGTAAATCCGTGCCTATAACTTTTTGCAAACTAACCCAAAATCTTGAAGTGAATCTTGGGTCTCGATCAGAAACTATGGATACTGGCATACCATGCAATCTTACAACCTCGTTTATATACATACAAGCAAGACTTTCAAGTGTATAAGTTTCTCGTATCGGTAAGAAATGAGCAGACTTGGTCAATCTATCAACAATGACCCAAATTGCATCTATGCCTTGAGAAACTTTGGGAAGACTGGTAACGAAATCCATGGTAATGTGCTCCCACTTCCATTATGGAATTTCAAGTGGTTGCAATGGACCTTTTGGTACTTGATGCTCCGCTTTAACTCGTTGACAAATTAAACACCTTGAGATAAATAGCGCTATCTCTCTCTTCATATTGCTCCACCAAAATGTATGGCGAAGATCACGATACATTTTGGTACTCCCAGGATGGATTGCAAACGGTGTGTTGTGCGCCTCCATCATGATTTTATACTTTAAATCAGGGTCATTAGGAACACAAAGTCTGGAGTTGACTCGAAGTATTCCTTCTTCATCGATTCTTGCTTCCAGCATAACACCTTCTTGCACTTTCTTCCTCATACGCATCAGCTCCGGATCTATAACTTGAGCAACTTTAACTTTATCAATTAAAGTCTGTTCTACTCGTATATTTTCCATCATCACATGGGTCCCTAGAGTCTTTAACTCTATCTCCATCCTTTGCAAGTCACACAAAATGGGCTTTTGTGTTGTGAATATTGCACTCGTACCCGCATATGATCTTCTACTCAATGCGTCAGCTACCACGTTCGCTTTTCCAAGATGGTATTGGATGGTATGATCATCATCTTTCAACAGTTCAAGACAACGTCGTTGTCGCATATTGAGTTACTTTTGAGTGAAGAAATATTTGAGGCTTTTATGATCCGTAAAGATCTCCACTTTCTCCCCATACAAGTAATGCCTCTAAATCTTTAGTGCGAAGACAACAGCTGTCAACTCTAGATCATGAGTAGGATAATTCCTCTTATATTTTTTGAGTTGTCGTGAGGCATAGGCTATGACTTTCCCATGTTGCATGAGAACACATCCTAACCCTTTGCCCAAAGCATCACTGTAGATGACAAATCCCTCCGAACTAGATGGTATTGTCAGAACAGGCGCTGAAATGAGTCTCCTCTTGAGTTCTTGAAAACTCTTCTCACATTCCTCGCTTCAACCGAACTTTGTATCTTTCCGAGTCAGCTGAGTTAGTGGAGTAGCGATTCGAGAAAACCCTTCTACGAATCTCTGATAATAACCAGCTAAGCCGAGAAAGCTACGTACTTTGGTCACTGATTTAGGTTGCTCCCAGCTTTGAATAAGCTTCAATCTTTGCTGGGTCAACAGATATTCCATGACTTGATACCACGTGCCCAAGGAATGCTACTTCCTCAAGCCAGAACTCGTATTTCTTCAACTTGGCATAAAGCTTATATTCACGAAGCTTTTGGAGTATCAGCCTCAAGTGTTGCTCATGATCTTCACGGGTTTTGGAATATATGAGGATGTCGTCAATAAAGACAACCACAAAATGATCCAAATATTCCTTGAATACTCGGTTCATCATATCCATGAAGGCAGCAGGAGAATTAGTCAATCTAAAAGACATGACTAAGAATTCATAATGCCCGTACCGAGTTCTGAAGGCAGTTTTTGGAATATCCTCAATTTTAACCTTCAACTGATGATATCTAGAACGAAGATCGATCTTTGAAAAAAATTGTGCTCCTTGTAACTGATCAAACAGGTCATCAATACGTGGCAATGGGTACCTATTTTTGATGGTGACATGATTCAACTCCCGATAATCAATACAAAGTCGCATACTGCCATCTTTCTTCTTCACGAATAGAACATGAGCACCCCAAGGAGACGTACTAGGACGAATGAAACCAATGTCTAACAATTCCTGCAATTGGGTCTTTAACTCCTGAAGTTCAATAGGAGCCATTCGATATGGGGCTTTGGAAATGGGTTTTGTATCGGGTTTAAGGTCGATACAAAATTCAACTTCACACTCTGGGGGTAGGCCAGGAAGTTCTTCAGGGAATACGTCAGGAAATTTATTAACAATAAAAATATCCTTCAAATCTGACGTATTTTTGTTTAAATCTGTGACATGAGCTAAGAAAGCTTGACATCCGTTTTTCAATAAACGAATAGCTTTATGTCTTGAGATGACCGTGATTGATTTTAATGGTTTGGTCGCTTGAATTCGCATAATAGGTTTATTAGAAATATGAAAGCTAATAACCTTATGAAAACAATCAATTTTAGCATGATGAGTAGTTAACCAATCAATCCCTAGAATCACGTCAAATGCAAGTATTTTTAAGGAGATAAGATTGACAGGTAATGTGCGGTTACCGATTTGAATCAAACAAGACTTATAAACAGTGGATGTAATGAAGGTTTCTCCTAATGGAGTTTTAACAGATAAGTCAAAGTCTAATTTCTTCGGAGTCAAATTTAAACGTTGAGCGCAAGTAGGAGAAATAAAAGAATGGGTAGAACCGGTATCAAATAAGGTATAGACTTCACTAGAGTTTATGATAAGCTTACCCGTGATAACCTCATTCGGGTTCCTTGCTTTCTGGGAGGTCACAACAAACGCTCTCCCTTGCACTACCGGCTTTGACTTTTTTGGAACGGCCTTTGGTGCCTCCATCCTAGCTGAATTTGTCTTCGATGAACGATTAAATCGAGCTAAGTGACTTTCTCTTCCATAATTATAACATGCTTTGGACTGCATCGCGCAGTTTGGACTGATGTGTCCCTCCCCTCCGCATTTGAAGCATATGATAGGTGGTCGTTCTCCTTCCTTAACAACGGGTGCTGGTGCTGACGTCTTTCCATCATTGTTGAATCTCCTTTTCTTGAAATGTCCATTTTATTATCTTGGCTATGATTACCACTGAAGTGGTTGCCATTTCTGGAATGTTGATTCCCTCCACGTTTGTTGTCACCGCTTCGATGACTGTTACCACTGGTATTTTCATTCTGTCGGCTGCTTTCTCTTGGTTGCGTTGACTCGTTATCGCGCTCCAATAACTAAGCCCTATTTACAATATCTGATTACAAACACAGTTTATGAGAAATAAGATATTTTTGTATCTCCGGTTTCAAACCTCTTAAAAACATTCGGGTCATTCGTTCCTCATTATCAACCAAATGGGATACAAACTGATATAACTCTGCAAATTTAGCATCGTATTGCGACACGATCATATTATTTTATTCCAACTTGATAAACTCCACCTCCTTCATGTGACGAATACTTTCGGGAAAGTACTTGTCATTGAACAGCTCTTGGAACTTCTCCCAAGACATCTTGAGTGCGTCAGGCTGGGTACGTTTTACAGATTCCCGCCAGTAATCTGCCTCTTCACGCAACATAAAGGTGGCGAAGGGAACCTTTTGTTCCTCGGAGCATCCCAAGACATCAAATATCTTGGTTATCTTCTTTATCCATGCTTCCGCTTTAAGTGGATTTTGTCTCTCCAATAAACTCCGGTGGTCCCAACTCCTTGAACTATTTGGCGGTGACCGTCCGAGAGTTGCCAGTGCTTCCACCTGTATTTTGGACAGGAGCCGCTCTCGCCTGATGTTGCATGAATTGCATGAAGCCTCGGAACATTCCATCGTTCATCATTTGGTTAGTGTTATTGTTTGCATGAGGATTGTCGCCTTCCTGATGCACATTGTCCTGGTTATTGATCTGTGGAGACTCAACGGTCTCTTGTGCTCCATTGATGTTCTCAACATTCTTGGATGCTATTTTTAAATACTGCCACAAAACAAGGGTTAATTGAAATGAAATATATTATCCCTACACTCTGACTGATCAATTAAATACCAAATAAACTTAGGTAGGTCATAGTAGCGAAGGAATTTCCCGTCTCTCCCCTCCTAGTTCCAGTCTCACATCTTAGCCAGAGATCATATCCCTAAGCTTTGATACCAACTGTGACGCCCCCAAAATAGGTATACATCACCCATCTTGAGTTGCCAGATACATGGTACAGAATTCAAATACAACTTAATAATACAACTGTCGTGTACAATACAACAAAACATAAGCTGTGAGTTTGAATACAAATATTGTCTACTAGAGATTATACAAAATCAAAAGGAGTCCTCATTACAATTATTATCACACTATTTCACAAAATAGTGAGGACTACTAATGCTATCATCTGGCCCGTCACTCCGTTCCCCGACTAGTCCCTGCTACGTTCTCATTTCCTGAAGAGAACAATGAAAGTAAAAGGGTGAGCTTAACTAGCCCAGTAGGAAATATAATGACTAAGATAATACAGAATATATTTCGTTAGCCTTCAACGGTGTTAAACTGATACAATATAACAACTATCAAGTTTAACTGCAACGGAACAAACAATCCATTAAAAGAGTCAAGTAGAGAATAAAATCTACTATCTTTTATGATTTAAAAGATTTTTCATCACTTTTATCGCTGGGACTCAGCTTAATAAATAATCCACATCATCGAATCACCCCTACACTACGGCCAAGGATATTCTTTAGTATCACGATCACAATTATCCATGCACTATGGGCCAAGAATATTTGTGTATTCAATAATGGTCATGATCATGCCAACAACTGTCCATCAATGCACTACGGGCCAATGAGGACTTTTACCACATCATTTGTAACATTACGGTCATGATTACACCGAATAATCCCTGGTCATAATCATACCAAGTCCATCTATGCACTATAGGCCGCATATGACTTTCAACAAAATATAAACATGAGGATGATGCCAATGATATAAGAATTCAATAAAATAAGTTCAAGAATTATTTTATCCATGAACTAATAACGTCCAAATTGTCAACATGATACTGCTTTGTAGAGTAAAATTCAAGAATGCTCAGAAGAATATTTCCATGAAAAGATACTGGATGAAGCGCAAATATCAAGGATATTCCACTAATTTCATTGAGTATAGAAGTCAAAACTTTAACCAACTGAGTATAATAAGGAATGGAATAACAAAAGAAATCACCAGGCATGCGATAGACCGCACATGCAGGTTATTCCAACAGAATAATAAATAACGGAATCAGGTCCGGCGTAAAACGTACAGACAGGATATTGCAATAGAATAATAAAGATGGGATCAGGTCCGGCGTAGAACGCACAGACAGGATTCCAACAAAATAATAAAGACGAAATCAGGTCCGACGTAAAACGCACAGACATGATATTCCTATAGAATAATAAATACGGAACCAGGTCCGGCGTAGAACGCACAGACAGGATGTTCCAACAGAATGATAAAGAATAGAACAACAGAATAATTTCACTAAGTATAGGGTAGCCCGCGTATACAAGTTATTCCAACAAAATAATAAAGAATGGAATAACAGAAGTTCTTTTCATAGATAAGAAAGAAATAATACTCCCTACCTTTAGAAAAACTGGATACTGGAATAGTGAGGTAGCAGACTTCTCTTCTTCTTTCTATAATTTCTCTCTATAATAATCACTCTAAAACTTTTGTGAATTGGTGAGAAATGAAGGAAGAATGAGCTTCTATTTATAGAAAAATCTAATTTCGATAATTGCACGTTTTGGGGCTCGAAAAATTACAGTACAATACCTCCAACTTTTCCTTTATTTTTAATTTAGTCATGGAAGTATTATCAAACTTGCACCACCTCCCCTAATAGTAAATAATATGATTCAATAGTAAATTATGTGAATCAATAGTTCTAGACATGTGAAAATACGAATTACAATATAGTACCTCCATCTATACCTCCATTTTTAACTTAGTCATTCAAGTATTATTAATCTTGCACCAACTCCCCTAATAGTAACAAGAATGTGAAACAATAGTATATACATGTGAACAAATAGTTATAATCATGTGAAATAATAGTAATCAATTGCTCATTTATCCGGTTAAATACCCGATTGGTCAATATAACCTCCAGACATCAATTATTATCAAAATAATTGTCGATTTTCACTAACACAAATAATTCCAACACAATGAAACCATTTTTATCAAAAATATAAATTTTGAAATTTCGAAGTTTGACCGAAAAAGTCAACTGTTGACTTTTTGACCAAATAGTCAATTCTGGAAAATTTTGTGTTTATAGACTATTTTTACTAATTTCATCGTTCCGGACTCAAATATCAAGTCCGTGTCACCAAATTCAACTCTGAACACAACTTCAATTTTAATAACATTCATCATTAATATTATAACTCACAATATTTATCAACCAGGTCGTTCCTAGGAAAGATGTGATAACCCGGGATTTCGAATAATCAAATTTTTACGAATAATTTTTTTTTTATAATTAACATTGACTATTAATATTGTACTGAGAATTTGTGAGACAAGTCTTGAGAATTATTCAATATGTGTTCTGACTGATAAAATAGAGTAGAGTTTTGCTTAACAGCTTTAGAAACCCTAACCCTAATTTTTGGATAGGGATTCGATAGAAAATACAATTAAAATAATTGTACTAATTAGTGCGTGTTTGTTCTATGTGAACTTAATGATCAATAATTGATCGGATAAGGTTTAATATTAATAAACCCTAATAAGGGATTAGAAACCCTAATCTAATTAGGAAATCTAATTTTCTAAAATTGAAATATTATTTGTCTATTTTAAAACCCTAAAATGTGGATTTTGAAACCTAATGTACAATTTGACCCTAAGTGCTAAATTAACAATTTTAATTAGGATAAATTAAATCCTAATTAGCAAGATTGATTTATAATTAGGAGATTAAGATATAATTAGGAAGCCCTAATTATAATTTAGAAATCAAAATTTTCTATTTTAAATTCTAATTAGAATTTTTTTTAAATCCAAGTTGCTAAATATTTAAGGATTAAAATCTAAACTGTAGAGGGTTAAACCCTAAAACTATGCAACCTAAATCCTAAAACTTAATGTCTAAACCCTAAACCCTAAACCCTAAGGGTTTCATCAAATACAAATTCTAGAAATATATGGAAATGACCATAATGCCCTTATGTGATATTTTATGTAGTAACTTATAAATCTTGCCAAATCAAGAGTTGGTGACCAACTCAATTGACTTTATAGGGCCTCTATATCCAGCAAATCAGCATATGATAGCAGCTAAGCAAGCCAAATGCAATGAATCAAGCATTATAAATGGATTTGGAGAGAGAAAGTGCACAAAAACATAGCCAATCTCATTTTTGCTCTCACCAACTCCCATTCTCTCTCAAACCCACGAAATTCTAGTGTTATTTCAGTCTAATTCAAGTCCCACATGTACCAAAAACAGATCAAATAATCAGTGCATGAATCAAAGCTCAAAAGGTATAAAAACCCTAATCTTGAAATCCTTTGATTCTTTGTTAATTGATGAAATGGATTGTTCAAAGTTGTGTAATAGGGTGTCAATTGAAGATCTGAGTTGATAAATCATGAACCCATATCATCAAAGTTCATGATTTTAAAGTTTTTCAACATCTGGAAATCTGGAAAATTTCGTTTTACAGCCAAATGTCAGATCCTATAAATTCGTGTGTGTTAAGTGTTTTTGATGTTTAAAGATTTTAACATGTAGCCTGATATGTGGTCTTTAAGATGCAAAAAGATTCAAAGCCAGATCAATTGTAGATCAAACATTATAGGCGGTCAAAACCCGTTGACCGAAAACTGTCAAGAACACAAACCCAGAAATTTCAAGCCTAACTTCCATGTTCAAGTTTGACCGGACATATCTAGCTCCTGTTTTGATGTTTCAGTGTTATTATGATTTGTAGTTGTTGTTCTACATGTTGTCTATATATTTCAATTGATAGATTACATAAACATTACATGATCATCAAGTTATAGAGGTCCAAAGTAGGCACCTCGAACTGTTCTTCGTGAAGAACATCGTTGTCAGAGATTTTGGAGACTTAGATATCTATGATATGTTATTGTTTAATCATGAAACTTGTTATCTAGTTGTAGTATTACATAGATACTACAACATGAAAACAATTACAAGATCAGAAAGTAAGAGGAACAAAGATTAAAATTTGATCAAACAAGGCTGCCCGCGACTGGCAGTTTTCTGGGTTTGAAGCTCAAGAACACCTATAGCGACGGTTCTGTCGCTATAGGGTCCTTTAGCGATGGTTTAATTAATTTATTTTCTGATTTATTTGGAAAATGATTAAAAAATAGAAATAAATTCTAAAAATTAGTAAAAATAGTTTTAAAAATTATTTTAAATTATGAAAAATAATTTTTGACCAATTGGAATATTTTTTTAATATTTATAATTATTTTCATATTAAAGGTATTTAATTTATTTAATTAGTGTATTAAATAAATTAGAGAAAAATGATTTAATATTATGAAAAATCATTTTAAATAAGAAAAATGTATTTAAAAATATTTTGAGTTATAAAATGTAACTTTTAATATTTTTGGAGAATTTTAATATTATATTGATTTGATTATTAAATTAAATAAATAAGATAAAAATGATTTAAAAACATTTTAATTTAGAATAAAGTGTTAAAAAATATTTTAAATTATAAAATATAATTTTCAATATTTTTGGAGAATTTTCATTAATAAAGTAATATTAATGATATTTGATTTATTTAATTATTATATTAAATAAATGAATTAAAAATGATTTTATTGATTTAAAAATGAGAAAAATAGTTTAAAAATATTTTAAGTTATAAATTATGACTTCTAATATTTAGATAATAATTTCATTAATATTTATATATTAATGGTGATGATTTAAAAATGATTTTAAATATTTTAAAAATCATTTAAGTAGAATATTGATGATTTAAGAATATTTTAAGTTATTAAAAATAACTTTAATATTTTGACAAGTATGTTAATAATATTTTGTTATTATTAAATATTAATAATGATATGGTTATTTGATAATTAAATGATTTAAGTGTTTAAAAAAAATTATTATAAATTATAATAATTGTTTATAAATTATTAAAAGCTTCCGAAAAATATTATTATTGATAATTGACTTATCTAAAATAATATTGAAGCTTAGACACCAAGTTCAATTGACAATCAATGTGCTAATTATCGGATAGGGTGACCAGAATACCGAGAACGGACCAAAGTCCAACCAGACTGATATAGTTAGACTTGTTATGTGTTTATATAGGTTATAAACACTAATGTGGCTATGTGGTAATGTGCCTAGGAGGAGTTTGACTATAAAAATACAGTGTTATGTGTTATAAATGATTGTACTAATTGTGAGACCGACATTGTTGAATATAGGTCTTACGAACGCAGATAAGTATATTGTGTAGCTGTAATCAACACGGAAGGCAAGTTTCCTAACTCAACCTTGAGTTATATTTCATTCAATTATTATAGTGGTTAATTATTGCTAATTACACCACATCCAGGGAAGTTATTGTTGATTAGTCGCAGTTAGTGCATGCTTAATATTTCAAATTGAATTACTGATTCAGAAATATATATTCGTAGAATCACTGTTGTTGAATATTCAAATCTGTAGAAGTTAGAATTGACAGTACAGATAATTCCTGTTCATTATCAAATTGTATTGAGAAATGTCTTAGCTAATTATTCTGGCTAGACAAACATTTTTTAGAACTTGATAAATTCAAGAAAATAATTCAATTGTTATTGGTAGAATCGATGCCAATTATTTCGGCAAGATCGATAAGTAAATAGAATTTGAAATCACAGTATTTCGTTGTAAAATTAAAATCTTGATTCTAAAACTGAGAAGAACAACCTTTTATATAAAGGGAGCATTTTGGGTCGTGAATTCGACCTTTGCGCGCGTTTTGAGTATTATGCATAATATATGGTACAAGGAGTTGGCCGGCTCTAAGTACTTGCAGAGGGGTATGATTTAATCTTTATGGTTATCTGATACTCCTGGTATATATCAAAGTAAATCTTTGATAGATACCCGAGAAAAATAAGTTCAAAGATCTAGTGTGATCGCTCAGTATAAATCTGGAAAATATTCCACTTTGTTATTGCGTAGAATTGATTTTTGAAAGCGTTGTACTCTTTCATTATCAAACTATTGTGTTGTATAGAAATGGAAATGCCTTGTTATTGAATAACCATTTGTTCAGCTATTTCAGATTTCCCCGAACTTTGGTTTTATTCTATCAAAATAGATAGTCTATTATTCTAATACTTATATATTTATTGTATAATCTTAACTTGCGGGGCAAATTTGTTGCTCACCCTTGCTATAAATAAAACATTTCAGCTAGGGACGAAGTTGCAGGAGGTGCTGTGAAGCAAAACAAGGGAAAAGGCGTAGTTATAAATTAGTTATGTTGAACATATTTATTATGTTGTATTGTAAACACTTTTTGTATATCTAAAGGGTATGTTTGTAAAGTTAAGGTTAGAGAACCTGAGTGATGTATTATTATTAAACTCTGATAAAATCTTATGAAAGTTACTATCTTTATATATTTTGGGTAGTTAAATGTTAATTATAGTGTGGATCGTGAACACCAAACTCGGGAGTCAGGTAACCCGGATTTGGGGGTGTCACAGGTTGGTATCAGAGCTGTAATGACCAAGGTGTCACCAGCTGGTAGTAGATCTATAGGTTATAAACCTTAAGTGGAGTGGGGGAAAACCCTAGGATTATGACCATAGCGAGATAGAGAATACTCATTTAGAGTACTAAGTGAGGGATCGTTGAAGTGTATCGATAGTAAGATAAGTAAATTCGTAGTGAGAGAAATTTATACTGGTGAAGTACTAATCAAGTTATCTAAATTGATTGTAGGATGTCTGGAGAAGATCAAATGAGTATGGAGATGTTAGCGGCTGTTGCACCAATGCCAGAAGCCGAGGTGCTAGCGCAAAATGAATCGGTTGATAAGGTGGGAGAAGATGAACCTATGATTAATCTGGGGAGCGATCATGATGATTATCCCGAGATGTATCTGAGTGGGGATGAGAAGGCAGAGCCTGAGCCAGCTAAGGTAGAGTTAAAGAATAAGACTACAGTTGAAGAACAAGATCAACTAGTTGCAGAAGTTCAAGAACTCAAGAGTAAGGCGTTTCTTTTGGAGCAGCTATGGAAGACAGAACGAGCGTTATGTGAAATGACTGAAGAAAAGAACGAACTCAAGGTGCATGTAGACAGAATGAAGACGGAAGGTGGTGGATCGTCTGAAGGGACGATCAAGCAGCAGAAAGACAAGAAGAAAAGGAAGAGGGACAACGATAGCCCTAATTCAGAAAAGTCAAGCTCGAAGAAGAAGCAAACCTGTGGCAAGTGTGGAAAGAGCCATTTGGGGGAATGTATGTGGGGTCAGAATGTGTGTTATAATTGTGGTCAGGAAGGACATCTATCACCAAATTGTCCTAAACCAAAGAAATGATGATGTTTTGCATGTGGTGAAACGAGTCATAGGGTTAAGAATTGTCCTAAAAGGAAGAAAGATGGAGAAAGTGGACGGAAGAAAGATTAAGTGTGAGAAGTATAATCTTTTGGAGTATAATATTTTCTTTGGTAAGAATAGGAGATAACTTTTGTATGCCTCCACTTTTGTGTAAAGTTGTAGTAATGAATCCCGACTTTTGTCACAATGGGATAGTAACCGTTTGTAGTTGTATGTGCAGTGTACTGAAAAGTACTATGTATTATTTGCATGAATATAAATGCAATGATATGTTTGTATGAATGAAATCTTTATTTTCTATATGAATATAAGATTAAGATTAATTTGTGTGTTCTTAAAACTCATACTTATGGTAAGTTAATGACTCATAGTTATATAAAATATTTTGAACCCCTCAGCGAATGGACGCCAAAGGTCTGACTAGGATAAGTTCATACACTCATATAATTGTGGCAAGTTACTGAACTCATAAGTGTGGTAAGTTTGATGAACTGGTAATAACCGTGTGTGAATGGAGAATAACAATTTTTTGTGTAAGGTTGTGTTGTTAATCCAGATATAATTTAAAAAGGGATAGTAATATGTGAAGTACTAAATGTATTATGTGCTATTTGAATAAATATGCAATTACTTGAGAATTATGTGTTGAATTCTTATTGTGTTAAGAATTTGTATAGAGAAAGAGTATTAATATAAGATTTTTTTTAAAAATCAGATCATGTCGCCTAGACGACAGAATCGAAACCAACGAGAAGAACAATCAGTGAATAACGAAGGAAGTCAAGCTGACCCAATGCAAAATTTTACAAATATGATAGCCGAAGCTATGGAGAATAGAGCTCCCGCAGGAAGAGGAAGAGCGAGAGAACAGCCAGCTGACAGATTAGCTAACTTCAAGGACTTTAAAGCGGTAGGACCGCCTGAATTCAAAGGGACCACATATCCGATTGAAGCCCAAACTTGGGTAAAAGAGATGGAGAAATCGTTCGTGATTGCGCGTGTGGCGGAAGAGCAAAAGACGGCTTTTGCAACTTATCTGATGAAGGGAGAAGCTAATTACTGGTGGGAGACGAATCAAGCGAGAGCTGGTATAGAGGTGGTGTTGTGGACAAGATTCAAGGAGTTGTTCTTTGAGAACTACTTCTCACCGAGTATGCAAGCTCAGATGGAAGTTAAGTTCTTGGAACTTAAGCAGGAGAACATGTCTGTTTCTGAATACGCGACTAAATTTAACGAATTGGCATGATTTGCACCTCATCAGGTGGACACAGAAGCAAGAAAGGCACGAAGATTCGAGAATGGGCTGAAGCCGAGGATATTCAACAAAGTAGCTGTGCTGCAGATCAACACTTTTGCGGCTCTATTGGAGAGAGCGCTAATTGCTGAAGGAGGGAGCGAAGCAGTGTCTCGATTTCATCAGAAAAAGAAGAAGAAAATAAATGACGGTGGAAGTAGTGGAGGAAGTAATCCGAATAAGAGAAAATAGAATGAAAATACCCAGTCAGGTAATAAGACAGAAGATAATAGGAAAGGAAGGGAGCCATGTTCGAATTGTGGGAAGCACCATACTGGAGTTTGCCTGAAGAATAAGGGAGTTTGCTATAACTGCGGGCAAGAGGGGCATATGTCACCCAATTGTCCCAGCCCGAAGAAAATTCAAGGTTGCTTTGGATGCGGATCGACCGACCATATTGTACGGAACTGTCCGAAAAGAAATGCTGAGAAGGAAAGCGCTAACAAGGGACCCGGTGGCGGAAGCTTGGCGTTTCGAGGACCTGCACAGCCAGGAAGACCAACGGCCAGTACATTCAACATGACGGCGCTAGATGCAGTGGCTACTCAGGAGGTAGCAGCAGGTAACGAATTCGCTTAATATTTAAATTACGCGATTGATATTGAATTTGAAACACAAAGTAATATTGTGTTGATAAGAATGAATTGATGATACAACTTTAAAAGATTATAGAGAATAAGAAAGCGGTAATTCCGAGGACGGAATCCTTTTAAGGAGGGGTGAATGTGATAACTCGGGATTTGGAATAATCAAATTTTTACGAATAAATTTTTTTTTATTTTTTTTATTATTAACATTGACTATTAATATTGTACTGAGAATTTGTGAGACAAGTCTTGAGAATTATTCAATATGTGTTCTGACTGAGAAACTAGAATAGAGTTGTACTTAACAGCTTTAGAAATCCTAACCCAAATTTTCGGATAGGGATTCGATAGAAAATACAATTAAAATAATTGTACTAATTAGTGCGTGTTTGTTCTATGTGAACTTAATGATCAATAATTGATCGGATAAGGTTTAATATTAATAAACCCTAATAAGGGATTAGAAACCCTAATCTAATTAGGAAATCTAATTTTCTAAAATTGAAATATTATTTGTCTATTTTAAAACCCTAAAATGTGGTTTTGAAACCTAATGTACAATTTGACCCTAAGTGCTAAATTAACAATTTTAATTAGGATAAATTAAATCCTAATTAGCAAGATTGATTTATAATTAGGAGATTAAGATATAATTAGGAAGCCCTAATTATAATTTAGAAATCAAAATTTTCTATTTTAAATTCTAATTAGAATTTTTTTTAAATCCAAGTTGCTAAATATTTAAGGATTAAAATCTAAACCGTAGAGGGTTAAACCCTAAAACTTAATGTCCAAACCCTAAACCCTAAGGGTTTCATCAAATACAAATTCTAGAAATATATGGAAATGACCATAATGCCCTTATGTGATATTTTATGTAGTAACTTATAAATCTTGCCAAATCAAGAGTTGGTGACCAACTCAATTGACTTTATAGGGCCTCTATATCCAGCAAATCAGCCTATGATTGCAGCTAAGCAAGCCAAATGCAATGAATCAAGCATTATAAATGGATTTGGAGAGAGAAAGTGCACAAAAACATAGCCAATCTCATTTTTGCTCTCACCAACTCCCATTCTCTCTCAAACCCACGAAATTCTAGTGTTATTTCAGTCTTAATTCAAGTCCCACATATACCAAAAATAAATCAAATAATCAGTGCATGAATCAAAGCTCAAAAGGTATAAAAACCCTAATCTTGAAATCCTTTGATTCTTTGTTAATTGATGAAATGGATTGTTCAAAGTTGTGTAATAGGGTGTCAATTGAAGATCTGGGTTGATAAATCATGAACCCATATCATCAAAGTTCACGATTTTAAAGTTTTTCAACATCTGGAAATCTGGAAAATTTCGTTTTACAGCCAAATGTCAGATCCTATAAATTCGTGTGTGTTAAGTGTTTTTGATGTTTAAAGCTTTTAACATGTAGCCTGATATGTGGTCTTTAAGATGCAAAAAGATTCAAAGCCAGATCAATTGTAGATCAAACGTTATAGGCGGTCAAAACCCGTTGACTGAAAACTGTCAAGAACACAAACCCAGAAATTTCAAGCCTAACTTCCGTGTTCAAGTTTGACCGGACAGATCTAGCTCCTGTTTTGATGTTTCAGTGTTATTATGATTTGTAGTTGTAGTTCTACATGTTGTCTATATATTTCAATTGATAGATTACATAAACATTACATGATCATCAAGTTATAGAGGTCCAAAGTAGGCACCTCGAACTGTTCTTCGTGAAGAACATCGTTGTCAGAGATTTTGGAGACTTAGATATCTATGATCTGTTGTTGTTTAATCATGAAACTTGTTATCTAGTTGTACAACATAGATACTACAACATGAAAGCAATTACAAGATCAGAAAGTAAGAGGAACAAAGATTAAAATTTGGTCAAACAAGTCTGCCCGCGACTGGCAGTTTTCTGGGTTTGAAGCTCAAGAACACCTATAGCGACGGTTCTGTCGCTATAGGGTCCTTTAGCGATGGTTTATATAATTTATTTTCTGATTTTTTTGGAAAATGATTAAAAAATAAAAATAAATTCTAAAAATTAGTAAAAATAGTTTTAAAAATTATTTTAAATTATGAAAAATAATTTTTGACCAATTGGAATATTTTTTTAATATTTATAATTATTTTCATATTAAAGGTATTTAATTTATTTAATTAGTGTATTAAATAAATTAGAGAAAAATAATTTAATATTATGAAAAATCATTTTAAATAAGAAAAATGTATTTAAAAATATTTTGAGTTATAAAATGTAACTTTTAATATTTTTGGAGAATTTTCATTAATAATTTAATATTAATGATATTATATTTATTTGATTATTAAATTAAATAAATAAAATAAAAATGATTTAAAAATCATTTTAATTTAGAATAAAGTGTTAAAAAATATTTTAAATTATAAAATATAATTTTCAATATTTTTGGAGAATTTCATTAATAAAGTAATATTAATGATATTTGATTTATTTAATTATTATATTAAATAAATGAATTAAAAATGATTTTATTGATTTAAAAATGAGAAAATGGTTTTAAAATATTTTAAGTTATAAATTATGACTTCTAATATTTAGATAATAATTTCATTAATATTTATATATTAATGGTGATGATTTAAAAATGATTTTAAATATTTTAAAAATCATTTAAGTAGAATATTGATGATTTAAGAATATTTTAAGTTATTAAAAATAACTTTAATATTTTGACGAGTATGTTAATAATATTTTGATATTATTAAATATTAATAATGATATGATTATTTGATAATTAAATCATTTAAAAAATGATTTAATGTGACAACCCCAAAATAGGTCCATTCCATCCAACCCATTCTGAGTCGCCAAATACATGGTACAGAAAACAACTACAACTTTATTACAACAATTGTCGTGCAAAATACAACAACACATATGCTGTGAGTTTGTATACAAATATATATCAACTGTGACTTATGTCCCAACCGTGGACAACACCTCATACTGACACCTTACATAAAGGTATAGTCGAAAACTGTTTTTGAAATTAGAATCTTTGGGAAGTGCTCAAGGAAACCTACGTACATGGGAGGCCATGCGTCTAGGTTATTATAGATATCATATGGCCACAGAATTATCCTTGGTTGACCCAATAGACCCCAAAGAAAAACAAGAAGATTACTATCATATTCTTCCCAATGGCAAGTCTTCTCCTGACATATCATTATCTCAACTGTCTCTAATTGAGAGTTATATTCCAAATAGACTCCAAGATCATATAGATAGTGCTGGTAGATATACTCAGCAAGTGAATGAGCACATCTATGTCTTATGATGACACGAGGTGGTATGTCATTAGACATCTTGTACGACAGTGGCAAAACACCCTTCCAAGTTAAATTCACCTCACCCTCAACATCTATAGACCACCGTTCTATTCCCTTGTTATTCCCCCGCTCGACCCAGCTACACTCGTATTACCTGAAAGGAATTGTGAAGCAAAAGGGTGAGCACAACTAGCTCAGTAAAGAATGTCATGACTAAAGATAATTAAATTATCAATAGCCTTCATCAATAATAAATCAGAGATTTAGAACATATGGTAGATGATAAAAAATTTCAACCATAGTTGCAGCGGAACGAGCAATCCATTAGAAGAGTCAAATAGACTATAAAGTCTATTATCTTCTCCATGTTAAAAGTCCATCAACAATGTTTTATCCCTGTAACATCAATCAACAATTCCTGTCCACAATCACATGTATAACTCATAATCGTAATTGTTGTTTTAAATTCCTTTTCTCATTCAGGACGAAGATAATTTTCATCACTTGTCTTTACCTGAAATATCAAAGATCATGGTTATACCAAATCACAGTTCCTGTTCATAATCATACTAATAAATTCATCTTTGCACTACGGCCAAAGATATACATCAATAAGTCATCTTTGCACTACAGGCCAAAGATATTCATCAACAAGTCATCTTTGCACTACAGGCCAAAGATATTCATCAACAAGTCATCTTTGCACTACAGGCCAAAGATATTCATATCTCAAAGAAATACATAATCATTTCAGAATTTATATAAACCATAATTATAACCATGTTGATCAATTCACCTTTGCACTTAAGCTAAAGATATTCAATTATAAATTCAATGGTCATGATCATACCAGTCACAATTCAACTTTTCACTACTGGCCAAAGAGAACCCTAGTCATGATCATACCAATAATCTATCCATCTTTACACTCCAGTGAAAGAGAATTTCAATATCAGGGTTATAAAATTATTATATATGATAATAAAATCAATATAATCAATATATAGTTTTAATCTCCAGAGTAATATTCATAAATCAACTATAATTTGGTTAGAAAAAAAAAATCAATTTTGTCATGAATAGTAACTCATGAATAGTAACTTCGTGAATAGTAACTCGTGAATAGTAACTCATGAATAGTAAACCCAACTCAAAAAGGTAGAAATCCCACAATAAAATTCATACCAATATTTCGGTATAATGATATTGAAAGAATAATATTTTTTTTTAAGCTTATAAACAATTTATTTTAATTGTTTACACTTTACTAAAAAATGCATTTAATCATTCTAAAATGCCAAACTCGTAAGATTTCATCACCAATAACCAAAACCCTCATCAAAAATCTGCATATACCTCATATATGATTCTCAAGCCATAAAATCATATTTTCTAATTTTCTTACCACACATAACATATTTAATTCATTTACTCATAACTTGTCCATTTTCATGAAAAATAACAAATCAGTTCCAAAAATATTTCTTTTCTGGAATTTAGTAGAATATAGTCCTATATTAAACATATATTTTTATCAGAATTTTTAAAAGTCATTTACTATTTTTCATATGGCCAAAACCACTGAATATTTAAATATTTATCATAAATTGTACTTTTATCCAAAAATTCCGAAATTCACAGGGTATACTGATATCATATAGATGTACTCCCAATAAAAATTTCATCAATTTTGGAGTTAACCACAAGGAGTTATAAGCGATTACTTTTAAAAATAGTCTTTTCTCATAAAATCCATAACTCTTAATCTATACATCCAACAACCGCCATTTTTGGACACAATCTACAAAACTCATCAAAATATCATTTCAAATTTTTCCAGAATTTTTGAAGGTTCAGAAGAATTTTGAAATAATAACTCTTAAAATCCCTTATTACCCCTTACCTCAAAACAGCAGTACCTCTGACTGGAATAACGCTGAACAAACTTGCACCGTATAGCAATACTCAAAGTATACTCAAAATACTCACAAGAATACGCTCGATAATATAGAGAGAGAAAACTTCAGTTTCTGGTGTGATTTTCAATTCTAACCTAAGCACCTATTTATAGGAAATTGCTTAGAACACCAAAGCAGAAAATTGAATATAATATTATTATTTATAAACAAAATTCCTTAGCCCACACTTTTGGTCTAGACATCTGAACTCAGCTGATTTCCATCCTTAACATATGCCTCTCAAATGGCAAAAACGTTTTTCTTCAAAATAATAATTAAAACTTCCAAAAATCAATTATTTCGGAACTCCGGAACTTCAATAATTCATAATAAATAGTCTATTTGCCAGAAAATTCGAATCTCGCGAGTTTTAATAGGAAATTCAATTCTCTACAACTTTGCAGAAGGAAGTTTTTCCAAATTCCAAACAGAAATTGACCGAAATCCATAAACGGACGATTTTACAGGCTATAATCAAATTTCAGTCAATAAATAGGGTCCACCGACACATAAAACATGCTTTAAATATTTTTGGTAACAAAAATACTCCTCCTCCACATATACTCATATACCCCACATTCATCGTAAAAATATCACCGTTAATATATTATTAAAATAATATATTTAAATAAATTATTTTATCAGAAAAGATAAAATATTAATTTTCAATAATTGTCACAATAAAAATTTTCTCCATCTATATCCACATAAAATCAATATTTTCCTTATCATATAAATCAATAATTTAATTATTCACAAATAATATTACAGAATCACAATACTGACAACCAGGCCGTTCCCAGGAAAGAGGGGGCTTTCCAATAAGAATTTCTTCTTACTGGCGCGCAATTAGGTGACCAAACCTCTCCTTAGACAGAACTTTCTAGACATTGCCAATAATGTTATCAAATAATATTATTCAGATAATATGAATTATTGCTTCGATAATGGAAAATACTGTGTAGTAACAATTATTGAAACAACAGCAATATAAAATATCAACGCAGCAATTATTGAATCAATAACATAAAATACTGAACAGTAATTACTGTAACAATTATTGAGTAGTGCCTTCTTACGTAAGAGTCAATAATTGGTGCAATACCGTGTGCTACTGTGCAACAACGCGTATTACTTTACTTTACCCACCGGGTATTCCAACAGTGTTAACAGTAACGATTACGCCGTTATTTATAAAAAACTTTAATTTGTCGTTTTCTTCATCCGACAGTTATTTTTTTACGGGGCCCACAAAAGACTGCGCCGTCGTACGAATATTCCCCGACAGTAATAATATTCCACGACCAAACGAATATTCCCCGACAACAATGAGTATTTTATAATCACTTGCTTATTTTGAAAAAAATTCATATATCACCCTTAACTTTAACCTTCTATCAATTTAACCATTTACTGAATTGTAATTATAAGAAAAATTGAATACTTTTATTTCATAAAATTCGGGGTCTTACAATCTCCCCTCCTTATGAAATTTCGTCCCCGAAATTTACGTACCTGGTATTTCGAAAAGTTGAGAATACCTTGCTTTCATTTCAGATTTTATTTCCCGGGTCATTATGATTTCTCCATTGCTCATCTCCCGCGATAACTTCATTTGTGTTCCTCATTTGTTGGGAAGTCATGACAACCGCTATCCCTTGAACTACTCGGCTTTGACTTGTCTGGGGCAGCATTTGGCGTCATCACTACCGTTGGAATATACTTTTCTATAGGGCATATTCCTCCCTCAACTGCCTCTTCGTACTCCTGATTCATGATCTGAATCATCAATCTTCGATCAATATCAAATTCAGGTTGATCGTTCTGTACAGGATAATTCAAAACTCGATGTTGAGTTCTCCCAATTGCTTTCCAAAAAGAGAAATTCATATCATCTATTTTAGCCTTCTTAGATCGGACATCTCTTTCCACAATATCCACATGTCGTGTGGCTTTTACCCATGCATCACTCATTCTTACTCGTTCAGTTTTTTCTTCTTTCAGCTCAGATTCCATCTTTATCATCTTACACTCTGCCAAAGAATACTTCTGTTCAAGCATCACATATCGGGTAACACAAGCTTGAATTGTTGCATCCTTTTGCTCCACGACTGCCTACAATTCTTCAGCCTGCTCTTCTAACTCATGAATACGATTTTGCAATTCTACATTTTGATCATAAAATACCTCTAATAAACTCTCCTCAGGTACCTCTTCTTCCTCTTCTTCCTCACTCTCAGCTGTTACCTCTGCGACTATCTCGGGTACAACTATCAATTCTTCACTCACCACATGGATATCTCTAATTCCTTCTTCGTCTGTCATCACATTAGTGATTAGAGGTATCCCAACAGTCTCATTCACTCCATTGTTAGCATTCTCAGCTACCATTCTCAAATACTGCCATAAAACAAGGGTTAATTAAGCAAATTAACATATCACATAATATTCGTATATTATGACCAACCAATAATTAAGCTTAGGTAGGACATACTAGTGAAGGATTTACTCATCTCTCTCCTCCTAGTTCTAATCCCCGATCTCCGCCAGAGATCATATCCCTAAGCTCTGATACCAACTGTTACAAATGTCCCATCAATGGACAGCACCTCACATTGGTACCTATCAGTTTGCCACCGCAAAACGGCGTCCCCTACGGAGAGTCTGGCTTCGGTGCATCCCGCATCAGCAGGAAGTCACCAGCGAGAGGCTCGGGGCTCTTTACTTATAGCTCTGATACCAACTGTGACAACCCCAAAATAGGTCCATTCCATCCAACCCATTCTGAGTCGCCAAATACATGGTACAGAAAACAACTACAACTTTATTACAACAATTGTCGTGCAAAATACAACAACACATATGCTGTGAGTTTGTATACAAATATATATCAACTGTGACTTATGTCCCAACCGTGGACAACACCTCATACTGACACCTTACATAAAGGTATAGTCGAAAACTATTTTTGAAATTAGAATCTTTGGGAAGTGCTCAAGGAAACCTACGTACATGGGAGGCCATGCGTCTAGGTTATTATAGATATCATATGGCCACAGAATTATCCTTGGTTGACCCAATAGACCCCAAAGAAAAACAAGAAGATTACTATCATATTCTTCCCAATGGCAAGTCTTCTCCTGACATATCATTATCTCAACTGTCTCTAATTGAGAGTTATATTCCAAATAGACTCCAAGATCATATAGATAGTGCTGGTAGATATACTCAGCAAGTGGATGAGCACATCCATGTCTTATGATGACACGAGGTGGTATGTCATTAGACATCTTGTACGACAGTGGCAAAACACCCTTCCAAGTTAAATTCACCTCACCCTCAACATCTATAGACCACCGTTCTATTCCCTTGTTATTCCCCCGCTCGACCCAGCTACACTCGTATTACCTGAAAGGAATTGTGAAGCAAAAGGGTGAGCACAACTAGCTCAGTAAAGAATGTCATGACTAAAGATAATTAAATTATCAATAGCCTTCATCAATAATAAATCAGAGATTTAGAACATATGGTAGATGATAAAAAATTTCAACCATAGTTGCAGCGGAACGAGCAATCCATTAGAAGAGTCAAATAGACTATAAAGTCTATTATCTTCTCCATGTTAAAAGTCCATCAACAATGTTTTATCCCTGTAACATCAATCAACAATTCCTGTCCACAATCACATGTATAACTCATAATCGTAATTGTTGTTTTAAATTCCTTTTCTCATTCAGGACGAAGATAATTTTCATCACTTGTCTTTACCTGAAATATCAAAGATCATGGTTATACCAAATCACAGTTCCTGTTCATAATCATACTAATAAATTCATCTTTGCACTACGGCCAAAGATATACATCAATAAGTCATCTTTGCACTACAGGCCAAAGATATTCATCAACAAGTCATCTTTGCACTACAGGCCAAAGATATTCATCAACAAGTCATCTTTGCACTACAGGCCAAAGATATTCATATCTCAAAGAAATACATAATCATTTCAGAATTTATATAAACCATAATTATAACCATGTTGATCAATTCACCTTTGCACTTAAGCTAAAGATATTCAATTATAAATTCAATGGTCATGATCATACCAGTCACAATTCAACTTTTCACTACTGGCCAAAGAGAACCCTAGTCATGATCATACCAATAATCTATCCATCTTTACACTCCAGTGAAAGAGAATTTCAACATCAGGGTTATAAAAATGTTATATATGATAATAAAATCAATATAATCAATATATAGTTTTAATCTCCAGAGTAATATTCATAAATCAACTATAATTTGGTTAGAAAAAAAAATCAATTTTGTCATGAATAGTAACTCATGAATAGTAACTTCGTGAATAGTAACTCGTGAATAGTAACTCATGAATAGTAAACCCAACTCAAAAAGGTAGAAATCCCACAATAAAATTCATACCAATATTTCGGTATAATGATATTGAAAGAATAATATTTTTTTTAAGCTTATAAACAATTTATTTTAATTGTTTACACTTTACTAAAAAATGCATTTAATCATTCTAAAATGTCAAACTCATAAGATTTCATCACCAATAACCAAAACCCTCATCAAAAATCTGCATATACCTCATATATGATTCTCAAGCCATAAAATCATATTTTCTAATTTTCTTACCACACATAACATATTTAATTCATTTACTCATAACTTGTCCATTTTCATGAAAAATAACAAATCAGTTCCAAAAATATTTCTTTTCTGGGATTTAGTAGAATATAGTCCTATATTGAACATATATTTTTCTCAGAATTTTTAAAAGTCATTTACTATTTTTCATATGGCCAAAACCACCGAATATTTAAACATTTATCATAAATTGTACTTTTATCCAAAAATTCCGAAATTCACAGGGTATACTGATATCATATAGATGTACTCCCAATAAAAATTTCATCAATTTTGGAGTTAACCACAAGGAGTTATAAGTGATTACTTTTAAAAATAGTCTTTTCTCATAAAATCCATAACTCTTAATCTATACATCCAACAACCGTCATTTTTGGACACAATCTACAAAACTCATCAAAATATCATTTCAAATTTTTCCAGAATTTTTGAAGGTTCAGAAGAATTTTGAAATAATAACTCTTAAAATCCCTTATTATCCCTTACCTCAAAACAGCAGTACCTCTGACTGGAATAACGCTGAACAAACTTGCACCGTATAGCAATACTCAAAGTATACTCAAAATACTCACAAGAATACGCTCGATAATATAGAGAGAGAAAACTTCAGTTTCTGGTGTGATTTTCAATTCTAACCTAAGCACCTATTTATAGGAAATTGCTTAGAACACCAAAGCAGAAAATTGAATATAATATTATTATTTATAAACAAAATTCCTTAGCCCACACTTTTGGTCTAGACATCTGAACTCAGCTGATTTCCATCCTTAACATATGCCTCTCAAATGGCAAAAACGTTTTTCTTCAAAATAATAATTAAAACTTCCAAAAATCAATTATTTCGGAACTCCGGAACTTCAATAATTCATAATAAATAGTCTATTTGCCAGAAAATTCGAATCTCGCGAGTTTTAATAGGAAATTCAATTCTCTACAACTTTGCAGAAGGAAGTTTTTCCAAATTCCAAACAGAAATTGACCGAAATCCATAAACGGACGATTTTACAGGCTATAATCAAATTTCAGTCAATAAATAGGGTCCACCGACACATAAAACATGCTTTAAATATTTTTGGTAACAAAAATACTCCTCCTCCACATATACTCATATACCCCACATTCATCGTAAAAATATCACCGTTAATATATTATTAAAATAATATATTTAAATAAATTATTTTATCAGAAAAAGATAAAATATTAATTTTCAATAATTGTCACAATAAAAATTTTCTCCATCTATATCCACATAAAATCAATATTTTCCTTATCATATAAATCAATAATTTAATTATTCACAAATAATATTACAGAATCACAATACTGACAACCAGGCCGTTCCCAGGAAAGAGGGGGCTTTCCAATAAGAATTTCTTCTTACTGGCGCGCAATTAGGTGACCAAACCTCTCCTTAGACAGAACTTTCTAGACATTGCCAATAATGTTATCAAATAATATTATTCAGATAATATGAATTATTGCTTCGATAATGGAAAATACTGTGTAGTAACAATTATTGAAACAACAGCAATATAACATATCAACGCAGCAATTATTGAATCAATAACATAAAATACTGAACAGTAATTACTGTAATAATTATTGAGTAGTGCCTTCTTACGTAAGAGTCAATAATTGGTGCAATACCGTGTGCTACTGTGCAACAACGCGTATTACTTTACTTTACCCACCGGGTATTCCAACAGTGTTAACAGTAACGATTACGCCGTTATTTATAAAAAACTTTAATTTGTCGTTTTCTTCATCCGACAGTTATTTTTTTACGGGGCCCACAAAAGACTGCGCCGTCGTACGAATATTCCCCGACAGAAATAATATTCCACGACCAAACGAATATTCCCCGACAACAATGAGTATTTTATAATCACTTGCTTATTTTGAAAAAAATTCATATATCACCCTTAACTTTAACCTTCTATCAATTTAACCATTTACTGAATTGTAATTATAAGAAAAATTGAATACTTTTATTTCATAAAATTCGGGGTCTTACAATCTCCCCTCCTTATGAAATTTCGTCCCCGAAATTTACGTACCTGGTATTTCGAAAAGTTGAGAATACCTTGCTTTCATTTCAGATTTTATTTCCCGGGTCATTATGATTTCTCCATTGCTCATCTCCCGCGATAACTTCATTTGTGTTCCTCATTTGTTGGGAAGTCATGACAACCGCTATCCCTTGAACTACTCGGCTTTGACTTGTCTGGGGCAGCATTTGGCGTCATCACTACCGTTGGAATATACTTTTCTATAGGGCATATTCCTCCCTCAACTGCCTCTTCGTACTCCTGATTCATGATCTGAATCATCAATCTTCGATCCATATCAAATTCAGGTTGATCGTTCTGTACAGGATAATTCAAAACTCGATGTTGAGTTCTCCCAATTGCTTTCCAAAAAGAGAAATTCATATCATCTATTTTAGCCTTCTTAGATCGGACATCTCTTTCCACAATATCCACATGTCGTGTGGCTTTTACCCATGCATCACTCATTCTTACTCGTTCAGTTTTTTCTTCTTTCAGCTCAGATTCCATCTTTATCATCTTACACTCTGCCAAAGAATACTTCTGTTCAAGCATCACATATCGGGTAACACAAGCTTGAATTGTTGCATCCTTTTGCTCCACGACTGCCTACAATTCTTCAGCCTGCTCTTCTAACTCATGAATACGATTTTGCAATTCTACATTTTGATCATAAAATACCTCTAATAAACTCTCCTCAGGTACCTCTTCTTCCTCTTCTTCCTCACTCTCAGCTGTTACCTCTGCGACTATCTCGGGTAAAGTTAAGGTTAGAGAACCTGGGTGATGTATTATTATTAAACTCTGATAAAATCTTATGAAAGTTACTATCTTTATATATTATGGGTAGTTAAATGTTAATTATAGTGTGGATCGTGAACACCAAACTCGGGAGTCAGGTAACCCGGATTTGGGGGTGTCACAAAAGAGGGGGCTTTCCAATAAGGATTTCTCCCTATTGGCGCGCAATTAGGTGACCAAACCTCTCCTTGACAGAACTTCTAGATATTGTAAATATTATAATTTAATAATATGAATAACTTTGTCGTCTCAATTATTGATTTAATAAAATAACATATTATACAGATGATACTATGACAATAATCGAATCAATAATATGAGAGATATGATGCAACAATTACTGTAGCAATAATTGAGTATAACTGAGTGACTTCTCACATAAGCATCAATAATCAATACCTTGTGCTACTATGCAACCACGCGTATTACTGTATTTTTACTACCGGGTAGTTCAACAGTTAACGGTAAAACTTTCGCCATTATTTTCATAAAGTATTTTTGTCGTTTTCTCAATCTGACAATAATTCCGTTGTGGGGGGTCCACCAATGATTGTGCCGTTGTACGAATATTCCCTGTTAAAACGAATATTCCCCGACCAATCGAATATTATAAAACAACTTGCGTACCTTACAAAATTTGTAAATATTACCCATAACTATAACATTATATCAAATCCACACCATAATATTCAAAAATATATTTTGAGAAAATTTAATCTTTATTCAAAAAGTTGGGGTCTTATAGGAAATATTCGTACGACGACACAATCATTGGTAGAATCCACAACAGAATTATTATCGGAATGAGAAAACGACAGAAATATCTTTTTATAAAAATAACGGCGGAAGTTTTACCGTTAACTGTTGAAATACCCGGTGTTAAAAGTACAGTAATATGCATGGTTGCATAGTAGCATACAGTATTGATTATTGATGCTTATGTGAGAAGTCACTCAGTTTTGTTCAATTATTGCTACAGTAATTGTTGCATAGTATCTCACGTTATTTGATTCAATTATTGTTGATATTTTATATATTATTAAATCAATAATTGAGATGACAAGTTATTTATATTATTATTTGCATATTTAACAATGTCTAGAAAGTTCTGTCGAGGAGAGGTTTGGTTACCTAATTACGCGCCAATAGGGAGAAATCCTTATCAGAAAGTCCTCTCTTTACTGGGAACGATCTGGTTGTTAATACTGTGAGTTATAATAATAATGAATAAATTTTGTTAAAAATATTGAGGGGATTTTTATGAAATATTTGTTGTAAATTGGCTTATTTTATGGACCCTCATTTACCCAATTTTCAAAATAATCGGTAGAAAGTTATTTAATATAATAAAGGTGGGGACCACATGTGGGGCCCACTGGAAGAAAACTGGGGGAGGAAATGATTTTGGTCACGGGAAGTAAGAAAGGAAAAAGGACAACATGTTTTATATATATAATATATTTTATTTGTTTTGTTTTTTATGAAAAATATAATATATTATATTTTATTATGCATAGTATTTGCATAATAACTCAGAAAATTAAAATTTCTTCGTCGGTTGCAACCCGTGACTGATTCCTTGTGCACACGTGATTTCTAAATTCAAATAGTATCCTTTCCACTCTCCTATAAATAGGATGCTTAGTTAGAATTAAAAATCACGCCAGAATCAGAGAATTCTTCGTCTATAATAATGAGTGTATTTCTTTCGAGTTTTTGGAAGCTTTGAGTGTAGAAAATAGTGAAAGTTTTCTTCAAGAATATCTCCGCTCTACCAGTCAGAATACTCTTCTTTTTAAGGTAAGGAGTATTATTTATTTCATATTCTGAAGAGATGTTATTTTTCGTATTCGTATGAACATTATTTCGTTCAATATTCGCAAGAAATATTATTTTCATTTAATATTTGTAAGGAATATTATATTCGTTCAATATTCGAAAGGAATATTATTTTCGTTTAATATTCGTAAGAGACATTATTTTTGTTCAATATTCGTATGAAATGATATTTTATTCCATACTCTATAGTATGTAAGTTGTGACGCCCCCAAAATAGGTCCATTCCATTCAACCCATTCCGAGTCGCCAAATACATGGTACAGAAATAACTACAACTTTATTATTACAACATATAAACTGTGAGTTTAAATATAGATATTGCCGTCTAGACAATATCCATACGCAAATAAATTCCCATCATAATTATTGATACATTATTTAACAAAAATGGTGAGGACTACTAAAAAACTCTCTCTAGAACCTTCATTCCATACCTCGGCTAGTACTCGCTACATTCTCGCCTTCTGAGAAGAAAAATGGAACAAAAAGGAAAGGGTGAGCTCAACTAGCCCAGTAAAGAATATTATGACTAAGATAATATACAACAAATTATTGTTAGTCTTCAACAGGGAAAAATCTGATAAAATATAATAGACAACAAGTTTTAGATCAACAAATGCAGCGGAAACAACAATCCATTAGAAGAGTCACGTAGAGAATGAATTCTATTGTCTTCTAAGATTTAAAAGTCCATCATCAATATTTTATCCCTGTAACAACAATCAATATACATATTTAATCATCTTTGCACTACTTGCCAAAGATATTCATTTGTATCACCAGTTGGTCATGTTCATCTCAACACCTGTTCATCTTTTCACTACGGGCCAAAGAGATTCATCAATTTAATCATTCATCTTTGCACTACAGGCCAAAGATATTCATCAAGTATCACCATTAAGGACTGAGGATGATGAAAAATATTTTTAAGAACGAATCCAGTGAGTTAGAAGGACAGAGTTAGAAGGACAAATATTAGGGATTCGTACAACAGTTTGTCCAAGATCAATAATACTTCATAACAACTAATTTTGAAGCAGAACTCAAAAATAACGATCAAAACATGGATACAATCAATGATAGTAGCCAAAATAGATATTTTGGACAAAAAGAAGAAATTTTATTTTTCGATGAATAGCGTCGTATTCGTGAATAGTGTCGTATACGTGAATAGTGCCATACACGTGAATATTAACTTCGACACCAAATGATAGAAATTTCACAAAAACATCATCACGCTTCGTGAATAGTACTCGTGAATAGTAACTCGTGAATAGTAACTCGTGAATAGTAACTCCGACATGAAAAAGTTCCAAATTGATAAAAAGTTCAGAACAATATTTCAGCATAATGATATTGAAGAAGATAATATCATTTAAGAAGAAACAACACCCCTTACCTCAAAATAACCGTACTCCTAACTGAATTTCGGTATAGTGCTGACAGAAACTCGCATTGTATAGCAACACTCAAAGTATACTCACAAGTATATGCTCGATAATATAGAGAGAGAAAGAGAGAAAACTTTGTTTCTGGTGTGATTTTCAATTCTAACTTAGCCCTCTATTTATAGGAAAATGCTAGAACGTCAAAGGAGACTAAATTAATAAAATATTAATTTATTTATATAATTTTCCTTAGCCCACCACTTTGACCAAAGAAATCAGCCACAACACATGTTAAAGATGCCCACCGACCTTTGAAAAACGTTTTTCATAAAAATAATAATTAAAACTTCTAAAAATCAATTATTTCGGAACTCCGGAACTTCAATAATTCACAATAAATAGTCATTTTATCAGAAAATTCAAATCTCGCGACTTTTTATAGGAATTTCAATTCTCTACAACTTTTCAGAAGAAATGTTTTCCAAATTCCAAACAAAAATAATCCAAAATCCACAAACGGGCAATTTTAAAGTCTATAATCAATTTTTAGGTCAAGAATTGTGTCCACCGACACACAAAATATGTGTTAAACATTTAATTCCACAAAAATACTCTTCTTCCTCATATACTCATATATCCCACATTCATTGTAAAAATATCACCGTTAATATATTATTAAAATAATATATTTAAATGAATTATTTTATCAGAAAAAGATAAAATATTAATTGTCAACAATTGTCACATTAAAAAATTTCTCCATCTATATCCACATAAAATAAATATTTTCTTTATCATAATAATCAATAATTAATTATTCATAAACAATATTACAAAATCACATTATTGACAACCAGGCAGTTCCCAGGAAAGAGGGGGCTTTCCAATAAGAATTTCTTCTTACTGGCGCGCAATTAGGTGACCAAACCTCTCCTTAGACAGAACTTTCTAGACATTGCCAATAATGTTATCTAATAATATTATTCAAATAATATGAATTATTGATCTGATAATGGAAAATAATGTGCAGTGACAATTATTGAAACAATAATAATATATATATCAACGCAGCAATTATTGAATCAATAAAATAAAATAATGAACAGTAATTACTGTAATAATTATTGAGCAGTGCCTTCTTACGTAAGGATCAATAATTCAACAATACTGTGCAATATCGTGTGCTACTGTGCAACCACGCATATTACTGTATTTTAACCACCAGGTAACCCAACAGTGTTAACGGTAACAATTTACGCCGTTATTTATAAAACTCAATCTTTGTCATTTTCTTTTATCCAACCATTTTTCGTTATGGGCCCACAAATGACTGCGCCGTCGTACGGAGATTCCCGACAATACGAATATTCCACGACCAAACGAATATTCCCCGACAATAATGAATATTTTATAACCACTTGCTTATTTTAAAATATTTGCGCATTTTACCCATAACATTCCACATTAATCAAATCAACCCTTACTATTTCAACATAATAAATAAAGGAAATTCCATTTATTAAAAAAAATTTGGGGTCTTACATAAGTAATATTATTTCATTTCAGATTTCGAATTTATACTCGTTTCGTTAAAGTTTTGGCTTCTATACTCCATGAAATTAGTAGAATATCCTTGATATTTGCAATTCATCCAGTATCTTTTCATGGAAATATTATTCTGAGCATTCTTGATAAATTTTAACTAATTCATGCCAGAGTACTATTCATGGGGTTACTATTCCCGAAGTACTATTCACGGGGTACTATTCACTTGGGTACTATTCATGACAAATATTGATTCGTTTTCGGTCCAAATTATTTTTTATATAATATTATTCTTGAATTTTACTCCACAAAGCAGTATCATGTTGACAATTTGAACGTTATTGAATTCTGGATAAATTAAATTATTAAAGTCTTTAAAATTTATCCTTGATCTCGTTTGATTGAATTATTATATTATTGTCATCATCCTCATGCGTATATTGTTATGAAAGTCATCTTTGGCTTGTAGTGAATAGATGGACTTGGTATGATTATGACCAAGGATTATTCGGTATAATCATGACCATTATGTTACAAATGATGTGGTAAAAATCCTCATTGGCCTGTAATGCATTGATGGACAAATTTTGGTATGATCATGACCATGGGTTCTCTTCGACCAAGGGTCCAAAGTTGAATTGTTTTATGGCATGATCATGACCGTTGATGAAAACACGATTATCCTTGGCCTGTAGTGCATGGATAATTCATGGTCGTGATACTAATGAATATTCTTGGCACGTAGTGCATGGATAATTCGTGGTCGTGATACTAATGAATATCCTTGGCCGTAATGCAGGGATGATTCGATGATGTGGATTATTTATTAGCTGAGTCTCAGCGATAAAATTGATGATAAACTTTTTAAATCATAGAAGATGGTAGATATTATGCTCTACTTGACTCTTCTAATGGATTGCTTAATTCGCTGCAGTTGTTGATCTAAATTTTTTTTCTATTGTATTCTATCAGTTGTTATACTGTTAAAGGCTAACTGATAATTTATTTTGCATTATCTTAGTCATAATATTTCTTACTGGGCTAGTTGTGCTCATCCTTTGCTTTCATTGTTCTCTTCAGGAAATGAGAATATAGTTGGGACTAGTCGAGGAATGGAGTGACGGTCCAGATGTTTGCATTAGTAGTCCTCACTATTCTGTGAAATAGTTTGATAATAAATGTATTGAGGACTTATTTTGAGTTTAAATACTGTCTAGAAGATAATATTTGTATTAAAACTCACAGCTCATGTTGTATATTTAAGTTTGTATTTGTTTATGTACCATGTATTTGGCGACTCAGAATGGGTGATGTATACCTATTTTGGGGGTGTCACAGTTGGTATCAAAGCTTAGGGATATGATCCTTAGCTGAGATGTGAGACTAGAACTAGAAGGGGAGAGACGGGTAATTCCTTCGCTAGTATGACTTACCTAAGTTTATTTGTTATTTAATTGGTCGGTCAGAATATAGGGATAATATGTGGCATGTCAATTAGCACTTGTTTTGTGACAGTAAAATGGCATCTAAAAATGTTGAGATAAGCAATGGAGCACATGAGACCGTTGAGTCACCGCTGATCAATATCCAGGATAATGTGCATCAAGAATAAAATAATCCTCCTATAAACAACAACACTGATCAAATGACGAACGATGGTACGTTTAGGAGTTTTTTAGAATTCATGCAAACGATAGAGGCTCCTGTTTATAATGCAGGTGGAAACACTGGCAACTCACGGTTGGTCACCGCTAAGCAATTCAAGGAGCTGAGACCACCGGAGTTTTTGGGAAAGCCAGAACCACTTAAGGTAGAGACGTGGATAAAGCAGATCACCAAGATATTTGATGTCTTGGAATGCTCAGAGGAGCAAAAGGTTCCATTCGCCACCTTATGTTGCGTGAAGAAGCAGATCATTGGTAGGAATCTATAAGACGTACCCTACCTGACGCACTCAAGATGTATTGGGAGAAGTTCCAAGAATTGTTCAACGACAAGTACTTTCCTGAAAGTATTCATTACATGAAGGAGGTGAAATTCATCAAGCTGGAGCAAAATAATATGACCGTGTTGCAGTACGAGGCTAAGTTTGCCGAGTTATCCTGGTTTACATCCCATTTGGTCGATAATGAGGAGCGAATGACGCGAATGTTTCTAAGAATTTTAAAACCTGAGAAACGTCAATACCTTATTTCTCACAAACTATGTTTGTATTCAGATGCTGTAAATAGGGCTCAATTATTGGAGCGAGATAATGAGTCAACCCAACCAAGAGAGAGTAGCCAAAAAATCGATATTACCAATGGTAGCAGTCATCGAAGTGGTGACAACAAATGTGGAGGGAATCAATATGCCAGAAATGGTAACCACTTCGGTGGTAATCATGGCCAGGATAACAAGGAGGGTGAACTAAGTGAGAACAACTTCAAGAAGAGAAGGTTCAATAATGATGGAAAGACAGTGGCACCCGTTTCAAAGGAAGAAGAACGACCACTGGTTGTATGTTTTAAATGCGGACAAGAGGGACACATTCGTCCAAACTGTACGCATCAACCCAAAACGTGTTTAAATTGCGGAAGAGAAGGTCACCTAGCTCGATTTTGTCGTGTAGTGAAGTCAAGTCCAGCTAGGATAGTGATGCCAAAGGATGTCCCAGACAAGTCAAAGCTGGTAGTTTAAGTGAGAGCGTTTGTCGAGGAATCCTAACGAATTTATCACGGGTAATTTAATCATAAACTCTTGCGAAATCTATACCTTATTCGATACCGGTTCTACCCACGCTTTTATTTCACCTACTTACGCTCAACATTTAAATTTAACTCTGAAGAAATTAGACTTTGACTTATCTATTGAAACTCCGTTAGGAGAAACCTTCGTTACACCCACTGTTTATAAATCTTGTTTGATTCAATGTTACCTGTCGATCTTATCTTTTTGAAAATACTTGCATTTGATGTGATTTTAGGAATCGACTTGTTATCTACTCATCATGCTAAAATTGATTGTTTTCGTAAGGTGGTTAGTTTTCATATCCCTAACTAACTTGTTATGCGAATTCAAGCAACCCAACCACTAAAGTCAATCACTGTCATATCAAGTCATAAGTAAAGAGCCCCAAGCCTTTCGCTGGTGACTTCTAAGTCTTGGAATGCACCGAAGCCAGACTTTCAATAGGGGACGTCGTGAATAACGGTGGCAAGTTGATAGGTATCAATGTAACGTGCTATCCAAGTCTTGGATGAAAGTCACAGTTTTGAATGATATTTCTATTGTTAATAAATTTCCTGACGTATTCCCTGAAGAACTTTCTGGCCTACCCCCAGAGCTGTGAAATCAAATTTTGTATCGACCTTGAACCCGGTACAAAACCCTAAAATATTTCTTCACCAAAAATGAACGTAACATGCGCCAAAGACGTTGGCTCGAGCTATTGAAGATTACGACCATACCATTCAATATCATCGTGGAAAGCCAAACGTGGAAGCTGACGCATTGAGTAGAAGATCGTATGCAGTTATGAGTGCGAATATACGAACCTACGTAAAGATAACGAATATACGATTAGAACTGACTTTAATCGATAATGTTAAAGCCGCTCAAAATACATAACCGGAGCTGATGAATACGAAGAAGAAGGTTCAAGAAGGCATTATTCTAGAAGCAAGAATCGACGAAGAGAGAAAAATCTCAACCCTCAATTTAATTGGCCCATTTGAAATCCTCGATCGAATAGGAACTGTGGCCTATAGACTCGCCTTACCGCTAAGTATGTCGCGTGTTCATAACATTTTTCAGTTATCGATATTACGTAAATATGTGGACGACCCGAAACACATCATTAAATTAGAACTAGACGAGATAGCGGAAGATTTAACGTATAAAGATGTACTAGTTAAAATCTGGATAAGAAGAAACATATTCTATGCTCAAAAGTTATATCTTAAGAGTGAGAATCTGACGAGATATCCTCACATGTTAGACATACCAGGTACGTACACCATTTTGGAGGATAAAATTTCATAAGAAGGGGAGGTTGTAAGACCCCAAAATTTGTGAATAAAAATTAATTTTCTTAAAATATTTTTTTAGTATTATGGTGTGGATTTGATATAAAGTTATAGTTGTGGGTAGTATTTATAAATTTTGCAAAGTATGCAAGTTGTCATAAAATATTCGATTGGTCGAGGAATATTCGTTTTAATAGGGAATATTCGTACGACGGAACAATCATTGGTGGACCCCAAAACAGAATTATTGTCGGAATGAGGAAACGACAGAAATATCTTTTTATAAAAATAATGGCGGAAGTTTTATCGTTAACTGTTGAAATACCCAGTGTTAAAAGTACAGTAATATACGTGGTTATATAGTAGCACACGGTATTGATTATTGATACTTACGTGAGAAGTCACTCAGTTTTGTTCAATTATTGCTACAGTAATTGCTGCATAGTATCTCACGTTATTTGATTCAATTAGTGTCGATATTTTATATATTATTAAATCAATAATTGAGATGACAAGTTATTCATATTATTATTTGCATAATTAACAATGTCTAGAAAGTTCTGTCGAGGAGAGGTTTGGTTACCTAATTGCACGCCAATAGGGAGAAATTCTTATCGAAAATCCCCCTCTTTCCTGTGAACGATCTGGTTGTTAATACTGCAAGTTATAATAATAATGAATAAATGTTATTAAAAACGTGACAACCCCAAAATAGGTCCATTCCATCCAACTCATTCTGAGTCGCCAAATACATGATATAGAAAACAACTACAACTTTATTACAACAATTGTCGTGCAAAATACAACAACATAAATGCTGTGAGTTTTGATACAAATATATACTAACTATGACTCATGTCCCAACCTTAGATAACACATCATAATGACACCTTACATAAAGGTATAGTCAAAAACTGTTTTAGAAATTAGAATATTTGGAAAGTGCTCAAGGAAACCTTCGTAAATGGGAGGTCATGTGTCTATGTTATGATAGATATCATATGCCCACAGAATTATCCTTGGTTGACCCAATAAACCCCAAAGAAAAATGAGAAGATTACTATCATATTCTTCCCAATTGTGAGTCTTCTCTTGACATATCATTATCTCCACTGTCTCTAAATGAGAATTATATTTCAAACAAACACCAAGATTATATAGGTAGTGCTCGTAAATATACTCAGCAAGTGGATGAGCACATTCCTGTCTTATGATGACACGAGGTTGTATGTCATTAGACATCTTGTATGATAGTGGCAAAACACCCTTCAAATGTTGGGTTTGCCTCACCCTATTTGATTCACAAAATATAACTACTAAATGATGACCACCATTCTATTCCCCTGTTACCCCCGCTCGACTCAGCTACACTCTTATTATCTGAAAGGAATTGTGAAACAGAAGGGTGAGCACAACTAGCCCAGTAAAGAATACCATGTCTAAAGATAATTAAATTATCAACAGCCTTCATCAATAATAAATCAAAGATTTAGAACATATGGTAGATGATAAAAATTTTAACCATAGTTGCAGCGGAACGAGTAATCCATTAGAAGAATCAAATAGACTATGAAGTCTATTATCTTCTCTGTGACACCCCCAAAATTAGGTATACATCACCCATCCTGGGTCGTCAGATACATGGTACATAATTCAAATACAACTTACTAATACAACTGTCGTGTACAATACGACAAAACATAACTGTGAGTTTGAATACAATTATTTTCTACTAGAGATTATACAAACTCAACAAGAGTCCTTATTACAATTATTAATACACTATTTCATAGAATAGTGAGGACTACTAATGTTATCCTCTGGACCGTCACTCCGTTCCCCGACTAGTCCCTGCTATGTTCTCATTTCCTGAAGAGAACAGTGAAAAAAAGGGTGAGCTCAACTAGCCCAGTAAGAAATATTATGACTAAGATAATGCAGAATAAATTATCGTTAGCCTTCAATAGTATTAAACTGATAAAATATAACAACATCAAGTTTAACAGCAGCGGATCAAGCAATCCATTAAAAGAGTCAAGTAGAGAATAGAATCTACTATCTTTTATGATTTAAAAAGTTTTTAATCACTTTTATCGCTGAGACTCAGCTCAATAAATAATCCACATCATTAAATCATCCCTGCACTACAGGCCAATGATATTCTTTAGTATCACGACCACGAATTATCCATGCACTACGGGCCAAAGATAATCGTGTTTTCATCAACGGTCCTGATCATGCCATAAAACAATTCATCTTTGCTCCTTTGGCCAAAGAGAATCCATAGCCATAATCATAGCAAAAACTGTCCATCAATGCACTACGGGCCAATGAGTTTTCACATCATTTATAACATTACGGTCATGATTATACCGAATAATCTCTGGTCATAATCATACCAATTCCATCTATGCATTATAGGTCACAGATGACTTTCAATAAATATAAATATGAGGATGATGACAATGATATAAGAATTCAATAAAACAAGTTCAAGAATTAATTTGTCCAAGAACTACTAACGTCCAATTTGTCCACATGATACTGCTTTGTAGAGTAAAATTCAAGAATGATCAGAAGAATATTTCCATGAAAAGATACTAGATGAAGCGCAAATATCAAGGATATTCTACTAATTTCATGGAGTATAGAAGTCAAAACTTTAACCAACTGAGTATAATAAAGAATGAAATAACAACAGAAATCAAAATGCATGTGGTACTTCGCATAAACAGGTTATTCCAACAGAATAATAATAACGGAACCAGGTCAGACAAAATTTACACCGACAGGATGTTCCAACAGAATAATAAAGACGGAACCAGGTCCGGTGTAAACACACAGACAAGATGTTCCAACGGAATAGTAATAAAGACGGAACCAGGTCCGGTGTAAAACACACAGACAGGATGTTCCAACGGAATAATAATAAAGACGAAACCAGGTCCGGTGTAAAACACACAGACAGGATGTTCCAACAGAATAATAGAAGAATGTCACCAAGTATAGGGTAAACCGCGTATACAGGTTATTCCAACAGAATAATAAGAAATGGAATAACAACAGTTCTCTTCATGAATAAGAAAGAATAACACCTCTTACCGTAACAGAAACTGGATATAGGAAAAGAAAAGTTAAGTAGCAAAAAGCTTTTCTTCTATCTCTCTATAGTTTCTCTCTCTAGAGTTCAGTGAATTTGTAAGAAAATAATGAAGGAATGAGCTTCTATTTATAAAAAAAATGGAATGCATAGTAACTAATCCATGAACCGTCCAGATTGATTTACTTTAATCTGACGGTCCATATTTAAAGAAAAATCTTTTAAATAAAATATAATATATTCTATTTATATAAAAAGATTTTTACTATGCAAACACTATGCAAAACACTATACAAAACACTATGCAACACTATGCATAATAAAATATAATATATTCTATTTATAGAATAACTTTAATAAAGTATTTTGTTTTATATAAAAAGATGTTTCTGTTTTATTGCGTTAATAATACGAATAAAACAAAACGTCATCATCGCTATAATAATTCATATTATTAATCGATAATAAATGAATCAAACTGAGCGACTTCTCACATAAATATCAATAATCAATACCGTGTGCTACTATGCAACAACGCGTATTACTGTACTTTTACTACCTAGTAGTTCAACAGTATCAACGGTAAAACTTCCGCCGTTATTTTCAATAAAATATTTTTGTCGTTTTCTCAATTCGATAATAATTCCGTTGTGGGGTCCACCAATAATTGTACCATCGTACGAATATTATCTGACACAAAGAATATTCCCTGACCAATCGAATATAATATAACAACTTTCATACTTTGCAAAATTTATAAATACTACCCACAACTATAATATTATCTCAAATTAACACCATAATATTAAAAAATTATTTCGAGAAAATTAATTCTTTATTCATAAAATTTGGGGTTTCACAATCTCCCCTCCTTATGGAATTTCGCCCTCGAAATTTATGTACGTACTTGGTATGCCGAACAGGTGAGGATACCTTGACTTCACTTCAAATTCTAACTCTTGAGATATAACCTTTGAGTGTTGAATACGATTCTTCTTATCCAAGATTGTAACACGTATCTCTTCAAACGTTAAATCATCCGCTATCTCGTCCGTTTCTAAATTAATAATGTGGTTCGGGTCGTCCACATATTTACGTAACATCGATACGAAAAAAAACATTATGAACACGCAATATATTTGGCGGTAAAACGAGTCTATAAGCCACAGTTCCTACTCAATCGAGGATTTCAAATGGGCCAATTAAATCGAGGGTTGAGATTTCCTCTCTTCAGCAACTCTTGCTTCTAAAATAACACCCTCTTGAACCTTCTTCTTCACATTCATCAGATTCGGGTATATAGCTTGAGCGTCTTTAACTTTATCGATTAAAGTCAATTTTACTCGTATATTCGTTATCTTCACGTTGGTCCCTAGAGTCTTTAACTCTATCTTCATCATTTGCAAGTTATACGAAATGAGTCTTTGTGTTAACAACATCGCACTTGTAAACACATAAAATCTTCTACTCAACACGTCAGCTACCACGTTCGCTCTTCCACGGAGATATTGAATAGTACGATCGTAATCTTCAACAGCTCGGGTCAACGTCTTTGGTGCATGTTACTTTCGTTTTAGTTGAAAAAATTATTTTGAAGGTTTAAGAAATGGGTTTTGTACTGGTGTCAATACAAAATTCGATTTCACGCTCTGGGTAGGCTAAGAAGTCTTCAGGAATACGTCAAGAGATTTATTAATGATAAAAATATCATTCAAAACTGTTACTCACATCCAAGACTTGGATAGTACGTCACATTGATACCAACTGTGACTTCTATCCCTTAACCTAGATAGCACCTCATAATGACACACAAGGAAGTCATCAACAAAAGGATCGGGGCTCTTTACTTATGGCTTGATATGACAATGATTGAATTTAGTGTTTTGGTTACTTGAATTCGCATAATAGGTTGGTTAGGAATATGAAAGCTAACAACCTTTCGAAAAATATGATGAGTAGTTAACCAATCGTTTCCTAAAATCGCATCAAAGGCAAGTATTTTCAAAGAGACAAGATCAACACGTAACGTGAAAGTGTCGATTTGAATCAAATAAGATTTATAAACAGTGGAGGTAACGAAGGTTTCTCCCAATGGAGTTTCAATAGATAAATCAAAGTTTAACTTCTCCGGAGTTAAGTACAAACAATGAACACAACTAGGTGAAATAAAAGAGTGAGTAAAACCGGTATCTAACACGGTATAGACTTCGTAAGAGCTTATGATTAACTTACCCGTGATAATTTTATTCAGGTTCCTCGTCACGAGAGAAAAAAAAATGCTCTCTCTTAAACTACCGGCTTTGGCTTTTCTGGGACAGCCTTTGGTGCCTCCATCCTAGTTGAATTTGTCTTCGGTGAACGACAAAATCGGGCTAAGTGGCCTTCTCTTCCATAATTATAACATGCTTTGGACGGCATCGCGCAATTTGGACTGATGTGTCCCTCCCATCCGCATTTGAAGCATATGATAGGTGGTTTTTCTCCTTCCTTAACAATGGTTGCTGGTGCTGACGTCTTTCCATCATTGTTGAATCTCCTCTTCTTGAAATCTCCATTTCTATTATCTTGGCCATGATTACCACCGAAGTGATTACCATTCTTGGCATGATAACTTCCCCCGCGATAGTTATCATTGTTCTGATGGCCATTGCCACCGGTATGATTATTATCGTGTTGCTGGTCATTACCTTTTGGTTGTGATGACTCATTATCGCACTCCACTAACTGAGCCCTATTCACAATATCTGAATATAAACAAAGTTTGTGAGAAATGAGGTATTGACGTATATCGGGTTTCAAACCTCGCAAAAACATTCGCGTCATTCGCACCTCATTATCGACCAAATGGGATGCAAACCGGGATAACTCCGCAAACTTAGCCTCGTACTACGACACGGTCATATTGTTTTGCTCCAGCTTGATGAATTCTACCTCCTTCATGTGACGAATACTTTCTGGAATGTACTTGTCATTGAATAATTCTTGGAACTTCTCCCAAGACATCTTGAGTGCATCAGGCTGGGTACGTTTTACAGATTCCCACCAATGATCTTCTTCTTCACGCAACATAAAGGTGGCGAATGGAACCTTTTGCTCCTCTGAGAATTCTAAGACATCAAATATCTTGGTAATCTGCTTTATCCATGTCTCCGCCTTAAGTGGTTCTGGCTTTCCCAAAAACTCCGGTGGTCCCAACTCCTTGAACTGTTTAGCGATGATCGTCCGAGAGTTATCTGTATTTCTACCTACATTTTGGACAAGAGCTGCCTTAGCCTGTTGTTGCATGAATTGCATAAAGCCTCTGACCATCCCATCATTCACCATTTCATCGGTGTTATTATTTTCATGAGGAGTATTGTCCTCTAGTTGCACATTATCCTGATTATTGATCTGTGGAGACTCAACGGTCTCCTGTGCTCCATTGATAATCTCAACATTCTCAGGATGCCATTTTCAAACACTGCCACAAAATAAGGGTTAATTAACATATCACATATTATCCCTATACTCTGACCAACCAATTAAAAAAACAAATAAACTTAGGTAGATCATACTAGCGAAGGAATTCTCCGTCTCTCCCCTCCTAGTTCTTATCTCACATCTTATCCAGGGATCATATCCCTAAGCTTTGATACCAACTGTGACGCCCCCAAAATTAGGTATACATCACCCATCTTGGGTCGTCAGATACATGGTACATAATTCAAATACAACTTACTAATACAACTGTCGTGTACAATACGACAAAACATAACTGTGAGTTTGAATACAATTATTGTCTACTAGAGATTATACAAACTCAAAAAGAGTCCTTATTATAATTATTAATACACTATTTCACAGAATAATGAGGACTACTAATGCTATCCTCTGGACCGTCACTCCGTTCCTCGACTAGTCCCTGCTATGTTCTGATTTCCTGAAGAGAACAGTGAAAGAAAGGGTGAGCTCAACTAGCCCAGTAAGAAATATTATGACTAAGATAATGCAGAATAAATTATCGTTAGCCTTCAACAGTATTAAACTGATAAAATATAACAACATCAAGTTTAATAGCAGCGGATCAAGCAATCCATTAAAAGAGTTAAGTAGAGAATAAAATCTACTATCTTTTATGATTTAAAAAGTTTTTTCATCACTTTTATCGCTGAGACTCAAGCTCAATAAATAATCCACATCATTAAATCATCCCTGCACTACAAGCCAAGGATATTCTTTAGTATCACGACCACGAATTATCCATGCACTACGGGCCAAAGATAATCGTGTTTTCATCAACGGTCCTGATCATGCCATAAAACTAATTCATCTTTGCTCCCTTGGCCGAAGAGAATCTATAGGCATAATCATACCAAAAACTGTCCATCAATGCACTACGGGCCAATGAGGACTTTTAATTTTCACATCTTTTATAACATTACGGTCATGATTATACCGAATAATCTCTGGTCATAATCATACCAAGTCCATCTATGCATTACAGGCCACAGATGACTTTCAATAAATATAAATATGAGGATGATGACAATGATATATTCAATAAAACAAGTTCAAGAATTAATTTGTCCAAGAACTACTAACGTCCAATTTGTCCACATGATACTGCTTTGTAGAGTAAAATTCAAGAATGATCAGAAGAATATTTTCATGAAAAGATACTAGATGAAGCGCAAATATCAAGGATATTCTACTAATTTCATGGAGTATAGAAGTCAAAACTTTAACCAACTGAGTATAATAAAGAATGGAATAACAACAGAAATCACCATGCATGCGATACTTCGCATAGACAGGTTATTCCAACAGAATAATAATAACGGAACCAGGTCAGGCAAAATTTACATCGACAGGATGTTCCAACAGAATAATAAAGACGGAACCATGTCCGGTGTAAACACACAGACAGGATGTTCCAACGGAATAGTAATAAAGACGGAACCAGATCTGGTGTAAAACACACAGACAGGATGTTCCAACAGAATAATAGAAGAATGTCACCAAGTATAGGGTAGACTGCGTATACAGGTTATTCCAACAAAGTAATAAGAAATGGAATAACAACAGTTCTCTTCATGAATAAGAAAGAATAACACCCCTTACCGTAACAGAAACTGGATATAGGAAAAGAAAAGTTAAGTAGCAAAAAGCTTTTCTTCTATCTCTCTATAGTTTCTCTCTCTAGAGTTTAGTGAATTCGTAAGAAAACAATGAAGGAATGAGCTTCTATTTATAGGAAAATGGAATGCATAGTAACTAATCCATGAACGGTCCAGATTGATTTACTTTAATCTGACGGTCCATATTTAAAGAAAAATCTTTTAAATAAAATATAATATATTCTATTTATATTAAAAGATTTTTACTATGCAAACACTATGCAAAACACTATACAAAATACTATGCAACACTATGCATAATAAAATATAATATATTCTATTTATAGAATAACTTTAATAAAGTATTCTGTTTTATATAAAAAGATGTTTCTGTTTTATTACGTTAATAATACGAATAAAACAAAACGTCATCATCGCTATAATAATTCATATTATTAATCGACAATAATTGAATCAAACTGAGCTACTTCTCACATAAATATCAATAATCAATACCGTGTGCTACTATACAACAACGCATATTACTGTACTTTTACTACCTAGTAGTTCAACAGTATCAACGGTAAAACTTCCGCCGTTATTTTCAATAAAATATTTTTGTCGTTTTCTCAATCCGACAATAATTCCGTTGTGGGGTCCACCAATAATTGTACCGTCGTACGAATATTTTCCGACACAAAGAATATTCCCTGACCAATCGAATATAATATAACAACTTGCATACTTTGTAAAATTTATAAATACTACCCACAACTATAATATTATCTCAAATTCACACCATAATATTAAAAAATTATTTCGAGAAAATTAATTCTTTATTCATAAAATCTGGGGTTTCACATTCTCCATGTTAAAAATCCACCAACAATGTCTTATCCCTGTAACATCAATCAACAATTCTGATCCACAATCATATGAATAACTCATAATCATAATTGTAGTTCTAAATTCATCTTCTCATCCAGGACGAATATAATTTTCATCACCTATCTTTACCTGAAACATCAAAGATCATGGTTACACCAAATCACATTTCCTATTCATAATCATACTAATAACTTCATCTTTGTACTACGGCTAAAGATATTCATTTGTATCACCAGTTGGTCATGTTCATCTCAACGCCTGTTCATCTTTGCACTACTAGCCAAAGATATTCACAACATGTCATCTTTGCACTACGAGCCAAAGATATTCATCAACAATTCATCTTTGCACTACAGGCCAAAGATATTCCTCAACAGTTCATATTTGCACTACAGGTTAAATATATTCATCAACAGTTCATATTTGTACTACAGCCAAATATATTATTATCTCAAAGAAATATATAATTATTTCAGAATTTATATAAACAATAATTACAACCATGTTGATCATTTCACCTTTGCACTTAAGCTAAAGATATTCAATTATAAATTCAATGGTCACGATCATACCAGTCACCAATTCAACTTTGCACTACTGGCCAAAGAGAACCCATAGTCATGATCATACCAAAAATCTACCCATCTTTAAACTCAAGTCAAAGAGAAATATCATCATTAGGGTTATAAAAATGTTATATATGATAATAAAAATAATATGATCAACATACAGTTTTAATCTCAAGAGTAATATTCATAAATCAACTTATAATTTGGTCAGAAAAAGAAACTAATTTTTGTCATGAATAGTACCCGTGAATAATAACTCGTGAATAGTAACTCATGAATAGTAACTCGTGAATAGCTACTTCGTATTCATACATAGTACCGTATACGTAAATAATGTCATATACATAAATAGTGCCATATACATGAATAGTGTCGTATACGTGAATAGTGCCGTATACGTGAATAGTAATCCCGACTCAAAAGGTAAAAATTCCACAATAAGATCCATACCAATATGTCAGTATAATGATATTGAAAGAATAACATCATTATGAAGAATATAACATCCCTTAATATCCCTTACAATCCCTTACTATCCCTTACCCCAAAAGAGCAACACTTTTGACTGGATATCGGATATGACGCTGAAGGAAACTTGCACTGATGAATATCAACTTACCAAGTATCTAAATACTCACAAAATACACTCGATAATCTAGAGAGAAAAAGAGAGAAAACTTATGAATTCTGGCGTGATTTTTAATTATAACTTAGCCCTCTATTTATAGGAAAATGTTAGCACGCCGAAGCAGACTTGACCTATAACCTGATGGCTTTACCTGCTACTATTCCACCCACCAAAAATCAGTCATCTTCCCCAACAACCAAAAGTGGGGCCCACCCATTTCTAGAATTTTCCACCAAAATTATTTATAAGCCTAATTTCCGAATCAGGTCACCTCTTAAAATTCATAACAAATTATTCGTTCATTTTTAACGGTTCAAAATTTGTGAACATATACTCAACTTATATATGTATAACGTATCCAAAAATTAAAACGATCCAACGGTCGGATTAAAAATTATAACTCACGTAATATATCTCAAAAACACTGGTTTAATTTTTAATACCTCCATTCCGACAAAAATACTGATAAAACACCTCAACATTAACTCTTTCATTTTTAACCACAATAAATATATCCAACATTTATATCCACATAAAATAAATATTTCCTTATCATATGAATCAATAATTAATTATTCACAAATAATATTACAGAATCACAATTATGACAACCAGGCCGTTCTCAGGAAAGAGGGGGCTTTCCGATAAGGATTTCTCCTTACTGGCGCACAATTAGGTGACCAAACCTCTCCTTGACAGAACTTTCTAGACATTGCCAATAATGATATCTCATAATATTATTCAAATAATATGAATTATTGATCTGATAATGAAAAATAATGTGTAGTGACAATTATTGAAACAACAATAATATAAAATATCAACACAACAATTATTGATTCAATAAAATAAATTATTGAACAGTAATTACTGTAACAATTATTGAGTAGTGCCTTCTCACGTAAGAAACAATAATTGAAAAAAATACTGTGCAATACCGTGTGCTACTGTGCAACTACGCGTATTATTGTATTTTAACCACCAGGTATTCCAACAGTGTTAACGGTAACAACTATGCCGTTTATTTATAAGAACTCAATTTTGTCGTTTTCTTCATCCGACAGTTATTCTGTTATGGGGCTCACAAATGATTGTGCTGTCGTACGAATATTCCCCGACAGAAAAATATTCAACAACCAAACGAATATTCCCCGACAACAATGAATATTTTATAACCACTTGCTTATTTTGAAAAATTTGCACATATCACCCTTAACTTTAACCTTTTATCAATTTAACCATTTACTAAATAGAAAAATTGAATACTTTTATTTCATAAAATTTGGGGTCTTACAAAAAATATTGATGGGATTTTTATGAAATATTTGTTGTAAATTGGCTTATTTTATGGACCCCCATTTACCCAATTTTCAAAATAGTCGGTAGAAAAGAAAAAGGACAGGCATGTTTTATATATAATATATTTTATTAGTTTTGTTTTTTTATAAAAAATAGAATATATTATATTTTATTATGCATAGTGTCTGCATAGTATTTGCATAGTAACTCAAAAAATTATATTTTCTTCGCCGGTTGCAACCCGTGACTGATTCCATGTGCACATGTGATTTCTAAATTATAATATTATCCTTTCCATTCTCCTATAAATAGGATTCTTAGTTAGAATTAAAAATCACACCAGGAATCAAAGAATTCTTCTTCAATAATATTGAGTGTATTTCTTTCGAGTTTTAAGAAGCTTTGATTGTAGAAAATAGTGAAAATTTTCTTCAAGAATATCTCCGCTCTACCAGTCAGAATACTCTTCTTTTTAAGGTAAGGGGAATTATTTATTTCATATTCTGAAGAGATATTATTTTTCGTATTCGTATGAACATTATTTCGTTCAATATTCGCAAGAAATATTATTTTCATTTAATATTCGTAAGGAATATTATATTCGTTCAATATTCAAAATGAATATTATTTTCGTTTAATATTCGTAAAAGATATTATTTTTGTTCAGTATTCGTATGAAATGATATTTTCTTCCATACTCTGTAGTATGTAAGTAATATTATTTTATTTCAGATTTCGAATTCTATACTCGTTTTGTTAAAGTTTTGGCTTCTATACTCCATGAAATTAGTAGAATATCCTTGATATTAATTTGCGCTTCATCCAGTATCTTTTTATGAAAATATTATTCTGAGCATTCTTGATAAGTTCTAACTTTTTCATGCCGGAGTACTATTCATGGGGTTACTATTCTCGAAGTACTATTCACTTGGGTACTATTCACCCGGGGTACTATTCATGACAAAAATTAATTCATTTTCGGTCCAAATTATTTTTTATAGTAATATTATTCTTGAATTTTACTATACAAAGCAGTATCATGTTGACAATTTGAATGTTATTGAATTCTGGATAAATTAAATTATTAAAGTCTTTAAAATTTATCCTTGATCTCGTTTGATTGAATTATTATATCATTGTCATCATCCTCATGCGTATATTGTTATGAAAGTCATCTTTGGCCCGTAATGTATAGATCGACTTGGTATGATTATGACCAGGTATTATTCGGTATAATCATGACCGTAATGTTACAAATGATGTGGTAAAAATTCTCATTGGCCTGTAGTGCATTGATGGACAAATTTTGGTATGATCATGACCATGGGTTCTCTTCGGCCAAGGGTGCAAAGATGAATTGTTTTATGGCATGATCATAACCGTTGATGAAAACACGATTATCCTTGGCCCGTAGTGCATGGATAATTCGTGGTCGTCATACTAATGAATATTCTTGGCCCGTAGTGCATAGATAATTCGTGGTCGTGATACTAATGAATATCATTGGCCGTAGTGCATGGATGATTCGATGATGTGGCATTATTTATTAGCTGAGTCTCAGCCATAAAATTGATGATAAACTTTTTAAATCATAGAAGATGGTAGATATTATGCTCTAATTGACTCTTCTAATGGATTGCTTATTCTGCTGCAGTTGTTGATCTAAAACTCGTTGTCTATTGTATTCTATCAGTTGTTATACTGTTAAAGGCTAACGATATTTTATTATGCATTATCTTAGTCATAATATTTCTTACTGGGCTAGTTGTGCTCACCCTTTGCTTTCATTGTTCTCTTCAGGAAATGAGAATATAGCTGGGACTAGTCGGGGGACGGAGTGACGGTCCAGATGTTTGTATTAGTAGTCCTCACTATTCTGTGAAATAGTGTGATAATAAATGTATTGAGGACTTATTTTGAGTTTGAATATTGTCTAGAAGACAATATTTGTATTAAAACTCACAGCTCATGTTGTATATTTAAGTTTGTATTTATTTCTATACCATGTATATGGCGACTCAGAATGGGTGATGTATACCTATTTTGGGGGCGTCACATGCTATATATATATATATATATATATATGTAAAGTTAGGCAAACACAATCAAGCCTTCGGGTTAATATATATGCACTGCTTATGAGTTTTCTAACTCCATCTCTCACTCTAACGGGTCAAGCTTCTATCCCACTTCCCAAGTTCGACTGTATCAATTGACTCCACTCCATTCGTGCCATCACCTTCGCACTCTATATTGTCCCCTATGTTGCCAACATCACACCTTCACTCCACCGACATGAGTTCCAATCCTCAACTCAAATTCTGATCTATACAGTCTCTATATAATCCGTCCTATCTCATCCTTTTTGCCTACTCAGGAACTTCGCACTTCTCCATCTCTATGTTCTCTAGGGATTCTTTTTTTTCTCATACTCCACGTATCATCTCACCCGATCTTCATTCCATAGTTGGTTCTGATTCCTCTGGCCAATCAGCTACTTTTTATGTGGTTCCCACAATATCACCTCCATCCGGCGTCATGACTAGAGCTATGCTTAGAAAATACAATCAGTTACATGCCCAAGCTCTTGTGGCAATTTCTACACCCACTGCAGAACCTACATGTTATACGCAGGTTGTTCGATCAAAGGAGTGGTGTGCTGCAATGGATTATGAAGTCAATGCCCTCATTTCTCAAGGTACATGGGAATTGTTTCCCAAATTGCCTCATATGAATGTGGTAGGCTGTAAATAGGTCTTTCGTATTAAGAGGAAAGTAGATGGCTCCATTGAATGTTACAAGGCGCGATTAGTTGCCAAGGGTTTCAATCAAGAAGAAGAGGTAGATTATAGTGAGCCATTTAGTCCGGTAGTAAAACCAGTCACAGTTCGTACTGTGTTATCCACGGCTATTGCCCAATCTTGGCATATCCATTAATTAAATGTAAATAATGCCTTCTTGAATGGTAATCTTGATGAAACTATTTTCATGTCCCAACCACATGGCCTTGAGGATAAGGCTCAACCGCACCATGTTTGTCTTCTAAGGAAATCTTTGTATGGCCTCAAACAGGCTCCTCAGGCATAATATTAATGTTTGTCGGATTTTCTTCAACAATTGGGGTTCAATTTCTAAATCTGACACATCCTTATTTTTGCTTCATGGTGGTTATATTCGATTAATTGTATTGGTTTATGTTGATGATATCATTACCACATGAAATTCTTCTACATCTATACCAGAATTAATAGCCGCACTTGGTCGCGAGTTTGCTCTAAAAGATCTAGGACCACTTAATTTTTTTCTTGGTATTGAAGTTATTCAGAGTTCTACTGGACTTGTGTTGTCACAAAGAAAATACATACGTGATATTATCCAACGTGCCAATATGATGGACTGCAAACTAGTTCGTACTCCATCCACCGTTGAACGAACTACTACTACCTCTGATCCGTTGTTCTCAGATCCATCCTTTTTTGACAAATAGTGGGTGCTTTGCAATACACTACCTTAACTCACCCAGATCTCTTTTTTGTTGTTAATAAAGTGTGCCAATCAATGCACAATCCTACAGAATCTAATTGAGTTGCAGTTAAACGAATTGTTCGTTATTTACAAGCCACATCTGCTTATGGTTTGTCCCTAATTTGTTGCACCGAATCCTTTAAGATACAGGCCTTCTGTGATTCTTTCTGGGTAGGTTCTCTGGACCAAAAATCAACTGGTTATGCCATTTATATGGGACGCAAATTAATTTCTTGGTGCTCGCACAAGCAAAAGACTGTGGCAAGATCTTCCACAGAGGCTGAGTATAAATCTATGATAGATACAGCCGCAGAATTGACTTGGTTACAATCTTTACTTTGTGAATTGGGTGTTTTTTCTGAAGAAGCCTCCCATACTTTGGTGTGACAACATAGGGGCAACACATTGAAATTGACTTTCACTTTGTGCGCGAAAAGGTGGCTCGGAAATATTTGTTTGTTCGCTACATCTCCACAAATGATCAAATTGCCGACATTTTCACTAAACCATTAGGTATTGCGAAGTTTGAGTTTTTTCGTAACAAGCTGACAGTGAGTCCACCACCATCGGCTTGACGGGAGGTATTGACACAGTGTCTCTCATACATTAGGACTTTTCAACTAATTAAGTTGTTGTATTGGATAAGGACTGCATCTATCTAAGGCTGTAACATATTCAAACCAGTAACCAATATTTGAATTAGAGAGATTAGGATTGATTTCAAGTATGAATTAGATGTCATATATATCATGTGATATTTTCTCTATATAACATAGGTAAGAGGCTAACAATAAATGTACAGAAAATCACTACTAGAAAAACAAGAATACGTGACGGAATTTTGTGACAGTTTTTAAAAACAATCACAAAAGATAGTAATTTGTGATGAACTTTTTAAGCAATCACAAAATAATAGTATATATGATGGCTCTTAGTGATGACTAATCTTGCCATCAATGTATTATAATTGTGATGACCATGTCAATCACACCAAATTTTTCATGCAAAATAAATTTTATTTTTGTGACGCACTAAGTCATTACTTATAGATATACCCTTTTCGTGATTGCATTTAAGCTATCACTAATATTTTAATGTAAGAAATAATCAAAATAATATATTATGACGGTCGTGACAATCATTAAAAAAGATAAATTTTTGTGACAACTTTTATTTGCAATTACAAAAAGAAGGTATTTTGTGATGGAATATTCAAGCCATCACAAAATAATAAAATATATGATGACTCTTAGTGATGACTAATTTTACCATCATTATAGAGTATTTGTGATTGCCATTGCAATCACCAAATCTTATGTGAAAGTAATTTTGTTTAGTAAGATTGCATCAACTTGGAAAAGAACCTGGAAAATGTAAACCTAAGAAAGTAGGAAATACCAAAAAGAAAAATAAAGTTGTAAAAGTTAGAAATAACAAGTATAGAATGATTGAAATCAGATTATCATTAGTAATTCACTACTAAAAAATGGTCATTTGTGATGACCAAAATCTATTACAAAAAGTAGAAAAATCATCACAAAAAGTTTACGTGATGACTTTAAGCATCACAATAGATTACGTGTTAATGTGATTGTATTAGTCATCACAAAAGCACTAAGCTGTTTGCGTGATTGCCAAAACCATCACGTAAAACCTTTCATGATGGATCATCACGTAAACTTTTCGTGATGATTTTCCTACTTTTTGTGATGGATTTTGGCCATCACAAATGACCTATTTTTTTAGTAGTGAATTACTAATGAGAATCTGATTTCAATCATTCTATACTTGTTATTTCTAACTTTTACAACTTTATTTTTCTTTTTGGTATTTCCTACTTTCTTAGATTTACATTTTCCGGTTCTTTTCCAAGTTGATGCAATCTTTTCTTCAGTTTCCCTATCTGGGAAAGTATAATAAAGCAGCAACCTATATATGACAAAATAAAGAGAGCTTCACTAGCTCCAACTACATGCATACATAAATCCATCTTTTTTTGGTGAAAATAAACTCCTTTATTTTCTTTCATTTAAATGTAAAGTGCTCCATCACAATTACCAAGAGGTCACTCATAAAAAGACAAAAATTTAAAGTCCTCTCTCTCTCTCTCTAAAACCATGCATATTTAAATATATTTACGTAGAGAGATATATATTATATAAATAATAATTTTATATAATAAGGGCATGATTGTTGCTTCTTCTTCTTTTTCAAACCCTTGAATTCAATTCATTTCCCCTTTTGTTTGCTTTCTGTCTTTCTTGTCTGCTTGTCTTTCTTTAGCTCTCTTTTCCCCTTTTTTCCTTTTCCTTTTTCTTTTTCTTTTTCTCTCTCTGAATTTCCCCCAGTGGGGGTACCTGATTCTCTTTAGTACCACCTCCAGTCAGAAATTATAATGATTTCAAAATGAGTAGAGAGATCAGCTAGCATTGCTCAACAGAATGGCCTGCCTAAAGTAAATTCCAGATTGGGCTTCTTGTTTAGGCCTGCTGAGCTCACTTCTGATATTCTGTCATAGCATTTTCCATCCATTTCCTTTTTTCCCCAAAAAAGAAAACAAAAAGAAGAACAATTAATAAATAAGCAACAGCCAAAAATATTTGACTCTAAAAATATGACAAGAATTACTATGGATTTGTCCATTGTTGATGATGCTGATTCTTATAGAATAAGTGACATAGACCGTTGACTAATCAAATTGTATTAAGAGAATAATAATTAAGTTAAATATAAAAATGTAACCCTATAAGAGAAATGATTATAAAGTATTGTGCATGCAGTCTTTCAATATTAATTATTATTCCCTAAGATTATAGTGCGTTAATCGTTTTTAAATTACTATAAAGTTTAACATATGTTAGTTATAATTTTCTCGACTGAAAGTTCACTTGTCTGCTTTTAATCATATTGCACTATTTTCCCTTTGTTGTTTCTTTCTTATCGTTTGTTTTAACTTAAGGCATAGCTGACCCTTAAGATGTAAAGGAAAGACTTGCCAGCTTTTCAAAAGCCTTTGTCTTTTTTACTACCTCTCTTTCTACTTTACTCGACACTATGATCGATGATAAAAGACATCTTGCTACATATGTATTCTCAGTCATATGATTTATATATACATACATAGAGAAAGAGTGAGATTCATAGCAAGTGTTTATGACGACACTATTCAGATAAATACATCTCTGACTTTTCATAAGAAAAATAAATGATTAAATTTATAACTTTTATCCTTTCGCTACTAAAACTTCATCTTCATCTTTTTCACGTCTAAAACTTCAATCTGAAGCTGTCAAACTGTCAAATGAAGGAAGCCCAAGATGTATCATCCAACTCTCACATATATCTAATATGTTACCATAATCTTTGTTTTTATTTTTATTTAATTATAAATTAAAAATCGGCTTTAATCTTAGCCACTAAGAAGAGTCAAAAAATTGTATAAAAATCTTAGTGTCATTGATCCGCACCCATATATATATATATATATATATATATATATATATATATATATATATATATATATATATAACATAGTACATAATAAAGTATGAAAATTAAAGAGAGCTAGAATGGTAAAGTAATTAATTTGGTACCTCAAAGGATGGAATGTTGTTTTCTTCAAAATCCCTTTGCTTCCCATGCAACCAAGCTTCCCTGCTATAAACCAAACCAAATCAGCCCAATGAGGGAATATTTATTATCAGTGGAAGCCATGCAGAAGGGATGCAAAACCAAAAAGAAAGAGAAAGTAAAGGCAAATAAAAGTAGCAAACAACTCAGCAGCAAAAGAAAGCTATCTTTCATGTACAATCTTGTTTATATGTAATCTCTCACTACATTTATTTTGTGTTGATTGGAATAAAGTGAATCCACCCATGTGATATCCCATTAATTTAACCATATAACTCAGACATGTACACTTACAACAAGTAACAAGTAAGTTTCAAATGGCATATAGAATTTCTACAAATGAGGGGTCCATCATAATTCAAATGGCTTAGCTTTGAGATTAAGTTTTCTCCTATATAGTTAGTTGTGTTGGATCCAAATTCGGTGAAGCTGGTCAAGTTCAATATAAAAAAATAATTGCATTTGTATTGCACATATTTGCATTCCAACTTACTAATATAAACTGGAAAATGAAATTAGTTATGTGATGTACAAATGAAACTATATAATTTCTATATGAGTTTGACTAATGGTCAAGGTTTGACAAGTTCATCGAGTCTGTATCCAGTTGTATTGTGGGGTTCTAGTTTCAAATAACCTTATTTGAGCCCACAAAATCTAAAGGAAGGAAAGAGATATGTCCACTTTTAGTTTCATTTTTTCAAATGGGATTATTTACTGTTTCCTCCTTTTCTACAATTTGAAAGAGGTTTTACCTCCATCATGGAGTTTCAGTCTGAAACTGATTCTGACCAGGAAGAACAATACTGTGATGTCATTTCTGATATGTATGTCTACACTCTAGAGGAGATAATTAATTATACTTGCAAGACATGACACACATAGTACAATAATATTACTTTTATTATTAATTTGGACATAAACGTATACTTCTATAGCACTCGAATGAGTCTATAAATAAAAAAGATTTGAATTCAAATATGTAATTTATAATATCATATGCCTAAAAATCTAGGACCCGAGAAGAAAAAGATTACTTTCTTGATACTAGCAAGCAAGGTGAAAAGGGCTTACAAAACCCATGAAAAAAGAGAGTTGGTGAAAATTTATCACTTTTCTTTCCCTTTTCCTTTCAAAACTTTGTTTCAAAATCCAACTACGACAGGACATGAAAACTGATTGAGGTCTCCTAAGAATATGCTCAAGTCAAATTTCAGCTCATGATATACACTTAAGACTTGTGCCATCTAAATGCTTAATACTTCAAATATATATATATATATATATATATATATATATATATATATATATATATAGGGAAGAGATCTGGTCCGGGAGTCCGGATTTTAACAAAATCCGGACTTTTTTTTTTTTTTTTTTTTTTTGCTTTTTTTTTTTTGAAACAACTAAAAAAAAAAAAAAAAAAATTTATGGAACTGAAATTTTTCAATAATACAGTGTTTTGGGTGTGATTTGGATGCCTATAACGAAACATGTATGTACAGTCTGGGCAGACTGTACATACATTGGTTGGTGTGGGTGTTAAAAACACACCCAAAACACTGTATTATTGAAAAATTTCAGTTCCATAAATTTTTTTTTTTTTTTTTTAGTTGTTCTACAAAAAAAAAAAAAAAAAAAAAAAAAAATTTTTGGGGTCCGGATTTTGGGTCCTGTCCGGGAGTCCGGACAGGATCCATTCTGTATATATATATATATATATATATATATATGCTCATCAGCTCATCATTTTAATCCATAATACCTAGCAATGATGAAAATATTATGATATATATATATATATATATAATATCATAAGCAGTACGAATGTTCGATATAAGTTATTTATTTTACCTCGAGGAAGAGTTGGTCCAGAGGCCTTGATAATCTTTATTAGTCTGGTGCACATTTGATCTTCCTTGTTGAGTAGATGAGTGTTCATGAGAGCTTCTCGAGTTTTGATTATTATCAAACATTAAATCCTCAGAAGTATCCCCAGATGATCCATTTTCAAGTAAATCTGATTGTCCTAATTAAATTAATAAAGAAGACAAATATTCAATATCAACAGATTTTTATTCTAGTTAATTAAAAATGCTTTTTTATTTTCAATTTTTAATAACTAATATTCACATAACAAAATTTAAGAAATTAACCAGAAGAAGCTGCGGCTCTATCAGTTGTCTTCACTGTCCGATACATCTACAAATTAAGGGAAAAAATCGTGTTATTTAAATTCTAGCTTTGCACTTTCAATTAAGCCTGTACATGTTAAACACGATTAATTAGAAATATATACACAAAAAACACACCAACAGATTGTACATGTTAATATATGTATCCTTCCAATACTACAACCTGACACATGGTAAATATATTTACCCTATTGTTCCAAAATATAAATTAACTTCCTAGAAATGTAAAAATTAAGCAGATATAATTTATTCTGTTTAGAAATGAGACGCCCATTTTATATTTATACTTTCAAAAGTCGTTTTGATCATATATTTTGAAACGAAATTATAGTTATTTAACTATTACATATATATTAACATATATAAACAAAAACACGATTAATTACAAACATAAACAAATACACACACTAACAAAATATACGCACAATCTAATGTATATATACTTCTAATATCAAAATATAAGAACTTCGCAAAAATGTTAAAAATAAGTAGATAGTACAAACACACTTCCCATCATAATTTCAAGAAAATAAAAACAAAAATCATATGTTAATTTTAAATGTATAAAAATAGTTGGTAATTGATTTAGGAATAAAAATAATTTTACAACAGGGTTGAGTTATACAGTAAAAAAACTTTACAGTGCACAGTGAAAAGCTTTATGTATGTACGTATTTATGTATGTCCATGCATTTATTTAATGAAATGTATGTATATATACATGCATTGTTGGACTATATTTACTATATGTACGAATTAACCATGGTTTAATTGTGTGGTTAATAAACTCTAGCTTGTTTTGACAGATATATACTATCATTGAGAAATGATGGTGTTTCTGTACTTCCTGCCACTGCTTCCTCTCTCTCTCTCTCCCTCTCTCTCTCTCATAAGAGTTGAATTTCTCAAGGAAAATAATAAAAATTCTACTCCTACTTACTAGACTGTACATGTTTAAGTTGTCTGGACTTGGGTATTGACTATTTTCATTCATTCTTTGGGATTTGTCTTACTTGTTTTCTCATAATCAATTAATCATGAATGAATGAAAACTCTCTTTTTTCTCTCTCCTTTAATTAATTAATTTATTATTATTATTTTAATCTTTTACGAGTACGAGTACATGGATGGTTCATTCCTCAAAGCAAAAAGCTGGTTCCCAGTAGATAGGTAATAGCCTGCAGAATCAGATCTAGTAGTAGAGTAGAAAAAGAAGTTCTGAGGAGGATTAAAATGTAGAAAGGGAAACTTAACATGGGAAGTTGAAATGTCTATTGCATTATTACTAGTACTACTAACTTCTTCCTCTTACTCAATATTAATGTTGTAGTACTAGTTCTGAAGCAAGTTGAACATTACTACTCCATATAAACACACTTGCCACCATTATTTCAAGATAATTATGACATTTGCACTCCAAATTTATTCTTTTGCTCCAAAAGCAGCAAATAATGGGTCAGCGCAAATGGAAAATTTTAAAGCGCATTTATATCTTACTTGATTTCAACTACAACATTTTAATTTTATTTTAAGATTTTTTGAAGGGGAAAGAATTAAGGAGAGAAGTGGAAATTAAAAGTACCTGTAAATGAGATTTAACATGTGCCAAGGTGAGATCTTTCACATCCATGAGTTCAAGAACTGATTTTGGTGTAGCTCCTGATTAATTAACCCCAAAGAGGGGGAAAAACAAAAAATAAATAAATTAAGATCTTAATAATTAATCATTTTGGTTCAAGAAATTAAATTAATGTGGAGGAAACTAGGGATCCTACTTACTTTCATGGCCACCTAAGAGCTCAACAGCATGAACAAAACGAGCATGAAGCGTAGTAGTCCACCGCATCCGAGGCGCTCTCATGCTCCGTTTAGCCATAAACCTCGACAGAAATCTTGGCCTCATTAGTCCTACTTGATGATTATGAGTTTGAGGACTAGGGTTTGTTGAATCAAGAGGAGAAGTCTGCTTTTGAGCTGCTTCTGATGTAGCAAATGGGAAATTCAAATGAGGGTTTTGTTGGTGGTATATAGGAATTCCTCTTATGGGCCTCAAAAAACCCATAAGTTCATCTGAGCTGCTCCTCATTAGTCCTCCTCCTCCTTGATGATGATGATCTTTTTGTTGATGCTGGTAATAGTGATTTTGGAAGTGGCCATAATTTTGATGGTTAAAGATAAGGTGATTGTTGTTGGTGGTGTTTTGTAAGAGGGGGTCATGAAAATGGGTGTTGGAGTTTAGATCATGAGAAAGAGGAACCCTAATTGGTGGATTTGATAATGAGAGATCAAAACAAGAAGTGGAATTAGTATTATTTATAGGAGAAGAAATGGAAGAGTAATTTCTTGAGTCCAAAGCCCTCTTCCAAAATCCTATATCCATTTCTTCTGATGTGGGCTTGTTGTTGTTTTGAATTGGGAGGCTGATTTGTAGAGATAAGTCTGGTTGTGCAGGAAATAGCTCCATCTTCTTTGTCAACCAAACAAATTAACAAGCCCCTTAAAAAATCTCTCTTCTTCTTCTTCTTCTTCTTCTTCTTCTTCTTGTTCTTGCTTTAGGTGTTCTTGTAATATATATGGTTATATATACTAAAGATTAGCCAGAAGGGCTTGTAGGATATTTTTATAATCTGGGGTTTTCAAGTTTAGCTGAGAAATTTTTGGGTTTTATTCAGATGGGATTAAATTTCATTTATGGTGAACATTTGAGGGTTGGGAATAGTTGCAGAGATTTTTGAGATTGAGGAGATCAGAGAATGAGAGAGAGGGAATAAATGACAAGCTAAATATGAAGTGAATGCGTGAATGCTTGTTTCTTTCATGTGAAGAAGTATATGTGAGAAAATGACACTTCCCTTTAGAAAGAGAGGGGAGAGAGAAGATGAGAAAGGAAAAGTATATAAGTTTTAAAAGTTAATAGTTCCTTTTCACCCTTTCTTTTTCTTGTTTTCTTTTGAGAAAGAAAAGGAAATTTTAGTGTAAGCTTTTAACGTCTTCATTACTCCTTCAACAACTCATACAGACCATTCTAACCAAATACTCCACTACTCTCATTTAAGTAAGTAAAGAAACTATTGTAATTTGTTTGTTACCACTTTCCCGAAACCCTAAATTGAACACACAAGCATGGTTACAAAATAATTAGACATCCTAGGGTTTGTTAATTACCTAAACCTATCTCGCTCATTGTCACTATTACTATGTGAATTTGTTAATAATTGAGTACCCCTTTACACTTATATCTGATAATTTGGTGTCCTTAATTGTAGTGAAACATTACTATGCCCTAGGTCCGTACTCCTACTAGCTTTAGCTTTACAGGCAGAAAGTCAAACTAACTCTAGCTAGCTAGTAATCAGACCTTCCCCTAATAGGTATGTTAGGTGTAAACGAGTCGAACCGAAACGAATAAAGAATTACTCAAATTCAACTCTAAATGTTAAATTCATACTCGAATTAAAATTGCAATTGAAAAATTCTACTCAGATACAACTCGACTCGAATATTTATTACTCGAATTCGATCCGACTTGGATCGAATTATATTCAACTACTCACGAGCTTCAAATTCAAGTTCGAATTCGAGTTTTCACATAATAACTAGTTTTATAATAAATATAATTATAAATTGAATTTTTTATTTTACTTAGAAATGAGAAAATATATTTACTATTACATTACAAATAAAAATCACAATTAAAATTAAAAACAAAACAAAATAATAATAATTAATTATCCTGATTTGATTTATATATATATATATATATATATATATATATATATATATATATATATGGGATTCCATCCACAGCAACCGGTTGTTGGGAGCAACCCATTTTTTCCCAGCCGCTACAGCTTGTAGCGGCTTATAAAAAAAATTCTAAGTGGCCGGTACAAGCTGTAGCGGCTGGGAAAAAAAGGGTTGCTCCCCAACAACCGGTTGCTATGGATGGAGACCCTATATATATATATATATATATATATATATATATATATATATATTATAAGAGAATGTTTCGAGCATCTAATCGATATTGTATCGAATCACAATGAAGAATTCGAGTAGTTTGAATCTTAAAGGAGTCGAGTATAACCTTTTGCTCATATTTTACTTATAGTTTTATTTGAACTATTTTTAATGTTCAAATTTGGATCATATTATTGATAAGTAGGTTTTATACCTACTTATCCGGTATCTTTTACTTGAATTAGTTGCTTTTATTCATGTGTCTCAGTTACTTTTCATGTATTTTGTGTTCGTTTTGTAGGTTATACGTTTGGAAGCGGTGTGAGCGATTATTGGCAAGGAAAATGCAAGGAAAAAGCAATCCGGACATCGTTTATAATTTTATGTTCATTTCATGTTCTTGGCTTGGAGCTTGGACTATATTGTATAGCATCTTCTTAGCTTTCTGGAACATCTTGAATCATTCAAATCGGAGTTCGGATGAAAGAGTTGTGACATTTCTACCGACGGACGTTGAACTTCACCGTTTTGGGTGGTGATTTTGCATAGCAGTCACTTCCAGTCCAATTTCGACCATCATGCGTTCGTTATTTCTCAAAGCTCAAAGAATGAAAGTTGTAGATCTCGTCGATATCTTCGATTTGATAGGTCGCGGGCCTCGTAACTCATCTCGGTTTAGAAGTTATGGCAGTTTTAGCAGAGGAGGTTCCAGCAGAAAATCGTTTTGGCAGATTGGTACCCAGCCGGGGCTGGGTACCTGGGAGCTTTAGCAGATCACTATCCAGCTGGGGCTGGCTTATTACAAAGGAAATACCCAGCCGGGGCTGGGTATGCGCGGAAGTGAAGAGATTTTGTCCGAATTTGAGTCCGAAAAGGATTGTTTCGAGTTGTTTGATTCAAGGACTTCCAAGAGGACTTAAAGACATGTACAAAGGCTTATAAAAGGAGGGAAATAACATAGATTAATGAGATTATGAGGAGAATATTAGTAGATTAGAGAGCATTCTATTAAATTAGATTAGAGTAAATTAGAGAAAAACACTAGTTTTTATGAGATTTGGAGATTGATGCAACTTGGAGACCATTGAAGATTCAAAGGAGGAGCAAGAAGGGAGTGTCAAGTCTACTGACAATGGATTATTTCTTCTCATCTTCTTCTGTCTTTATCTTTCAATGATTATTCAATTGTGGATTCTTAGTTTTAATTCAATAATCATGAACTAATTCTTTGTTTGAGATTACAATGGATCTTATTGTGTAGTTTATTTTAATATGCTTCGTTATTAATTAGTATTTTCTATTGTGAGGATTGTCTATTGTGATTTGGACTTAATTGTTTAATTGCTTGGCCATCAATTACTGTGATAATCTATATGAACTCGAGAGATGAAGTATAGATTTAGATCTAATCATGATAGCATGTGTTCAGGATTTTGTTAGTAGCTTAAACTTGATGTGTGTTAAGGTAGAGATATGCTTGACGCCACATGTAATCGTATAGAGAACTTATTCTTCAACCTTCTTCAATTGTAATTCACATAGAGATATAGTGGGTTAGTTGATTAAGGTATTTAACGAATTTCTATCTTAATTGTGGATTGACGTTAATACGGTATTAGTGCATCGAGAGGTGGTTAATATTACTTTTGTGTTCTTGATTAACAATTCAGGATAGAGAATAATTGATGAGAAGTGTGTTAACTTAAATGAAGCAATAAGTGAAGTTGTGATCTTAAATCTCCATAGTCTTAATTTAATTAGTGGAAGTTAATAGTAGTTTAATTTATTTAATTTGCATTTCATTCATTTAAATAAGATTGAGTTGGTTACGGGTTAGTACTTGGTGATTTTTATTAACTAATTCTCTGTGGGAACGATACTCAACTTATCACTTTATTACTTGTTGACCACGTATACTTGCGTGTTGTGCGTAACTAGATTTTACCCAACAAGTTTTTGGCGCCGTTGCCGGGGAATTAGTTTAATATTTTTTTACCAATATTAATTTCAATCAAATTAGTCTTAATTTAAACATTTTTATTTTTATTTTTAATTCTCTTCCTATATTTCTCTCTTTTCAGGTACCATGGATGACTTTGCGTATCAATGGCCATACACGAACATGACTCAACCAAAAGAAAAGGAGATTGACAGACTCGCGACACATTCCGCAATGTCAGCACAAATTAATGAACTTTCGAGGAAGTTGGATGTTATCGCAGCCCAACAGAGTCGAAGGATGGCAGTTATGTGTGACTATTGTGCTGGCAACCATCCGAGTCATCAATGCACCGTTAGTTTTGGGCGGGGAAAACAAGGTGGTGTATACCTCAACCAGTATGCATATGATAATTACCATCAAGTTTGGGGGTATCACCCAGATTCTTCAGGGAGCTACAACTATCAAGACCAATACTCTGCTCCAAATCCAACATATCCATCAAATTTCTCAAATCCACCTCCAATGCAACAAGAAGACAATTCAAATTTCAAGGAATTCATGTTAAGGATTATAGCAGAAAAAGAAGAGATGATAATGAGTCAGGAGTTATCAACCCTAAATTTTAATAATCGAATGGAACAACTCCTCACTACCTCAACCAATGGTCCTCAATACATGGCTTCCGAGACTGAAACAGAAAGTTCAAGGTTGGAGGAATTGGTGTCCAAGTTCATAGCATCAAATGAGGAGAGAATGAGTAATCAAGCGAGGTCAATTCAAAATCTTGCGGATCAGATAGAGCAAATGACCAAAGCCGTAAGCAACCTTCCTCCAAACACTTGGTTTTATGGCATGGATGATGAAATTGACGGAGAACCCGAACCAAATCTGCAACTGGATGAGCCACAAGGTATAGGAAGTGTGGAGATAATTGGGGATAATGAAATAGAGGTCCACAAAGATCTAAATGGGTCTCCACCAAAGTTCAACGATCTGGTTAGATTTGCAAAACCGTGCCCGCTTGGTAGTCATGTCGTCGGCGAAGATCTTATTGACATAAGAGTGAGTACAATTTTGAATCCATGGTGGGACGAGAAAGAGAAGATAGACGAAGAGCACATTGTGTGTGACAAACTTTCATGCCCCAAAGTGATCACATACACAATGAAGAAAACACCTAGTTGTGGGACGTTCTTGATTGAGATCTTACCAAATCAGAGCATGCTAGGTGACTTTGATGCATTGGCCATCGTAAATGGGAACCTACCAAAAGCTATATTATTTCCGATGGATGGAGGGTTTCTCAACTTTCGAAGAGGAATTGGATAACATTGACCAGACAAAGTCAGGCTGAAAGACTATAAATCAAGCGCTGACTGGGAGGCAACCCGGGAATTTTTCTATTTATATGCTTTATTAGTTTATTTAGTAGATAGGAATTAATTTTCTTATTAAGTTCTCTTATAATCTAATCCATGTTGTCTCTCTTCATTGCAGGTATTGGAGGTCCAATGGATAGCAAAATGATCGTCGCCGCCATAGCCACCATCAACTCACGCTCAGCTGATTACAGGGAAGTTCTCTTCTATTTACCGCTATATTCTTACAATGAGGACATTGTAATTGCTAAGTTTGGGGGAGTTTAGTTTAGGTTCTTCATTGCATGTTTAGTTTCATGTTTATGTTATGTTATTTTGCATATGTTGTTAATTTAGTTTAGGTTCATTATTAAAAAAAAAATTCAAAAATTTAAAAATAATAGTTAGTTACTATGTTCATCTTGCATGAGTCCAGCTGTTTGATATTTACAGTTTTTTTTGGCCAATGATGAGATTGGGATTGAGTAAACAAGTATAATACTAAGTATTAGAGCTTTTGATGTGATTTCTTGTTATGAATTGAGTCTTTTTCTGTTGGAAACTGGTATAATAAGGATAGCACAGTAAAAACAATTTGTTGGTTGATTAAGTTTAAATTGATAGATAATGGACTTCTTAAGGATAATACTAGTTTGGATGAATGAAAGACATGAATAGGCGGAGATGACTGAATTTAGACAAAAACTTAAGTTTAGGAAAAAAATTTGGGATATATAAGCTTCAAAAAAAAATAAAAAAAAAGAAAAAAATGAAAAAAAATATACCGTGTCTAGTTTTGTTTCGGGGCCTTTGTTACTTGAGTAAGTACGCCCGAAGAGGTATCTTAAAACCTAGCGCCCTAAGGTCTTATATGGTCTGGGAGTCGTTGGTCGAAAGCTCGCTAAGGGGTAGCACTGTTAGCCTAATGGAATGAGGCATTGCACAGTCATGGTTAAAAAGTAAAAAAAAAAAATAATAATAATAAAACGGGAAAAGAGCAAAAAGCCCCCGTAATGAAAAGTAAAGCATAAGTATCCCGGATTGGACTCTTGAACTTGGTGGATGTTTGACTTTAGTTGGATCTAGCTTGTTCGTGAATTTTGTGAGTTTTCACTGTTTGATGCCTTTAAAGAGACCTATTATGTGTTAAATTTAATTTCATATCAATTAGCATGTTTGTTGAGCACACACGCACTATATCAGTGATAACAGTTTAAGACTTGATGATTAACTAGGAAATTGTTGATTTGTTTTGATATGAAGTATTATCATGTTTACTTGATTTCTCTAAGGCCGAGTGAATAGATTTGTGTTTATCAATACTGCTGGATTCGTAGGCATATAGATTAGTTGCATTTCATTGCATTGCATTGAATTATGTTGTGTTGCTTGAGGACAAGCAACGATTTAAGTTTGGGGGTATTTGATAAGTAGGTTTTATACCTACTTATCCGGTATCTTTTACTTGAATTAGTTGCTTTTATTCATGTGTCACAGTTACTTTTCATGTATTTTGTGTTCGTTTTGTAGGTTATACGTTTGGAAGCGGTGTGAGCGATTATTGGCAAGGAAAATGCAAGGAAAAAGCAATCCGGACATCGTTTATAATTTTATGTTCATTTCATGTTCTTGGCTTGGAGCTTGGACTATATTGTATAGCATCTTCTTAGCTTTCCGGAACATCTTGAATCATTCAAATCGGAGTTCGGATGAAAGAGTTGTGACATTTCTACCGACGGACGTTGAACTTCACCGTTTTGGGTGGTGATTTTGCATAGCAGTCACTTCCAGTCCAATTTCGACCATCATACGTTCGTTATTTCTCAAAGCTCAAAGAATGAAAGTTGTATATCTCGTCGATATCTTCGATTTGATAGGTCGCGGGCCTCGTAACTCATCTCGGTTTAGAAGTTATGGCAGTTTTAGCAGAGGAGGTTCCAGCAGAAAATCGTTTTGGCAGATTGGTACCCAGCCGGGGCTGGGTACCTGGGAGCTTTAGCAGATCACTATCCAGCTGGGGCTGGCTTATTACAAAGGAAATACCCAGCCGGGGCTGGGTATGCGCGGAAGTGAAGAGATTTTGTCCGAATTTGAGTCCGAAAAGGATTGTTTCGAGTTGTTTGATTCAAGGACTTCCAAGAGGACTTAAAGACATGTACAAAGGCTTATAAAAGGAGGGAAATAACATAGATTAATGAGATTATGAGGAGAATATTAGTAGATTAGAGAGCATTCTATTAAATTAGATTAGAGTAAATTAGAGAAAAACACTAGTTTTTATGAGATTTGGAGATTGATGCAACTTGGAGACCATTGAAGATTCAAAGGAGGAGCAAGAAGGGAGTGTCAAGTCTACTGACAATGGATTATTTCTTCTCATCTTCTTCTGTCTTTATCTTTCAATGATTATTCAATTGTGGATTCTTAGTTTTAATTCAATAATCATGAACTAATTCTTTGTTTGAGATTACAATGGATCTTATTGTGTAGTTTATTTTAATATGCTTCGTTATTAATTAGTATTTTCTATTGTGAGGATTGTCTATTGTGATTTGGACTTAATTGTTTAATTGCTTGGCCATCAATTACCTGTGATAATCTATATGAACTCGAGAGATGAAGTATAGATTTAGATCTAATCATGATAGCATGTGTTCAGGATTTTGTTAGTAGCTTAAACTTGATGTGTGTTAAGGTAGAGATATGCTTGACGCCACATGTAATCGTATAGAGAACTTATTCTTCAACCTTCTTCAATTGTAATTCACATAGAGATATAGTGGGTTAGTTGATTAAGGTATTTAACGAATTTCTATCTTAATTGTGGATTGACGTTAATACGGTATTAGTGCATCGAGAGGTGGTTAATATTACTTTTGTGTTCTTGATTAACAATTCAGGATAGAGAATAATTGATGAGAAGTGTGTTAACTTAAATGAAGCAATAAGTGAAGTTGTGATCTTAAATCTCCATAGTCTTAATTTAATTAGTGGAAGTTAATAGTAGTTTAATTTATTTAATTTGCATTTCATTCATTTAAATAAGATTGAGTTGGTTACGGGTTAGTACTTGGTGATTTTTATTAACTAATTCTCTGTGGGAACGATACTCAACTTATCACTTTATTACTTGTTGACCACGTATACTTGCGTGTTGTGCGTAACTAGATTTTACCCAACAATTATTAACGAATTTAAGTTTGACTTTTATTTTTTGAATTGAGCCCAAATCGAGTCCAAACTGTTATTCATCACCTAACACTGACTACACAAAATCTAGTAAAATTTTATGTAATTTTTAATTTTATCATTAATTTTTTAAGCCAATCTTTCCGTAATGTGATGGAGGATAAATTTTAAAGGAAACTGATCATAACTCCACTTTATATTTCACTACTTCCTTTTTGGTATATATAAAAAAATTCTTTTATATATATGATAATATGATCTTCAAGCATACTCAACACCGGACCTTTCTGCATGCAAGTATCTTATAAAGAGGATCATGGGTTTAAGTACTACCGCTCATAAGCGCATGGTAGAAGTCATATAGTAAAAAGTGAAATGCATTTTTTCTATCTATATTTATAAGTTACTAGCGATAACCCGTGTCTGAAGCCACGACGTAACGAAAAATTAAATTAAAATTCAAAAAATATTGCACTATTTAAAGACACATACCACCACAACAATTAATACATACTCAATCATCAATACATATCAAATCACCAAAACATCGAGTTAGTCGGTACTAATTACAAGAAATTTCGGCAGAGTTTCCTTTAAAAATAGATATCCAAAAATTCTAAACCTGTCTACAAAACTTACAATTATCAATACATATCCAAACCACCAAAAAAATCATTATTTCATACCCAAAAATCATCATAACCATGTATAATTAGTTAACTTTACAAAAGACGGAACACAAAAAATATAAATGTGCAAAAAATAGAGAAACAACATGTTGCATAAGACCCATTACTTTACAACGTACACCAATGATTCTTTACGGCTTACACCAAGTATCCTTCAATGTATACCTGAAAATATTTGAAATATAAAAATTATCGGAAGAAGTGAGTCAAAATAAAATAATTGTAAATTCGAAACATAAGAATCTTTACTTTATCCTGAATTATCTAAAAAACTAATGAACATACACATTTGTATGTAGTGGGAGAAATGATTTAGATTGATATAAGTAAGAATTTAGATTGTAACAAATTATCAATTTATTTAAGAAAAGATATGGATGAATATAGACGTACAATCATATAAAGTATTCTTAGTACCATTTCAACAAACGGTTCATTTGCTTGATGATTTAACTCATAAATCTGTATTGATGGCAGTATAATGGTGTGTGAGTTTGATTTGCGAGTGTTTGATTGGTTACAATTATGTGTGTGTGTGTGTGTGTTTTTGAATGTATTGTGTGTGTTGTGTGTCTGCATGAGAAGTAGAGAAATATAGTCTTAGCCAGAGAGACTTTCATACCTAGACAATTGTTTGGTCAATTATGGGACAATCGTCAAAGGTGGATAGGACGGTACTGGATTGCATATCATTTAACTCTCTTAAATGTCTTCTTCATCCCTTCAAACCAATTAAGAAAATTAACTAAGAATCTATAATACGTAAGAATGGCTAAGGAAACCAATTCATAATTTGGACAATATGTTAGCAGGTCCAAAATCAAATTCATGTAGAGCTGCAAAATTCATTTAAGAATAGAGTCTTGTGTGCGTGAGAGAGATGTGTAAGAGTGAAAGTGCGGGGTGAGGAACTCAAAAATATCACCGACAATATAGTGTATATCGCTCTAACCGAAATACCAACACGTTAGATAGCTATTAGATATGATGTGTTAAATAATTGTTATCAATACTTAAAGAACAATCAGTACAACATACCGATTGAGTAAACCAAATTTCTTTTCCAGTTGAGCTGCCAATTTTTTGTTTCCCCTTCGTCGAAGATGGAGCGATACTTAGGTTGTTCAAGTGATTCACATTTGAATTCGCCTAGGAAGTACAAAATAAAGCATTAAGTTAGCATGTCCAAAAAGCATAACTTTTTAAAATCAAATTCATAATAAATATCGCTTTCATAATAATACCACAACACAACAATTCTACTCAATGATGGTATGGAGTTGTGTGTGCGTGAGATGGAAGTGTAAAAGTGAGAGTGAGATTGAGGGGTGAGGAACTCAAAAATTTCACCGACAATTAGTGCATAATGCTCTAACCGATATGTTGTGTTAATTGATTTTAATCAACAAATAAACAATTATTAGTACAACATACCGACTGATTAAACCAATTTTCTTCCCCTTCGTTGAAGATGGAATAACATGTAGGTTGTTCAAGTGATTCACATGTGAATTCTCCTAGGAAGTACAAAATAAGACATTAGTCAAAAAATGCAAACTAATATCAAAATGAAATTTTTTAACAATACCAGTACCGTTACCTTATCCATATGTAATTGATTAAGCACACATTTAGACAAAACATTGACAGGTATGTTGTTACTAAAACAATGCACTTGTGAGAAAACAAAATCCTGCAAAAGAAATATAAAATCTTGTAGTCAACTGAACACTAATTTTCCACAAGCAAAACTTCTGCAAACCAAAGCCCATAACTCCCTCACCAATATTTCTGCAACAGAATAAATGAAATTAAGAAACTAAGTTGAGAGGTGGAGGATAATGAAAATCATAACATGACACCACTACCCCAGTAATGACCCCCAACATTGTAAACCCAATCTTGCAATACAAGCTTTTAAGTAGATTCCATAGAGTCTAGGAAGGAATGTTAAACCCATGACCTGAGTTCTTGAGCCTGGCTAGAAGCCAAAATGATCATCTGAGCATTGCTCTAGCATATCTGCATAAACTTGAGACTATCTAATAGCATAAGTAACTACATAAACTTGAGAAGTACCGGTGAAAGAATCCAAGTATAATAGTATAATGCCCGTTAAGCAAACCATACCGTGAGAGAGAAAAGGAGGGGGAATATAAAATATTTAAGCCACAAAAGATGATACTATTAAGTATTAACTGGGACATGCTTCCATATACAAAAAGGACCTCTTTTAATTGAATTGGGCAGAATAAACCATATTTTGAAGTCAGGATATTGAATCTATTTTCAACTATGAGAAATAGCTTAGAATTGTTAGAATAATTTTCAGGGGATGATTTATATTATTTCAGGAATCTCAAAAATAAAGATTATTTCTTTAATATGTGGGACAAAACATTGACAGGTATGATATTTCCACAAGGTTCATCTCACATGAATAATCATGTGAGAGAGATCTTGTGAAAATATCAAATTTTACTTGTGAAAATATCAATTCTTTTTTTGTAAATAGTAATCTTTTTATGGAACAAATAGAGTACCAAAAGTGTGGGCTGGCAGTGTCATAGTCCTTATCTACTAAAACAAAACCCACAAACGATATATGCATACCACACACAAACAACAAATCAGTGTTATTACTACAATGGTAACTTTCAATAACCAAATCAATGGAATCCAGAGCAGTGATTCCATTAGCTTATTATGGTTGCATTTCTCTTATTTCTGAACTTGGTATGCCTATTTATTATTTATTAGGGAAAGAGGGTATATTATGAATTTATGAGTGAAATAACAATACATACTAATAATGTCTGTTTTAGTTGGAATAATGGGTGCATAGATATAGATATAGATATAGATATAGATACCTTGATATTCTTCTCGATCGTGTCAATTAGACCATCTACAGTGGCATTAGACCATCTATAGTCTCACTTATATTGTCATCCCATACCTGTTTGTTTTGCCATCATCAAAACAATATTATTTTTTGCCAAGAACACGGAGTAAACATCTAGTTAAAGATCTAGTTAAACATCAAAAACGTATCTTTCCCCTAGCCAGACAATTAACAACAAACCCCTTAGAAGTATGACAAGAAATGAACGGAATTGAGTTGTTTTCTAAAAGGTCATGACTATACATACTCAACCAGATAAACAATTCATCAAAATCAAAAAAATTAGGCAAATCATTTAAAAAATTAAAAGCAATCTATAATATAAATCAAGCTTGTACATGTATAGAAGTAGAGAAAGGGGAAAGAGAAGTCTGCTAACAATCACATTTATACATAGTTAGTCATATGAGTATTAATACTGGTTGCATTTTCAAAAAAACAAACAAGTATCTGTATTGCAGAACCAGACACAATAGAAATGAATAAAATCCTATTACTTCTAGTCTTCTGGCACTATACTTATTATATAGATATAACCAGAATAACCCAGCAAAATGGGGAAAAGGCTCGAACCTTCTGATAATGGAGTAATGATCTAAACCCATTAATGATTACAGAATTTCTTGCAGTTATGCCGCCAATATCACTTGAAGGAATAAGTTCAGATGTAGCTGAAGAAGAAAAGAATTTGGAAGGTTGTACCAACGAAGAATAATTGACAACACCTCTGAATTTTCGGCAGAAGATGGTGATGAACATATTTGATTCAAGGATATGTTCCTCCTTATAATCGAAATCAATTTGCTCTCAAACATTGATTTTCCCCAATCGAAATCAGTTTTTGGTGTTTGGTCTCTCATAACCTTGCTGCTTGATGCGATAGTGATCGAACATGCAATAGTGATCCGAAAAAGACTTGATTTTGGGGGAATTTTTGTATTTGATTTAAACAATTTTCTCTTTCCTCAAAATGGGAGAAATTTTGAATTGGGCATTTTTGAATTGGGCAAAGGTATGAGAATTGTTTTTGTGAAATGAAATAATTGAGATTAAATTTGAGTCATTGGATGATGAAATTTTAATCGCGTCCGTTGTTTGTTGAAGTCGCTCTGTTTTATTATATAGATATTATAATGCGAGAGTCCCTAAATCTTAAAGGGGCAAATTATAAAACTGTCCCACTAATTTTGAACAAAAATCAATTTGATACTCAAAATTTGAAAATTGTCAATTAATACCTTTATGTATTTAAAAACAGCAATTCTGTTCCTTTTTTCCATTCCGGCCAAATAAAATTCGGTTGTCTCTCCTCTCTCTCTCTCTCACACACAACCTTTCTCTCTCTATATATAAGGAAAAGAAGCCATTAAATCATATATATATATAGGGGAATGATCCATAGCATTTATTTGTTATGGATCAAAAAGTGGCATATAACATCTATACCGTCGGTTTAACAAATGAATAGTTGCGATTAAAATTGGAGATCCGCTAGTAAAACTAGCGGACGTGATTAATGAATTGTTTATACCTTTATGCCCCATATGCCAAGTATACTATACATCCGCTAGACATACTAGCGGATGGATAAAACACACCCAGTATAAATTCACAACAACCCCAATATAAGCCCAGTAATTGCAACAATATAAGCCCCAGTAATTGCAATATAACACGAATATCAATTCAATTGCCCCATTATAAATTCAATTGCAATACAACACGAATTCTGTACTATCAATTCAATTGCAAATTTTTACAAATCAACAGCAAAAATATATCTTTTCCCCAAATAAATTCAATTCCAAAACAAAATATATCATCCTTATCCTCAGACAATGGCTCCTGAGAACTTTCATGAACCGCAAGCAAATTTAACTGAGACCCATCACGTTTATCAAAAAACAACTTATTCCCAACTCGCTGAATCACAATATCCCACGAATAAACTAACTTGGGAGCACACATTAGCGTAGAGAGAATCGAATCCGTTGCAAAGACTGTAGCTTTATCCTCATTTGCAAGACGGCGAATAACAGGGTCACAGTAGTTGTGACCTTAAAAAAGTTCCTATTCTTAAATCTCTCGAGGCTGCACTCGTTTTTGGGAGTAATTCGATCATAAGAGCGGTCGTAAAATTCAAGGGCACCGCATATGAAGGTCTTCAGGTTCGGCTACCGAAAAGTAGAGTTTAGTGAAGGTGGAAAAGGGGATTTGATCCAGCATGTTCCATTCCGGTTGAATATCCACGGATGATTTGAAGACAGCGGCTTCCCGGCGTGTGTTATGTCCGCCGGACCGATTGAGGTTGCAGAGTCGATCACGGCGGGCACGGTAGTGCTCGGCCTCGCGCTTGCGGGCTTCAACTACTTCGTCGCGTAATACCTTTGTTTAGACGTGGCTGCCATTTGATTTATCTTGTCTACTTGGGTTATAATTGGGGGCATAAGTGTCCAGAAATTACGGGAAAATTATAATAATTACATCCGCTAGTAATACTAGCGGACGGCGAAATAAAATTCTAGATCGCAGTCGTTAATCAATAAATCGTGTGGTTTAGAGTCTATATGCCAATATTTGTCCCATAACATATAGATGTTATGGACCGGTTCCCATATATATATATATATATATATATATAAGGAGCTCTCTTTCAAATTCTTGTCGCTATAATTTCCCTTGCTCGCTTGATTCTCACACAATACATGGGAATTTTTCTCTTCTGCTCTAATCTATTTCAACATTTTATGAAACCTAATTACCATCAATTTACCACTCAAAAGGTCAGATCTTTAATGATCTTTAGTCTGTTTTCAATAAAGCATTTGCTTATACGACTCCAAATTCTTAATTATATGGAATTGAAGTATTATGATATCATTTTAAATAATTCTTTATTTGGTTACAATAATTTCAGTAAACTATGAGCTCAATTTTGTTTCATAATCATTTATTTTCTCTCCTCTTTCCTATGCTCAAGTTTTCTTACATAAAGTATATATATTTGAAATAAATGCATCTTTTGTAAGACCCCAATTTTTTATGAATAAATATTTAATTTTCTCTAAATATTATGTTGGAAATTGCATATTCAAATTTGATGTTGAAAGTAAATAAACATGCTTATATGTAAAGTCCTTCAAAGAACATATGTTCAAGGACTTAGGTGATAAATCAAAATTGTTATGTTGATTTGTGCTTTTATGTTTATCATTCTGTAAATGAATGTATAGAAGAAAAGATCAAAGTTGTTAGGTTGATCTATTTTGAGATGTAATAGATAAGCATCAACAGAATCATAGTCTGTCGAGCCAGCCGAGGGATTGCAGAAGTTAAGGCAGAATCGTAGAGTATCGAGAAAGTTGCTATAGAATCGTAGTCTGCTTTGGAGGGCCTCACTCAGAATCGTAGAGTTGGTCCAAGCGCCTGTCGAGCCAAGTCAAGAATCGTAGTCTACCAGTGTTTAAGAGAAATCGTAGTGTTCTCCTCCATCAGTCCGAATCAAGCACGAATGTGACAAGACACCACGATCATGATCGTAGTGTATCTCCTGTAAGCATCAAAAGCACCGAGCCTTGTCCATTAGCTGAAGAATAAAATACTACAAATGAAGAATGGATAATAGACGTTGAGACTTTCGGGAATCCCAATTGTGACACCCCCAAAATAGGTCCAATCCACCCAACCCATTCTGAGTCGCCAAATACATGGTACATAAACTAAATACACACTTTATTAATACAATTGTCGTGCAAAATACGACAACACTTATGCTGTGAGTTTTAATTAATACAAATATTGTCTTCTAGACGATATCCAAACTCAAATAAATTCTCATTACAATTATTGATACACTATTTTACAAAATAGTGAGAACTGCTAAAACAACTGTCTGGACCCATCACTCCACACCCCAACTAATTCCCATTATATTCTCGCCTCATGAGAAGAAAAATGAAACAAAAAGGAAAAGGGTGAGCTCATCTAGCCTAGTAAAAAATATTATGACTAAGATAATGTAGAACAAATTATCATTAGCCTTCAATACATTAGATAAAATATAATGGACAACAAGTTTTAGATCAATATTCGCAGTGGAAATAACAATTCATTAGAAGAGTTAAGTAGAGAATGAAGTCTACTGTGACGTCCCCAAAATAGGTATACATCATCCATCTTGAGTCGCCAAATACATGGTACAGAATTCAAATACAATCTTAAATATACAACATGAGCTGTGAGTTTTAATACAAACATTGTCTTCTAGACAGCATTAAAACTCAAAATAAGTCCTCAATACATTTATTAACACACTATTTCACAAAATAGTGAGGACTACTAATGCATCATCTAGGACCGTCACTCTGTTCTCCGACTAGTCCCTACTACGTTCTCATTTCCTAAAGAGAACGGTGAAAGAAAGGGTGAACTCAACTAGCCCAGTAAGAAATATTACGACTAAGATAACGCAGAATAAATTATTGTTAGCCTTCAACATTGTTAACTGATACAATATAACAATCATCAAGTTTAATTGTAGCGGAACAAGTAATCCATTAGAAGAGTCAAGTAGATAATAAAATCTACTATCTTCTATGACTTAAAATATTTTTCATCACTTTTATTGCTAAGACTCAGCTTAATAAATAATCACATCATCAAATCATCCCTACACTATAAGCCAAGGATATTCTTTAGTATCACGACCACGAATTATCCATGCACCACGGGCCAAAGATAATCATATTTTCATCAACGGTCCTGATCATGCCATAAAATAATTCATCTTTGTCACCCTTGGCCGAAGAGAATCCATAGCCATAATCATACCAAAAACTGTCCATCAATGCACTACGGGCCAATGAGGACTTTTTCCACATCATTTGTAACATTACGGTCATGATTATACTGAATAATCTCTGGTCATAATCATACCAAGTCCATCTATGCACTACAGGCCACAAATGACTTTCAACATAATATAAACATGAGAATGATGACAATGATATAAGAATTCAATAAAACAAGTTCAAGAATTAATTTATCTAAGAACTAATAACGTCCAAATTGTCAACATGATACTTCTTGTAGAGTAAAATTCAAGAATGCTCAGAAGAATATTTCCATGAAAAGATACTGGATGAAGCGCAAATATCAAGGATATTCCACTAATTTCATGGAGTATAGAAGTCAAAACTTTAACCAACTGAGTATAATAAAGAATGGAATAACAAAAAGAAATCACCATGCATGCGGTACTTCGCATAGACAGGTTATTCAAACAGAATAATAATAACGGAACCAGGTCGGGCAAAATTCGCACCGACAGGATGTTCCAACAGAATAATAAATAATGGAATAACAACAGAAATCACCATGCATGCGGTACTTCGCATAGACAGGTTATTCCAACAGAATACTAAATAATGGAACCAGGTCAGGCATAATACGCACCGACAGGATATTCCAACAGAATAATAAATAACGGAACTAGTTTCGGCGTAAAACGCACAGACATAGTATTCCAACAGAATAATAAAGAATGGAATAACAGAAGAATTTCACCAAGTAAAGGGTAGCCCACGTATACAAGTTATTCCAACAGAATGATAAAGAATGGAATAACAGAAGTTCTCTTTTATGAATACAAAAGAAATAATACCTCATATGAGTACAATAAATAATATTCCCGACCTTAAGAAGAAGAGTAATGGATATATGAGTAGTGAAGTAGCAGAATACTTTTCTTCTTTCTCTCTGTAGTTTATCTCTCTAAAGTTTCAGTGAATTCGTAAGAAATAATGAAGGAATGAGCTTCAATTTATAAAAAAATGGACTGCATAGTAACTAATTCATGAATGGTCCAGATTGATTTACTTTTAATCGGAAGGTTCATATTTAAAGCAAAATCTTTTAAATAAAATATAATATATTCTATTTATAATCTAATAAAACGAATAACTTTATAAAAGTATTCTGTTTTATATAAAAAGATTTTACTATACAAAATACTATGCAGACACTATGCAACACTATGCATAATAAAATATAATATATTCTATTTATAGAATAACTTTATAAAAGTATTATGTTTTATATAAAAAGATTTTACTATGCAAAATACTATGCATAATAGAATATAATATATTCTATTTATAGAATAACTTTATAAAAGTATTCTATTTTATATAAAAAGTTTTTCTGTTTTATTATATTAAAATACCAATAAAACAAAACTGAGTGACTTATCACATAAGCATCAATAATCAATACCGTGTGCTACTATGCAACCACGCGTATTACTGTACTTTTACTACCGAGTAGTTCAACAGTATTAATGGTAAAACTTCCGCCGTTATTTTCAATAAAATATTTTTGTTCATTTTCTCAATCCGACAATAATTCTGTTGTGGGGTCCACCAATGATTGTGCCGTCGTACGGATATTCCCCGACAAAAAGAATATTCCCCGACCAATCGAATATTATACAACAACTTGCATACTTTTCAAAATTTATAAATACTACTCACAACTATAACATTATATCATATCCACACCATAATATTCAAAAAATTATTTCGAGAAAATTAAATATTTATTCATAAAATCTAGGGTCTCACAATCTCCCCTCCTTATGGAATTTCGCCCTCGAAATTTACGTACGTACCTGATATGCCGAAGAGGTGAGGATACCTTGACTTCATTTCAGATTCTAATTCTTGAGGTATAACATTTGAGCGTCGAATATGATCTTTCTTATCCAAGATGTTAACACGTATCTCCTCATACGTTAAATTTCCTGCTATCTCGTTCGGTTCTAAATTAATAATGTGGTTCGGGTCGTCCACATATTTACATAACATCGATACGTAAAAAAAACATTCTGAACACGTAACATACTTGGCGGTAAAATGAGTCTATAGGCCACAGTTCCTACTTCATCGAGGATTTCAAATGGGCCAATTAAAATCAAGGGTTGAGATTTCCTCTCTTCATCGATTCTTGCTTCTAGAATAACGCCCTCTTGAACCTTCTTCTTCACATTCATCAGCTCTGAGTATGTAGCTTGAACGTCATTAACTTTATCGATTAAAGTCGATTCTAATCGTATATTCGTTATCTTCACGTGGGTTCATATATTCGCACTTATAACCGCATACGATATTCTACTCAACGCGTCAGCTACCATGTTCGTACTTCCACGATGATATTGCATGGTACGATCGTAATCTTCAACAGCTCGAGCCAACGTCTTTGGCGCATGTTACGTTAATTTTAGTTGAAGAAATATTTGAGGGTTTAAGAAATGGGTTTTGTACTGGGGTCAATACAAAATTCGATTTCACGCTCTAGGGGTATGCTAAGAAGTCTTCAATAACACATCAGGAAATTATTAACAATAAAAATATCATTCAAAACTGTGACCCTCATCCAAGACTTGGATAGTACGTCATCAACTTGCCATCGTCATTCACGACATCGCCTACAGAAAGTCTGGCTTCGGTGCATTCCACACAAGAAAGTCAACAATGAAAGGACCGAGGCTCTTTACTTATGGCTTGATATGACAATGATTGACTTTAGTGGTTTGGTTGCTTGAATTCGCATAACAGGTTGGTTAGGAATATGAAAGCTAACAACCTTACGAAAAAACATGATGAGTAGTTAACCAATCGATTCCTAAAATTACATCAAAGGCAAGTATTTTCAAAGAGATAAGATCGACAGGTAACGTGAAAGTGTCGATTTGAATCAACAAGATTTATAAATAGTGGAGGTAACGAAGGTTTCTACTAACGAAGTTTCAACCAATAAGTCAAAGTCTAACTTCTCCGGAGTTAAATTTAAACGTTGAGCTTGAGATAAAAGAATGGGTAGAACTGGTATCAAATAAATAATAGACTTCGTAAGAGTTTATGATTAACTTACCCGGGATAACTTCGTTCACGCGGGTTCCTCGACAAACGCTCTCACTTATACTACCGACTTTGTTTTATCCGTATCCGCCTTTGGTGCCACCGTTCTAGATGAACTTGACTTCACTATACGACAAAATTGAGCTAAATGACATTCTCTTCTTGAAATTTCCACTTCTATTATCTAAGCTATAATTATCACCGAAGTGGTTACCATTCTTGGCATGATAATTTCTCCCACGATGGTTATCATTGTTCCGATGGCCGTTGCCACCGGTATGATTATTATCGTGTTGTTGGTCGTTACCTTTTGGTTGAGCTAACTAAACGGTCTCATGTGCTTCATTGCTTATCTCAATATTTTTAGATGCCATTTTCAAACACTGTCATAAAACAAGGGTTAATTAACATATCACATATTATCCCTATACTCTGACCGACTAATTAAATACCAAATAAACTTAGGTAGGTCATACTAGCGAAGGAATTCCACGTCTCTCCCATCCTAGTTCTTATCTCACATCTCAGCCAGGGATCACATCCCTAAGCTTTGATACCAACTGTGACTGTAAGACCCCAACTTTTATGAATAAAAAATGAATTTTTATAAATTATCATTTTTTATATTGATATAATGTTATAGTTGTGAGTAGTATTTATAAATTTTGCAAAGTACGCAAGTTGTTATATAATATTCGATTGGTCGGGGAATATTCGTTTTAACAGGGAATATTAGTACAACGGCACAATCATTGGTGGACCCCACAACGGAATTATTGTCAGATTGAGAAAACGACAAAAATACTTTATGAAAATAACGACGGAAGTTTTACTGTTAGCTGTTGAAACACCCGGTGTTAGAAGTACAGTAATACGCGTGGTTGCATAGTAACACACGGTATTAATTAGTGATGCTTACGTGAGAAGTCATTCAATTTTATTCAATTATTGTCGATATTTTATATATTATTAAATCAATAATTGAGATGACAGAGTTATTAATATTATTATTTTCAATGTTAACGGTGTCTAGAAGTTCTGCCAATGAGAGGTTTGGTCACCTAATTGCGCGCCAATAGGAAGAAATCCTTATTGGAATGCCTCCTCTTTCCTGGGAACGACCTGGTCGATTAATATTGTGAATTATAATAATGATGATAATTGTTGTTAAAAATATTGAGGTAATTTTATGAGGTATTTTGTTACTTATTATTTAGATTCCCACTTACTCATTTTTCAAAATTATCAGAAGAAAGTTATAAAGTATATATATATATATATATATATATATATATATATATATATATATATATATATATATATATATAGAGAGAGAGAGAGTCCGGATCAGGTCCGGACTCCCGGATTTTGTTAAAATTCGGACTTTTTTTTTTGCTTTTTTTTTTGAAACAACTAAAAAAAAAATTATGGAATTGGAATTTTTACATTATACAGTGTTTTGGGAGTGATTTGGATGCCTATAACAAAACATGTCTGTACAGTCTGGGCAGACTGTACATACATTGGTTGGTGTAGGTATTAAAAACACACCCAAAACACTGTATTATGGAAAAATTTCAGTTCCATAAATTTTTTTTTTAGTAGTTCTACAAAAAAAAGAAAAAAAAAAGGTCCGGATTTTCTCCCGTCTGGGAGGTCCGAACCTGATCCTGTTTATATATATATATATATTTGACGTGTGTGTGTGTGTGTGTGTGATAGTGGGTTTTGGGGGAAAGTGGGATGAATGATTTGGGTGGAAGCATTTTCAACTGTAAGTCGGGGAAATGGTGGAGTTATGGGTATATTTTATATATATATATATATAGATGGTGGGTGTAATATATGTATTATATATATATGTAGGTTGGATAATTAGCAGACAGGATTTAAGCAAAGTCACGGGAGTGATAACTCGTGCACTTATATGTATATGTATATAATATATAATATATATTATATTTTATTTAAAAGATTTTGCTTTAAATATGGACCGTCAGATTAAAGTAAATCAATCTGAACCGTTCATAGATTAGTTACTATGCATTCTATTTTCCTATAAATAGAAGCTCATTCCTTCATTATTTTCTTACGAATTCACTGAACTCTAGAGAGAGAAGCTATAGAGAGAGACTATAGAGAGATAGAAGAAAAGTATTCTGCTACTTAACTACTTTTATATTCAGTTTCTTTTATGGTAAGGGGTGTTATTCTTTCTTATTCATGAAGAGAACTGTTGTTATTCCATTTCTTATTATTCTGTTGGAATAACCTGTATACGCGGTCTACCCTATACTTGGTGACATTCTTCTATTATTCTGTTGGAACATACTGTCTGTGTGTTTTACACCGGACCTGGTTCCGTCTTTATTATTAATTCGTTGGAACATCCTGTCTGTGTGTTTTACACCGGACCTGGTTCCTTCTTATTATTATTCTGTTAGAACATCCTGCCTGTGTGTTTTACATCGGACCTGATTCATTCTTTATTATTCTGTTGGAACATCCTGTCGAAGCAAATTTTGCCTGACATGGTTCCGTTATTATTATTCTGTTGGAATAACTTGTCTATACGAAGTACCGCATGCATGGTGATTTCTTTTGTTATTCCATTCTTTACTATACTCAATTGGTTAAAGTTTTGACTTTTATACTCCATGAAATTAGTAGAATATTCTTGATATTTGCGCTTCATCCAGTATCTTTTCATGGAAATATTCTTCTGATCATTCTTGAATTTTACTCTACAAAACAGTATCATGTTGACAATTTGGATGTTAATAATTCCTGGATAAAATAATTCTTGAACTTGTTTTATTGATTTCTTATATCATTGTCATCATCCTAATGTTTATATTTTGTTGAAAGTCATCTGTGGCCTGTAGTGCATAGATGGACTTGGTATGATTATTACCGGAGATTATTCGGTGTAATCATGACCGTAATATTACAAATGATGTGGTAAAAGTTCTCATTGGCCCGTAGTGCATTGATGGACAGTTGTTGGCATGATCATGACCATTAATGAATACACAAATATTTTTGGCCCGTAGTGCATGGATAATTATGGTCGTGATACTAAAGAATATCCTTGGCCGTAGTGCAGGGGTGATTCAGCGATAACAGTGATGAAAAACCTTTTTAATCATAAAAGATAGTAGATTTTATTTTCTACTTGACTCTTTTAATGAATTGCTTGTTCCGCTGCAGTTAAACTTGATGTCTAATATATTTTATCAGTTTAACATTGTTGGGGACTAATGATAATTTATTCTGCATTATCTTAGTCATAATATTTCTTACTGGGCTAATTGAGCTCACCCTTTCTTTCACTGTTCTCTTCAGGAAATTAGAACATAGCAGGGACTAGTAGGGGAACGGAGTGACGATCCAGAGTATAGCATTTGTAGTCCTCACTATTCTGTGAAATAGTGTGTCAATAATTGTAATGAGGACTCCTTTTGAGTTTGTATAATCTCTTGTAGACAATAATTGTATTCAAACTCACAATTATGTTTTGTCGTATTGTACATGACAGTTGTATTAGTAAGTTATATTTGAATTTTGTACCATGTATTTGACGACCCAAGATGGGTGATGTATACCTAATTTTGGGGGCGTCACAGTTGGTATCAAAGCTTAGGGATATGATCCCTGGCTAAGATGTGAGACTAGAACTAGGAGGGGAGAGACAGGGAATTCCTTCGCTAGTATGACCTACTTAAATTTATTTTGTATTTAAATTGGTTGGTCAGAGTTTAGAGATATTATGTTACATGTCAATTAACCTTTGTTTTGTGGCAGTATCTGAAAATGACATCCGAAAATGTTGAGAATAGCAATGGAGCACAAGAGACCGTTGAGTCTCCACATATCAATAATCAGGAGAATGTGTATCAGGAAGGCGATAATCCTCATGCAAACAACAACACTGACCAAATGATGAATGATGGATTGTTTTGAGGCTTTATGCAATTCATGCAACAGCAGGCGAGAGCGGCTTCTATCCACAATGTAGGTGGAAACACTGGAAACTCTCGAGCTGTCACCACTAAATAGTTCAAGGAGCTGGGACCACCGGAGTTTAAGGGAGAGCCAAAACCACTTATGGCAGGAAGCATGGATAAAGTTGATCACCAAAATATTTGATGTCTTGGGATGCTCTGAGGAGCAAAAGGTTCCCTTTGCCGCCTTTATGTTGCGCGGAGAGGCAGATTACTGGTGGGAATCGGTAAAATGTACTCAACATGCCGTACTAAAGATGTCTTGGGAGAAGCTCCAAGAGCTGTTCAACGACAAATACTTTCCCGAAAGTATTCGTCACATGAAGGAGGTGGAGTTTATCAAATTGGAGCAAAACAATATGACCGTGTCGCAATACCAGGCAAAATTTGCGGAGTTATCCCAGTTTGCGTCCCACTTGGGGGATAATGAAGAGAGAATTGTGCGAATGTTTTTAAGAGGTTTGAAGCTGGAGATACGTCAACATCTTATTTCTCATACACTGTGTTTGTATTCAGATGTTGTAAATAGAGCTCAGTTAGTGGAGCGCGATAACGAGTCAACGCAACCAAAAGAGAGCAGCCGGCAAAATGATAATACCAGTGAGAGCAGTCATCGAAGCGGTGACAACAAGCGTGGAGGGAATCAACAGGCCAGAAATGGTAACCACTTCAGGTGGTAATCTAGGGCCAAAACAATAAGAATGGACATTTCAAAAAGAGCAGATTCAACAATGATGGAAAGACGTCAGCACCAGCACCCGTTGTTAAGGAAGAAGAAAGACCACCTATCATATGCTTTAAATGCGGAGGGGAGGGACACATCAGTCCAAATTGATCGATTCCATCCAAAGCGTGTTATAATTTTGGAAGAGAAGGTCACCTAGCCCGATTTTGTCGTTCACCAAAGACAAGTTCAGCTAGGATGGAGGCACCAAAGGCTGTCCCAGAAAAGTCAAAGCCTGGTGGTGCAAGGGATAGCATTTGCCGTGACCTCTCAGAAAGCAAGGAACCCAAACAAGGTCATCACGGGTAAGCTAATCATAAACTCTAGCGAAGTTTATACTTTATTTGATACCGGTTCTACCCACTCTTTCATTTCTCCTACTTGCGCTCAACGTTTAAATTTAACTCCGGAGAGATTGGATTTTGATTTATCTGTTGAAACTCCGTTGGGAGAAACCTTCATTACATCCACAGTTTATAAGTCTTGTTTGATTCAAATCGGTACCTACACGTTACCTGTCGATCTTATTTCTTTGAAAATACTTGCATTTGATGTGATTCTAGGGATTGATTGGTTAACTACGCATCATGCAAAAATTGATTGTTTTCATAAGGTTATTAGCTTTCATATTCCTAATCGACCTATTATGCGAATTCAAGTAACCAAACCATTAAAATCAATCACTGTCATCTCAAGCCATAAAGCTATCCATTTATTGAAAAAAGGATGTCAAGCTTTCTTAGCTCATGTTACAGATCTAAACAAAAATACGTAAGTTTTGAATAATATTTCTATTGTTAATGAATTTCCTGACGTATTTCCTGAAGAACTTCCTGGCCTACCCCCAGAGCGTGAAATTGAATTTTGTATCGACCTTGAACCCGGTACAAAACCCATTTCCAAATCCCAATATCGAATGGCTCCTATTGAAATTCAGGAGTTAAAAACCCAACTGCAGGAATTGTTAGACATTGGCTTTATTCGTCTTAGTGCTTCTCCTTAGGGTGCTCCTAGTTCTATTCGTCAAGAAGAAAGATGGGAGTATGCGACTTTGTATTGATTATCGGGAGTTGAATCATGTCACCATCAAAAATAGGTACCCATTGCCACATATTGATGACCTGTTTGACCATGTTGTAGGAGCCAAATTCTTTTCAAAGATTGATCTTCGTTCAGGATATCATCAATTAAAGATTAGAACCAATGACATTCCAAAGACGGCTTTCAGAACTCGGTACGGGCATTATGAATTCCTAGTCTTGTCCTTTGGATTGACTAATGCTCCTACTGCCTTCATGGATATGATGAACCGAGTATTCAAGGAATATTTGGATCACTTTGTGGTCGTATTTATTGATGAAATCCTTATTTATTCCAAAAGCCGTGAAGATCATGAGGAATACTTGAGGCTGATACTCCAAAAGCTTCGTGAATACAAGCTTTATGCCAAGTTGAAGAAATGCTAGTTCTGGCTTGAGGAAGTAGCATTCCTTGTGCACGTGATATCAAGTCATGGAATATCTATTGACCCATTAAAGATAGATGTTATTCAAAGCTGGGACCAACCTAAATCAGTGACCGAAGTACGTAGCTTTCTCGTCTTAGCTGGTTATTATCGGAGATTCGTAGAAGGGTTTTCTTAAATCGCTACTCCACTAACTCAGCTGACTCGGAAAGATACAAAGTTCGGTTGGAGCGAGGAATGTGAGAAGAGTTTTCAAGAACTCAAGAGGAGACTCATTTCGGCACCTGTTCTGACAATACCATCTGGCTCGGAGGGATTTGTCATCTACAGTGATGCTTCGGGCAAAGGGTAGGGATGTGTTCTCATGCAACATGGAAAAGTCATAGCATATGCCTCAAGATAACTCAAAGAATATGAGAGGAATTATCCTACTTATGATCTAGAGTTGGCAGCTGTTGTCTTCGCACTAAAGATTTGGAGGCATTACTTATATGGGGAGAAGGTGGAGATCTTTATGGATCATAAAAGCCTCAAATATTTCTTCACTCAAAAGGAACTCAACATGTGACAACGACGTTGGCTTGAACTGTTGAAAGATTATGATCATACCATCCAATACCATCCTAGAAAAGCGAACGTGGTAGCTAATACATTGAGTAGAAGATCATATGCAAGTACGAGTGCGATATTGTCAACACAAAGGCCCATTTTGTGTGACTTGCAAAGGATGGAGATAGAGTTAAAGACTCCAGGGACCCATGTGATGATGACGAATATACGAGTAGAACCGAATTTAATTGATAAAGTTAAAGCTTGCTCAAGCTACAAACGTGGAGCTGATGCGTATGAGGAAGAAATTTCAAGAAGGTGCTATGCCGGAAGCAATATTATTGGGACAGGAGTTGGTACGTATGACTACAGAAAAGATTCAAATGATCCGGCAACGTATAAAAACCTCACAAGATCCATAAAAGAGTTATGCTGATCTTCATCGAAGGGATGTGGAATTCGATATAGGAGATCATGTGTTGTTATGTGTTGCTCCATGGAAAGGAGTTACGAGATTTGGAAATAGAGGAAAGCTCAATCCTCGATTCATTGACCCATTTTTGATCCTCGATCGAATAGGAACTGTGGCCTATAGACTCGCTTTACCGCCAAGTATGTCTCGTGTTCATAACGTTTTTCACATATCCATGTTACGTAAATATGTGGAAGACCCGAACCACATTATTGAGTTAGAACCGGACAAAATAGCGGAAGATTTGACGTATGAAGAGGTTCCTGCTCAAATCTTAGATAAGAAGGAACATATTCTACGCTCCAAGGTTATACCTCAAGTCAAAGTTTTGTGGAGGAATCACGATGTTGAGGAAATGACTTGGGTGTTAGAATCTGAAATAAAATCAAGGTATCCTTACCTCTTCGATATACCAGGTACGTACCATAATTTCGAGGGCGAAATTTCATAAGAAGGGAGATTGTAAGACCCCAACTTTTATGAATAAAAAATGAATTTTTATAAATTATCATTTTTTATATTGATATAATGTTATAGTTATGGGTAGTATTTATAAATTTTGCAAAGTACGCAAGTTGTTATATAATATTCGATTGGTCGGGGAATATTCGTTTTAACAGGGAATATTAGTACAACGGCACAATCATTGGTGGACCCCACAACGGAATTATTGTCAGATTGAGAAAACGATAAAAATACTTTATGAAAATAACGGCGGAAGTTTTACCGTTAACTGTTGAAACACCCAATGTTAAAAGTACAGTAATACGCGTGGTTACTGCACACAGTATTAATTATTGATGCTTACGTGAGAAGTCATTCAATTTTATTCAATTATTGTCGATATTTTATATATTATTAAATCAATAATTGAGATGACAGAGTTATTAATATTATTATTTTCAATGTTAACGGTGTCTAGAAGTTCTGCTAATGAGAGGTTTGGTCACCTAATTGCGCGCCAATAGGGAGAAATCCTTATTGGAAAGCCCCCTCTTTCCTGAGAACGACCTGGTCGGTTAATATTGTGAATTATAATAATGATGATAATTGTTATTAAAAATATTGAGGTAATTTTGTGAGGTATTTTGTTACTTATTATTTAGATTCCCACTCGCTCCTTTTTCAAAATCATCGGAAGAAAGTTATAAAGTATATATATATATATATATATATATATATATATATAGATTGTGGGTGTAATATATATAATATATGTATTATATATATATGTAGGTTAGATAATTAGCAGACAGGATTTAAGCAAAGTCACGGGAGTGATAACCCGTGCACTTATATGTATATGTATATAATATATAATATATATTATATTTTATTTAAAAGATTTTGCTTTAAATATGGACCGTCAGATTAAAGTAAATCAATCTGGACCGTTCATGGATTAGTTACTATGCATTCCATTTTCCTATAAATAGAAGCTCATTCCTTCATTATTTTCTTACGAATTCACTGAACTCTAGAGAGAGACTATAGAGAGAGACTATAGAGAGATAGAAGAAAAGTATTCTGCTGCTTAACTACTTTTATATTAAGTTTTTTTTACGGTAAGGGGTGTTATTCTTTCTTATTCATGAAGAGAACTGTTGTTATTCCATTTCTTATTATTCTGTTGGAATAACCTGTATACACGGTCTACCCTATACTTGGTGACATTCTTCTATTATTCTGTTGGAACATCCTGTCTGTGTGTTTTGCACCGGACTTGGTTTCGTCTTTATTATTATTCCGTTGGAACATCCTGTCTGTGTGTTTTACACCGGACCTGGTTCCGTCTTATTATTATTCTGTTGGAACATCTTGTCTGTGTGTTTTACACTGAACTTGATTCCGTCTTTATTATTCTGTTGGAACATCCTGTCGGTGAAAATTTTACCTGACCTGGTTCCGTTATTATTATTCTGTTGGAATAACCTGTCATGCGAAGTACCGCATGCATGGTGATTTCTTTTGTTATTCCATTCTTTATTATACTCAGTTGGTTAAAGTTTTGACTTCTATACTCCATGAAATTAGTAGAATATCATTGATATTTGAGCTTTATCCAGTATCTTTTCATGCAAATATTCTTATGACCATTCTTAAATTTTACTCTACAAAACAGTATCATGTTGACAATTTGGACGTTAATAATTCCTGGATAAAATAATTCTTGAACTTGTTTTATTGATTTCTTATATCATTGTCATCATCCTAATGTTTATATTTTGTTGAAAGTCATCTGTGGCCTGTAGTGCATAGATGGACTTGGTATGATTATTACCGGAGATTATTCGGTGTAATCATGACCGTAATATTACAAATGATGTGGTAAAAGTTCTCATTGGCCCGTAGTGCATTGATGAACAGTTGTTGGCATGATCATGGCCATTAATGAATACACAAATATTTTTGGCCCGTAGTGCATGGATAATTGTGGTCGTGATACTAAAGAATATCCTTGGCCGTAGTGCAGGGGTGATTCAATGATTTGAAATATTTATTAATCTGAGTCTCAGCGATAACAGTGATGAAAAACCTTTTTAATCATAAAAGATAGTAGATTTTATTTTCTACTTGACTCTCTTAATGAATTGCTTGTTCCGCTGCAGTTAAACTTGATGTCTATTATATTTTATCAGTTTAACATTGTTGGAGACTAATGATAATTTATTCTGCATTATCTTAGTTATAATATTTCTTACTGGGCTAGTTGAGATCACCCTTTCTTTCACTGTTCTCTTCAGAAAATTAGAACATAGCAGGGACTAGTAGGGGAACGGAGTGACGATCCAGAGGATAGCATTTGTAGTCCTCACTATTCTGTGAAATAGTGTGTTAATAATTGTAATGAGGACTCCTTTTGAGTTTGTATAATCTCTAGTAGACAATAATTGTATTCAAACTCACAATTATGTTTTTTCGTATTGTACACGACAGTTGTATTAGTAAGTTGTATTTGAATTTTGTACAATATATCTAACGACCCAAGATGGGTGATGTATACCTAATTTTAGGGGCGTCAGTGACGCCCCCAAAATTAGGTATACATCACCCATCTTGAGTCGCCAAATACATGGTACAAAATTCAAATACAATCTTAAATATACAACATGAGCTGTGAGTTTTAATACAAATATTGTCTTCTAGACAGCATTAAAACTCAAAATAAGTTCTCAATATATTTATTAACACACTATTTCACAGAATAGTGAGGACTATTAATGCACCATCTAGGGCCGTCACTCTATTCCCCGACTAGTCCCTGCTACGTTCTCATTTCCTGAAGAGAACAGTGAAAGAAAGGTTGAGCTCAACTAGCCCAGTAAGAAATCTTATGACTAAGATAACGCAGAATAAATTATCGTTAGCCTTCAACGGTGTTAACTGATACAATATAACAATCATCAAGTTTAACTGCATCGGAACAAAAAATCCATTAGAAGAGTCAAGTAGAGAATAAAATCTACTATCTTCTATAATTTAAAAGGTTTTTCATCACTTTTATCGCTGAGACTCAGCTTAATAAATAATCCACATCATCAAAACATCCCTGCACTATAGGCCAAGGATATTCTTTAGTATCACGACCACGAATTATCCATGCACCACGGGCCAAAGATAATCATGTTTTCATCAACGGTTCTGATCATGCCACAAAACAATTCATCTTTGCACCCTTAGCCGAAGAGAATCCATAGCCATAATCATACCAAAAACTGTTCATCAATGCACTACAAGCCAATGAGGACTTTTTCACATCATTTGTAACATTACGGTCATGATTATACCGAATAATCCCTGGTCATAATCATACCAAGTCCATCTATGCACTACACCCAGAGATGACTTTCAACATAATATAAACATAAGGATGATGACAATGATATAAGAATTCAATAAAACAAGTTCAAGAATTAATTTATCCAGGAACTAATAACGTCTAAATTGTCAACATGATTCTTCTTGTAGAGTAAAATTCAAGAATGCTCAGAAGAATATTTCCATGAAAAGATACTGGATGAAGCGCAAATATCAAGGATATTCCACTAATTTTATGGAGTATAGAAGTCAAAAACTTTAACCAACTGAGTATAATAAAGAATGGAATAACAAAAAAAATCACCATGTATGCGGTAGTTCGCATAGACAGGTTATTCCAACCGAATAATAATAACGGAACCAGGTCAGGCAAAATTCGCACCGACAGAATGTTCCAACAGAATAATAAAGAATGGAATAACAACAGAAATCACCATGCATGCGGTACTTCGCATAGACAGGTTATTCCAACAGAATACTAAATAACGGAACCAGGTCAGGCGTAATACGCACCGACAGGATATTCCAACAGAATAATAAATAACGGAACCAGGTCCGGCGTAAAACACACAGATAGGATATTCCAACAGAATAATAAAGAATGGAATAACAGAAGAATTTCACCAAGTATAGGGTAGCCCGCGTATACAGGTTATTCCAATAGAATGATAAAGAATGGAATAACAGAAGTTCTCTTCATGAATACAAAAAAAATAATACCCCATACGAGTACAACAAATAATATTCCCTACCTTAAGAAGAAGAGTACTGGATATATGTGTAGTGAAGTAGAAGAATACTTTTCTTCTTTCTCTCTATAGTTTAGCCCTCTAGAGTTTCAGTGAATTCGTAAGAAATAATGAAGGAATGAACTTCTATTTATAGAAAAATGGGCTGCATAGTAACTAATTCTTGAATGGTCCAGATTATTTTACTTTTAATCGGACGGTCCATATTTAAAGCAAAATCTTTTAAATAGAATATAATATATTCTATTTATAATCTAATAAAACGAATAACTTTATAAAATTATTCTATTTTATATAAAAAGATTTTACTATGCAAAATACTATGCAGATACTATGCAACACTATACATAATAAAATATAATATATTCTATTTATAGAATAACTTTATAAAAGTATTTTGTTTTATATAAAAAGATTTTACTATGTAAAACACTATGCATAATAGAATATAATATATTCTATTTATTGAATAACTTTATAAAAGTATTTTGTTTTATATAAAAAGTTTTTCTGTTTTATTACATTAATAATATCAATAAAACAAAACTGAGTGACTTATCACATAAGCATCAATAATCAATACCGTATGCTACTATGTAACCACGCATATTACTGTACTTTTACTACCGAGTAGGTCAACAGTATTAATGGTCAAACTTCCGCCGTTATTTTCAATTAAATATTTTTATCGTTTTCTCAATCCGATAATAATTCTGTTGTGGAGTCCACCAATGATTGTGCCGTCGTACGGATATTCCCCGATAAAAAGAATATTCCCCAACCAATCGAATATTATACAACAACTTGCATACTTTTCAAAATTTATAAATACTACCCACAACTATAACATTATATCATATCCACACCATAATATTCAAAAAATTATTTTGAGAAAATTAAATATTTATTCATAAAATCTGGGGTCTCACATCTACTATCTTCTATGATTTAAAAGTCCATCATCAATATTTTATCTCTGTAACATCAATTAATATAAATTTTGAACCAAATATTCATCTTTGCACTACGGGCCAAAGATATTCGTTTGTATCACCAGTTGGTCATGTTCATCTCAACACATATCCATCTTTGCACTATGGGTCAAAGATATTAATCAGGTAATCATTCATCTTTGCACTATAGGCCAAAGATATTCATCAAGTATCACTATTTAAGACTGAGGATGATAAAAAATATCTTTAAAAAAACGAATCCAGTGAGATAAAAGGACAAAGATTAGGGATTCGTACTTCAGTTTATCCAAGTTCAAAAATATTCTATAATAATCAATTGTGGAGCAAAATTCAAGAATGAAGATCAAAACATGGATACAATTAAAGATAGTAACCATAATAGACAACTTGGACAAAGAAAAGAAAATTTAATTTTTTATAAATAGTGTCGTATACGTGAATAGTGACATATACGTGAATAATAACCCCGACACAAAAGGTAACAATTTCAAAAGAAAAATTATACTTCGTGAATAGTACCGTATTCGTGAATACTGTCGTATACGTGAATAGTAACCTCGACAAGAAAAGGTAAACATTTCATAATAAAATTCATACCAATTTTTCGGTATAATGATATTGAAAGAAATAACATCATTTACGAAGAAAATAACATCCCTTACCTCAAAAGAACAATACTTCTGACTAGAATATCGGATATAATGTTGAAGGAAACTTGCACTGAATAGAAACTCCTAAAGTATCTAAATACACACAAAAATGCCAGAACGCCAGAACAAACTAAAATTTAATAAAATAACATTTTAATAAAAAAATTCACGCACACCTCTTGACCAAACTCAGCGCACCACAAGTGGGCCAACCAATTTCAAAAAATTCCACAACAACCAAAAGTGGGGCCCACCCATGTTTTTAATAAAAACATTTATTTTCGAAACTACAATAATTCATAATAAATAGCCCTTTTTCTCAGAAAAATATGAACATTATGTCCATTCCATATAATATTTAATTCTCTATAACTTTGTAGAAGAAAGTTTTTCCAAATTCTAAACAAAAAATGACCGAAATCCACATACGGATGATTTTTAATACCTACATTCTGACAAAATATTGATAAAATACCTCAGCATTAATTCCTTCATTTATATCCACATAAAATAAATATTTTCTTATCATATAAATTAATAATTAATTATTTATAAATAATATTACAGAATCACAATAATGACAACCAGGTCGTTCCTAGGAAAGAGGGGGCTTTTCGATAAGGATTTCTTCTTACTGGCGCGCAATTAGGTGACCAAACCTGTAAGACCCCAATTTTTTTATAAATAAAATCGAATTTTATCTAATTATTATTTTGAATAATAAGGTGTTAATTTGATATAATACTTTGGTTATGGGTGATATATGAAAATTTTGCAAAATTAAACAAGTTGTTATAAAATATTCATTGTTATCGGGGAATATTCGTTTGGTTGTGGAATATTCTTGCTGTCGGGGAATATTAGTACGACGGCGCAGCCATTTGTGGGTCCCCATAACGAAAAACGGTCGTATTAAAAAAATGACAAGTGTGAGTTTTTATAAATAACGGTGTAGTTATTACCGTTAACACCGTTAGAATACCCGATGGTTAAAATATAGTAATACGCATGATTGCATAGTAACACACGATATTGCACAATATTTTTGAATTATTGATTCTTACGTAAGAAGACACTAGTGAATAATTGTTACAGTAATTACTATTTAATATTTTATTTTATTGATTCAATAATTGCTTCGTTCATATTTTATATTATTTTTATTTCAATAATTGTCACTGCACAATATCTCCATTATCAGATCAATAATTCATATTATTTGAATAATATTGTTAGATAGCATTATTGGCAATGTCTAAGGAAGTTCTGTCTAGAAAAGGGGTTTGGTCACCTAATTGCGTGCCAATAAGGAGAAATCTTTATCGGAAAGCCCCATCTTTCCTGGGAACGACCTGGTTGTCATTATTGTGATTCTATAATATTATTTATGAATAATTAATTATTGATTTATATGATAATGAAATATTTATTTTATGTGGATATAAATGATGGATATATTTATTATGGTTATAAATGATGGAATTAATGTTGAGGTATTTTATAAGTATTTTGATGTGGATATAAATGATGGATATATTTGTTGACGATGTCTAGAAAGTTCTATCGAGTAAAGGGGGTTGGTCACCTAATTGCGCACCAATAGGGAGAAATTCTTATCGGAAAGCCCCCTTTTTCCTGAGAATGATCTAATTGTTAATATTATGAGTTATAATATTAATGATGAATGTTATTAAAATGTGTTTTGAGAAGCCAAGTGAATTGAGATAAATAGAGGGGTATTTTATGAAGTAATTGTTGTAAATTTTGCTTATTCTATGGACCCCCTGTAAAACCCGAGCTTTTATGAATAAAGAATAATTTTTTCGAAATATATTTTTGAATATTATGGTGTGGATTTGATATAATATTATAGTTGTGGGTAATATTTACAAATTTTGCAAAGTAAGCAAGTGGTTATATAATATTCGATTGGTTGGGGAATATTCGTTTTAACAGGGAATATTCGTACGACGACACAATCATTGGTGGACCCCACAACAAAAGTATTGTCGTAGTTAGAAAATGACAGAATTATCTTTTTATAAAAATAACGGCGAAAGTGTTACCGTTAAACTGTTGAACTACCCGGTAGTAAAAGTACAGTAATACGCGTGGTTGCATAGTAGCACACGATATTGATTATTGATGCTTACGTGAGAAATCACTTAGTTATACTCAATTATTGCTATAGTAATTGCTGCATCATATCTCTCATATTATTGATTCGATTATTGTCACAGTATCATCTGCATTATATGATATATTATTAAATCAATAATTTAGACGACAAAGTTATTCATATTATTAAATTCCAATATTTACAATGTCTAGAAGTTCTGTCAATGAGAGGTTTGGTCACCTAATTGCGCGCCAATAAGGAGAAATCCTTATCGAAAAGCCCTCTCTTTCTAGGGAACGACCTAGTTGTTAAATATTATGAGTTATAATATTAATGATGAATAAGTTCGTGTTGATTAAAGATGAATTTGACAGTTCTAATGTGTTGGGATTATTAGTGTTAGTGGAAATCGACATATATTCCAATGATAATTGATGTCTGGAGGTTATATTGATAAATCGGGTAATTTATCGGATAAATGAGCAATTAATTGCTACTAATTCACATGCTTATATAACTATTTGTTCACATGTGTGTACTATTTAATAACATTCTTGTACTATTAGGGGAGTTGGTGCAAGATTGATAATACTTGCATGACTAAGTTAAAAATAGAGGTATAGATGGAGGTACTATACTGTCATTCATATTTTTTCACATGATTATACCATTGATTCACATGATTAAACTATTGATTCACATTATTTACTATTAGGGGAGGTGGTGCAAGTTTGATAATACTTGCAGGACTAAATTAAAAATGAAAGAAAAATTGGAGGTATTGTACTGTAATATTTCGAGCCTCAAAACGTGCAATTATCAAAACTATATTTTCTATAAATAGAAGTTCATTCTTCCTTCATTTCTCACCAATTCACAAAAGCTTTAGAGCAATTATTATAGAGAGAAATTATAGAGATAAAGAAGAAGAGAAGTCTGCTACCTCACTATTCCAGTATCCAATTTTTCTAAGGTAGAGGTATTATTTCTTTCTTTCGTCTTCATGAAGAGAACTTCTGTTATTCCTTTCTTTATTATTATGTTGGAATAACCTATCTATGCGAAGTACCGCATACATAGTGAAATTCTTCTGTTATTCCATTCTTTATTATTATGTTGGAATAACCGGTCTATGCGAAGTACCGCATACATGGTGAAATTCTTCGGTTATTCCATTATTTATTATTCTGCTGGAACATCCTGTCTGTGCTTTATGCATGACCTGGTTCCGTTATTTATTTTCTGTTGGAACAACCTATCGGTGCTTTATGCATGACCTAGTTCCGTTATTTATTATTATGTTGGAACATCCTGTCTGTGCGTTTACGCATGAACTAGTTCCGTTATTTATTATTCTGTTGGAATAACCTGTCTGTGCGGACTATCGCATGCATGGTGATTTCTTTTGTTATTCCATTCTTTATTATACTCAGTTGGTTAAAGTTTTGACTTCTATACTCCATGAAATTAGTGGAATATCTTGATATTTGCGCTTCATCCAGTATCTTTTCATGGAAACATTCTTCGGAGCATTCTTGAATTTTACTCTACAAAGCAGTATCATGTTGACAATTTGAACGTTATTGGTTCCTGGATAAATTAATTCTTGAACTTATTTTATTGAATTCTTATATCATTGTCATCATCCTCATGTTTATATTTTGTTGAAAGTCATCTGTGGCCTGTAGTGCATAGATGGACTTGGTATGATCATGACCAGGGATTATTTGGTATAATTATGACCGTAATGTTACAAATGATATGGTAAAAGTCCTCATTGACCCGTAGTGCATTGATGGACATATGTTGGCATGATCATGACCATTGATGAATACACGAATATCCTTGGCCCATAGTGCATGGAGAATTTGTGGTCGTGATACTAATGAATATCCTTGGCCGTAGTGCAAAGATGATGTGGTTTATTTATTAAGCTGAGTTTCAGCGATTAAAGTGATGAAAAACCTTTTAAATCGTAGAAGATAGTATATTTTATTCTCTACTTGACTCTTCTAATGGAATGCTTGTTCCGCTGCAGTTAAACTTGATGTTTGTTATATTTTATCAGTTTAACAATGTTGAAGGCTAATGATAAATTATTCTGAATTATCTTAGTCATAATATTTCTTACTGGGCTAGTTGAGCTCACCCTTTTCTTCCACTGTTCTCTTCAGGAAATGAGAACGTAACCGGGACTAGTCGGGGATTGGAGTGACGGTCCAGATGATAGCATTAGTAGTCCTCACTATTCTGTTAAATAGTATAACAATAAATGTAATGAGGACTCCATTGAGTTTGTATATTGTCTAGATGATAATATTTTTATTAAAAACTCTTAGATTATATTTTGTCGTATTTTACACGACTGTTGTATAATTAAGTTGTATTTGAATTTTGTACCATGTATTTGTCTACCCAAGATGGGTGATGTATACCTATTTTAGGGGCATCACAGTTGGTATCAAAGCTTAGAGATATGATCCCTGGCTAAGATGTGAGACTAGAACTAGGAGGGGAGAGACGGGAAATTCCTTCGCTATTATGATCCACCTAAGTTTATTTGGTATTTAATTGGCCAGTCAGAGTATAGGGATAATATGTTACATGTCAATTAACCCTTGTTTTGTGGCAGTATTTGAAAATGACATCCGAGAATGTTGGGAATAGCAATGGAGCATAGGAGACCGTTGAGTCTCCACAGATCAATAATCAGGATAATGTGCATCAGGAAGGCGACAATCCTCATGCAAATAATAACACTGACCAAATGATGGACGATGAAATGTTCAGAGGCTTTATGCAATTCATGTAACATCAGGCGAGAGCGGCTCCTGTCCAAAATGTAGGTGGAAACACTGGAAACTCTCGGACGGTCACCGCTAAACAGTTCAAGGAGCTGGGACTACCAGAGTTTATTGGAGAGCCAAAACCACTTAAGGCGGAAGCGTGGATAAAGCAGATCACCAAGATATTTGATGTTTTGGGATGCTCCAAGGAGCAAAAGGTTCCATTTACCACCTTTATGTTGCGAGGAGAGGCAGATTACTGGTGGGAATCGGTAAAGCGTACTCAACTTGCCGCACTGAAGATGTCTTGGGAGAAGTTCCAAGAACTATTCAACGACAAGTACTTTCCTGAAAGTATTCATCACATGAAAGAGGTAGAGTTCATCAAGTTGGAGCAGAACAATATAACTATGTCACAGTACGAAGCTAAGTTTAGCCGAGTTGTCCCGATTTGCGTCTCACTTGGTTGATAATGAGGAAAGAATGATGCAGATGTTTTTAAGTGGTTTAAAAACCGAGATACGTCAATATCTGATTTTTCATAAACTGTGTTTGTATTCAGATGTTGTAAATAGGGCTCAGTTATTGGAGCGCGATAACGAGTCAACTCAACCAAGAGAAAGCATCCGACAAAATGATAATACCAGTGGTAGCAGTCATCGAAGCAGTGATAACAAACGTGGAGGGAATCAACATGCTAGAAATGGTAACCACTTCGGTGGTAATCATGGCCAAGACAATAAGAATGGACATTTCAAGAAGAGGAGATTCAACAATGATGGAAAGACGTCATCACCTACACCCATTGTTAAGGAAGGAGAATGACCACCTATCATATGCTTCAAATGCGGAGGGGACGGACACATCAGTCCAAACTGCGCGATGCAGTCCAAAGCATGTTATAATTATGGAATGAGAAGGTCACCTAGCCAAATTTTATCGTGCACCGAAGACAATTCCAGCTGGGATGGAGACACCAAAGGCCGTCCCAGAAAAGTCAAAACTAGTAGTTCAAGGGAGAGCGTTTGTTATGACCTCCCAGAAAGTAAGGAACCCGAACGAGGTCATCACGAGTAAGCTTATCATAAACTCTATCGAAGTCTATACCTTATTTGATACCGGTTCTACCCATTCTTTTATTTCTCCTACTTGCACTCAACGTTAAAATTTGATTCCGGAGAAATTAGACTTTGACTTATCAGTTGAAACTCCGTTGGGAGAAACCTTCATTACATCCACTGTTTATAAGTCTTGTTTGATTCAAATCGGTCACCGCACGTTACCTATCGATCTTATTTCTTTAAAAATACTTGTATTTGACGTGATTCTAGGGATTGATTGGTTAACTACTCATCATGCTAAAATTGATTGTTTTCGTAAGGTTGTTAGCTTTTATATTCCTAATCAACCTATTATGCGAATTCAAGCGACCAAACCATTAAAATCAATCACGGTCATCTTAAGCCATTAATCTATTCGTTTATTTAAAAATGGATGTCAAGCTTTCTTAGCCCATGTCACAGATTTAAACAAAAATACGTCAGATTTGAAAGATATTTCTATTGTTAATAATTTTCCTGATGTATTCCTCGAAGAACTTCCTGGCCTACCCCCGGAACGTGAAATCGAGTTTGGTATCGACTTTGAACCCGGTAAAAAGACCCATTTCCAAAGCCCCATATCGAATGGCTCCGATTGAACTTTAGGAGTTAAAAACCCAACTACAGGAATTATTAGACATTAGTTTCATTCATCCTAGTACGTCTCCTTGGGGTGCTCCTATTCTATTCTTGAAGAAGAAAAATGGAAGTATTCGACTTTGTATTGATTATCGGGAGTTGAATCATATCACCATCAAAAATAGGTACCCGTTGCCTCGCATTGATGACCTATTTGACCAGTTGCAAGGCGCCAAATTCTTTTCAAAGATCGATCTTCATTCTGGATATCATCAGCTGAAGGTTAAAACTGAGGATATTCCTAAAGACTGCATTCAGAACTCGGTACGGGCATTATGAATTCTTAGTCATGTCTTTTGGATTGACTAATGCCCCCGCTGCCTTCATAGATATGATAAACCGAGTATTCAAGGAATATTTGGATCACTTTGTGGTCGTCTTTATTGATGACATCCTTGTATACTCCAAAACCCGTGAAGACCATGAGCAACACTTGAGGCTGATACTCCAAAAGAATCATGAAAATAAGTTATATGTCAAGTTGAAAAAATGCAAGTTCTGGCTTGAGGAAGTAGCATTCCTTGGCCTACGTGATATCAAATCATGGGATATCTGTTGACCCAGCAAAGATTGAAGTAATTCAAAGCTGGGAGCAACCTAAATCAGTGACCAAAGTACGTAGCTTTCTCGGCTAAGCTAGTTATTATTAGAGATTCGTAGAAGGGTTTTGTCGAATCGCTACTCCATTAACTCAACTGACTCGAAAAGATACAAAATTCGATTAGAGCGAGGAATGTAAGAAGAGTTTTCAAGAACTCAAGAGGAGACTCATTTCAGCACCTGTTCTGACAATACCATCTGGCTCGGAGGGATTTGTCATCTACAGTGATGCTTTAGGCAAAGGGTTAGGATGTGTTCTCATGCAACATGGGAAAGTCATAGCCTATGCCTCACGATAACTCAAAGACTATGAAAGGAATTATCCTACTCATGATCTAGAGTTGGCAGCAGTCGTTTTTGCACTTAAAATTTGGAGGCATTATCTGTATGGGGAGAAAGTGGAGATCTATACAGATAATAAAAGCCTCAAATATTTCTCAAAAGGAACTCAACATGCAGCAACGACGATGGCTTGGGTTGTTGAAAGATTATGATCATACCATCCAATACCATCCTAGAAAAGCGAATGTAGTAGCTGATGCATTGAGTAGAAGATCATATACGGGTACGAGTGCATTATTGTCAACGCAAAGGCCCATTTTATATTACTTTCAAAGGATAGAGATAGAGTTACAGACTCCAGGGACCCATGTGATGATGGCAAATATACGAGTAGAACCGACTTTAATCGATAAAGTTAAAGCTGCTCAAGCTACAGACCTAGAGCTAATGCATATGAGGAAGAAAGTACAAGAAGGTGCTATTTCAGAAGTAAGAATCGATGAGGAAGGAATACTTCGAGTCAACTCCAGACTTTGTGTTCCTAACGACCCTGATTTAAAGTATAAAATCTTGATGGATGTGTACAACACACCGTTTGCAATCCATCCTGGGAGTACCAAAATGTATCGTGATCTTCGAAATACATTTTGGTGGAGCAATATGAAGAGAGAGATAGCGGAGTTTATCTCAAGATGTTTAACTTGTTAACGAGTCAAGGCGGAGCATTAAGTACCAAAAGGTCCATTACAACCACTATAAATTCCAGAATGGAAGTGGGAGCACATTACCATGGATTTCGTTACTGGTCTTCCTAAGGTTTCTCAAGGCATAGATGCAATTTGGGTCATTGTTGATAGATTGACCAAGTCTGCTCATTTCCTACCTATACAAGAAACTTATACACTTAACGTCTTGCTCGTATATACATAAATGAGATTGTAAGACTGCATGGTATGCCAGTATCCATAGTTTCTGATCGAGACCCAAGATTCACTTCATGATTTTGGGTTAGTATGTAAAAAGATATGGGCACGGATTTACGATTTAGCTCGGCATATCATCCTTAGACGGACGGGCAGTCGGAGAGGACTATTCAAACTCTTAAAGATCTATTAAGACTCTGTGTCCTTGACTTCAAGGGAAGTTGGGACAAGTTCTTACCATTGGTGGAGTTTTCCTACAACAACAGTTATCAAGCAAGTATTGGCATGGCTCCATTCGAGGCGTTGTGTGGAAGAAAGTGTCGTTCTCCAGTATGCTGGGATGAGGTGGGTGAAGCAACATTGTTAGGACCATAGTTGGTACGTATGACTAAAGAAAAGATTCAAACGATCCGACAACGTATAAAAACCTCACAAGATTGACAAAAGAGTTATGCTGATCTTCATCGAAAGGACGTGGAATTCGATATTGGAGATCATGTGTTGTTACGTGTTGCTCCATGGAAGGGAGTTACAAGATTTGGAAAGAGAGGAAAACTCAACCCTCGATTCATTGGCCCATTTTTAATCCTCGATCGAGTAGGAACTGTGGCCTATAGACTCGCCTTACCGCCAAGTATGTCTCGTGTTCATAACGTTTTTCACAAATCTATGTTACATAAATATGTGAAAGACCCGAACAACATTATTAAATTAGAACCAGACAAGATAGAGGAAGATTTAACGTATGAAGAGTTACCTGTTAAAATCTTGGACAAGAAGGATCATATTCTACGCTCCAAGGTTATACCTCAAGTCAAAGTTTTGTGGAGAAATCACAATGTGGAAGAAATGACTTGGAAGTTAGAATCTGAGATGAAGTCAAGATATCCTCACCTCTTCGATATACCAGGTACGTACCCTAATTTTGAGGACGAAATTTCATAAGAAGGGGAGGTTGTAAGACCCCAGCTTTTATGAATAAAGAATAATTTTTTCGAAATATATTTTTGAATATTATAGTGTGGATTTGATATAATGTTATAGTTGTGGGTAATATTTATAAATTTTACAAAGTAAGCAAGTGGTTATATAATATTCGATTGGTCGGGGAATATTCGATTTAACAAGGAATATTCGTACGATGACACAATCATTGGTGGACCCCACAACAGAAGTATTATCGTAGTTAAAAAACGACAGAATTATCTTTTTATAAAAATAACAGCGAAAGTGTTACCGTTAAACTGTTGAACTACCCGGTAGTAAAAGTACAGTAGTACGCGTGGTTGCATAGTAGCACACGGTATTGATTATTAATGATTACGTGAGAAGTCACTCAGTTATACTCAATTATTTCTATAGTAATTGTTGCATCATATCTCTCATATTATTGATTCGATTATTGTCATAGTATCATCTGCATTATATGATATATTATTAAATCAATAATTGAGACGACAAAGTTATTTATATTATTAAATTGCAATATTTACAATGTCTAGAAGTTCTGTCAAGGAGTGGTTTGATCACCTAATTGCGCGCCAATAAGGAGAAATCCTTATCGGAAAGCCCCTTCTTTCCTGGGAACGACCTGGTTGTTAAATATTGTGAGTTATAATATTAATGATGAATAAGTTCGTGTTGATTAAAGATGAATTTGATAGTTCTAATGTGTTGGAATTATTAGTGTTAGTGAAAATCGACATCTATTCCGATGATAATTGATGTCTGGGGTTATATTGATAAATCGGGTAATTTATCGGATAAATGAGTAATTAATTTCTACTAATTCAAATGCTTATATAACTATTTGTTCACATGTGTGTACTATTGAATAACATTCTTGTACTATTAAGGGAGTTGGTGCAAGATTGATAATACTTGCACGACTAAGTTAAAAATAGAGGTAAAGATGGATGTACTATACTGTAATTCGTATTTTTCACATGATTATACTATTGATTCACATTATTTACTATTAGGGGAGGTGGTGCAAGTTTGATAATACTTGCAGGACTAAATTAAAAATGAAAGAAAAATTGGAGGTATTGTACTGTAATATTTCGAGCCCCAAAACGTGTAATTATAGAAACTATATTTTTCTATAAATAGAAGCTCATTATTCCTTCAGTTTATCACCAATTCACAAAATCTTTAGACCAATTATTATAGAGATAAATTATAGAGAGAAAGAAGAAGAGAAGTTTCCTACCTCACTATTCCAGTATCCAATTTTTCTAAGGTAGGGGGTATTATTTCTTTTTTCGTCTTCATGAAGAGAACTTCTGTTATTCCATTCTTTATTATTATGTTGAATAACCTGTCTATGTGAAGTACCGCATACATGGTGAAATTCTTCTGTTATTCCATTCTTTATTATTATGTTGGAATAACCGGTTTATGCGAAGTACAGCATACATGGTGAAATTCTTTTGTTATTCCATTCTTTATTATTCTGTTGGAACATCCTGTCTGTGCTTTATGCATGACCTGGTTCCGTTATTTATTTTCTGTTGGAACAACCTATCGGTGCTTTATGTATTACCTGGTTCCGTTATTTATTATTATGTTGGAACATCCTGTCTGTGCGTTTACGCATGAACTGGTTCCGTTATTTATTATTCTGTTGGAATAACCTGTCTTTGCGGACTATCGCATGCATGGTGATTTCTTTTGTTATTCCATTCTTTATTATACTCAGTTGGTTAAAGTGTTGACTTCTATACTCCATGAAATTAGTGGAATATCCTTGATATTTGCGATTCATCCAGTATCTTTACATGGAAACATTCTTCGGAGCATTCTAGAATTTTACTCTACAAAGCAGTATCATGTTGACAATTTGGACGTTATTGGTTCCTGGATAAATTAATTCTTGAACTTGTTTTATTGAATTCTTATATCATTGTCATCATCCTCATGTTTATATTATGTTGAAAGTCATCTGTGGCCTGTAGTGCATAGATGGACTTGGTATGATCATGATCAGGGATTATTTGGTATAATCATGACCGTAATGTTACAAATGATGTGGTAAAAGTCCTCATTGACCCGTAGTGCATTGATGGACATATGTTGGCATGATCATGACCATTGATGAATACACGAATATCCTTGGCCCGTAGTGCATGGAGAATTTATGGTCGTGATACTAATGAATATCCTTGGCCGTAGTGCAGAGATGATGTGGTTTATTTATTAAGCTGAGTTTCAGCGATTAAAGTGATGAAAAACCTTTTAAATCGTAGAAGATAGTATATTTTATTCTCTACTTGACTCTTCTAATGGATTGCTTGTTCCGCTATAGTTAAACTTGATGTTTGTTATATTTTATCAGTTTAACAATGTTGAAGGCTAATGATAAATTATTCTGCATTATCTTAGTCATAATATTTCTTACTGGGCTAGTTGAGCTCACCCCTTTGTTTCACTGTTCTCTTCAGGAAATGAGAACGTAGCCGGGACTAGTCGGGGAACGGAGTGACGGTACAGATGATAGCATTAGTAGTCCTCACTATTCTGTTAAATAGTATAACAATAAATGTAATGAGGACTCCATTGAGTTTGTATATTGTCTAGATGACAATATTTTTATTAAAAACTCTTAGATTATATTTTGTCGTATTTTACAAGACTGTTGTATAATTAAGTTGTATTTGAATTTTGTACTGCGTATTTCGGCGACCCAAGATGGGTGATGTATACCTGTTTTGGGGTCGTCACACCCCCACTTACTCATTTTTAAAATAATCGGTAGAAAGTTATAAAGTATGTTAGTATATATATATATATATATATATATATATATATATATATATATATATATATATAGTGTATGTGTGTGTGTGTGTGTGTGTGTGTGTGTGTGTGGGTGGGTGATAATGTGTGCCCGTGAGGTGGCGTGTGAAATGGGGTATATATATATAAGTTTTATTTTATTAGATTATAAATATAATATATTATATTTTATTTAAAGTTGTTGTTTTATTAGAATATTTTATTGCATAGTGAAAATCAAATTTTCAGAAAATTAGCCGGTGAATTGCGCCTGTGATGGTTTTACTGTGTGTTCGTTTATAAATAGTATCCTTCCATTCCCCTATAAATCGGATGCTTAGTTTAGAATTGAAAATCACACCAGAATCAGAGAATTCTTCTTCTATAATATTGAGCGTATTTCATTAGAGTTTAAGGAAGCTTTGAGCGTAGAAAATAATTTAACTTTTCTTTAAGAATATCTCCCGCTATACAAGTCAGAAGAACTCTCTTTTTAAGGTAAGGAATATTATTTTTGTTCAATATTCATATGAAATAATATTTTCTTCCGTACTCTGTAGTATGTAAGTAATATTATTTCGTTTCAGTTTCCGAATTATACACTCATTTTGTTAAAGTATTGCTTCTATACTCCTTGAAATTAGTAGAATATCCTTGAAATTTACGCTTCATCTAGTATCGTTTCACAAGGATATTTTTCTGAGCATTATTGTTAAATTTTGATCTTTTCATACTGGGGTACTATTCACGAAGTACTATTCACCCGGGTACTATTCATGAAAAAATTGATTTTTTTCTGTCCAAATTATTTTTGATACAATATTATTCTTGAATTTTACTCCACAAAGCAGTATCATGTTGACAATTTAGACATTATTGAATTATGGATAAATTGAATTATAAATCTTTAAAATTTATCCTTTGCTTTCATTTAATTAAATTCTTATATCATTGTCATCATCTTCATGTTTATATTGTGATGAAAGTCATCTTTGGCCCGTAGTGCATAGATGGACTATTGATTGGTATGATTATGACTAGGAATTATTCGGTATAATCATGACATGTAATGTTATAAATTATTTGGTAAAAGTCCTTATTGGCCCGTAGTGCATTGATGGACAGTTGTTGGCTATGATCATGACCATTGGTGATAACACGAATATCCTTGGCCCGTAGTGCATGGATAATTCGTGGATGTGATACTAATGAATATCACAGGCCCGTAGTGCATGGATAATTCAGTGATGTGGATTATTTATTGAGCTGATTATCAGCGATAAAATTGATAATAAACTTTTTAAATCATAGAAGATAGTAGATATCATACTCTACTTGACTCTTCTAATGGATTGCTTGTTCCGCTGCAGTTAAACTTGTTGTTTATTGTATTCTATTAGTTTAACACTGTTGAAGGCTAACGATAATTTATTTTGCATTATCTTAGTCAAAATATTTCTTACTAGGCTAGTTAAGCTCACCCTTTTACTTTCATTGTTCTCTTCAGAAAATGAGAACGTGGCTGGGACTAGTCGGAGAATGGAGTGACTGTCAGAGATGGTGGTTGTAGTAGTTCTCACTATTTTATAAAATAATGTGATAATAATTTTAATGAGGACTCCATTTGAGTTTGGATATTGTCTATGAGACAATATTCATGTTAAAACTCTCAGCTATGCTTTTATTGTATTGTATAAAATAAGTTTGTATTTGAATTCTGTACCATGTATTTGGCAACTCAGAATGGGTGATGTATACCTATTTTGGGGGCGTCATATTCCTAACCAACCAATTATGAGAATTCAAACAACCAAGCCATTAAAGTCAATCACTATTATATCAAGTCATAAAGCCATTCATTTATTGAAAAATGGATGTCAAGCTTTCTTAGCCCATATCACGGATCTAAACAAAAATACGTCAGATTTGAATAATATTTCTGTTGTTAATGAATTTCTTGACGTATTTCCCAAAGAACTTCCTGGCCTACCCCTAGAGCGTAAAATTGAATTTTGTATTGACCTTGAACCTGGTACAAAACCCATTTCCAAAACTCCATATCGAATGTCTCCTATTGAACTTCAAGAGTTAAAAACTTAACTATAAGAGTTGTTAGACATTGGTTTCATTTGTCCTAGTACATCTTCTTGGGGTGCTTGTGACGCCCCCAAAATAGGTATACATCACCCATCTTGAGTCGCCAACTACATTGTACAAATTCAAATACAACTTAATAATACAATTGTCGTGTAAAATACGATAAAACATAAACTGAGAGTTTTAATACGAATATTTTCTTCCAGATAGTATTCATCACTTTTATCGCTGAGACTCAGCTTAATAAATAATCCACATCAACCTTGCACTACGGCCAATGATATTCATTAGTATCACGACCATAAATTATACATGCACTACGGGCTAATGATATTCGTGTATTCATCAATGGTCATGATCATGCCAACAACTGTCCATCAATGCACTACGGGCCAATGAGGACTTTTACCACATTATTTATAATATTACGGTCATGATTATACCGAATAATCCCTGGTCATAATCATACCAAGTCCATCTATGCACTACAAGCCACAGATGACTTTCAACATAATATAAACATGAAGATGATGACAATGATATAAGAATTCAATAAAACAAATTCAAGGAAATTTTTTTAAAGATTTATTATTTAATTTATCCAGAAATCAATAACGTCCAAATTGTCAACATGATACTGCTTTGTGGAGTAAAATTCAAGAATAATATTGTACCAAAAATAATTTGGACCGAAAATGAATCAATTTTTATCATGAATAGTACCCCGAATGAATAGTACTCGAGTGAATAGTACCCCATGGATAGTACTTCAGGAATAGTAACCCCGTGAATAGTACTCCAGCATGAAAAAGTTAAAACTTATCAAAAATGCTCAAAATAATATTTTCATGAAAAGATATTGGATGAAGCGCAAATATCAAGGATATTCTACTAATTTCATGGAGTATAGAAGTCAAAACTTTAACCAAATGAGTATAAAATTCGAAATCTGAAACAAAATAATATTACTTACATACTATAAAGTATGGAAAAAAATATTATTTCAAGCGAATATTAAACAAAAATAACATCCCTTACCTAGAAAAGAAGAGTATTCCAACTGGTATAGCGGGGATATATATTCTTGAAGAAAACTTTTACTGTTTTCTACGCTGAAAGCTTTCTAAAACTCTAAACAAATACGCTCAATATTATAGAAGAATAATTCTCTGATCCTGGTGTGATTTTCAATTCTAACTAAGCATCCTATTTATAGGAGAATTGAAAGGATACTATTTGAATAATCGATCACAGACGTAACAATTTTTTTTCAGACGAATTATTTTGCCAATTCACGGTTTACACTTGATGCTTTATTTTCTCAATAAAACAAAACCAATATATATATATATATACACACTTATATAACACATGTTATTATACATCAAAACAAAATAATAACTCCCACCCGTGACAAATCTTTATAATTTCTCCTCCCCCCCCATTTTTTCTTTCAATCGTGGGCCCCACGTGTTTCCCTCCCACCAACATCTCATAATCACAGGTGGGTCCCATTATATTTATACTAAACAACTTTATACCGATTATTTTTAAAAATGGGTAAATGAGGATCCAAATAATAAGCAAAATTTACAACAACTATTTCATAAAAATCATTTCAATATTTTTAACAACATTTATCATTATTATAATAATTCACAATATTTAACAGCTAGGTCGTTCTCAGAAAAGAACGGGCTTTCCAATAAAGATTTCTCCCTATTGGCGCGCAATTAGGTGACCAAACCTCTCCTTGACAGAATTTCTAGACATTGTCAATATTGCAAATAATAATATTAATAACTCTGTCATCTCAATTATTGATTTAATAATATATAAAATATTGACAATAATTGAATCAAATAACGTGAGATATTATGCAACAATTACTGTAGTAATAATTGAACAAAACTGAGTGACTTCTCAAGTAAGCATCAATAATCAATACCGTGTGTTACTATGTAACCACGCGTATTACTGTACTTTTACTACCGGGTAGTTCAACAGTTTTAACGGTAACACTTTTCGCCGTTATTTTTATAAAAAGATAATTTTGTCGTTTTCTAACTACGATAATACTTCCGTTGTGGGGTCCACCAATGATTGTGCTGTCGTACAAATATTCCCTTTTAAAATAATATTTCTTGATAAATCGAATATTATATAACAACTTGCGTACTTTGAAAATTTATAAATATTACCCACAACTATAATATTATATCAAATTCACTCTATAATATTCAAAAATGATATTTATAGAAAATTCATCTTTATTCATAAAAGTTAGGGTCTTACAGTGCTCTTGTTTTATTCGTATAGAAGAAATATAGGAGTATGCGACTTTGCATTGACTATTGAGAGTTGAATCATGTCACCATCAAAAATAGGTACCCGTTACCTCGCATTGATGACATGTTTGACCAGTTGCTATGTAAGACCCCAACTTTTATAAATAAATATTAATTTTTCTCGAAATATATTTTTTAATATTATGGTGTGGATTTGATATAATATTATAGTTGTGGGTATTATTTATAAATTTTGCAAAGTAAGAAAGTGGTTATATAATATTCGATTGGTTGAAGAGTATTCGTTTTAACAGAGAATATTAGTACGACGGCACAATCATTGGTAGACCTCACAACGAAAGTATTGTCGTAGTTAGAAAACGACAGAATTATCTTTTTATAAAAAATAACAGCAAAAGTTTTACCGTTAAACTGCTGAACTACCCGGTCGTAAAAGTACAGTAATACGCGTGGTTGCATAGTAGCAAACGGTATTGATTATTGATGCTTACGTGAGAAGTCACTCAGTTATATTCAATTACTGCTACAATAATTGCGGCATAATATAATTCATATTAATAATTCAATTATTGTCACAATATCATCTGCATAATATTTTATATTATTAAATCAATAATTAAGACAAAAAAGTTATTCATATTATTATTTGCAATATTGACAATGTCTAGAAATTCTGTCAAGGAGTGGTTTGGTCACCTAATTGTGCTCTAATAAGGAGAAATCTTTATCGGAAAGCCCACTCTTTCCTTGGAACGACCTGGTTGTTAAATATTGTGAGTTATAATATTAATAATAAATAATTCGTGTTGATTAAAGATGAATTGATAGCTTCATTGTGTTGGAATTATTAGTGTTAGTAGAAATCGACATCTATTTTGATAATAATGCATGTCTGGAGGTTATATTGACCAATCGGGTAATTAATCGGATAAATGAGCAATTAATTGCTATTAATTCACATGTTTATAACTATTTGTTCACATGTGTACTATTGATTCACATGCACGTACTATTAAGGGGAGATGGTGCAAGATTGATAATACTTGCATGACTAAATTAAAAATGGAGGTATAGATGAAGGTACTATACTGTAATTATTATTTTCACATGATTGTACTATTGATTCACAAGATGTACTATTAAGGGAGGTGGTTCAAGTTTGATAATACTTGCAGGACTAAATTAAAAATAAAGAAAAAGATGAAGGTATTATACTGTAATATTTCAAGCCCCAAAACGTGTAATTATTGAAACTATATTTTTCTATAAATAGAAGCTCATTCTTCTTTCATTCTCACCAATTCACTAAGACTCACAAGAGCATTTATAGAGAGAGAAGCTTTAGAGAGAAAGTAGAAGAGAAGTTTGCTACCTCGCTATTCCAGTATCCAGTCTTCTTCTGAGGTAAGGGATATTATTTTGTTCAGTATTCATAGGAATAATATTTTCTTCCATACTCTGTAGTATGTGAGTACTATTATTTCGTCTCGTATTCCTGATTATATCATCATTCGATTAAAGTATTGCTTCTATATTCTGTGAAATTAGTAGAATATCCTTGAAATTTGCGCTTCATCTAGTATCGCTTCATAAGGATATTTTCTGCACATTCTTGTTAAATTTTAAGTTTTTCATTCCAGAGTACTGTCCATAAGTACTATTCATTTATACGGTACTATTCACAAAAGTACTATTCACGAGTACTATTCATAAAGTACTATTCACAAAGTACTATCCACTGATTACTATTCTTGAAGTACTATTCGCGAAATACTATTCATCCAAAGTACTATTCATAATAAAATTTGATTTTTTTCCGGTCCAAATCATTTTTGATACCTTATCATTCTTGAATTTTACTCCACAAAGCTGTATCATGTTGACAATTTGGACAATATTGAATTCTGGATAAATTAAATTATAAATCTTTAAAAATTTATCCTTGAACTTGTTTTTATTGAATTCTTATATCATTGTCATCATCCTCATGTTTATATTATGTTGAAAGTTATATGTGGCTTGTAGTGCATAGATGGACTTAGTATGATTATGACCAGGGATTATTCAGTATAATCATGACCGTAATGTTACAAATAATGTGGTAAAAGTCCTCATTGGCCCGTAGTGCATTGATGGACAGTTTTTTGGCATGATCATGACCATTGATGAATAAACGAATACCCTTGGCCCGTAGTGCATGGATAATTTGTGGTCGTGATACTAAAGAATATACTTGGTCGTAGTGCAGGGGTGATTCGATGATGTGGATTATTTATTAAGCTGATTATCAGCGATAAAAATCATGAAAAACTTTTTAAATCCTAGAAGATAGTAGATTTTATGATCTACTTTACTCTTCTAATGGATTGTTTATTCCGCTACAGTTAAACTTGATGTTTTTATATTTTATCAGTTTAACACTGTTGAAGGCTAACGATAAATTATTCTGCATTATCTTAGTCATAATATTTCTTATTGGGCTAGTTGAGCTCACCCTTTTGCTTTCATTGTTCTCTTCATAAAATGAGAACGTAGCTGGGACTAGTCGGGGAACGGAGTGACGGTCCAGATGATAACATTAGTAGTCCTCACTATTCTATGAAATAGTGTGATAATAAATGCATTGAGGACTCCATTTGAGTTGAATACTGTCTAGAAGACAATATTTGTATTAAAACTCTCAGTTTATGTTTTGTCGTATTTTACACGACAGTTGTATTATTAAGTTGTTTTTTAATTTTATACCATGTATTTGGCGAATCAAGATGGGTGATATATACCTATTTCAGGGGCGTCACAGTTGGTATCAAAGCTTAGGGATATGATCCCTGACTCAGATGTGAGACAAGAACTAGGAGGGGAGAGACGGGGAATTCCTTCGCTAGTATGACCTACCTAAGTTTATTTGGTATTTAATTGGTCGGTCAAAGTATAGGGATAATATGTGACATGTCAATTAACCCTTGTTTTGTGGCAGTATTTGAAAATGGCATCCGAAAATGTTGAGATAAGCAATGAAGTACATGAGACCGTTGAGTCACCAACGATCAATACCCAGGATAATGTCCATTAGGATGGCAATAATCCTCAGGAAAACAACAACGCTGACCAAATGATGAACAATGGGATGTTTAGAGGCTTTATGCAATTCATGCAACATTAGGCGAGAACAACTCATGTTCAAAATACAGGTGGAAACACTGGCAACTCTTGGATGGTCATCGCTAAACGGTTCAAGGAGCTGGGACCACCGGAGTTTATTGGAGAGCCAAAACCACTTAAGTCGGAGACGTGGATAAAGCAGATCACCAAGATATTTGATGTCTTGGGATGCTCCGAGGAGCAAAAGGTTCCCTTTTCAACCTTTATGTTGCGTGGATAGGCAGATAACTGGTGGGAATCAGTAAAGCGTACTCAACCTGCCGCACTGAAGATGTCTTGGGAGATGTTCCAAGAACTGTTCAACGACAAGTACTTTCCCGAAAGTATTCGTTATATGAAGGAGGTAAAGTTCATCAAGCTGGAGCAAAACCGTATAACAGTGTCACAGTACGAAGCTAAGTTTGTCATGTTATCCCAGTTTGCGTCCTACTTGGTTGATAATGAGGAGAGAATAACGCGGATGTTTCTAAGAGGTTTGAAACCCGAGATAAGTCAATACTTAATTTCTCACAAACTGTGTTTGTATTCAGATATTGTAAATAGTGCTCAGTTATTAGAGCGTGATAACGAGTCAACCCAACCAAGAGAAAGCAGCCGGTAAAATGATAATACCAGTGGTAATAGTCATCGAAGCGGTGACAACAAACGTGGAGGGAATCAACATGCCAGAAATGGTAACCACTTCGGTGGTAATCATGGCCAAGACAATAAAAGTGGATATTTCAAGAAGAAGAGATTCACCAATGATGGAAAGACTTTATCACCAGCACCCATTGTTAAGGAAGGAGAACGACCATCTATCATATGCTTCAAATGCGGAGGGGAGGGACACATCAGCCCAAACTATGCGCAGCAGTCCAAAATGTGTTACAATTATGGAAGAGAAGGTCCCCTAGCTAGATTTTGTCGTACTGGGAAGCCAAGTCCATTTGGGATGGTGACACCAAATGCCATCCCAGACAAGTCAAAACCAGTAGTTCAAGGGAGAGCGTTTGTTGTGACCTCCCAGAAAGCAAGGAACCCAAACGAGGTCATCACGGGTACTACTTGGTTGATAATGAGGAGAGAATAACGCGGATGTTTCTAAGAGGTTTGAAACCCGAGATAAGTCAATACTTAATTTCTCACAAACTGTGTTTGTATTCAGATATTGTAAATAGTGCTCAGTTATTAGAGCGTGATAACGAGTCAACCCAACCAAGAGAAAGCAGCCGGTAAAATGATAATACCAGTGGTAATAGTCATCGAAGCGGTGACAACAAACGTGGAGGGAATCAACATGCCAGAAATGGTAACCACTTCGGTGGTAATCATGGCCAAGACAATAAAAGTGGATATTTCAAGAAGAAGAGATTCACCAATGATGGAAAGACTTTATCACCAGCACCCATTGTTAAGGAAGGAGAACGACCATCTATCATATGCTTCAAATGCGGAGGGGAGGGACACATCAGCCCAAACTATGCGCAGCAGTCCAAAATGTGTTACAATTATGGAAGAGAAGGTCCCCTAGCTAGATTTTGTCGTACTGGGAAGCCAAGTCCATTTGGGATGGTGACACCAAATGCCATCCCAGACAAGTCAAAACCAGTAGTTCAAGGGAGAGCGTTTGTTGTGACCTCCCAGAAAGCAAGGAACCCAAACGAGGTCATCACGGGTAAGCTTATCATAAACTCTAGCGAAGTATATACCTTATTTGATACCGGTTCTACCCATTATTTTATTTCTCCTACTTTCACTCAACGTTTAAATTGAACTCCGAAGAAATTAGACTTTGAATTATCTGTTGAAACTCCGTTGGGAGAAACCTTCATTACATCCATTGTTTATAAATCTTGTTTGATTCAAATCGGTAACCGCACGTTACCTGTCGATCTTATCTCTTTGAAAATACTTGCATTTGATGTGATTTTAGAGATTGATTAGTTAACTAATCATCATGCTAAAATCGATTGTTTTCGTAAGGTTTTTAGCTTTTATATTCCTAACCAACCTATTATGCGAATTCAAGCAACCAAACCACTAAAGTCGATCACTGTCATATCAAGCCATAAAGCTATTCGTTTATTGAAAAACGGATGTCAAGTTTTCTTAGCCCATGTCACTGATTTAAACAAAAATACGTCAGATTTGAATGATATTTCTATTGTTAATAAATTTCCTGACGTATTCCCTGATGAACTTCCTAGCCTACCCTGGAGCGTGAAATCAAATTTTGTATCAACCTTGAACCCGGTATAAAACCCTCAAATATTTCTTCACCCAAATGAACGTACCATGCGCCAAAGACGTTGGCTCGAGCTGTTCAAGATTACGATAATACGATTCAATACCATCCTGGAAAACGAACGTAGTAGCTGACGCATTGAGTAGAAGATCATATACGGGTATGAGTGCGATATTGTCAATGCAAAGGCCCATTTTGTATGACTTACAAAGGATGGAGATAAAGTTAAAGACTACAGGGACCCATGTGATGATGACGAATATATGAGTATAACCGACTTTAATCGATAAAGTTAAAGCTGCTCAAGCTACAGACCTGGAGCTGACGCGTATAAGGAAAAAAGTGCAAGAACGTGCTATTCCGAAAGCAAGAATCGATGAATAAGGAATACTTCGAGTCAACTCCAGACTTTGTGTTCCTAACGATTCTGATATAAAGTATAAAATCATGATGGATTCGCACAACACACCGTTTGCAATCCATCTTGGGAGTACCAAAATGTATCGTTATCTTCGACATACATTTTGGTGGAGCACTATGAAGAGAGAGATAGCAGGGTTTATCTTAAGGTGTCTAACTTGTCAACGAGTCAAGGTGGAGCATCAAGTGCCAAAAGGTCCATTGCAACCACTTGAAATTCTAGAATGGAAATGGGAGCACATTACGATGGATTTCGTTACAGGTCTTCCCAAGGTTTCTCAAGGCATAGATGCGATTTGGGTCATTATTGATAGATTGACCAAGTCTGCTCATTTCTTATCGATACGAGAAACTTATACACTTGAACGTCTTGTTCGTATGTACATAAACGAGATTGTAAGACTGCATGGTATGCCAGTATCCATAGTTTCTGATCTAGACCCAAGATTCACTTCACGATTTTGGGTTAGTTTGCAAAAAGCTATGGGAACAAATTTACGATTTAGTTCGCCGTATCATCCTCAAACAGATGGGCAGTCGGAGAGGATTATTCAAACTCTTGAAGATTTATTAAGACTCTGTGTCCTTGACTTCAAAGGAAGTTGGGACAAGTTCTTACCATTGGTGGAGTTTTCCTACAACAACAGTTATCAAGCAAGTATTGGCATAGCTCCATTTGAGGCGTTGTATGGAAGAAAGTGTCGTTCTGTAGTATGCTGGGATGAGGTGGTTGAAGCAACGTTGTTTAGGACCGGAGTTGGTACGTATAACTACTAAAAAGATTCAAGAGATCCGACAACGTATAAAAACCTCACAAGATCGACAAAAGAGTTATGTTAATCTTCATCGAAAGGACGTGGAATTAAATATTGGAGATCATGTGTTGTTACGTGTTGCTCCATGGAAAGGAGTTACGAGATTTGGAAAGAGAGGAAAGATCAATCCTCGATTCATTGGCCCATTTTTAATCCATGATCGAGTAGGAGTTGTGGCCTATAGACTCGCCTTACCACCAAGTATGTCTCGGGTTCATAACGTTTTTCAAATATCTATGTTACATAAATATGTGAAAGACCCACACCACATTATTAAATTAGAACCGGACGAGATAGCGGAAGATTTAACGTATGAGGAGGTACCTATTAAAATCTTAAATAAGAATGATCATATTCTACGCTCCAAGGTTATACCTCAAGTCAAAGTTTTATGGAGAAATCACGATGTTGAGGAAATGACCTTGGAGTTAGAATCTAAAATGAAGTCAATGTATCCTCACCTCTTCGACATACCAGGTACTGCACCCCAATTTCGAGGACAAAATTTCATAAGAAGGGGAGGTTGTAACACCCCAACTTTTATGAATAAAGATTAATTTTTCTCGAAATATATTTTTGAATATTATGTGTGGATTTGATATAATATTATAGTTGTGAGTATTATTTTCAAATTTTGCAAAGTAAGCAAGTGGTTATATAATATTCGATTGGTCGGGGAATATTCGTTTTAACAGGGAATATTAGTACGACGACACAATCATTGGTGGACCCCACAATGAAAGTATTGTCGCAATTAGAAAATGACAGAATTATCTTTTTATAAAAAATAACGGCGAAAGTTTTACCGTTAAACTATTGAACTACCCGGTGGTAAAAGTAAAGTAATACGCGTGGTTGCATAGTAGCACACAGTATTGATTATTGATGCTTACGTGAGAAGTCACTCAATTATACTCAATTATTGCTACAGTAATTGCTGCATAATATGTGATGCCCCCAAAATAGGTCAACACGATCCATTCTGAGTTGCCAGATATCGCACTATAAAAATCAATTATAAACTTTATTTATACAACTGTTGAACTGTTGTGCAGAGTACGACAATAGATAAGCTGTGAGTTTTAATACAAATATATATAACTCTCGTGGTACCTTGACCACAAGACCTTACAATGGTACCTTACATAAAGGTACAGTCAATAATTGTATTAGAAATTAAAATCCTTGGAAAATACTCAAGGAAACCTTCGTACATGGGAGGCCATGCGTCTAGGTTATGATAGATATCATATGTCCACTAGAATTATCCTTGGATGACCCAAAAGTCCCCAAAGAAAAACAACAAGATTACTATCATCTTCTTTCCAATGGTGAGTCTTCTCTTGACATATAATTATCTCCGTTGTCTCCAAGTGCAAATTATATTTCAAATATACTCCAAGATCGTATAGGTAGTGCTCGTAGATATACTCAGCAAGTAGATGTGCACAACCATGTCTTATGATAACACGAGGTTGTATGTCATTAGACATCTTGTATGATAGTGGCAAAAACACCCTTCCAATGTTGGGTTCGCCTCACCCTATTTGATTCACCAAATATAACTACTAAATGATGTATAGAATATAACACACTTTTCTATACTGTTTAGGGAGAACCTCCATAGCTAGAGACCACCATTCTATTCTCTTGTTACCCCCGCTCGACCCAGCTACACTCTTATTACCTGAAAGGAATTGTGAAGCGGAAGGGTGAGCACAACTAGCCCAGTAAAGAATATCATGACTAAAGATAATTAAATTATCAATAGCCTTTATCAGTAATGAATCAGAGATTTAGAAAATATGGCAGATGATAAAACCTTTCAACCATAGTTACAGCAGAACGAGCAATCCATTAGAAGAGTCAAATAGACCATAAAGTCTATTATCTTCTCCACATTAAAAATCCACCAACAATTTTTTATCCTTGTAACATCAGTCAACAATTCCTATCCACAATCAGGTGAATAACTCATAATCATAATTGTGGTTCTAAATTCCTCTTCGCACCTAGGACGAAGATAATTTTCATCACCTGCCTTTACTTGAAATATCAAAGACCATGGTTATACCAAATCACAATTCCTGTCCATAATCATACTAATAAATTCATATTTCCACTACGGGCCAAAGATATTCATTAACAGTTCATTCTTGCACTACAGGCCAAAGACATGTAACTGTATTTTAGAAGAGTCAAGTAGAGCATGATATCTACTATCTTCTACGAATTAAAAGTCTATTATCAATATTTTATCGCTGAGACTCAGCTCAATAAATAATCCACATCACCGAATTATCTATGCACTACGGCCAAGGATATTCGTTAGTATCACATCCATGAATTATCCATGCACTACGGCCAAGGATATTCATTATTGTCACATCCATGAAGTAATATTTCATCGCTGAGACTCAGCTCCATAATTAATCCGCATCATCGAATCATCCCTGCACTACATGCCAAGGATATTCATTAGTATCACGACCACGAATTATCCATGCACTATGGGCCAAAGATAATCATGTTTTCATCAACGGTTCTGATCATGCCATAAAATAATTCATCTTTGCACCCTTAGCCGAAGAGAATCCATAGCCATAATCATACCAAAAATTGTCCATCAAGGCACTACGGGCCAATGAGGACTTTTTCCACATTATTTTTAACATTACGATCATGATTATACCGAATAATCCCTAGTCATAATCATACCAAGTCCATCTATGCACTACAAGCCACAGATGACTTTCAACATAATATAAGCATGAGGATGATGACAATTCAATAAAAAAAGTTCAAGAATAAATTTTAAAGATTTATAAGTTAATTTATCATGAACTCAATAACGTCCAAATTGTCAGCATGATACTGCTTGTGGAGTAAAATTCAAGAATGCTCAGAAGAATATTTCCATGAAAAGATACTAGATGAAGCGCAAATATCCTGGATATTCTATTAATTTCATGTAGTATAGAAGCCAAAACTTTAATCAACTAAGTATAATAGAATATATGAAACTGCAAATGAATTTTCGTCTGCCATGCAGTAATCCACGTAGATAGATCATTTCCACAAGTTAATAAGGAATGAATACAAAGGATCATTCACCTATGCATGCGGTAATCCACATAGACATGTTATTCCAACAGAGTAATAAAGAATGGAATCAGGTCATGCGTAATCCGCACAGACATTATATTCCAACAGAATAATAAAGAATGGAACCAGGTCATGAGTAATCCGCACAGATAGGAATATTCCAACAGAATAATAAAGAATGGAACCAGGTCATGCGTAATCCGCACAGACAGGATATTCCAATAGAATAATAAAGAATGGAATAACAACAGAATTCACCAGGCATGCGATAGACCGCACAGACAAGTTATTCTAACAGAATAATAAAGAATAGAATAACAGAAGAATTTCACAATGTATGCGGTACTTCGCATAGACAGGTTATTCCAACATAATAATACAGAATGGAATAACAACCCTTACGAGTATTGAAAGAAAATAACTCTCTTCGTGAATACGAAAGAATAATACCCTTACGTTAAAAAGAAGAGTATTCCGACTGGTAGGACGATGGATATTCTTAAAAAAAACTTATACTGTTTTCTACGCTCAAAGTTACTTAAAACTCTAAAGAAATACGTTCAAGATTATAGAAGAAGAATTCTCTGAACTTCTGGTGTGTTTTTCAATTCTAACTAAGCATCCTATTTATAGGAGAATGGAAAGCATATTATGCTGTACTATGTAATAAAATATAATATATTCTATTTATAATCAAATAAAATAAAACTTTATAAAAAGTATCTATTTTATATAAAAAGTTTTTACTATGCAAACACTATACAAACACTATGCATAATAAAATATAATATATTTTATTTAAAATCTAATAAATAACTTTATCAAAGTATTCTGTTTTATATAAAAAGATTTTACTATGCAAATACTATGCAAGCACTATACAAACATTATGCATAATAAAATATAATATATTATATTTAAAATCTAATAAAACAAATAACTTTATAAAAGTATTCTATTTTATATAAAAAGATTTTACTATGCCAATACTATGCAGGCACTATGCAAACACTATGCATAATAAAATATAATATATTCTATTTAAAATCTAATAAAACAAATAACTTTATAAAAGTATTCTGTTTTATATAAAAAGATTTTACTATGCAAAAACTATGCAGCAATTACTGTAGCAATTATTGAACAAAACTGAGCGACTTCTCACGTAAGCATTAATAATCAATACCGTGTGCTACTATTCAACCACGCGTATTACTGTTCTTTTAACACCGGGTGTTTCAACAGTTAACTGTAAAACTTCCGCCGTTATTTTTATAAAAAGATAATTTTGTCGTTTTCTAACTCCGACCATAATTCTGTTATGGGGTCCACCAATGATTGTGCCGTTGTACGAATATTCCCTGTTAAAATGAATATTCCCCGACCAATCGAATATTATATAACAACTTGCTTACCTTGCAAAAATTTTAACATATCACCCTTAACTTTAAACTTTTATCAATTTAACCATTTACGAAATAAAATAATAATTATAAGAAAAATTGAATACTTTCATTTCATAAAATTCGGGGTCTTACATAATTTCTTTCATATTATTAATTCAATTATTGTCACAGTATCATCTGCATAATATTTTATATTATTAAATCAATAATTGAGACGACAAAGTTATTCATATTATTATTTGCAATATTGACAATGTCTAGAAGTTCTGTCAAGGAGAGGTTTGGTCACCTAATTACGCGCCAATAAGGAGAAATCCTTATCAGAAAATTCTATCTTTCCTGGGAACGACCTAGTTGCTAAATATTGTGAGTTATAATATTAATAATGAATAAGTTCGTGTTATTAAAGATGAATTGATAGCTCCATTGTGTTGGGATTATTAGTGTTAGTAGAAATCGACATCTATTTTGATAATAATGGATGTTTGGAGGTTATATTGATCAATCGGGTAATTAATCAGATAAATGAGCAATTAATTGCTATTAATTTACATGCTTATAACTATTTATTCAATATGTGTACTATTGATTCATATGCATATACTATTAGGAGAGATGATGCAAGATTGATAATACTTGCATGACTAAATTAAAAATGGAGGTATAGATGAAGGTATTATACTGTAATTATTTTTTTTACATGATTGTACTATTGATTCACAAGATGTACTATTAGGGGAGGTGGAGCAAGTTTGATAATACTTGTAGGACTAAATTAAAAATAAAGAAAAAGATGAAGGTATTATACTGTAATATTTCGAGCCCCAAAACGTGCAATTATCAAAACTATATTTTTCTATAAATAGAAGCTCATTCTTCTTTCATTCTCACCAATTCACTAAGACTCACAAGAGCATTTATAGAGAGAGAGCTTTAGAGAGAAAGTAGAAGAGAAGTCTGCTACATCGCTATTCCAGTATCCAGTCTTCTTCTGAGGTAAGGGATATTATTTTGTTCAGTATTCATAGGAATAATATTTTCTTCCATACTCTGTAGTATGTGAGTAATATTATTTCGTCTCGTATTCCTGATTATACCATCATTCGGTTAAAGTATTACTTCTATATTTCGTAAAATTAGTAGAATATCCTTGACATTTGCGCTTCATCTAGTATCGTTTCACAAGGATATTTTCTACAAATTCTTGTTAAATTTTAAGTTTTTCATGCCAGAGTACTGTCCATGAGTACTATTCATTTATACAGTACTATTCATAATAGTACTATTCATAAAGTACTATTCCCGAAGTACTATTCACGGGGTATTATTCACTCGGGTACTATTCACCCGCAGTACTATTCATAACAAAAATTGATTTTTTTCGGTCCAAATCATTTTTGATTTCTTATCATTCTTGAATTTTACTCCACAAAGAAGTATCATGTTGACAATTTGGACAATATTGAATTTTGGATAAATTAAATTATAAATCTTTAAAAATTTATCATTGAACTTGTTTTATTGAATTCTTATATAATTATCATCATCCCCATGTTTATATTATATTGAAAGTCATATGTGGCCTGTAGTGCATAGATGGACTTGCTATGATTATGACCAGAGATTATTCGGTAAAATCATGACCGTAATGTTACAAATGATGTGGTAAAAGTCATCATTGGCCCGTAGTGCATTGATGGACAGTTTTTGGCATGATCATAAATATTGATGAATACACGAATATCCTTGGCCCATAGTGCATGGATAATTTGTGGTCATGATACTAAAGAATATTCTTGGCCGTAGTGCAGGGGTGATTCGATGATGTGGATTATTTATTAAGCTGAGTATCAGCGATAAAAGTGATGAAAACATTTTAAATCATAAAAGATAGTAGATTTTATGCTCTAATTGAATCTTCTAATGGATTGCTTTATTCCGCTACAGTTAAACTTGATGTTTTTATATTTTATCAGTTTAACACTGTTGAAGGCTAACGATAAATTATTCTGCATTATCTTAGTCATAATATTTCTTACTAGGCTAGTTGAGCTCACCCTTTTGCTTTCATTGTTCTCTTCAAGAAATGAGAACGTAGCTGGGACTAGTCGGAGAACGGAGTGACGGTCCAGATGATAGCATTAGTAGTCCTCACTATTCTATAAAATAGTGTGATAATAAATGTATTGAGGACTCCATTTGATTTGAATACTGTCTAGAAGACAATATTCGTATTAAAACTCTCAGTTTATGTTTTGTCGTATTTTACACGGTAGTTGTATTATTAAGTTGTTTTTGAATTTTGTACCATATATTTGGCGACTCAAGATGGGTGATGTATACCTATTTTGCTAAATTCTTTTCAAAGATCGATGTTCGTTCCGGATATCATTAGTTTAAGATTATAATTGATGACATTCTAAAGACTGCTTTTAAAACTCGATACGAGCATTACAAATTTCTAGTTATGTCTTTAGGATTGACAAATGCTCATGTTTCCTTCATGGATATGGTGAACCGAATATTCAAGAAATTATATTTGGATCATTTCGTGATTGTCTTTATAGATGACATCCTAATATACTCCAGAAGCCTCAAATATTTCGTCACCCAGAACGAACTTAACATGCGCCAAAGACGTTGGCTCGAGCTATTGATAAAGATTACGACCATACCATTCAATACCATCCTGGAAAAGCGAACGTGGTAGCTGACGCTTTGAGTATGAGATCATATGCGGGTACAAGTGTGATATTGTCAAAATAAAAGCCCATTTTTATGACTTACAAAGGATGGAAATAGAGTTAAAGACTTCAAGGACCCACGTGAAAATGACAAATATACGAGTAGAACAAAATTTAATCGATAAAGTTAGAGTTACTCAAACGACAGACCCAAAGTTAGTATGCATGACTACGGAAAAGATTCAAATGATCCGGCAACGTATATAAACCTCACAAGATCGACAAAAGAGTTATGTTAATCTTCATCGAAGGGACGTGGAATTCAATGTTGGAGATCATGTATTGTTTCGTGTTGCTCCATAGAAAGAAGTTACGAGATTTGGAAAGAGAGGAAAGCCTAACCCTCGATTCATTGGTCCATTTGAAATCCTCGACCAAGTAGAAACTGTGGTCTATAGATTTGCCTTACCACCAAGTATGTCGCAGTGTTCATAACATTTTTCACATATCTATGTTACATAAATATATGGAAGACCCGAACCACATTATTGAATTAGAACCAGATGAGATAGCAGAAGATTTAACGTATGAAGAGGTACCTGCTAAAATCTTGGATAAGAAGGAACATAATTTACGCTCAAAGGTTATACCTCAAGTCAAATTTTTATGGAGAAACCATGATATTGAGGAAATGACCTGGGAGTTAGAAACTGAAATAAAACAATGTATCCTCACCTCTTCGACATACCAGGTACGTACATATATTTTGAGGACGAAATTTCATAAGGAAGGGAGGTTGTAAGACCCCAACTTTTTATTAATAAAGATTTAATTTTCTCTAAATATTATTATGAATAATAAGGTGTTAATTTGATATAATGGTATAGTTATGGGTGATATGTGCAAATTTTGCAAAGTAAGTAAGTTGTTATAAAATATTCGTTTGGTCGGGGAATATTCGTACGATGGCACAATCATTGGTAGACCTCACATAACGGAATAACTGTCGGATATAGAAAGCGACAAAAATAACCTTTTTATAAAAAATAACGACAAAAATTTTACAGTTAAACAGTTGAAATACCCGATGATAAAAGTACAGTAATACGCGAGGTTGCACAATAGCACACAATATTACACATTATCTCTGATTATTGATTCTTACGTAAGAAGTCACTCAGTTTCATTCAATAATTGTCAAAGTAGTTATTGCCTAATATCTCATATTATTGATTCAATTATTGTTACAATGATCTGCATAATATTTTATATTATTAAATCAATAATTGAGACGACTCACTTATTCATATTATTATTTATATTATTGACAATGTCTAGAAAGTTCTGTCGAGGAAAAGGGTTATATTATTTAATTGCGCGCCAATAAGGAGAAATTCTTATCGAAAAGTCTCCTTTTTCCTAGGAATGATCTAGTTGTCAATATTGTGAGTTATAATATTAATGATGAATAATTTTTGAAAGATTAAAAATGTGTTTATTGAAGATAAATGATTTTTGGTAAATATTTATTTAATTTTAGATATAAATAGAGGGGTTTATCATGAAGTATTTATTGTAAGTTTGGCTTATTACATGGACCCCCACTTACTCATTTTTTAAAATTATCGGTAGAAAATTATTTCAGTTTTGTTTTATTATTATTATAATTGTAATAAAACAGAATTTTTTTTATATAAAACAGAATACTTTTTATATTATATATAAATTTATTTGTTTTACTCCCTCCGTCCCATGATAAAAGTTCTTATTACTATTTTGGGTAGTCCCATGTTAAATGTCCATTTTCTTTTAATAACCAAACTTTTACACATATTTTCCTATTATATCCATAGCATTAAATATCTCATACTTTTCTTATTCTAATTCTCTCTCCATATTAAATGAAATTATTATAGGCAATTTTGTCATTTTATTCATTTTCTTAATATATGTGAAAAGTCAACTAGGACCTTTATCCTGGGACAGAGGGAGTATTATATTATAATTAGAATATATTATATTTTATATAAAGTTTTTATTTTATCAGAATACTTTATTGTACAGTGATGAATAATAAAAATCAAAAAATTCGTCGAATTCTTCGCCCATGAAATGTTTACTGTGCGTCCGTGATTATTTTCTTAAATAATGTCATGTCATTCTCGTATAAATAGAATGCTTAGTTAAGGAATGAAAATCACACCAGAATTAGATAATTCTTCTTCTATAATATTGTGCGTATTTCTTTTTAGTATAAGTATACTTTGAGTGTAGCTAATAGTGAAAGATTTCTTCAAGAATATCTCCGCTATACCAGTCAAATTTAGTCTCCTACTAAGGTAAGGGATATTATTTTTGTTCAATATTCGTAAGGGATATTATTTTCGTTTAATATTCGTAAGGGATATTATTTTCATCCAATATTCGTAAGGGATATTATTTTCGTTCAATATTCGTAAGGGATATTATTTTCGTTCAATATTCGTAAGAGATATTATTTTTGTTCAATATTCGTAAGGAATATTATTTTCTTCTATACTCAATAGTATATAAGTGATATTATTTCGTTTTATACTCCTAAATCTACACTTATTTTGATAAGTATTGCTTCTATAATCCATGAAATTAGTAAAATATCCTTGAATTTTGCGCTTCACCTAGTATCGTTTCAATGGAATATTGTTTTGAACTTTCTTATTAAATTTCAATATTTTCATTCGGGGTACTATTCATTGGGTACTATTCACTCGGGTATTATTCATTCGGGTACTATTCACGATAAAATTGGTTTCTTTTCTGTCCAAATTATTTTTGATACATGAATATCATTCTTGAATTTTACTCCACAATTAGTTATCATGTTGAATATTTTAACATTCTTGAACTCTGGATAAATTGAATTATAAATTTCTAATATTTATTCTTGATCTCAGTTGATTGATTCCTTATATCATTGTCAGCATCCTCATGCTTATATTGTGGTGAAAGTCATCTTTGGCCCATATTGCATAGATGGACTATTGATTAGTATGATTATGACTAGGAATTGTGTATTGGTATAATCATGACCTGCGATGCTACATAAAAATATTGCGGTGAAAGTCCTCTTTAGCCCGTAGTGCATTGATGGACTGTTGTTTGGCATAATCATGACCACTAGTAATACAAACGAATATCCTTGGCCCGTAGTGCATGGATAATTTGTTGATTTGAAACATTTATTGATTCTTGTTGCAGAGATAAAATATTGATGATGGACTTTTAAATCATAAAAGATAGTAGACTTTACGCTCTACTTAACTCTTCTAATAGATTGCTTATTCCGCTGCAGTTATTGATCTAAACTTGTTGTCTTTTGTATTCTATCAGTTTTTTCCCTGTTGAGGACTAAGGATAATTTTTCCTACATTATCTTAGTCATAATATTCTTTATTGGGCTAGTTGAGCTCACCATTTCCCTTTTGGTTCTATTGTTCTTCTCAGAAGGCAAGAATGTAGCTGAGACTAGTCGGGGAGTGGATTAATGGTCCAAGATGGTTATTATAGTAGTCCTCACTATTTTGTAAAATAGTGTGCTAATAATTGTAATAAGTACTTTATTCGAGTTTGGATATTGTCTACGAGACTACTCGTATTAAAACTCACAGTTTATGTTTTGTCGTATTTTACACGACAGTTAATAGTTGTATAAATTAAGTTGTATTTAAATTATGTACCATGTATTTGGCGACTCAGAATGAGTTATTTGGGGCATCACATCTTTGGTTTTATAATTTTGTTATCACGACAAAAAATGGTATAAAGAATCTAATAATTACTTGTAAAAATGAAAGTTAGATTTATTTTTAAGGATGGTATCTATTTGGGTTGTTTATAAGTTGTTGTTGTTGTTGAACACAATATGCAGCTAGGGGAACTAAGTAATGACAGACCCTAATCAAGTGCTAGAAGGTAGTTAACCCATTGATCTCTCAGAGCACCCTTCTGGAATTCCTACTATCCAGTAAGTTCCCATAAATCCCTGTAGTTGTATCACAATAGAGCTTCATTACCATCAAACAAAGCATTACCAAGCAAATTTAAACAGAGCATTATCAAGTAAAATTTTAAAAAACAGAGCTGGGTCCAAACAAAGTTTAAAAAACAAAGCACAACAGAGCAGCTTCGATTTCGTAGACAACAAATATCTCCGGCAATTTATTCAGCCAGAATGGCAAAAAGGAACATAATTGTTGTTTTTAAATGCATAGAGGTATTGATTGACGATTTTCAAACCTTGAGTATCAAATTGATTTTCGTCCAAACTTGGGGGACGATTTTGTCATTTGCCCATCTTAAAGAGTAAGAATGTATTTAACCTTCATGGTTACCCCCCAATTAGCAGCCATATATAGGATTTGATTAACAAACAAGAAAATTGAGAATTAAATATGCTAACGTCAAGATTCGTCCACGTGTTTCAATCGCCAAAAAGCGTTAAATTCCGCACAGAAACAAAGTCACACTAAATGTTTGACGGCTTGGATCGCCGAAAATAGCTCTGGTGTGACTATTAATGGAGGCTTAATGCTCTAGTGCTGTAAAATAATATGAATCTGTCAGCTGATGATTAGGGTATAGTCATGTATTTATAGTGATCATACCTCCTTCCCCGTATAGAATTAGGATTTCTCATTAGGAATGATTCCTTAATGGGATTGAACAAATCTTCTTAAAGAAAAGAAGTCGATTATATCCTGACACTTTTCTTAGGAGTTGAAAATTAAATGCAATTAGGAATCTTAGATTTCTTAAAATACACAACTGCCTAAATAGGTTCATACGTAGGGTTAAATACCAGGGTTGTGACGCCCCCAAAATAGGTATACATCACCCATCTTAAGTCGCCAAATACATGGTACATAAATCAAATACAAACTTAATTATACAACTGTCGTGTAACATACGACAAAACATAAGTTGAGAATTTAAACAAGAATATTGCCTTCTAGACAATATCCACTCTCAATGGAGTTCTCATTACATTTATTATCACACTATTTTACAGAATAGTGAGGACTACTAATGCTATCATCTAGACCGTCACTCCGTTCCCCGACTAGTCCCAGCTATATTCTCATTTCCTGAAGAGAACAATGAAAGAAAGTATGAGCTCAACTAGCCCAGTAAAAAATATTATAACTTAAGATAATGTAGAAAAAATTATCATTAGTCTTCAACAAGGTTAAACTGATAAAATACAATAGACATCAAGTTTAACTGCAGCGGAATAAGCAATCCATTAGAAGAGTCAAGTAGAGCATGATATCTATTATCTTCTATGATTTAAAATATTTTCATCAATTTTTATCGCTAAGACTCAGCTTCATAATTAAACCACATCATCTAATCATCCCCGCACTACGGGCCAAGGATATTCATTAAATCATCAATGGTCATAACTATACCGAATAATTCCTGGTCATAATCATACCAAGAAAATTGTCCATCAATGCATTACAGGCCACTGAGGACCTTTACCACATCATTTATAACATTACAGGTTATGATTATACCGAATGATCCCTGGTCATAATCATACCAAGTCCATCTATGTACGTAAGCCAAAGATGACTTTCATCGCAATATAAGCACGAGGATGATAACAATGACATAATAATTCAATAAAACAAGTTCAAGAATAAATTTTTAAATATTTATAAGTTAATTTATCCTGAAATCAATTACGTCCAAATTGTCAACATGATACTGCTTTGTAGAGTAAAATTTAAGAATGCTCAGAAGAATATTTCCATGAAAAGATACTGGATGAAGCACAAATATCCAGGATATTCTACTAATTTCATGGAGTGTAGAAGTCAAAACTTTAATCAACTGAGTATAATAGAATATATGAAACTGCAAATGGATTTTCGCCCGTTATGCTGTAATCCACATAGACAGATCATTTTCACAATTTAATAAGGAATGAATACGAAGGATCATTCACCATGCATATGGTAATCCACATAGATAGGTTATTCCAACAGAATAATAAAGAATGGAATAACAAAAGAATTCACCATGCATGCGATATATCGTACAGACAGGTTATTCCAACAGAATAATAAATAATGGAACCAGGTCATGCGTAAACGCACAGATAGGATATTATGACAAAATAATAAATAATGGAACCAGGTCATGCGTAAACGTACAGACAGGATATTCCGACAGAATAATAAAGAATGGAATAATAGAAGAATTTCACCATGTATGGGGTACTTTGCATATATAGGTTATTCCAACATAATAATAAAGAATGGAATAACAGAAGAATTTCACCATGTATGCGGTACTTCGCATATACAGGTTATTCCAACAGAATAATAAGGAATGGGATAACAATAGCTCTCTTCATGAATACGAAAGAAATAATACTTCTTGCCTTAGAATAAAACTGGATACTGGAATAGAGAGGTAGCAGACTTCTCTTCTTCTTTCTCTCTATAATTTTTCTCTATAATAAATGCTCTATAGCTTTAGTGAATTGGTGAGAAATGAAGGAATAATGAGCTTCTATTTATAGGAAAACATAGTTTCGATAATTACATGTTTTAGGGATCGAAATATTACAGTACAATACCTCCAACTTTTCTTTAATTTTTAATTTAGTCCTGCGAGTATTATAAAACTTGCACCACATCCCCTAATAGTAAATAATATGAATCAATAGTTCAATCATGTGAATCATTAGTATAATCATGTGAAAAATACGAATTTCAGTATAGTACCTCCATCTGTACCTCTATTTTTAACTTAGTCATGCAAGTATTATCAATCTTGCACCAACTCCCCTAATAGTACATAAATGTGATTCAATAGCACATACATGTGAACAAATATTTATATAAGCATGTGAATTAGTAACAATTAATTGCTCATTTATCCGATAAATTACCCGATTTATCAATATAACCCCAGACATCAATTATCATCGGAATAGATGTCGATTTCCACTAACACTAATAATCCCAACACAATGGAACTATCAAATTCATCTTTAATCAACACGAACTTATTCATAATTAATATTATAACTCACAATATTTAACAACCAGGTCGTTCCCAGGAAAGAGGGGGCTTCCGATAAGGATTTCTCCTTATTGGCGCGCAATTAGGTGACCAAACCTCTCCTTAACAGAACTTTTAGACATTATAAATATTGCAATTTAATAATATGAATAACTTTGTCATCTCAATTATTGATTTAATAATATATCATATAATACAGATGATACTGTGACAATAATCGAATCAATAATATGAGAGATATGATGCAATAATTACTATAGCAATAATTGAGTATAACTTAGTGACTTCTCACATAAGCATCAATAACCAATACCGTGTGCTACTATGCATCCACGCGTATTACTGTACTTTTACTACCATGTAGTTCAACAGTTTTAACGGTAACACTTCCGCCGTTATTTTTATAAAAAGATAATTCTGTCGTTTTCTTACTACGACAATACTTTCGTTGCGGGGTCCACCAATGATTGTGTTGTCGTACGAATATTCCCTGTTAAAACGAATATTCCCCGACCAAACGAATATTATATAACCACTTGCTTACTTTGTAAAATTTATAAATATTACTCACAACTATAACATTGTATCATATCCACACCATAATATTCAAAAGTATATTTCGAGAGAAATTAATCTTTATTCATAAAAGTTGGGGTCTTACATGGGTTATTTACACTTTCTAGTATATTTTTAGAAAAAATTACAACAAAAGTGCATCCAAAAAATATTTACAGAATTAATACATTTCCAATATTTTATTTATAAAATTAATGCATTCAGTATCCCTTTAATTTAGTTGGGTGTTTTAATGGGTTGCTGATATGACAAATCAGTTTTGTAATTATGTAACTGTTCCCGGTTGTTTTTTCTCCGTTGTAATAATTTGAATTGCATGCCAAACTCGAGTGGTCGTGCATTCTGTATATGGTGCAGTTGGTAACCGAACCTTCATACAAAGGTAACAATTTTAGTTTATGTGGGTAACCAAATAGTCATAAAAAAGATTCAGAACAGTTACCAAGTGTTACATGTATTTGTTTTCTTTATCTTGTTAAACCATGATGAAATCAGAGAGTAGTCGCGTGGTTTTTCTCTTACTTAATGTAAGAAGAAAAAAATGCAAAATATTATTTAATATTGTATAATACAATCTTGGTTACCTTACATCAACAAAAAGGTGCAGCTGGTAGCCAAACCTTCATACAAAGGTAACCATTTTAGTTTTTGTGGGTAACCAAATAGTTATAAAAAAATTCAAAACAGTTGCAAGTGTTACATGTATTCGTTTTCTTTATCTTATTAAACCATGATGGAATCAGAGACTAGTCATATGATTTTCCTCTTGCTTAATATAAGAAGAAAAAATGCAAAATATTATTTAATATTGTGTAACACAATCTCGGTTACCTTACATCAGTAAAAAGGTGCAGTTGGTAGTCAAACCTTCATACAAAGGTAACCATTTTGTGAGTAACTAAATAATCATAAATAAAAAAAATCAATCTCAGTCGAACGAAGAGTCGTCGAGAGGATACTGAAGCTAGAAGGCCATCTCGTCTTCCTGAACAAATAATTGATAGTGTGTCGTCGTTTCTTCCTCCGATCAGAACTTTTTTTGCTCGAAGGAGGTTTTCTTTGCTTGTGGGACGAATCTTCTCCTTCTTCTCATTGGCATTTTGGACAACGATTTTGAGTTCTCATTGGCGGTAGAGGAGGAGGAGAATAAAGGGGAGGAGAGAGGAGGCGGCAGAGGAAGAGGATGAAGGGACGATAGAGGAGGAGGATGAAGGGGAGGAGATAGGAGGCGGCAGATGAAGATGAAGGGGAGAAGAGAGGAGGCAGTAAGAGAATGACGGATGAGAGATGTAGAGTTTAATTAATATGTTTGGTTATTGTGTTGCACTCTTTTTGTAATTATTTTGTGAATGCACTAATCTTGTAATTATTTTCTAATTGTTATATATTAGTGTAAAGAACTCAAATTACTTCCACGTGAATTTTGGTCCACTATATAATTCAAGCCCAAATAATTATGCCCCAACAATATATATAATCTCAATCTTTAAATATGGACCTCGGTAAATTGGAGAGATTACAGAAATGTCCATGCAATAAAGTCATTGGTCATAACTAGATTTACGGATTCATGAAAAAACAATAATAAAAAAAAAAATTTAAACTGGCTATTGTAGAGCTCGATATATATATGACTTTATTTCAAATCTCAATTTCTTCAGCACAAAGACCTAATGCTTTGAGTCCCTATGAATTAAGAGTGGATATTAAAAAAATTGATAAACTCACAACTGAAAATAATATTTATATATAAAAAATATCGTTATAAATATATAACAACGATGCTAATATAATTATAACAACATCAAATTCATTCTTTTTTCTTCTTTTGGTTGGATTTTTTTTGGTGATAAGATGGACTTATTTATTTTCTTATTAATATAAACGTAACTGGGAAAAATTAAACCACCTTGGGTTTAGAAAATTTTTGAAAAATTAAAAATTAAATAAAAAAAGAAGAGGTTTAGTCACTAGTTATTATCAATAACTAAGTTGTATAGTAGGAACAAAAGCTCAATAAGAAAAAGGTCAAAAAGTAAAAGTAGAGATACCATTAATTAAATATTAGCATATATTAAATGAATAAGTTGGGCATATATATAGTAAATAAAGATGATAAAAAGTACTAAAAGCCTTCAACCGTGTGTGTATAAGCATCGGTAAACGTTACATTTAAAATTAAGAGTAATAATTACTTTGCTTTTGGTATCACAAATTTTAATTGTTTTCTCTAATAAGTGTCTAAAATAGTAATAAAATTAAAGTTAATAGTCACGAAATAACCGGTAAGATCTCTTTTTACTGTGAAAGGTCATCGTAATTAACCGACGCGAATGTATGTTTTTCCTAAATTTCTCCTTTGTTTCTCATGACTGTCTTCCCAGGTTCTTCTCTAACATACTCCATCCGTCCCTATTTAAATGACGTTTTAGATATGTGGACAAGAATTAAGATAATAATTGGGAAACATTAAATATAATACTCAATTATCTATAATACCCTTAAATTATTAATTTATCATAGCACAAGAGTTTAAAGTATCAAAAAATAAGTAGAATAATGAGGGGTAATTTTGAAAAAATTATCATTAATTCTCCTAGATTTGAACAAACGTCAATTAATTAGAGACAAATAAAAAACTCTAAAACGTCATTTAAATAGGGACGGCGGGAGTACTAAGATGGAATATATTCTAATAATGGAATTGGAATAGAATAGGTTATCAAAAAAAATAATCTAAAATATAGGAGTATATATAGTATCTTTATATTAAATAATATATCCGTCCCATGATAAAAGTTCTTATTACTATTTTGAGTAGTCTCATGTTAAATGTCCATTTTCCTTTAATAACCAAACTTTTATACATATTTTCCTATTATATCCGTAGCATTAAATATCTCATATTTTTTTATTCTAATTCTCTTTCCATATTTAATGACATTATTATGGATAATTTTGTCATTTCATTCATCTTCTTAATATGCGTGAAAAATCAACTAGAACTTTTATCTTGGGACGGAGGGAGTACATGATAACAATAGAGAATTAATATTTTCACAAGTTAAAGTGTTAGTTTCACAAGTTACTCTCTCACACGAGGGTGAACCTCACACTTACTATTCATGTGAAGAATCGTTTATAAATCTATTAAATTTACTCGTAAAAATATCAATTTTTTAATAATATAATAATTACCGTAAATATGCATTTTAAACCCCTCACATTCATCTAGCATTTTTAGGTTGTGTTTGATTACCTCTTATTGGCTCTTAATAGATTTGCCTCTGAATCGGTCAGAGGCAAATCTTGTTTGGCAAATTTTTTTTTGCCTCTTAATGGCTCTTAATTGGTTAGACATAAAAATAAATCTATACCATCCAGAGGAGCCTCTGAGCGATTTTTTTTTTTTGGGACAATAATAACCTCTTCCCTCTTTTATGCCGAAATCAATCGCCTGGTCAGTCCACTGAGAGTTCCGCAGCTATGGCGATCCCAGAAGAAGCAAAGCTCCAACTATTTCTCCAGTGATTGCAGGTCTTCAATTCTTTCTAAAAGCCCATTATTTATTTTTTCTCTTTATATATATATGTTGGGAAATTTTTTGAATAAATTCGGCCATTTGAATATGGAGCTCAGTTGAATCGAGTGGAATTACGTGGCTGCAACATCAAATACTGCGATTCAAATAAAGGGTTTGGTATTTTTTCATCTAGTGATGTTTCTGATGATGGTAATTTAAACCTTTTCTGTTTTTATTTCGATTTTATTATTTTATACATAAATGCTCCTGTGTGATTGCGAGTAAATTTGAGAAATATAAATAATTTTAAAAAAATTTAAGGGGTTGATATCTTTTATTACATTATCCATTTATTGGATTAGTCATTATGTTTATACATATATGTTCTGTTTGGTGCTTGAAATTTTTTAGGAAATTAGAAATTGCAAGTTTGGAATTTTAGTTATTAACCTTTAATAAGATGGTTATTTTTATATGTTCATATATTTCAAGTTTTGTACTTGCATGAAACTAAAGAAATGAAATATTGTATAGAAATTTTGGTTTCTTTTCCTTTTAATTAGAATACAGGAAAGAACAGGACTGAATGATGGTTTGTTGGAATATTTTTGGGATAATTTTTCAGGTATTCTAGTAGTGGTTCCACTAGATTTAGCTATAACTCCAATGAGGGTGTTACAAGATCCTCTATTGGGACCTGAGTGTTCAGCCATGTATGAGGAGGGTGACGTAGATGATCGGTTCTTGATGATTTTGTTTCTAATGCTAAAACGACTACGGAAAGGCGAAAAATTGAAGCTTTTCGGCACAAAATATATCAGCAACGAGAAGAAAATTACATGAACAAGAGCACAACCACTGGGGAAGCATAAATGAACAATATTGAGAAATTAGTAGCAGAGCCACAAGGAAGTCAGGAGATGTTTTTCATGTATCCGACAACGGAAACTCGGTCGAATTTGACTGCCACTGCAAATAATTATTATCAAGATGTTGCATCTTGGTCAGACAGTATCTCAGAAGATGACTTATGGGGTAGCTTATGGAGCCTAGATGAACTACTTATGTCGAGCTCAACATGCAAAACATGAAGCATACATATCTTTCAGCTGTGGTTATACAAGATTACTAAGAAATTTGTTCATTTTTACAAGACATAAATTAGATCACTTGCTTATGTGAGCTCAAGTTTTTATGCGAATTGGCATCATTAAGAGAATTGGCTCAAGTTAATTTAATTTGTATGGTTGAATTATTATGCTATGTTGATATTTTTGGGACATGATACTATGTTTGAAGTTAATTTAAGTTGTACGTTTTCATTTTTATTTTATCATATTGTTGTCAAAATATTATAAATATGTATTTAAAATACTATTTAGACCTTCTGATTATCAAACAGGTTTTGTTAAAACTGTTCAGAAGGTTAAAATGGTAAAATACTGATATTCAGACATTTTAGAAAAATTAATTATCAAACAATATTTTTTCATTCAGACGCAATTCTATTCAGATGCTCTATATTATTCAGACGTCTAAACTGTTCAGGTCTTAACACTCAGTTTTATCAAACACCACCTTAGTCTCAACCATCTATCTAATAAAATACAAATGATTTTGAATTTCCCGCTTACTCAATAAATCATCTGGACCATTCAAAATTTGAAATAAATTTCACCGTTCATACAGTGCCGAAGTCACGAGACTCAGCTAGTCTATATATATTATATATATCTAATGGCTCCAAACCTTTCTTTGACTAAAAAATTGGCCCCACGTATTCCTCTTATTTAACAGTCAAGTCAAAGACACCCATTGAGAGCTTTCAAAGTTTGTTTTTTCCAGTTTTTGAAGAAAGAGCTCTTTTATTCTTTAGTATTTTACACATCAATTGTTTTGAAATGGAATGAATTTATTTATATATTGAGTAATGCTATATCTCCAACAAAAATCATTTTTAAAACAATTTTTTGTGATATGAAAATTTGATCTTGATTTGCTAAGAGAGCACTCTAAAATTTGTATCATTTTAAAATTTTAAATAGCTTCACCTTTTTTTATGATTAATGTTATTCTTACCCGGGTTTGTTTTTTAATTTATCAATGTACATCTTTATCTTCTTTTGATGGGAATGGAACCATGGAGTTTTAGTAGGGTTTGATTCGAACACTCATCACAAGGTTGGTAATAGACAAGAATATCCTTATTTAGACTACACGTTTTAATTGCACCCAATATGTATAAATCTAATATATATATATATACTAGTAATTGCCCGTGCCTGAAGGCACGACGTAACGAAAAAATTAGATTAAAATTCGAAAAATACATTATTACCTAAAGACTTTTTTCAACTTAAAATCAGACATAATAATTATCATAATTTACCACACTACCACAATAATTAATTTTCCTTTAAAAATAGATATCCAGAAAAAATTAAACTTGTCTACAAAACTTACAATTATCAATAAAAATTATCATAATTCACCACACCACCACAATAATAATTATTATTATTATTGTTGTTGTTGTTGTTATTATTATTATTATTATTACTATTATTATTATAATTTTAATTATAATTATTAATATTAATATTAATATTAATTTTATTATAATTATTATTACTTTATTACTATTATTATTATTACTATTATAATAATAATACTATTATATTATAAATATTATTATTTTAAATTAAAATTAGAATGAATCTGAACCGTACTTGTGCTTTCCCGTTCAAATCAATTAGAATGAATCAGGATCTTTATTATATAGATTACTATTATTATTATAATTATTATTTCTATTACTATTACTATAATAATAATAATAATTATTATTATTACTATTATGTACTATTATAATTATTATTAGTACTATTATTATTATTATATTTATTTTTAGTACTATTATTATTTGTTTTTGTGTGTGTGTGAAGAAGAGAAGAGAGAAAGATTTTGTGTGTAAACATGAGAGAGAGTATGGTGTATGAGTAAATTTGATTTGGGCGGGAAGAAATATGAACCTTTAGATTAAGTTGGAAAAATTAAGTTAGAATGGATCTGAACCGTTCTTGTGCTTTGTCAAATGAAAGATTCAAAATGAGTTCTGTTTTATTATATAGATATTATAATTATTTTTATAATAATAATAATAATAATTATTATTATTATTAGTATAATTATAATAATAATAATAATAATTATTATTATTATTATTATTATTATTGTTGTTTGTTTGTGTGTGTGAAGAAGAGAGGATAGAGAAAGATTTTGTGTGTGAACATGAGAGAGAGTATGGTGTATGGTTGAATTTGATTAGGCCGAGAAGAAAAAATATGAGTTTTTAGATTAAGTTGGAAGAATTAAGTTAGAATGAATCTGAATCGTCCTTCTGCTTTGTCAAATGGGTTCTGTTTTATTAAATAGATTTATTATTATTAGTATTATTATTATTACTATTAATATTATTGTTAATATTATTATTCTTATTATTATTATTATTACTATTATTATAATTATAATAATAATTATTATTATAATTATCATTATTGTTATTATTATTGTTATTTGAGTTGGGCGAGAATTTTTAGTGTGAGATGAAATGTGAGCCTTTAGATTAAGTTGGAAGAATTAAGATGAAACCTGAACCGTTCTTGCGGTTTATCAAATAAAATATTCAAAATTGTTTCTATTTTATTATATAGATATTATAATTATTTTTATTATAATAATAATAATTATTATTATTATTAGTACTATTATAATATTATTATTATTATTATTACTATTATTATTAGTAGTAGTACTATTATAATAATAATAATTATAATAATAATAATTTGTTTGTGTGTTTGAAGAAGAGAGGAGAGAGAAAGATTTTGTGTGTGACCATGAGAGAGAGTATGGTGTATGAGTGAATTTGATTTGGGCGGGAAGAAATATGAACCTTTAGATTAAGTTGGAAGAATTAAGTTAGAATGAATCTGAACCGTTCTTGTGCTTTGTCAAATGAAAGATTCAAAATGGGTTCTGTTTTATTATATATATATATATATATATATATATATATATATATATATATATATATATATATATATATATATATATGGGGTACCATCTACAACAACCGGTTGCTGTGGAGCAACCCCTTTTTTAGCCTGTTGAATATTCGGCGAGAGCAAAAAAAAATATTCAACAGGTCAAAAAAGGAGTTGCTCCACAGCAACCGGTTGCTGTGGATGGAACCCCTATATATATATATATACACAAATATATATCAGGTCCGGACTCCCAGACCTGATCAAATTCAGACCCAATTTTTTTTTTTTTAAAAACAACTAAATTTTTTTAATATTTTATGGAACTGAAATTTTTCCATAATACAATGTTTTGGGCGTTATTTGGATACCTATACCAAAAAATATATGTACAGTCTGCACAGACTGTACATACATTTTTGTTATATGTATCCAAATCACACCCAAAATATTGTATTATGTAAAAATTCAAGTTCCATAATTATTTATTTATTTTTTTAGTTATTTTAAAAAAAAGCAAAAATAAAAAAAATAAAAGGGTCCGAATTTTGGTCCGGTCCGGGAGTCCAGACATGATCCGGCCTATATATATATATATATATATATATATATATATATATATATATATATATATATATATATATACAGGGACCGATTCAAAATTAATGTTGTACAAAAGAGTCTAGTCTTAAAACACATCGCGACCCTCCATCCAAAAATCAAAAGGTTAAATAGACTCGCGTTACCTCCAAGTATGTCTCGTGTTCATAATGTTTTTCATATATCTGTGCTACGTAAATATGTGAAAGACCCAAACCCCGTTATTGATTTAGAACCGAACGAGATAGCCGAAGACTTAACGTACGAAGAGGTACCTGTCAAGATCTTGAATAGAATAGAGCATGTCGTACGCACAAAGGTCATACCACAAGTTAAAGTTTTGTGGAGGAACCATGCTATTGAGGAAATGACCTGGGAGTTGGAAACATAAATGAGAGCGAGGTATCCTCATCTTTTAGAAACACCAAGTACGTACGTCAATTTTGAGGACGAAATTTCATAAGGAAGGGAGGTTGTAAGACCCCAAATTATTAATAAATGAAATTTAATTTTCTCTATTTATCATTTTGAAATAGTAAGGGTTGATTTGATTAATGTGGTTAGTTATGGGTGAAATGCACTAATATTTTAAATAAGCAAGTTGTTATAAAATATTCATTTTTATCGGAGAATATTCGTTTGGTCGTGAAATATTCTTACTGTCGGGGAATATTCGTACGACGGCGCAGCCTTGTGTGGGCCCCATAACGGAAATCGATTGGATAAAGAAAACGGCAAGTATAAGTTGTTTATAAATAATGGCGTAGTTGTTACCGTTAATACTGTTGTAATATCTGGTGGTTAAAACACAGTAATTGTTGTTTAGTATTTTATTTTATTGATTCAATAATTGTTGCGTTGATATTTTATATTACTGTTGTTTCAATAATTGTCACTACACAGTATTTTCCATTATTGAAGCAATAATTCATATTATCTGAATAATATTATTAGATAACATTATTGGCAATGTCTAGAAAGTTCTGTCTAAGGAGAGGTTTGGTCATCTAATTGCGCGCCAGTAAGGTGAAATCCTTATTGGAAAGCCCCCTCTTTCCTGGGATTGCCTGGTTGTCAGTATTGTGATTCGGTAATATTATTTATGAATAATTAATTATTGATCTATATGATGAGAAAAATATTCATTTTATGTGGATATAGATGGAAAAAATTTTTAAAGTGACAATTATTGAAAATCGATATTTTATCTTTTCTGATAAAATTATATTTTATTATATTATTATAATATAATAATGATGATATTTTTTTTGACAATGAATGTGAGATATATGAGTATATGAGGAGAAAAAGTATTTTTATTACAAAAGTTGTTTAAAACATGTTAAACATGTCTGTGGGCCCATTTCTTGACTATAATTTGATTATAGCCTGTAGAATCGCCCGTTTGTGGATTTCGGTCAATTTCTGTTTGGAATTTGGAAAAATTTTCTTCTGCAAAGTTGTAGATAATGGAATTTCCTATGCAAAAGACATAAGGTTCGAATTTTTCTGATAAAAGGACCATTTATTATGAATTATTGAAGTTCCGAAGTTCTGAAATAATTTATTTTTGGAAGTTTTAATTATTTTTAATAAGAAAAATGTTTTTTTGTAAGTTTTGTGAGGTGACTACTTGGTGGCTGATGTTTTGGGCAAAATAAGGGTGCGTATGAATTTAAAAAAAATATATTAATATTTTATTAAATTTTCTGCTTTGGTGTTCTAAGCATTTTTCTATAAAATAGGGTGCTTAGATTAGAATTGAAAATTAAACCAAAAACTAAAGTTTTCTATATTTTTCTCTCTCTATATTATCGAGCGTATTCTTGTGAGTAATTTAATACTTTTAGTGTTGCTATACGGTGCAAATTTATTTAGCACTATATCCAGTAGTCCAGCCAGAAGTACTATTCTTTCGAGGTAAGGGATATTTTTTTTTAAAATGATATTATTTCTTTAAATATCATTATGCCAAAAATATTGGGAGTATTTTTCTTGTAAAATTCTTGTCTTTTAGTGTCGGGGTTACTATTTACGTATACGGCACTAATCACGTATACGACACTATTCACGAATACATCACTATTCACAGAAAAATTAAATTTTTCGTTTTTCGTCCAAAATATCTATTATGAATACTAGCTTTGATTGTATCCATATTTCGATCATTCTTGAATTTTACTCCACTATGATTATTTATGAGGTATTTTTGGACATGGAATAGCTGAAATACGAATCCTTAATATTTATTCTTTTGTTTCACTGGATTCGTTTTCTTTAAAATATTTTTCATCATCCTCAGTCCTAAATGATGATATTACTGAATATCTTTTGCATGTAGTGCAAAGATGAATGATTTCTGATGAATATCTTTGGCCCGTACTGTAAATATGAACATGTATTTAGATGAACATGACCAACTGTTGAATATCTTTGGCCTGTAGTGCAAAGATGAATATTTGATTCCAGATATATGTTAATTGATGTTACAGGGATAAAATATTGATGATAGACTTTTAAATTCATATATAGAAGATAGTAGATTTTATTCTCTATTTAATTCTTCTAATGAATTATTATTTCCGCTGCGAATATTTATTTAAATCTTGTTGTCTATTGTTTTCTATTAGATTTTTCCCTGTTGAGGACTAACGATAATTTATTCTATATTATCTTAGTCATAATGTTTTTTACTGGGCTAGTTGAGCTCACCCTTTTTTTGTTCCATTTTTCTTCTCAGGAGGCGAGAATGTAGCGAGTACTAGTCGGGGTGTGGAATGATGGTTCTAGAAAGTCGTTTTAGTAGTCCTCACCATTTTTGTAAAATAATGTATCAATAATTTTAATGAGGATTTATTTGAGTGTGGATATTGTCTAGATGACAATATTTGTATTTAAACTCACAGTTTTTATGTTGTATTAATAAAGTTGTAGTTGTTTCTGTACCATGTATTTTGACGACTCAGGATGGGTGTTGTATACCTATTTTGGGGGCGTCATATCATATGTGTTTCTCATCAACCCAAATCACTTGAATATGTAACAACTACGAAGAATATACAAAAAAGTTAGATGCTTTTTCGCTTTAAAAACTTATTTTTAACGCCTAGATGTCTCAAAATGTACTGCCATGATGGGTTAATTGTTAAGCTCTTTGAATTAAACCCTAGAGTGCCCACAACATCTTGAGGTTATACATCAATAAACCTCAATATATTATGTTGGCACTTCCAGGGTTTGCATCGACGACCTGAACAATTAGCCCATTTTGGCATGACGTACCGTCTGCAGTTTAATATTGCGGATGCTAATTTCCCTACATAAACGACGTCATACATTATTAACACTAAAAGTTCTGAATGACGTCGTATCCTTCTTAAATCTAAAAGGTCTCGTCAGTAGTTTAGCACTGCGAACTCTAATTCCCCTATATAAATGACGTCGTATCCTTCTTAAGTTTAAAAGGTCCAGTTCGCAGTTTAACACTTTATTTGTATAAAAATTTAAAAATAACTCCAAAGAAACGAAATTATAAAGATTCGGGCCTTTTCAGCCCTAAAGTTTTATAATGGTTCTGCTTATCGTGGTTTGTAAAGATTCCATATATTCCATTGCGGACTGGGACAAGCTGACATTTACCGGATAGAGACAAGCAGTTACCGTTAGGTATATATATATAGACAAGTCATAAGCAAACAATAACACTTTATTTGTAAAAAAAATGTCAAAATAACTCGAAAGAAATGAAATTATAAAGATTCAGGCATTTTAAACCCTAAAACTTTATAATGGTTCTGTTTATCGTGGTTTGTAAAGATTCCATATATTGCACACTTTTGAAGTGGTTTTCTGACCTGCCATTTGTTCGACAACACTTTTCAGCAGTGCTGCTTTTTTTGACCTTATGTTTGCGAACATATTGGATCAAATACAAGATCATTGGAAGCAACTGCATCATCATTGGAAAGTTCCATAGCGACCCGAGTATCGATAATAGGTTGCACATTCTCGTTCGGTCTTACTTTCACACCTTCTGTAGGGAAGGTGCGAAAAATTTTGTGCTCACGATCTATCAATTGTAGAAAATAATATGTTGCTTCTTTAGAAGATAAAGCATCCAACACAAATGTTCCGAAGCATTTTTGTATATAATTAAACCTACCGGTTTGTGTCTTAGCATAATCTATAGCGGAGGGGAAAACGTACGAGGCCACACCGCTCGTTTTATTAGCATCTTGAGTCCATCGCTTGTGTATTAATTCTTCTGGTATCTTAACCAATTTCTTTGAACTTAGTAGCCTGAGAATTAGACGACATATTTTACCCAAATGTTTAAAATGTTTACAATTACATTTCTCCATCCCGGTATCGATATATTGCACAACTATGAAATACCTAAGGCTAGTTTCAGGATCCATCACTTTGAACACCAAATAGGTTTTTGAATCAAGAGTTGACAAATCATATACCTTTTTTTAAGTTAACTCGTGCGATTTTGTAAGTTCAATTTGAAAACGCCAGAACATCTCCTTTGTATATATCTTAGCTGCATGCACCTTTAATGGATCTCTAAAAAGGAATTTTCTTGCACGATTGACCGTCAGATAATCATCTTATTTTCTCTCTTATGTACTGTTTCTTAATGGCTTCTTAGGACTTTAAAACAAAATCTCTAATCCCCGTGGAAGTGTTTATAAATTCGTCAAAAAAATTGTTCATACTTTCACTTCTAGAAGTACTAGTCATTTTTGTTGCGAAGAAATTTTTTGAATACACCCCAATCCATTTCTCTTTTAATTCATACAGAGATTTCAACCATTCTTAATCCTGCAAACTGTAGTTTTTAAGCAACAAATTACATTTGTCCTCAAATTCTTAAATAGTCAAAGACTTAAACATACAGTACTTAAAGTGTGACTTAAAAGTCGGATGTGAGGAATAGATATGCCCAAGTTTTTCGGAGAATTTTTTGCTGATGTGTCAAGTACACAATGCATGGTGTGTATTAGGAAAAACCCTAGCAATCGCATTCGACATAGCACGATCATGATTAGTTACAATGGTTATTGGATGTTTGTCAGGCATTGCTTCAAGACATTGCTCAAACAACCATACAAATGTATCCTCAGTATCATCGCTCAATAGTACACACCTAAGCAATATAGAATGATAATGATAACTTACACCCGTGAAAGGATCAAATGACATGGAATACTTATTTGCTCGGTATGTGGTATCAAACGTAACAACGTCTCCAAAATTTTGATAAGAAACTATTGACCGATAATCTACCCACATAATTCATCCGATAAGATTATCCACGCCTGATTTTACACTAAAATAAAATATTTTTTGGCTCTCTAGCTGCAAGTTTCTAAAGTAATCTATTGTAGCATGTGCATCATTCGCATCGATATTATCACGTCTAATATCTCTAAATATATTTCGCACATCCTTTTCAGAGAACCCAACATTACTCATACCTCTTCCTAATAGGCTAAAAACATTCATCATCCTACTTGGACCAATCCAAGCATTATTAAGGGTTTCAATCAAATCCTTGACAACTCCTGAAATATTTTTGTGTGTTTGAATTTGTGAAACTTTTTTTGGGAACACATTCATAATTGTGATTCAGTTGAAGAGTGGACACAAACTATTTATCTAATTTACTCATATCATGTACAATATAAAATTTTGCTCTACATTCAGTTCTAATGATCGAGTCTCTCCTCCGTTTGACCTTAACCACATTATTATCTTAATCATCAGTGACAATCTCTTTTTTCTTAACAACCATACTTCTAACTTTACGTCACTGATACAATCTAAAATAACAAATCTTTAGATCTAACATGTTTTCTCCTAGTTTTTATTCTTACTTCAAACCAACACGTTTTACATATTTTTTGTAAAAAATTTCAACATGTTCCAACGTATCAAATATTTGACCAACATACGGAATGGTATCATCAAATAAACTTTTTTCATTATTCAAATCATACAATTTTTCTTGGTTCTTGAAATTGAATGAAATGATTCTTCAGCAAACAAATCTATAAAAAATCAAATGAATCAGTAATTAGAACTCAAATTAGAGATTACCGATGACACGTTTGTGTGCATGTATGGTTGCTTGATAGTTGGATATGCTCTCTTAAACTGATTGATCCCTTACACAGTGAAAGATAATATCTAGTGTCATATGCAATTAGGGTTTTAATAGTCAAGATACACACTTTAGTCATGCGAACATACGTATTACTTACAAACATCACCGTTTTTTATCCCGAACCAAATTAAGTCAAAGCTTAAAATCATCTAGTTCTATTGTAGTCTTTCAACTTTTTCACTTGTCGTTTGTAACAACTAAACACCGCTTATTCCACGTGCCAAATCAAGACCCACGATCATCAATACCACGTCGTACTTGAAAGAATGTGTTTCTTAGTCCACGTTACAATTCAGGACCCACCATCATACTTACAACGTCTTACTTAGAGAAACGTGCTTATGATAATAACTTTTTCATATTTTGAAACTACTCAGATCTTCCCAGTACCTTCCCTTCCTACAACGATTCTCCTCTTTTCTGGTCACACGTCAACACAACTCCTACTAACTTACATATCATCAATGGCTGATTCCAGGTCCTTACAACCTCAAATAGCTACCAACGACACCATTATCTCTGTCACCATAGAAAAAATCATCACCACCCCCTAGTGGCGAAGCCAGGAAGTTTTAGGAATGGGGTCAAAATTATTAATAAGTTATAAAAAGTTTGACGGGGATTTTTACTTTATACTTTCGAGTTAAACAAATGCATTCAAATATCCAATTTAATAATACTAACAAAACGGAAAAATTACAATTGATTTATGAAAACAAAACTGAGGTTGGAGAAATTGAACAGAGAGTAATTTCTGTTACCTGCAAGGGCACAAAAGAGTCACAATAGAATAGAGTCGCACTCCAGTCTCCATAATCGCGGCTCGCTAGTCACTAGTACTCACTCCGACCACTCGCGAAAGGCTTTGATGGTTCACGGTTTGCCTTTTGAGTGGGATCAAAAATTGAGTGGGGGTCAAAAATTGAATGTGATCAAAAAAAAATTAAATGATTTTAAAAATTTAGTGGGGTCAATTGACCCCATATTTGTGACATAGCTTCGCCACTGCCACCCCCAAGATCCATCTACCCACTCGGGATAAGAAGACACCCCTTTGCCAGCTAAAACCGATGCCGAAAAAGCCGAGATGAAGATGTTGAAACAATATTCCTCCAAAAAAGATACACCCACATCAACTGAAAGTATTCCATCACCAATCACCAGCTATCAAAAATTCGCAAACAGTATCTCATCCCAATTGACTATGACATTCGCGTACCGGATATGAAGGAAAGAATGTACCAACATTCCGATGGACGGATGGTCATTCCCCTCTATGCTCTAAGATTCGTGGTTCGTTTCCACTGCACGAATTCATTTCTACCTTCCTTAATTTCGTAGGAATCGGGTTCACACAACTAGTGTCGAACTCATATATCACTACTAGAAATTTAACATATAATGACGGGCTATAGCGAAGGTTGGGGTGGAAGTGTCGCTATAAGATACATATAGCGATGGATTATATGGCGACGGTGGCCGACCGTCGCTATATCCTATAGCGACAGTCTTTTCATCTATAACGACGGTCGTCGACCATCGCTATAGATCAATTTTCTATTAGTGTATTAACCTCATATGCTTCATCACCTTCTGCCACGAGTGTGGCATCCTGCCATACAATTATTGACTTCCTCTTCCAGATATTCTCCCTCAGATGATCCAAAGAAGTGTTAAACACCTGGAAAAGCTTTTAACATCAAAGCGGGTTGCATTATGTAAGTTGCGGAACAAACAAGCCAACACCGCAGCTCCCCATGAATAATCACTTACTTAATTAATATCCTCTAAAATAAAAGATACCTCGAACGTATGATGTCGAGATTTGTCGATGCAAATAATACCTTCCCCTAGATAAACAATACTTATGCTTTGGTGTAAGTCATCACCGCTTCCCAATCACCATCTACCGGAACTTGACAAAATCTACTGCCCAACCATGAAAACATAATGCCTCCTCGACTATACACTTTCTCACCCCCCACAAAATATTGATTAAATTCACTATCAATAAAGTACTTTTAGGTTTATGGAGTAATGTACATGTTATATGATTCCCTATAACTGGTAATCCTGAAATGAAATGTACATCTTCAAGTGTTATTGTCATTTCACCCGGTCGGGAAGTGAAATGTTGGTCTCACTACGCCAACGCTCCACTAATACTTCTATCAACGAAGCATCTAATTGGTTACAGACATTAGTATTTGTAAATACCCCAAAACCTTAATCACGTAATAATTCTTTTTAGGTGTCACTTAAAACCCACAGTTCTAAAGAATGTCTACCCTTATTGATTCTGAATGACCTAATGTAATGGGGATTATCCCATACGGCTGTTGAAATGTGGTTGGTTGATCCCATAACAAAGTATTGACAGTGGGTCCGGGATTGAATTCCATTTTTGTAAGTAACACAACCAAAATAAATATATATCAACTGTAAGACCCCAACTTTTATGAATAAAGATGAATTTTCTATAAATATCATTTTTGAATATTATGGAATGAATTTGATATAAGTTATAGTTGTGGGTAATATTTATAAATTTTGCAAAGTACGCAAGTTGTTATATAATATTCGATTGGTCGGGAAATATTCGTTTTAATAGGGAATATTCGTACAATGGCACAATCATTGGTGGACCCCACAACGGAATTATTGTCGAATTGAGAAAACGACAAAATACTTTATGAAAATAACGGCGGAAGTTTTACCGTTAACTGTTGAAACACGCGGTGTTAAAAGTACAGTAATATGCGTAGTTGCACAGTAGCACACTGTATTGATTATTGATGCTTATGTGATAAGTCACTCAGTTTTATTTTATTGTTATTATTAATGTAATAAAACAGAAAAGCTTTTTATATAAAATATAATACTTTTATAAAGTTATTCGTTTTATTAGGCTAATAGTAAAATCTTTTTATATAAAATAAAATACTTTTATAAAGTTATCTGTTTTATTAGACAATAATTAGAATATATTATATTTTATTATGCATAGAGTTTGCATGGTGTCTGCATAGTGTTTGCATAGTAAAATCTTTTATAAAGTTATTTGATTTATTAGATTATAAATAGAATATATTATATTTTATTTAAAAGATTTTACTTTAAATATGGACCGTCAGATTAAAGTAAATTAATCGGGACCGTTCATGAGTTAGTTACTATGCAGTCCATTTTTCTATAAATAGAAGCTCATTCCTTCATTATTTCTTACGAATTCACTGAAACTCTAGAGAAAGAAATTATAGAGAAGATATAGAAAAGTATTTTGGTCCTTCCCTACTCTTATATTCAGTTTCTTTTACGGTAAGGGATATTATTTGTTGTACTCGTTTGGGGTATTTCTTCTTTCTTATTGGTGAAATTCTTTTATTATTCCATTCTTTATTATTATGTTGGAATAACCTGTATACGCGGGATACCCTATACTTGGTGAAATTATTCTATTATTCCATTCGTTATTATTCTGTTGGAATATCATGTCTGTGTGTTTTAACGCCGCACCTGATTCCGTCTTTATTATTCTGTTGGAATATCATGTATGTGCGTTTTACGCCGGACCTGATTCTGTCATTATTATTCTTTTGGAATATCATGTCTGTACGTTTTACGCTGGACCTGATTCTGTCTTTATTATTCTGTTGAAATATCCTATCTGTGCATTTTACGCCGGACCTGGTTCCGTTAATTATTATTCTGTTGGAATAACCTGCCTGTGTGGTCTATCGCATGCCTGGTGATTTCTTTTTGTTATTTCATTCCTTATTATACTCAGTTGGTTAAAGTTTTGACTTCTATACTCCATGAAATTAGTGGAATATTCTTGATATTTGCGCTTCATCCAGTATCTTTTCATGGAAATATTCTTTTGAGCATTCTTGAATTTTACTGCACAAAGCAGTATCATGTTGACAATTTGGACGTTATTAGTTCTTGAATAAATTAATTCTTAAACTTGTTTTATTGAATTCTTATATCATTGTCATCATCTTCATGTTTATATTTTTTTGAAAGTCATCTGTGGCCTGTAGTGCATAGATGGACTTGGTATGATTATGACCAGGGATTATTCGGTGTAATCATGACCGTAATGTTACAAATGATGTGGTAAAAGTCCTCATTGGCCCATAGTGCATTGATGGACAGTTGTTGGCATGATCATGACCATTAATGAATACACAAATATTCTTGGCTCGTAGTGCATGGATAATTGTGGTCGTGATACTAAAGAATATTCTTGGTCGTAGTGCAGGGGTGATTTAATGATGTGAATTATTTATTAAGTTGAGTCTCAGCGATAAAAGTCATGAAAAACCTTTTAAATCATAGAAGATAGTAGATTTTATTCACTACTTGACGCTTCTAATGGATTGCTTGTTCCGCTGCAGTTAAACTTGATGTTTGTTATATTTTATCAGTTTAACACCGTTGAAGGCTAATGATAATTTATTTTACATTATCTTAGTCATAATATTTCTTACTGGGCTAGTTGAGCTCATCCTTTCTTTCACTGTTCTCTTCAGGAAATGAGAATATAGCTGGGACGAGTCGGGGAACAGAGTGATGGACCAGATGATAGTATTAGTAGTCCTCACTATTCTGTTAAATATGTGACAATAAATATAATGAGGACTTATTCTGAGAGTGGATATTGTCTAGAAGACAGTATTTGTATTAAAACTCACAGTTCTCTTGTTGTATATTAAAGATTGTATTTGTATTCTGTACCATGTATTTGGCGACTCAGAATAGGTGATGTATACCTATTTTGGGGGCGTCACATGAACAACACAAACAACATAAAAACAACATAGATAAACATCCATTAACTCTTAAATTAAACAACATAGATATTTTTGGAGAAGTGAACACAAACAAAATAAACATCCATCAACTCTTAAAGTATACAACATAGATATTTTTTAAAATATTCAAATTTTAGTAATAAATAACAATACATATATGTTGGAATGTATCAATGTTGTAAGGACTTTTCGAACTCCTTTTGATTGATTACTTTCCTCTCAAATTCGCTGCAATGATTGTCGGTTTAGTTGCTTATACCATATCAGATGAACAAGATGGAAAAACTGTGTATACAGAAGGTTAATATCTTCAGCGTCATCTTAACATGCCGTCATTTTGTATACCTAGCGTCCGAAGTATTAAACTGCAGACGATTAATATCTTTAATGTTATCTTATTACGGCGTCGTTTTGCATACCTAGTGTCCGCAATATTAAAATGCAACAAAATGTTAACTTATGTTTGTATTAAATCGACACAGTCTTTTGTACAAAAAATAACCATCTGATGTGGACTTATGTTTGAATTAAAAAAGACATCGTATTAAGTTTAAAACATCGTCCGCAGTACTAATCTGTGGATGAGGGATTTTAAACAAGAGTAGTTCAATTTAATGTTATTAGTCTTCCATTTTTTGGGTATTATTGTTGCAGATCAATCATCTTATCTTGTGATGATGAAAATAATACCCATGAATAAATAGAAAATCTAATAGCACTAAATCGAACTATACTCGTCCCAGATCGGTATTGTAAAAAGAGACGAGATCTAAATATATATATATATATATATATAACTTATTAAAACTAAAAATCTTCTATTTCTCCTGCATATTCTTGTTAGTTGTTACAGACTCCTATAACCTGGGATGATGCAATACATCAATGGCTAAACAAGTGGAAGAATGGATATATAGCAATGGGGTGAACTATTTTCAATACATCCTTCCATTTGGTAGCCATCAATTTACCTCATAAACACATATAACATGATTCATGTTCAAATAATAAAACTATGCAAAAAGAGATAGAAAATTCATGAGCCTTAATTTGATAACTACTCAGATTAGGTCTAGATCAGTTCACTAGTACTATCCCGTCTTATATACAGGAGGAGCCCTAGCATCTGCTAGTTTAATCCTGTAGACAGAAATTATCGTTTTCCCATGTTCCATCCGGCGCCTTTTTATAGTCATAGCGTCGTCATATTATATGCAAGAGACCTAGCGTTAGTAGTTGAAATATGTGACTGTACGACTCATTTTAATCATAGATCTAGCATCCGCAGTATTAAACCGCGGACTGTACATCAGCATCCACTGCCAGGATAGGTCAATTTTTTAGCTCTTCTATGAAAACCCTAGAAGTGCCATCATAACAAGTTGAGTTTTACTCATGAATAACCTCAACATGTCCTGATGGATACTCCATGGTTTACTTGAAAGAACTAAACAATTAACACATCCTAGGAGTGGATGTTGAGACATCTAGGCGATAAAAATAAGTTTATAAAGCTAAAAATCATTTGTTTCTGTTGCATATTTTTGCTAGTAGTTACATATTCAAGTGATTTGGGATGATAAGAAACACACATGAAAACAAAAATTAGAAGGCTGGATAAAAAGAGTCGGTCAGATGAAGCTTCGGATTCAGAACACATTAAGAGCTTCTAGATATTGTGGCTTTCAAATATTGTGTCATGGATGTCTCTTCATCCCAGACCACATAAATCGGTAACAACAAGAATATGCAAGAAGAAATAGAAAATTCTTGAGCTTTAGGTCAAATTCGTTGTGCGTATCCAGATGTCTTCTTACAATACTATCTCATCTTATATATAGGAGACCTAGCGTCTGCAGAATTAACCAGCGGACGTGACCTTTAAGTTCTAGTTGAATGTGATGTTGTCCGACTGTCGCTTCATAATCCTATCGTCCACGGTATTAAACTACGGAAAGAGAATTGTAAATGAGGGGCATTTTGGTCTCTCTTTTTTCATCTGCAGTATTAAATTGCAAAATACTAGAAACTAAACTGCGGACGGTCCCTCTATTTAACCGTTCGATCTTCGGATGGAGGGTCGCAATATGTTGTAAGGCTAGACTCTTTTTTACAACGTTAGTTATGGATCGGTCTCATATATATATATATATATATATATATATATATATATATATATATATATATATATGCGGTTCCCTTCTTTAGCGAATTTTAAACAGTGAACTAAACACAAACCGACTATAGTGACGATTTTTTGAATTATAACGATAGTTCGAACCGTCGCCATAGCTATATCGTCGACTTTGTATATATGATAGCGACAGAAAAAATCGTCGCTATAGCCGGTTCGTTTTTGATTCGCTGTTTAAGATTCGCTAGAGAATGGGACTATATATATATATATATATATATATATATATATATATATATATATATATATATATATATATATATATAATATAGTTGCTATAAGACCTTATATTATATGATCATAAAATCTTACACCATTTATTTTAAATATTGTAATGAGCAAGGCAGGATGTAATGACCATATAAGCTCTTATAAGCATCATTTATTATGAATTAATTAGGTCATTTTGTACATGTATGTAAATGATTATTATATTCTTAGATTGAGGCAACATTGTCTCTAACCTGTTCATTAGAAATAGAATGCCTCTAAAACCTTCCTTTGAGATCAACATGCTTTCTTCATGGGGATTTCCATAACAAAAAGACATCAGATCTCACCCACAAGATACAATCTCATTATAAAAAATATTATAAATTATAATTTTTTCTCAAATTTATTAAGGAAAATTCACTAGTAAATTTAATAGCATTGCTACATTTGCTACATTTGGTTGTGCCAAATGAACATTTTTAACAAAATGACAAATTTAAGCTCTCATTTAGACTTCCTAGGGTTCCCGACAATGTTGGAAGCAATGTACAAGTTTATATTAATTATTACTAGATTTGTATAATCCTCATGTTTACGAGTGCCTGATTTATACTCCCTCTATTCATAAAAGATTGTCGTTTAAGGTTAATGCACATAGATTAAGGAATAAAATTAATACCTAGCAAAAATACTATACTACCCTTATTAATTGTCTCAATTAATATTCCATTCCCAATGTTTCTTATTCAATTCAACCAATTACTACTTGGATTATAACATTGAATTGAATAAGAATCATTGGGAATGGAAGAAAGTTTTAAATAAGAAAAAACTTTAAATAAAGGTAAAGCAGGAAAAAAATAGCTAATGTGTATTGATAAACTCAAAACGACAATCTTTTTAGGAACAAAAATTACTTCCTAAAACGACAATCTTTTATTAACGGATGGAGTATAAATTAAGAAACTTTGTTACGGTGATCAGTGCCGAACAAAATTAGAAGACTGACAATATTGATTTATGTAGCCATATTGATTTTTAATACTAGTACTAAGTAAATGGTACCAATGTCAACCATTTCTTGGTAATGAAAAATAGGGTTTCTAAATCTTCATGTTTTTGAGGAATTTTTAAAGCATGAAATGTGGGTCGAAGCATCTAAGTAATTAGTGAGGAGATTAAAGAAATAATCGTCGTGTTCAATAGTCATATTCTCAGCTTCCCTAGGCAATGGCTATAATGAGAGAGGCTCATGAGGAATCTTACATTAATACTATCTTCATTTATTTAATAAAGTATGGACTCTTACCAAGAATAATTTATCATATTTAGATCAAAGTTTAAATTTATAAAATGTCTAGATTCATATGGATGTCTAGATACATGTAACTCCCATTGAGTATTAATATGTATGACTCTTTGAGTTTTGTAACATCCTTGTAGTATTATTGTTCTTATAAATAAGACAATTGTAAAGTGATTGAGAGATACATAAAAGATTATGCAAACACTCTTTTTCTCTGATCATCTTGTTTTTAGTTATCTTTCATAACATTTCATAACACGTTATCAGCACAATTGCTTCTCACTTTCATCTTGAAGATAATCATATTTGGTTTGAAGTAGAAGAAGGTACAACTCTCTCTCTCTCTCTCTCTCTCTCTCTCTCTCTCTCTCTATATATATATATATATATATATATATATATATATATATATATATAGTGATATATGTTGGTAGTTCTAAAATCAGTGTAAAAATGCAGAAATGCCACATCTTCTAATTACTATGTGCTAAGCATAAAGTTTATTACTATTAGTTGTTGTTGTTCAAGTAAACCATATGTTCATGTATATTGATAAGTTAATAATAATATGAAGAAACATGAAATTTGTGGTGCAAAAGTGTTGTATCATGTATGTGTGAAAAATGAAAAATAGTTTACTGCAACCGAAAAAAATAATACATAAGATCATGGGTGTATCTTATGTACGTGCTGTATATTGGTAGCACTTGGGCTAGCGATGTACTAGAGGAATTTTAGTAGCTCATTGCTGCATTTCTTGTTATTGGGAAGTCTTACAAATTCTCTTTTTGTGTTTGCTATGAGCATGTTGTTTTGATGGTTGATCTTGTACGAGTTGATGCGTATTAATCATGTTTAGTTATGTCAATTTAAGGTTTTACTTATTGTTTTTGAGTGGGAACTTATTAACTAGCATTTCATTTTTTTGTTTGCAACGTCATGATGCACATACAGATTTTAAGTTAAGTGCTTATGCTTGTTACTCATGTGGTGTTTGTTTATTCACTGTATTGTATGACAATTGCACTTCGAATGTTGAAATTGATAGTTACAACTGATATTTTGACAAGTTCTACAGTAGCATCACCATATAATCAATATCAGTATATATGTATATATATATATATATATATATATATATATATATGTTCATGCACATGTGAATAGTTATATTTGGATAGTTATAATAAATTAAATTTCTAATAATTTTTGATATATTTTTGTATGAAGTTACAATGAAAAATATACTTAGTAGTGTTGGTTTGTTATTTAGTTTTAGTGGACAGATTTAGTTTCGTGTTTTACTACATTTCTATAAATTATTTCATTACAATTAAATCTGAACATATATAAGTATTTAATTTGATGGGAAATATGTGTAGTTATTTAATATTCAAATCTTATAAATTTGAATTTGTTGCCCTTGATTTATATCGAGCAAGAATTGTTTGTAATGGAATCTTGATGTTGAGATTCATATAAAGACAAAGAACTTTGGAGATATAATTAAAGTTGGCAATCATGCATCCCTGCAGGATCATGCAAAATTAATTCGCTATCATCTCCATGAAAAATTAAAATATGAGTTAAGCTCATTATAATTGGTTGCATCTAAAGTTGCAAGATTTTAAAAGTGTTGAGTGAGAACAATTCTACATTTTTTTTAAAAAATAATCTGACTATTAAAATTATGTGAAAAATAATATTGATGAAGACATGTTAGATAAAATATTTATTATATTTCATGCCTCGAAAATACTCCTGCAGTAGCAATATCGAGAGCATAAGTTTACAAAATATTTCTTGAAGCGATAAAGGAAACTATGTTCCCAGAAGTGATATTATGTCTTCTAATGGTTATACAAAATAATGAGTTTTTACTGAAAAACCAACAATCTCGCTCGATCGATTCTATTACATTCCCTGATGTGAATGGAATCTCATTTGATAATCATAGAGAAAATTATGGTTGTAGTTGTGGTAGTGGACTTGAAAAGAACAATCAATATATAAAAGGGAATGTACCCGTCGTACTCCTAAACACTTGGTAGATTTGTACCAAGACTCCATAAAAGAAAAGGAAATGGAATGATCCTGAAGATCCCATGAATTATTTTGACTTTTCATATGGAGTGGATATAACTAATTTTGATATCTATGGTTTCCTTGATGATATGTTGATAGAAATGTCCATACCAATTAATTATTTTTATTTCATTATAATAAGTAATTTTATGTTTTATTTATGTTTCAAGTAAAATTTATGTTTTGCATATATAAAGTTGTATGGGCCAGAAGCTCATCAAACTTAATTAAAGGCTCTAGAAGAGCGATTATTCATCAAACATAATTGAAGACTCTTGAAGAGTGATTATTCATCAAATTTAATTAAATTCTCTGGAAGAGCGATTATAATGTTTTCAAAGGGCACAAAATTTTGTATTAATGATTCTTTATATTCTTCTGAGAAAAGCAGAAATTTGCTCAGCTTTAAGGATATACATTATAATAGTTATTATATTGAAATTAATAACGAATGCAGTGAAGAATTTCTTTATATTACTTTAATAATATCGGGCCAGAAGCTCATATTAGAAAAATTGTATATTTTCTCTTCTGGGTTATATTATACTAAAATGAGAATAGTTGAAACAAATGTTGTAATACACCAGAAGTGTGCAATACACCAGAAGTGTTTGGATCCAAATATTTTTATGATTTGGCATGATCATCTAGGATCAATAATGATGCATTGAATTATTGAAAACTCCCATGAACATTCTTTAAAGAACCAGAAGATTCCTTTACCCGTTGATTATATCAAAGTAAATTAATTACCAAATTATCACGTTTAATTATTGTTATTTGGTGTTCATCTTCTAAGAAAGAATTCAGAGTGATATTTTTAAGGTATATTTTAAGGATTGTTATTTTAATAGTCTTCCCACCATTAGGGGGAGAAAAGTCGTTGCCTGAAGCACGACGTGAGATCATTGCCTGAAGCACGACGGGAGATTAATTGGAATATTTCAACGTTATTTAATCTCGATTCTCATACAAATCAATATGAACTAGAAGTTCAAATGATTATTCATTTGCAATGAATTGCATATCAATTACCAGAATTATTCACCGATAATAAGAAAAGTGTGATATCTCATATTTTAGTTGCTAATACTCTAGAAGAAATTGAAGTCCCTGTAGGACAATCAGTTAATACAGTAGCAAATTGAATCAAAGTCACACTTGAAACATGGAAGAATGATCGGTGTTAAAGATAAAATTTCCAAGAAGAAGAAAGTACAAGAAAAATAAGTTGCAGAATTATAAAGAAGCTATACCCATGAAACAGGCTACAAAATTTATTGATCTATCCAAAACTTATGAACAAAATCTCCTGTAAATAAAACTCTTGAAGAGTTATCTCCTAAAGAGGATGAGTTATCCCCTGCAGAGGATTAGGTACCTGAAAATAACGAGATCTCGATACATTATGTATATATAGGAGACGGATATATTGGATAGAAATAATATTGTTGTCGACAACATATTTTTATATAAAGTTGTTCTTTATATTACCAGAAGTAATGATCATGAATATGAACCACAAATTGTTGATGAATGTAGAAATATTTGGCCAATGTGAAAAGAGGCGATTCAAGTAGAACTAAATTCACAAAGTAAACGTGAAGTTTTTAGACCTGTAGTCTGAACACCAGAAGGTGTAATGCCTGTTAGATGCAAATGGGTATTTGTACGAAATAAAAAAAATGAAATTATATAGTACAAAGCGCGACTTGTAGCACAAGGTTTCTCGCATAAATTTGGTATTAATTATGGAGAAACATATGCTCCCGTAATGGACGCAATTATATTCAAATTTTTAATTAGCTTGGTAGCAAAATAAAATTTGGATATGCGATTAATGTATATTGTTACAACATATCTGTATGGATCATTAGATAATGATCATATATACATGAAAATCCCTGAAGGATATAAAATGCTTGAAGCATATAATTCTACATCTCGAAGTATGTATTTTAAGTTACAAAGATCTTTATATGGGTTAAAGCAATCCAGATGCATATTGTGGAATAATCGCCTAAGTAGATATCTTTTTAAAGAAGGATTTAAGAATAATCCAATTTGTGCATGCATTTTTATCAAAAGATCATAATATAGATTTTCTATTATTACTGTATTTATTGATGAAAGATCTTGCTCCAGAAGAGTTGACAAAAACAACAAAGTTAAAAGATATTGGTAAGACAAATTTTTGTCTTAACCTACAAATTGAACTATGGAATTATTGTTCATCAATCAACATAAACAGAAAAAGTTCTGAAGTAACTTTACATGGATAATGTTAATCCTTTAAGTACTCCAATGATAGATTGGTCACTTGATATCAAGAAAGATCCGTTTTGATCACTAGAAAATAATGAAGTAACTCTTGGTCCTGAAGTACCATATCTTTGTTCAATTATTGCTTTGATATATATTGCAAAATTTCTCATGACCTGATATAGCACTTGCAGTTAACTGACAAGCAATATAAATCAAACCCATAGTTAGTTGGATCTGCTGATGCAAAGATTATCACAATTTATGAAGTGAATGTATTTGGTTGAGATCAGTAATTCATCATATTTGAGTGAACTGTGGATTATCATCAATCATAAATAGTCCAACGATGTTATATAAAGATAATTTCGCTTGTATCACTTAAATTAGAGGATGCTATATCATGGGTGATAGAACCAAGCATATTGCACCAAAATTATTTTATACACATGATCCCAGAAGAATGACGATATTGATATCAAGCATATATGATCATGTGATAATTTGGTTGATGGATTCATTAAGTCATTAACAACTATGATTTTGAAGAAGATGGTGCACAATATTGGCATGTTTCGACTTAATGATATTTTTACCATGAATAAATGGAAATTATATGTACTTATAAAGGGGAGTAAAAATGATATGTGTTGATAGTACTCTTTTTCCTTCGCTATGGTTTTTTTTACACTGGGTTTCCCTTTGCAAGGTTTTAATGAGGCAATCTCAAGGCACCAGAAGTTATACAAGAATATTGTACTCTTTTCCTTGGCCATTTTTTTTCCCACTAGGTTTTTTGGTAAGATTTTTAACGAGGCATATTCTTAGAAAATTGATACAAAAGGACTCCATCCATTCTGTATGAAGACAATGCTGCATGTATAGCTCAATTAAAGAGAGGATACATCAAAGGAAATAGAAGAAAACATATCTCACCAAAATTTTTTTTCGCACATGACTTTGATAAGTGTGGAGACATTGATGTTCAACAAATTTGATCAAGAGATAATCTAACAAATTTGTTCAGTAAAGCACTATCAACTACAATGTTTGAAGGATTGTGTCGCAATATTGGAATGTGACAGCTGGAGGACTTAATAATTCATTCATGAGGGGGAGCTAATACGCGCTGTACTCTTTTTCCCTTAACCAAGGTTTTTTTTTCATTGAATTTTTCCTGGTAAGGTTTTTAATGAGGCAGCTTTCGATGCGTATAGCTATACAACAGACATCCAAGGGGGAGTGTTATAAAATGTCTAGATTCATATGGATGTCTAGATACATATAACTCCCATTGAGTATTAATATGTATGACTCTTTGAGTTTTGTAACATCCTAGTAGTATTATTGTTCTTATAAATAAGACAATTGTAAAGTGATTGAGAGATACATAAAAGATTATGGAAACACTCTCTTTCTCTAATCATCTTGTTTTTAGTTATCTTTCATAACGTTTCATAACATAAATTGTTTATTACTACTATGTTGGGCTTGATCATGCCATGGAGCTCAAAAACTTTTGGTTTGGATGTGAATGGTGTAATTAAGGCCTAGATCAATAATTAGGTTGTCAGAACAATAAATGTGGCTGAGAATTTATAGTATCGTTAAAATAATTGTAAAAGTGTCGTTAAATGCATATTTACTCCAGCGACATAAATATTGCTCTAAAATTATCAGCAACCTTAATTAAAAGAGAATTAAAACTTAAATTTTGCAAAATTTTCACTATCACAATTCAACTTTTGTATTTTAAACATTTAAAAAAAAATATATGATTTATAGTTTAGTTCTTGGGTCAAAAACCAAACTAGCTTTTTCACGTCAATATTAAGAAATTTATTATTTTTACTAGCGAACTACCCTTAACATGACTATATATATGTTTCTGAGTTTTTCGATGGTAAAGAAAAAAAATAGAAACTTAAATTAAAATAGAAAATAAAAAAATAAAAAACTTGTAAGTTTCCTTTAAACTTGGTATTGAGTTCATGAAGGAAAAAGAAAGAACTTAAATTTTATATTTAAATTACTATTTTATTCTTATATTAATTAATATTTGTTGTGTTTGTGTTTGTGATGTGAAGGATATAAATAATAGAGATTATATAAAGATTTGTTTGTATCATTTAGTGTTTCACCCGAATTCATTTATTTTTGGACAGAAAACTTAGGCAAGAAAAATTATCAAATTTTTCGTCATTTTTTTTTCATTAAAAACTCAGTAATAAAAGAATTGGACAAAAAATTATGTTTTCCAACCTTTTATTGTTTTTATTTAAAACTCAATAATATAGTGCTTTGAGTTTTTAAAACATGTTTTTTCCCCTCATCTAGTTATTGGTTATGTAGCAACCCTCTCAAATGTAGGGGTGACAATCCTGTAATTCTCTAAATTTGCGCATCTAGAAGAGTGAATAGGTATTAAGTTAAAAGTGATAAATAATAATAAAAAAAAATTAATTTTTCTATTACAGAGTGATGCATGTCTGCTTTGATGTCTGTTTTAACTTATCTTCTTCGTCAGTTACAATCAGACATGATACCGTATTTGCTTTTTGTTCTGTATTAGTGTAACAGGGACGGAGCCAAGATTGAGTCTTGGGGGGGGCAAAAAAATATATATTCGTCCACCATTACAAAATATATTTTTTACTAAAACAAAAATAATATAGGAATAGAACTTTCTTTGACAAAGACAACAAAACATAACAAAAAAAGTCTTTTAGAACATATCAAAGCTTTGTCAGAATTGCACTCGACGTTCTTTCAAATCACAAAATCCATCTATGATTGATTCTGTACTGAATTGTTTCGCAATATCTTTTTCAATGTAGATAATAAGAGAATTTTTAAGATATTTATCCTCCATCTTATTTCGAAGTTCAGATTTGACATGACTCATAGCAGAAAATGCACGTTCTGTAGTTGCAGTAGAAACTGGAAGAGTTAGAACAAGCCTGATCAATCTATCAATTAGTGGATAGATTGTTGACTTTCTAGTTTTTACCAACCATTGACAGAGATCAGAAATAGTGGACAACTTTTGAAATTCTTGATGTTGGAGTACATCAAACTCGTAATGCTGCAATTGTATCCTTAAGTCCTCTTTCTCATGCTCTGTGAAGTCTTTGGGATAAAATTCATCCACAAGCTTACAAATATCATCAATATTGAAAGACGTAAGCCCATTTTGTGGATCCAATGCAGAGCTTAGAACAAACAACTTCACCGCATGCTCACTAAACCTATTGTTTAACTCTTGTAACTGAGAGTCTATTATAGCTGCAAATATATCAATCTGATAATGCTCAATCATTGTAAATTTATCTTGTTGATGTCGAGCTCGACCTCTTCTCTCAACATATAAAGCATCTAAATCTGGGACATCTATTGTATGTCGTTCACAAAAATACTTCACCTTCACTATGAAAGTATCACATCCATCATCTCTCAACTTCTGAATAAGTTTCTTTGTGGTTTTCACAAGGTGCATAGCATTTAAAATATCTTGAGACTTTCGCTGCAAAGCCTGAGAAAGCATATCAGTGATTTCCATAATTACTTTCATAAAATTCAAGATGAACACAAACTCGAAAGAAGTCAAAGAAGTGTAAGCCGAATCAGCATCTCCACGTTGATCCCAAGTTCCATCATCGATGATGTTCAATAAAACCTGACAAGTTGCACTGAACATCTTTATCAAGCTAGAAAGAGACCTTAAGTGAGAACCCCATCGTGTATCTCCAGCCCTTTGTAAAGTACCAATCTGATTCATTCATGTTCCAGTCTCAAGCTCTTCAATGGAAATCAAATGAGCAATATCGGATAATTGGGCAGCTTTTAATTCATCGTTATGTTTACAAGAAGCGCCCACAATATTTATAATAAAACTCAATTTTGAAAAAAATTGATGTACAAAAATAACTTCTCTAGATGTTGCAACTAATGCCAATTGTAAATGATGAGCAAAACAATGGACATAATATGCATACAGACATTCATTAGCAACTAGAGCTTGTAACCCTTTCCATTCACCTCGCATATTACTTGCTCTGTCGTATCCTTGACCTCGAATATTATGAAAGTCAAGATCATAACGGGAAAGAGTAGAAAATATCTCGTTCTTTAGAGTTAGCGCCCTCGTATATGATACATGTATGAGACCAAAAAAGCGCTCCCGAATAAAACCATCTTTGTCAACAAATCTAATAACAATAGCCATTTGCTCCCTTTTTGACTGGTCTCGAGCTTCATCAGCAAGAATACAAAATTTTGCGTCACCGATTTCCTCGCAAATTGCCTTTCTAATTTTCATTGAGTAAACCAATAAAATCTCTTTTTGGACTTGGGGTGACGTATATGAGGCATTTTGAGGAGCCCTTTCTAACACAACATTTGCAACATTTTCATTATACTCACCAAAAAGGCTTATTAATTCAAGAAAATTACCACGATTGATGGAACTTTTCCTTTCATCACGACCTCTTAAAGCCATACCTTGGAGTGTAAGTTAGCGAGCTGAATCAATTGAGGCTTTAAGTCACAATCGATTGTTTGCACGCTGTTCAGAAGTTTGTTTCTCAATAACTTTTTGAATATGTTGTGATTGATTCATTAGATCATCGCATGATTTTTGAGCAATTTTATGTAATGAATTTGGATCTTTTCCCACATGATTTAAAAATGCACAATTCTTCCCATCCCTTACTTTCTTCCAACTATTAAATCCATCTTTTGAAAAAATACTTTGCCCATGTTGTGAACCTTCTTTGTTAAAGAGATAGCAAGGTAGACAAAATGCGGCATCTTTTGAAGGGGAATACTCTAACCAAGATGGAAATACCTTGAACCATGATGATTGAAAGCGGCGAGGATGCTTTTCAGATCCAGATAAAGGGTACTCAGGAATAATGCATTGATATGGACCGTAATTGATGTAAGCTCGTCGAACTTCATCAAGTAGATCACCAGGACATTTACATATTTCGACACGTTTTCCAGAATCACGCTCCAAATAATTAATATTCCATTCTCTACCTTCAATTCTTGGTGATTTTAGAGAACGTTGTTCTTGTTCAGGGATAGGAAGATATGTTTGAACATTAGGCTCAGGGGTAAGGAAAGAGGTGTCAACATGATTTGATTGCTTTCTCTTGAAAAATGAATCAATGGTATGTGATTTTCCCATTACTCTAAAACAAAAAATAAAAAATTCAATTAACTACACTATCATCAATATTATAAACGCAAATACACAATGAAAAATCTAATTCACGTAAACAAATCTGATTCAAAGAACAGCTACACAGCTTAATTAGAGAAAGAACTCAAGAAGAGAGAAATTAGAACCTTTTATACGATTACAAATCAGAGCAATGGAGCAAGGGTCTCCACCAAAATTAATGAATCACCAAGGTTTCCTAATCACATGTAAGAATATATCTTTATTTAAAATTAAGATAACATTGTATAACTTATTAACTTTAACATTATTATTTAAAACTAGTTTTGTTATTTATTAATCAGAAGATGTGTTTATGGAAGTCTCAAGTCTGGAACAGTTTTGTTATTATTTAAAACTATAATAGAAAACAGTTTTGTTATTTTAACATTATTATTTAAAACTAGTTTTGTACTTTTGTTGATTATTTAAAACTATATCTATATTCCAATTTCCATGGAAGTCTGGAACGTGTTATGAGTCTTGTGACTTGTGCCAGTGCTTATGAGTTATGACCACAGACCACTTACAAGTTACAAGATGTCTATTTAACTCTCAAATTCTCAATAGTCAATATTAATAAGCAATAGAGCTAGATGAATAATAGAATAAGCAATTAGCAATCTCACTTCAGAACTCAGAGGAACAATAAATAGGGAAAGGGGTTAACCCATAATTGATATGAATATCTTACATGAGAGCACGGAAGCACTGGAGAAGAAAGCAATCTATTTTTGATGTAGTGAATTGCAGAATTGCTGAAGTGCAGCAACAAATTTGGATCTATGTTAGGGCTAGGGCAGAACCGCAGTGAGCCAATGACGCAGTCGCCAGTAGCGAGAACTGAAATGGCCAAATTGGAAAATGACGGAGAAAATAAAGTAATGAACTGATATAAAATTAAAAGGGCCAGAAATGAAATGGTGTGGGCCTTCTGCTTTAGTACTTTAAAAAAATTGTAGGTGAACCTTATAAATTTAATCTTATAATTATAGGTGGGCTTAGTACTAAAAAAATTTTTAAATCTTGGGGGGGCCATGGCCCCCTGCAATTACCTGTTGGCTCCGTCCCTGTAGTGTAACTTCAAGCGAGTATTAGAGCAATATATCTAGAAATAAAAATGCAGAATAAGGAAAGACATAATAATAAATCACACCAAGATTTTACGTCGTTCAACTTATATCCTCTAATCTAGTGGTCTAATCCAAGTTCAATACCAATTTTGGAGATTCTTTTTTTTAACTTTAATACTTAATTAATTACAAAGAAAAACTCGCTGTTCAAAGGAGCTTTGCTATGAATTGGACATTAATGACCCCTTGCACCTCTGCAACCTTTGCACATCTACAACCTTTCAAGCAGAGTCGTTCCTAAGATTTTGTTAGCCTAGGACAAAAAATGAAAATGAGACAATTTCGAAACATTGTCTTCACTAAAAAATAAAAGAAAACAAAATACAAGTTGTATCCAAAAAAGTGCATTTTCGGAGATTAAAATATAATAGTTTGACTACAACAAAATATATAAGAACTTCAACTAAATCAAAATATATGTGAAGTTCAACTAAATAGTTCGACTACAACAAAATATATGAGAATACATTCATTGAAAGATACTTATTCTAGTATTCCTAGAGCCAAAATCTTCAATCAAATCTTCAAAATCCTATTTATATTCATTGGGGCCTCTCTGATTGGGGGCCCAAGGCGATCGACTCTCCCGCCTAAGGGTGTAAATGAACCGAGTCAAACCGAGTATTGAGTTGCTCAGATTTTGTTCATAAAATTTATCGAGTATAAAATAAGGTTTGATTGGGGCTCATTTAGGTACCGAGTCGAGCACGTTCTTCCGAATCTAGCACGAACCGTTTGAACTTTTTGAATGAATATGATCCGAGTATCAATAGAAAATTATAATTTGAGGATGTTTGAGTAATTTATCAAACTTTAAAATTTGCCCATATTTGATTCATTTATATTTTAAGTCAGGCTCGATTCGAACTTTTGGTCGAGCGAGTATGAATCAAGCTCGAACTGTTTGCTCATTTTATAGCCTTAAGTCCCACCCGTGCTTAGGAACGACTCTGCTTTCAAGCTTCCTTTGAATAAATTTTATCCACTATTAGATCGAACAAGTCAAACAAGGCTTGAATTCAGATTTAAAAAAAAAGGAATATGATTACAATGAACTAATATTTTTCAGCCAAAATATATTAAGAACAAGGCACAAGTGAATGCTGGAAGTTTTTGTTTGAAATCTCTTTAAAGTTTGAAAGTGTATTGCTTGAAGAGTTCTGAATTTTTCTTTTGTCGAGAAAAATGAATATATATATATATATAATATGAACTGTGATGCCCCCAAAATAGGTATACATCACCCATCTTGGGTCGCCAAATACATGGTATGGAATTTAAATACAATTTTCTTATTGATAGAAACGTAATTCATACATTTAATTATCCCTAATTTTGTCCTTTTAATTATATTAGTTTATTAAATTAATATATTTTATTTTATTTTGTAGGATTTAATATTTATTACAATAAAGACAAAATCTTGGTGATCAAGCAATATTTAATGCTTTTATTCATATAAGGAATGTCCAAGAAGAATACTACAAGGAGAAGGAAAGAGGTGGAACAATCTTAGTGCAATTCAAATCCAACAAGAGAAAGAAAAGTCTATCTAAAAGATGTTTTTGAGAAGTTGATTGCTACTAGGAAGTTGAATCCTACATGAAAAGGGAATCAAAGTGTCCAAGTTCAATGAATCTAAATTAGGGTTCAAAGTTATTTTCCTTATAAATAGGTCTCTTGTTTTAGAGAGAAGGAATGAATTAAGTATTGTATTACTTTAGGTTAGGAGTAGGAGTAAATTAAATTATGTTTCAACGCTTGTTGGAACGATCGTGAATGAAGGGAGTTTTCTTATTTATTTTCAATCTTCTACATCTTCTTTATTTTAGTTAATTTATTTATTTTCATGTCTAGTTAATTTCTTTAATTTAGGATGAAGATGAAATTAAATAATGATTCCTAATAATATTTTTTATCTCTTCTATTATTTATGCTTTTATGTTTAATTGATTTCGCCTTCATGTTTCGTTATTGAAATACATTCGTTTTATAGTTCTTATGTGATTTTAAATTAATTAAGAGGTTTTGATAGATTATTGTTAAGATATGAGTTTTTCATAATCCATGTTTGCTCAAAGAAGTTTTGATGGGTTATAGTTAATCCTTAAATTTTCATAGTCTATGCTTGCCCACGTTAATTGTAAATTACTAAATTAAAGGGAAGAGAGATCAAAATCATAATTTGAATTATAAAAATAGAAGAGATTGAATTATATGTTATGTTTATTATTTAGTGGATTCAGATTCCTAGATTGCATTCTCGTTAATTGTTTTCATATTCTAGTTAATTAATTCTCAATCTTTATTTCTAATTCGCCTAAAATAAATATTAAGGAAACATTAAAATTAATCTAGTCTCTGTGGGTTCAACCTGTACTTGCCAGTTCTTCAATTCGACACTGTGCACTTGCAGTACATATTTTTAACACATCAAGTTTTTGGCGCCGTTGCCGGGGACTAGAATTAATTTTTATTTATTCCTTAATTTTTATTTATTCGAATTAGTTTTAACTCATTTTTTTTCAGGATTATTGAAGCGGATCGAAGAAGCGAAAAGATAAAGATTTTGTTGCTACTCTTTCTTCGGTACTTCGTATCTCCATATTTTTTTAAATATATATATATATATATATATATATATATATATAGTAGTTTAGTTTTTTTTATATATTTTTTTTTTGTGCGACTTTCGTGGTTAGTTGTCTATTTGTTTTGTGATTTGTGGAAAAATGAATTTTTATTATAGTTGGAATAATAATTTTGCTTGGAATCAAAAATCCTATGAAAATTTTAATCCGCACCAAGTAAATCAATTTTTTTCAACTTATGAAAATCCTTATCCATTTTCATGTTTATATCCATATTTGGATCCAGAACCTCAATATCCACAAGAATTATCAAATGAAAGTGAGAAGAGACTTAACGTTTTAGAGAAGAACATAGAAACTTTAATGAAATCTCATAATAATTTCAATAATTTCATGCAAGGCACTAACAATTTCATGCAAAGCACTACCCAAGCCATTTCTCGCTTAGAAATTCAAATGAGTCGATTAGCCACCATAATAAATGAACAAGAGGTGGGTGAATTTTCTAGTAACTCTGAGGTTAATTTTGAAAATCTTGATGGTTGTGGAAATGATGAGGAAAGTAGAAATTTTATATTCAATTCTACACAATTTGAGTCAAGCGTATTTGAGGAGTCTACAAATTATGAGTCTATGCCTAAAATTGATCATGTTGCATTTGATGAGTCGGTTGAAAAAGTTTATAAGCCTAAAGCTCCATACCCTGAAAGATTTATTCCTAAAAAAACCACATAGTGATTTCTTGGACCAACCCATTAAAGTAAACATGATTCAAGAGTTGTCAATGACCCAAGAAATAATTGAAAATAGACTCTTGATTAAAAAAGATCCAATTGATTTTTTCTTAAATCACCTTGACCAAAATTGGAATGAATCTGAATATTTAGATAAGGTCAATGAGCTGTTGAGATCCACTACAAATAAGTCAACTAAACTAGAACATGTATTTGAACCAACTCTTCCATCATTTGAACATGTTAATGAAAGTTTTCTTGAGGTAAACTTGAAGCATAACTGTGATGAAAATTCTGACTATTTTCAATTTCTTAGACCTCCTGAAAATAATGAAAAGTTCACACTCACTTATTCATTTGTAACATTCATTTTTAATCACATAATTTTTAGGATTTATAAAATTTGTAGATATGTACATTTGTTTTCTTTCTCACCACATCTTCTTGCAGAACAAATGCCCCGCATACAAGGTACAATTCTTTCATATCTTTGTTCTCTTTTCTTCATTTACATACATTGAGGACAATGCATGATTTAGGTATGTGGGAGTTTGTTTGTATTAGATTTTTTTTTCTTTTTTACGAAAAAAAAAACCCAAAAAAATTAAAAAATTAAAAAATTTTGTTTGACTTTTTATGAATTGAATTAATTCTAATAAGTGTTTATGGATCAAAGCGCATGAGTGAGATTGAAAGATTTAGAACTCTTGAATTGTTGATAAGATACAAAATCTTAGTTCAAAACACCATCTGGATTTAGAATTGATTTAACAAACATTTTTGCACTTCACGTTTGCACTAATTCTTAGTTGTGGGGTATAAACCATGATTCGAGTAATTTCAAAAAAAAAGAAGAAAAGAAAAGAAGAAAGAATGAAAAAAAAAAGTTGAAAAAAGTTGAAAAAAAATAAAAATAAATAAATAACTGCTTCAATGTCCATTAAACGAAATAACTGGGTATCCAAGCCTCGGGAAGCATCGATATTCACGCAGAAAAGTATGATGGATAAAAGCAGCTTGACTAGTCTAATTTTGTGGCCTTTGTTACTCGAGTTAGTAAATCCTTAGGGGTGTCTCTACACCTAGTGCCCTAAAGCCATCTGGTTTGGGAGTCATTGGTCCAACGCTCGCTCTACATGGGTAACTCTGAAAAGCCTAAGAAAATGAGACATTGCACAAGTCAAGAATAAAAAAATGGAGAAAAAGAAGGAAAAAAAAAGACAAAGAAAAAAAGAGTTTGCTTGATTTTCATGATAAAAATCCCTACTAAGAGTTACATCATATACACATGCATGCATTACATGAAATTGATTTAATGAAGGATGGTGTCTAAAATGAAGATCGAGTATTTTTGATAAGGTGAAAGTGTGATTTTGAATTTAATTTTGCTTATGTATAATGCCCATAAATATTTAGAAGTTTTCTTTCAATTTCATAATTTGTTGAACCCAAAAATATTTTTAAATATTGTGGGTATATTCACTGCAAACCCTCACGAGACACAACTCGTCCACTTGGGGCAACCTTGGGGTTTAAAGGCTTGTTGCACATGCTAAGTGCAATCGTGTTTCCTACGAAAATGGGGTATTGTAATTTTTATTTTATTTTTATTTTTTATTTATTTTACTCGAGGACGAGCAAAAGCTAGGTATGGGGGTATTTGATAGAAACGTAATTCATACATTTAATTATCCCTAATTTTATCCTTTTAATTATATTAGTTTATTAAATTAATATATTTTATTTTATTTTGTAGGATTTAATATTTATTACAATAAAGACAAAATCTTGGTGATCAAGCAATATTTAATGCTTTTATTCATATAAGGAATGTCCAAGAAGAATCCTACAAGGAGAAAGAAAGAGGTGGAACAATCTTAGTGCAATTCAAATCCAACAAGAGAAAGAAAAGTCTATCTAGAAGATGTTTTTGAGAAGTTGATTGCTACTAGGAAGTTGAATCCTACATGGAAAGGGAATCAAAGTGTCCAAGTTCAATGAATCTAAATTAGGGTTCAAAGTTATTTTCCTTATAAATAGGTCTCTTGTTTTAGAGAGAAGGAATGAATTAAGTATTGTATTACTTTAGGTTAGGAGTAGGAGTAAATTAAATTATGTTTCAACGCTTGTTGGAACGATCGTGAATGAAGGGAGTTTTCTTATTTATTTTCAATCTTCTACATCTTCTTTATTTTAGTTAATTTATTTATTTTCATGTCTAGTTAATTTCTTTAATCTAGGATGAAGATGAAATTAAATAATGATTCCTAATAATATTTTTTATCTCTTCTATTATTTATGCTTTTATGTTTAATTGATTTCGCCTTCATGTTTCGTTATTGAAATACATTCGTTTTATAGTTCTTATGTGATTTTAAATTAATTAAGAGGTTTTGATAGATTATTGTTAAGATATGAGTTTTTCATAATCCATGTTTGCTCAAAGAAGTTTTGATGGGTTATAGTTAATCCTTAAATTTTCATAGTCTATGCTTGCCCACGTTAATTGTAAATTACTAAATTAAAGGGAAGAGAGATCAAAATCATAATTTGAGTTATAAAAATAGAAGAGATTGAATTATATGTTATGTTTATTATTTAGTGGATTCAGATTCCTAGATTGCATTCTCGTTAATTATTTTCATATTCTAGTTAATTAATTCTCAATCTTTATTTCTAATTCGCCTAAAATAAATATTAAGGAAACATTAAAATTAATCTAGTCTCTGTGGGTTCGACCTGTACTTGCCAGTTCTTCAATTCGACACTGTGCACTTGCAGTACATATTTTTAACACATCACTTATACAATACAACAAAAATGTAGTTGAGAGTTTTTACACGAATATTGTCTAATAGACAATATCCAAACTCAAATGGAGTCCTCGTTACAATTATTAGCACACTATTTTATAAAATAGTGAGGACTACTATAGCCACCACCTCGGACCGTTACTCCATTCCCCGACTAGTCCAGACAACGTTCTCATTTCTTGAAGATAACAATAAAAATAAAAGGGTGAGCTCAACTAGCATAGTAAGAAATATTATGTGACGCCCCCAAAATAGGTATACATCACCCATCTTGAATCTCCAAATACATGGTACAGAATACAAATACAACTTAATTATAGAACAGTCGTGTAAAATAAGACTAAACATATGCTGTGAGTTTTAATACAAATATTGTCATCTAGACAATATCCACACTCAATAGAGTCCTCATTACATTTATTATTACACTATTTCGCAGAATAGTGAGGACTACTAATGCACCATCTATGACTATCACTCTGTTCCCCGACTAGTAACTCCTACGTTCTCATTTTCGGAAGAGAACAATGAAAGCAAAAGGGTGAGCTCAACTAGTCCAGTAAGAAATATTATGACAAAGATAATGCAGAATAATTTATCATTAGCCTTCAACGGTGTTAAACTGATAAAATATAATAAACATCAAGTTTAACTGCAGCGGAACAAGCAATCCATTAGAAGAGTCAAGTAGAGAATAAAATCTACTATCTTCTATGATTTAAAATGTTTTTCATCACTTTTATCGCTGAGACTCAGCTTAATAAATAATCCACATCATCAAATCATCCATGCACTACAGGCCAAAGATATTCTTTAGTATCACGACCATGAATTATCCATGCACTACGGGCCAAAGATAATCATGTTTTTATCAACGGTCCTGATCATGTCATAAAACAATTCATCTTTGCACCATTGGCCGAAGAGAATCCATAGCCATAATCATACCAAAAATTGTTCATCAATGCACTACGGGCCAATGAGGACTTTTTTACCACATCATTTGTAACATTACAGTCATGATTACACCGCATAATCCCTGGTCATAATCATACCAAGTCCATCTATGCACTACAAGCCACAGATGACTTTCAACATAATATAAATATGAGGATGATGACAATGATATAAGAATTCAATAAAACAGGTTCAAGAATTAATTTATCCAGGAACTAATAACGTCCAAATTATTAACATGATACTTCTTTTTAGAGTAACACTCAAGAATGCTCAGAATAATATTTCCATGAAATGATACTGGATGAAGCGCAAATATCAAGGATATTCCACTAATTTTATGGAGTATAGAAGTCAAAACTTTAACCAACTGAGTATAATAAAGAATGGAATAACAAAAGAAATCACCAGGCATGCGATAGACCGCACAAAAAAGTTATTCCAACGGAATAATAAATAACGGAACCAGGTCATGCGTAAACGCACAGACAGGATGTTCCAACAGAATGATAAATAATGGAACCAGGTCATGCGTAAAGCACAGACAGGATGTTCCAACAGAATAATAAAGAACGGAACCAGGTCATGCGTAAAGTACAGACATGATGTTCCAACAGAATGATAAAGAACGGAATAATAATAGAAATCACCATGCATGTGGTACTTCGCATACACAGGGTATTCCAACATAATGATAAAGAATGGAATAACAGAAGAATTTCACCAAATATAGGGTAGCCCGCGTATACAGGTTATTCCAACAGAATAATAAAGAATAGGATAACAGAAGTTCTCTTTATAAATACAAAAGAAATAATACCCCCTACGAGTACAACAAATAATATTCCTTACGAGTACAATAAATAATATCCCATACCTTAGAAAGAATAGTACTGGATATAGAAGTAATGAAGTAGCAGAACACTTTTCTTGTTTCTCTCTAGAGTTTCAATGAATTCGTAAGAAATAATGAAGGAATGAGCTTCTATTTATAGAAGAATGGACTGCATAGTAACTAATTCATGAATGGTCCAGATTGATTTACTTTTAATCGGACGGTCCATATTTAAAGCAAAATCTTTTAAATAAAATATAATATATTCTATTTATAATCTAATAAAATGAATAACTTTATAAAAGTATTATGTTTTATATAAAAAGATTTTACTATACAAAATACTATACTATGCAACACTATGCATAGTAAAATATAATATATTCTATTTATAGAATAACTTTATAAAAGTATTCTATTTTATATAAAAAGATTTTATGTTTTATTACATTAATAATACTAATAAAACAAAATTGAGTGACTTATCACGTAAACATCAATAATCAATACCGTGTGCTACTATACAACCACGCGTATTACTGTATTTTTACTACCGAGTAGTTCAACAGTTTTAACGGTAAAACTTCCGCCGTTATTCTCATAAAAATATTTTTGCCGTTTTCTCCATCCGACAATAATTCCGTTGCGGGGTCCACCATTGATTGTACCGTCGTACGGATATTCCCCAATAAAAAGAATATTTCCCAACCAATCGAATATTATACAACAACTTGCATACTTTTCAAAATTTATATATACTACCCACAACTATAACACTATCTCAAATTCACACCATAATATTAAAAAAAATATTTCGCGAAAATTAAATATTTATTCATAAAATCTGGGGTCTCACATATTATGACTAAGAAATTCAGAATAAATTATCGTTAGCATTCAACAGTATTAAACTGATAATAAACAATAAGTTTAACTGTAGCGGAACAATCAATCCATTAGAAGACTCAAGTAGAGCATGATATCTACTATCTTCTATGATTTAAAAAGTTTAACATAAAATTTATCGCTAAGACTCAACTCAATAAATAATCCACATCACTAATTATTCATGCACTACGGGCCAATGATATTCATTAGTATCACGTCCATGAATTATCCATGCACTACGGGCCAATGATATTCGTGTTATCACCAATGGTCATGATCATGCCAACAACTGTCTATTAATGCACTACGGGCCAATGAGGACATTTACCACATCATTTGTAACATTACATGACCTAGTTCATGCGATCTATCGCATGCCTGGTGAATTTTGTTGTTATTCCATTCTTTATTATTCTGTTGGAATATCCTGTCTGTGCGGATTACGCATGACCTAGTTCCATTCTTTATTATTTTGTTGGAATATCCTATATGTATGGATTACGCATGATCTGGTTCCATTCTTTATCATTCTGTTGGAATAACCTGTCTGTGCGGATTACGCACGCCTGATGAATTCTTCTGTTATTCCATTCTTTATTATTCTGTTGGAATAACCTGTCTATGTGGATTACCGCATGCATGGTGAATGATCCTTCATATTCATTTCTTATTAAATTGTATAAATAATATGTCTACGTAGATTACCGCATAGCGGGCAAAAATCCATTTACAGTTTCATATATTCTATTATACTCAGTTGGTTAAAGTTTTGGCTTCTATACTCCATGAAATTAGTAGAATTTCTTGGATATTTGCGTTTCATCAAGTATCTTTTCATGAAACTATTCTTCTGAGCATTCTTGAATTTTACTCCACAAAACAGTATCATGTTGACAATTTGGACGTTATTGATTTCTGGATAAATTAAATTATATATCTTTAAAAATTAACTCTTGAACTTGTTTTATTGAATTCTTATATCATTGTCATCATCCTCATGTTTATTATATGTTGAAAGTCATATGTTGTGACGCCCCCAAAATAGGTATACATTACCTATTCTGAGTCGCCAAATACATGGTACAGAATACAAATACAATCTTAAATATACAACACGAGCTGTGAGTTTTAATACAAATATTGTCTTCTAGACATAATAAATTATCGTTAGCCTTCAACAGTGTTAAACTGATAAAATATAACAACATCAAGTTTAACTGCAGCGGAACAAGCAATCCATTAAAAGAGTCAAGTAGAGAATAAAATCTACTATCTTTTATGATTTAAAAGGTTTTTCATCACTTTTATCGCTGGGACTCAGCTTAATAAATAATTTACATCACCGAATCACCCCTGTACTACGGCCAAGGATATTCTTTAGTATCACGACCACAATTATTCATGCACTACGGGCCAAGAATATTTGTGTATTTATTAATGGTCATGATCATGCCAGCAACTGTCCATCAATGCACTACAGGCCAAAGAAGACTTTTACCACATCATTTGTAACATTACGGTCATGATTACACCGAATAATCCCTGGTCATAATCATACAAAGTCCATCTATGCATTACAGGCCACAGATGACTTTCAACAAAATATAAACATGAGGATGATGACAATGATATAAGAAATCAATAAAAAAAAGTTTAAGAATTATTTTATCCAGGAATCAATAACGTTCAAATTGTCAAAATGATACTTCTTTGTGGAGTAAAATTTGAGAATGCTCAGAAAAATATTTTCATAAAAAGATACTGGATGAAGCGCAAATATCAAGGATATTCCACAAATTTCATGGAGTATAGAAGTCAAAACTTTAACCAATTGAGTATAATAAAGAATGAAATAACAAAAGAAATCACCAGACATGCAATAGACCGCACAGACAGATTATTCCAACAGGATAATAAATAATGGAACCAGGTCATGCGTAAACGCACAGACAGGAAATTCTAACAGAATAATAAACAATGGAACCAGGTCATATGTAAACGCACAAACAGGATATTCCAACAGAATAATAAACAATGGAACCAGGTCATGCGTAACGCACAGACAGGAAGTTCTAACAGAATAATAAAGAATGGAGTAACAGAATAATTTCACCAAGTATAGGGTAGCCCGCGTATACAGGTTATTCCAACAGAATAATAAAGAATGAAATAACAGAAGTTCTCTTCATGAGTAAGAAAGAAAGAATACCCACAAATAATATCCCTTACCTTTGAAAAAAGAGTACTGGATATAGGAGTAGTGAAGTAGCAGAATACTTTTCTTTTTTCTCTCTATAGTTTCTCTCTCTAGAGTTTCAGTGAATTCGTAAGAAATAATGAAGGAATGAGCTTCTATTTATAGAACAATGGACTGAATAGTAACTAATTCATGAACGGTCCAGATTAATTTACTTTTAAACGGACGGTCCATATTGATTTAATAAAATATTCTAATAAAACAAAATCTTTTAAATAAAATATAATATATTCTATTTATATTATATATTATATATTTATAAACTCACGGGTCATTACTCCCGTGATACTACCTGCCAATTCCTGTGAATTCCTTTTAAATTACACACGTATCTATATATATAATAATAATAATAATTGTGCCCCTCCTTGCCAATTTTCAAACATTGCATATACATATGTATAATTAATACCTATAGCACACCATCCTATCTCAACCAAAATTCACTATCATATATATATATATATATATATATATATATATAATAAAAGTGCTTTCCTCCACCAAAATCCCCTATTATATATATATATAATAATAATAATTGTACTTCCTCCACGTGAATGCCAAATTCCCCCCCCCCCCCCGCCCAGCCCAGCCCAGCCCACCCCACCCCACCCCACCCAATTTGACTAACACACACACATACACACACACACACACATATATATATATAATACTTATATATATATATATATATATATATATATAAAACAAAACTAAGATAACTTTCCACCGACAGTTTTGAAAAATAGGTAAGTGGGAGTTTAAATAAAAAGTCAAACTTACAACAAATACTTCATAAAAACTCCTCAATATTTTTAACAACACTTATCATTATTATTATAATTCACAATATTAATCGACCAGGTCGTTCCCAGGAAAGAGGGGGCTTTCCAATAAGGATTTCGCCCTATTAGCGCGCAATTAGGTGACCAAACCTCTCCTTGACAGAACTTCTAGACATCGTTAATATTGCAAATAATAATATTAATAACTTTGTCGTCTCAATTATTGATTTAATAATATATAAAATATTGACAATAATTTAATCAAATAACGTGAGATATTATTCAACAAGTACTGTAACATTAATTGAACAAAACTGAGTGACTTCTCACATAAGCATCAATAATCAATACCGTGTTCTACTATGCAACTACGCGTATTACTGTACTTTTAACACCGGGTGTTTCAACAGTTAACGGTAAAACTTTCGCCTTTATTTTCATAAAGTATTTTTGTCGTTTTCTCAATCCGACAATAATTCCGTTGTGGGGTCTACCAATGATTGTGCCGTTGTACGAATATTCCCTATTAAAATTAATATTCCCCGACCAATCGAATATTATATAACAACTTTCGTACTTTGAAAAATTTATAAATATTACCCACAACTATAACATTATATCAATTTAATTCCATAATATTTAAAAATGATATTTATAGAAAATTCATCTTTATTCATAAAAGTTGGGGTCTTACAACCTCCCTTTCTTATGAAATTTTGCCCTCGAAATTAGGGTACGTACCTGGTATGTCGAAGAGGTAAGGATACCTTGATTTCATTTCAAATTCTAACTCCCATGTCATTTCCTCAACATTGTGGTTTATCCACAAAACTTTGACTTGAGGTATAACCTTGGAGCGTAGAATATGTTCCTTCTTATCCAAGATTTGAACAGGAACCTCTTCATACGTTAAATCTTTCGCTATTTCGTCCGGTTCTAACTCAATAATGTGGTTCGGGTCTTCCACATATTTACGTAACATGGATATGTGAAAAACGTTATGAACACGAGACATACTTGGCGATAAAGCGAGTCTATAGGTCACAGTTCCTACTCGATCGAGGATTAAAAATGGGCTAATGAATCGAGGATTGAGCTTTCCTCTCTTTCTAAATCTCGTAACTTCTTTCCATGGAGCAACACGTAACAACACATGATCTCCTATATCGAATTCCACGTCCTTTCGATGAAGATCAGCATAACTCTTTTGTCGATCTTGTGAGGTTTTTATACGTTGTCGAATCATTTGAATCTTTTTCGTAGTCATACGTACCAACTCTGGTCCCAATAACGTTGCTTCATCCACCTCATCCCAGCATACTGGAGAACGACACTTTCTTCCATACAACGCCTCAAATGGAGCCATGCCAATACTTGCTTGATAACTGTTGTTGTAGAAAAACTCCACCAATGATAAGAACTTATCCCAACTTCCCTTGAAGTCAAGGACACAGAGTCTTAATAAATCTTCAAGAGTTTGAATAGTCCTCTCCGACTGCCCATCCGTCTGAAGATGATATGTCGAGCTAAATCGTAAATCTGTGCCCATAGCTTTCTGCAAACTAACCCAAAATCGTGAAGTGAATCTTGGGTCTCAATCAGAAACTATGGGTACTGGCATACCATGCAATCTTACAATCTCGTTTATGTAGATACGAGCAAGATGTTCAAGTGTATAAGTTTCTCGTATCGGTAAAAAATGAGCAGACTTGGTCAATCTATCAACAATGACCCAAATCACATCTACACTACAAGAAAAAGGCCTAACAGCGACCAATAATATCAGCGACCGCATATGCAGTCGCTAATACTAATATTTGCGACCGCTATCTGCGACCGACTTAATCCAGTCGCTAATACCACTCTCTGCGACCGCATGCGGTCGCTACCATAATTTTGCCTCCCAATTTTTGGTGGGAAATGTTGGCGCCAAGGTTTTGTGCGACCACTCAAAATCAGCGACCGCATGCGGTCTCTGATATGTCCACATCATTAAATATCTGCGACCGCACGCGGTCGCAGAAAGCAGTCGCTGATCAAATAAAACAAATCAGTCTCAGGCTCGCGACATCAGTATCACAGAAGAAAAAAAAGAGGGAGTTACACAGACGAGTAAGAAGAGGGAGTAGGGGGAAGAGAATCGACCACTGCCGCACTACCGCACCACCGCACCACCGCACCACTGCTCCATCGCTGCACAACCACTGCACCACGCCGGTAACCCTCAATTATCCCTAAATTCCTAAATCCCTAAATCTTTGTACTGATGAGTCGGTACACTATTTATTTATGCTGCATATATGAAACTTTATGTTCATATTGCCTATAAATTTTCTCTTTCTTCAATGCTACCTTTTCTTTTCCTTCTTTAATTTGGAATCATCTAAATTAAGGTATGCCCTCCAATTCAATTTTATTAAATTTAAATTATAGTTGGTTAGTGCATAATACTGTTTGAGATGTTTTAATTTGTTGCTTGAAAATTCCTTTATTTATCTATCTGCATTTTAAAGTTTTTGTTCTGTTTGGAATTGAGTTTGCTACGAGGGCATTTCTGTCAGTTAGATATTGAGTTTGCAACCTTGTTTTCAATGTTCACTTGTATAGCATTTAGTTGTCCGTTTGAAACCAACAATAAAAATTCAATGGTTTGTAGTTCCTCTGTAATGTTTACGTAGGTAAAAGCTCTGATATGATTGGTAGTTCCCTCTCTCTCTCTCTCTAATGTTAATACTGATAGCTGGTTTGATGCTCACCTGATTAAACTTAAATCTTGATAATTATATATTTGTAAGTCGTAAAAGATTCTAACCAATTGTAATTTTGTTAAGGAAGAATTTAGAGAAGAAAGGGGAAGGTATTAGAGAATTGAAGAGGAAGAAAGTAGATGGAAGGAGAAGGAAGAGAGAAATAAATTTTGAATTTTGGAGGAGAAATTCAATTTAATATCAAAATAGATTTGTTGCTAAAGATTATCATTGATAATCGAAAATGGTGCAAAAACCCATACATTACTCATGCAGAAAAAATAAATAAACTAAAAACCCAGATAGGACTTGAGACTAAATATTGAAGACCATCTGTTGGTTGATTGAATATCTTTTTATTCCAGTTATAGTCTGATTGATTGAATCTTATATACATGCCGTCGTGCATGTGGCTAGTCCATATTACATGGGAGACTCTGGCAAAAAATTTTTATTGGTCGGGTAGTTGCGAACATTTATACTATTACCGAGCCTATTGGTGATCCACTAGAGCCTATTAAGGGGATGTTGGAGCTGATGGGTTGGGCTTGGCACCGCGAGGCCACACGAGGCCACACCAAGCTTAGCCAAGCCTCACGGGGCCAAGCCAAGCTTGGTTGTTAACATGGTAAGGTATTAGGGGGCTGCTAAGCCAAAATAGGCAGTGCTAGAGAACTGTTAGTGCAACAAAGAAGGTAACTAGATTCACTTGGTCAATAAAGAGACTATTTTGGCTATAACAGAAAAATAAGGGTATTTAACACTTATGTATACAAGAATAAAACTACAAAAGTATGCTCTCAAGTCATATGCTTATAAGTATGCTTAAATGTCATTCATATGCTTACAAGTATGCTCAAGTCATATGATTACAAGTATGATCAAGTCATATGGTTACTAGTATGCTCTCAAGTCATATGCTTACAAGTATGCTTAAATGTTAATCATATACATGCTTACAAGTATGCTCAATTCATATGGTTACAAGTATGCTCAAGTCATATGTTAACATTTATAATGTTGTCTGTAGTAGGTACCGTGGAATCATGGACCTCTATTCAGACCGTAGTTGGATGGCACGACGAAAGTCACGCGCAGGCTTCGGTGATTCAGACATTATTCTGGCAGAAGTGCGCGGTCCGTACCAAGGATAACTTAAATAAAGAACGACAAAAAGCCATTCACAATGCCGAGATCGACCATCCAGGCCAGGGAGAAGATTATATGCACGAGCATAGCCCCTGGTGGTGCACCCAGTCCATATGGGCTGAGATGTGTACCCAATGGAGAGCTGAGAGCTGGGTGAAAAGACGAAAGACTGCCGCCACCAACAGAGCCTCGGGTGTATCCGAAGGTGAAAAGGCTAAAGGAACATACAAGGGCAGCAGTATTTCACAGTTGCAGCATATCACTGCCAGGGTACGTATTTACAAGTTTTAATATGTTTTCAATCATGAATTGTAGAAAATATATCCCATTTTTACTTAGTAATATTGTGTTATTTTTGTATAGGAGTCTCAGTCTCAAGGTCAGCCTATCCATTGGCTGGATGTGTACGTGGCCACCCGTGATGGTCTGCCTGAGGCTATCCAGATAGCGGTAATAAATTTTAACAACTTGATCTTTAATTAATGCTTACAAAATTAATTTATTTTTAACTATTTAATTGTTAACATGATGACATGCAAGACACTTATAAGCGTTTATTGAATGAGCGCTATCCTGAAGGCACTCCACGTCCGTCTATCGATCAAGAGTTGTGGGAGAGGGCGTCTGTTGTGAAGAAGAACTACGTTAAAGGTCAAGGACAACGACGACGCCCATCCTTCAGTGGCTCATGCTGCTCTTCTACCCAGTCTACACAGTCATCTAGCCATCCAGCTGTTCATACTCGGCTGACTGTGTGAGAGCTATATGTCAAGATCGGGATCTTCTGAAGATACTGGGCGGACATCTGGGGGCTCTGAGTGCTGAGGAGTTAGCTGAAGCAGTAGCGGCAGCAGCAGCATCACAACACGGGGATGGCGACGAGGTATAAAATCAATTTGTTGTATATTGTCGTAATATACCAATATTAACATAGTTAGTAAATATTTATAACTTGTTTTATTATTTTGTTAATATTACAGGGTGATCAAGGAGGCGGTGATGCTTGATTAGTACCTGCTTTAGATTAGTTTTATAGTTATAATATAAGTTTGTACTTGTTTCATTCTTAGGATGTTTGTATATTGTTACTTAAACAATTTTTAAAATGTTATTATTTTTATTCAAAATCATATTGGTTTTGAATGGTTTATATTTTAGTTTAGTGTATGTGTTATATGATGGACGATGGATGTTTATATTGTTGTGTATGCTGTTATTGTGTATGTGTGTTGGGATAAAACAGGTACAAAACAGGTACAGGTTTTTGGGATTTATGCAAAAACAGCAAGATTCTGTTATTTTATTTTTTAATATCAGCGACCGCATGCGGTCGCTGATGCCGGTCGCTGACACGTCACGTGAAACACGTCAGCTTTGGCCATGGCCCATGCTGACTCAGCTTAGCGACCGGATTTGCCATTTCGGTCGCTGATATCGGTCCCTAAGTATCGGTCGCTAAGTATCGGTCGCTAATAGTGGTCGCTGATGTGCATTTTAGCGACCAGATTTTGTGCGACGCCTTTTAGCGACCGCAGACGGTCGCAGATAGGTATCAGCGACCACAGGCGGTCACTGATAGGCGGTCGCTGATAGGCTTTTTTGTTGTAGTGCTATGCCTTGAGAAACCTTAGGAAGACCGGTAATGAAATCCATGGTAATGTGCTCCCACTTCCATTCTAGAATGGTTGTAATGAACCTTTTGGTACTTGATGCTCCGCTTTAACTCGTTGACAAGTTAGACACCTTGAGATAAACAGCGCTATCTCTCTCTTCATATTGCTCCACCAAAATGTATGACGAAAATCATGATACATTTTGGTACTCCCAGGATAGATTGAAAATGGTGTGTTGTGCGCCTCCATCATGATTTTATACCTTAAATCAGGGTCGTTAGGAACACAAAGTCTGGAGTTGACTCAAAGTATTCCTTCTTCATCGATTCTTGCTTCCGATATAGCACCTTCTTGCACTTTCTTCCTCATACGCATCAGCTCCAGGTCTGTAGCTTGAGCAACTTTAACTTTATCAATTAACATCGGTTCTACTCGTATACTCGCCATCATCACATGGGTCCTTGGAGTCTGTAACTCTATCTCCATCCTTTACAGGTCACACAAAATGGGCCTTTGTGTTGACAATATCGCACTCGTACTTGCATATGATCTTCTACTCAATGTGTTAGCTACCACGTTCGCTTTTCCAGGATGGTATTGGATGGTATGATCATAATCTTTCAACAGTTCAAGCCAACGTCATTGTCGCATATTGAGTTCCTTTTGAGTGAAGAAATATTTGAGGCTTTTATGATCTGTAAAGATCTCCAGTTTCTCCCCATACAAGTAATGCCTCCAAATTTTAAGTGCGAAGACAACAGCTGCTAACTCTAGATCATTAGTAGGATAATTCCTCTCATATTCTTTAAGTTGTCTAGAGGCATAGGCTATGACTTTCCTATGTTGCATGAGAACACATCCCAACCCTTTGCCCAAAGAATCACTGTAGATGACAAATCCCTCCGAGCCAGATGGTATTGTCAGAACAGGTGCAGAAATGAGTCTCCTCTTGAGTTCTTGAAAACACTTCTCACATTCTTCGCTCCAACCAAACTTTGTATCTTTCCGAGTCAGCTGAGTTAATGGAGTAGTGATTCGAGAAAATCCTTCCACGAATCTCCGATAATAACCAGCTAAACCAAGAAAGCTACGTACTTCGGTCACTGATTTAGGTTGCTCCCAGCTTTGAATTGCTTCAATTTTTGTCGGGTCAACAGATATTCCATGACTTGATACTACGTGCCCAAGGAATGCTACTTCCTCAAGCCAGAACTCGTATTTCTTCAAATTAGCATAAAACTTATATTTACAAAGCTTTTGGAGTATCAGCCTCAAGTGTTGCTCATGATCTTCACGGCTTTTGGAATAAATAAGGATGTCATCAATAAAGACGACCACAAAGTGATCCAAATATTCCTTGAATACTCGGTTCATCATATCAATGAAGGCAGCAGGAGCATTAGTCAATCCAAAGGACATGACTAGGAATTCATAATGCCCGTACCGAGTTCTGAAAGCCGTCTTTAGAATGTCATCAGTTCTAATCTTCAATTGGTGATATCCAGAATGAAGATCAATCTTTGAAAAGAATTTGGCTCCTTGCAACTGGTCTAACAGGTCATCAATACGTGGCAATGGGTACCTATTTTTGATGGTGACATGATTCAACTCCCGATAATCAATAAAAAGTTGCATACTCCCATCTTTCTTCTTCACGAATAGAACATGAGCACCCCAAGGAGAAGTACTAGAACAAATAAAGCCAATCTCACGCTCTAGGGAAATGGGGCTTTGGAAATGGGTTTTGTACCGAGTTCAAGGTCGATACAAAATTCAATCTCACGCTCTAGGGGTAGGCCAGGAAGTTCTTCAGGGAATACGTCAGAGAATTTATTAACAATACAAATATCATTCAAAACTGACGTATTTTTGTTTAGATCCGTGACATGAGCTAAGAAAGCTTGATATCCATTTTTCAATAAACGAATAGCTTTATGGCTTGAGATAACCGTGATTGATTTTAATGGTTTAGTCGCTTGAATTCGCATAATAGATTGATTAGGAATATGAAAGCTAACAACCTTACGAAAATAATTAATTTTAGCATGATGAGTAGTTAACCAATCAATCCCTAGAATCACATCAAATGCAAGTATTTTTAATGAAATAAGATCAACAGGTAATGTGAGGGTACTGATTTGAACCAAACAAGACTTCTAAACAGTGGATGTAATGAAGATTTCTCCCAACGGAGTTTCCACAGATAAGTCAAAGTCTAATTTCTACAAAGTCAAGTTTAATCGTTGAGCGCAAGTAGGAGAAATAAAAGAATGGGTAGAACCGGTATCAAATAAGGTATAGACTTCGCTAGAGTTTATGATAAGCTTACCCGTGATGACCTCGTTCGGGTTCCTTGCTTTCTAAAAGGTCACAACAAACGCTCTCCCTTGCACTACCGGCTTTGACTTTTCTGGGATGGCCTTTGGTGCCTCCATCCTAGCTGAACTTGTCTTCGATGAATGACAAAATCGAGCTAAGTGACCTTCTCTTCCACAATTATAACATGCTTTGGACGGCATCGCGCAGTTTGTACTAATGTGTCCCTCCCCTCTGCATTTGAAGCAAATGATAGGTGGTCGTTCTCCTTCCTTAACAACGGGTGCTGGTGCTGACGTCTTTCCATCATTGTTGAATCTCCTCTTCTTAAAATGTCCATTCTTATTATTTTGGCACAGATTACCACCAAAGTGGTTACCATTTCTGGCATGTTGATTCCTTACACGCTTGTTGTCACCGCTTCGATGACTGCTCTCACTAGTATTATCATTTTGCCGGCTGCTCTCTTTTGGTTGCGTTGACTCGTTATCGCGCTCCACTAACTGAGCCCTATTTACAATATCTGAATATAAACACAGTTTATGAGAAATAAGATATTAACATATCTCCATCTTCAAACCTCTTAAAAAAATCCGCGTCATTCTCTCTTCATTATCAACTAAGTGGGACGCAAACCGGGATAACTCAATAAACTTGGCTTCGTACTGCGACACGATCATGTTATTCTGCTCCAGTTTGATGAACTCTACCTCTTTCATGTGACGAATACTTTCGGGAAAGTACTTATCGTTGAATAGTTCTTGGAACTTTTCCCAAGACATCTTTAGTACGGTAGGTTGAGTACGTTTTACCGATTCCCACCAGAAATTTGCCTCTCCTCGTAACATAAAGGTGACAAATGGCACCTTTTGCTCCTCAGAGCATCCCAAGACATCAAATATCTTAGTGATCTGCTTTATCCATGCTTCCGCCTTAAGTGGTTTTGGCTCTCCAATTAACTCTGGTGGTCCCAGCTCCTTGAACTGTTTAACGATGATCGTCCAAGAGTTTCTAGTGTTTCCACCTGCATTTAGGAGCCGCTCTTGCCTGATGTTGCATGAGTTGTATAAAGCCTCTGAACATTCCATTGTTCGTCATCTGGTCAGTGTTGTTGTTTGCCTGAGGATTGTCACCTTCCTGATGCACATTATCCTGATTATTGATATGTGGATACTCAACGGTCTCCTGTGCTCCATTGCTATTCTCAACATTCTCGGATGTCATTTTCAGATACTGCCACAAAACAAGGGTTAATTAATATATAACATATTATCCCTATACTCTGACTGACCAATTAAATACCAAATAAACTTAGGTAGGTCATACCAGCGAAGGAATTCCCCGTCTCTCCCCTCCTAGTTCTAGTCTAATATCATAGCCATGGATCATATGCCTAAGCTTTGATACCAACTGTGACGCCCCCAAAATAGGTATACATCACCTATTTTGAGTCGCCAAATACATGGTACAGAATACAAATATAATCTTAAATATACAACACGAGATGTGAGTTTTAATACAAATATTGTCTTCTAGACAGTATTCAAACTCAAAATAAGTCCTCAATACATTGATTATCACACTATTTCATAGAATATTGAGGACTACTAATGCTATCATCTGGACCGTCACTTCGTTCCCCGACTAGTCCCTGCTACGTTCTCATTTCCTGAAGAGAATAATGAAAGCAAAAGGGTGAGCTCAACTAGCCCAGTAAGAAATATTATGACTAAGATAATACAAAATAAATTATCGTTAGCCTTCAACAGTGTTAAACTGATAAAATATAACAATATCAAGTTTAACTGCAGCGGAACAAGCAATCCATTAAAAGAGTCAAGTAGAGAATAAATCTACTATATTTTATGATTTAAAAGGTTTTTTTATCACTTTTATCGCTGGGACTCAGCTTAAAAAATAATCCACATCACTAAATCACCCCTACACTACGGCCAAGGATATTCTTTAGTATCACGACCACAATTATCCATGTATTACGGGCCAAGAATATTTGTGTATTCATTAATTATCATGATCATGCCGACAACTGTCCATCAATACACTACATGCCAATGAGGACTTTTACCACATCATTTATAACATTACAGTCATAATTACACAGAATAATCCCTGGTTATAATCATACCAAGTTCATCTATGTACTACAGGCCACAGATGACTTTCAACAAAATATAAACATGAAGATGATGACAATGATATAAGAATTCAATAAAACAAGTTCAAAAATTATTTTATCCAGGAATCAATAACATTCAAATTGTCAACATGATACTTCTTTGTGGAGTAAAATTTAAGAATGCTCTGAAAAATATTTCCATGAAAAGATACTGGATGAAGCGTAAATATCAAGGATATTCCACTAATTTCATGGAGTATAGAAGTCAAAACTTTAACCAACTGAGTATAATAAACAATAGAATAACAAAAGAAATCACCAGGCATGCGATAGACCGCACAGACAGGTTATTCCAATAGGATAATAAATAATGGAACCTGGTCATGCGTAAACGCACAGACAGGATATTCCAACAGAATAATAAATAATGGAACCAAGTCATGCGTAAACGCACAGACAGGATATTCCAACACAATAATAAACAACGGAACCAGGTCATGCGTAACGCACAGACAGGATGTTCTAACAGAATAATAAAGAATGGAGTAACAGAAGAATTTCACCAAGTATAGGGTAGCCCGCGTATACAGGTTATTCCAACAGAATAATAAAGAATGGAATAACAGAAGTTCTCTTCATGAGTAAGAAAGAAAGAATACCCCTTACGAGTACAACAAATAATATCTCTTACCTTTGAAAGAAGAGTACTGGATATAAGAGTAGTGAAGTAGCAGAATACTTTTCTTCTTTCTCTCTATAATTTCTCTCTCTAGAGTATCAGTGAATTCGTAAGAAATAATGAAGGAATGAGCTTCTATTTATAGAAGAATGGACTGAATAGTAACTAATTCATGAACGGTCCAGATTGATTTATTTTTAAACGGACGATCCATATTGATTTAATAAAATATTCTAATAAAATAACATCTTTTAAATAAAATATAATATATTCTATTTATATTATATATTATATATTTATAAACTCACGGGTCATTACTCCCGTGATACTACCTGCCAATTCTCGTGAATTCCTTTCAAATTAACACACGTATCTATATATAATAATAATAATAATAATTGTACCCCTCCCGGCCAATTTTCAAACATTGCATATACATATATATAATTAATACCTATAGCAAACCATCCTGTCTCCACCAAAATTCACTATCATATATATATATATATATATATATATATATATATATATATATATATATATATATACATAAAATAATAATAATTGTATTAACCCTCCACGTAAATACCAAATTTCCCCCTCCCCCCACCCAATTTAACTAACACACATACACACACACACACACACACATATATATATAATACTTATATATAAAAAATAAAATTGAGATAACTTTCCACCGACAGTTTTGAAAAATGGGTAAGTGGGAGTTTAAATAACAAGCCAAACTTTCAACAAATACTTCATAAAAACTCCTCAATATTTTTAACAATACTTATCATCATTATTATAATTCACAATATTAATCGACCAGGTCGTTCTCAGGAAAGAGGGGGCTTTCCAATAAGGATTTCTTCCTATTGACGCGCAATTAGGTGATCAAACCTATCCGTAACAGAACTTCTAGACATCGTTAATATTGCAAATAATAATATTAATAACTTTGTCGTCTCAATTATTGATTTAATAATATATAAAATATTGACAATAATTGAATCAAATAACGTGAGATACTATTCAACAATTACTGTAACATTAATTAAACAAAACTGAGTGACTTCTCACGTAAGCATCAATAATCAATATCGTGTGCTACTATGCAACTACGCGTATTACTGTACTTTTAACACCGGGTGTTTCAACAGTTAACGGTAAAACTTCCGCCTTTATTTTTATAAAGTATTTTTGTCATTTTCTCAATCCGACAATAATTTCGTTGTGGGGTCCACCAATAATTGTGCCGTTGTACGAATATTCCCTATTAAAATAAATATTCCCCGACCAATCGAATATTATATAACAACTTGCGTACTTTGTAAAATTTATAAATATTACCCACAACTATAAAATTATATCAATTTAATTTCATAATATTCAAAAATGATATTTATATAAAATTCATCTTTATTCATAAAAGTTGGGGTCTTACATATGTGGCATGTAGTGGATAGATGGACTTGGTATGATTATGACCAGGGATTATTCGCTATTATCATGATCGTAATGTTACAAATGATGTGGTAAAAGTCATCATTGGCCGTAGTGCATTGATGGACAGTTTCTAGCATGATCATGATCATTGATGAATACACGAATATCCTTGGCCCGTAGTTCATGGATAATTTCTGTTTGTGATACTAATGAATATCCTTGGTCATAGTGCAGGGATGATATGGTTTATTTATTAAGCTGAGTCTCAGCGATAAAAGTGATGAAAAATCTTTTTAAATCATAGAAGATAGTAGATTTTATTCTCCACTTTACTTTTCTAATGGATTGTTTGTTCCGCTGCAGTTAAACTTGATGTTTATTATATTTTAATAGTTTAACACTGTTGAAGGCTAATGATAATTTATTCTGCATTATCTTAGTCATAATATTTCTTACTGGGCTAATTGAGCTCACCCTTTCTTTCATTGTTCTCTTCAGAAAATGAGAATATAGTTGGGACGAATCGGAGAACGGATTGACGGTCCAGATGGTTGTTTTAGTAGTGCTCACTATTCTATAAAATAGTGTGACAATAAATGTAGTGAGGACTCCATTGAGTGTGGATATTGTCTAGATGACAATATTCTTATTAAAACTCTTAGATTATGTTTTGCCGTATTTTACACGACTGTTGTATAATTAAGTTGTATTTGAATTTTGTACCATGTATTTGGCGACTTAAGATAGGTGATGTATATCTATTTTGGGGCGTCACATAACGGTAAAACGTTCGCCGTTATTTTTATAAAAAGATATTTCTGTCGTTTTCTAACTCCGACAATAATTTTATTGTAGGGTCCACCAATAATTGTGTCGTCGTACGAATATTCCCTGACCAATAAAATATTTTATAACAACTTGCTTACTTTGCAAAATTTATAAATATTATCCACAACTATAACATTATATCAAATCCACACCTTAATATTCAAAAATGATATTTAGAAAAAAAAATCATCTTTATTCATAAAAGTTGGGATCTTACATGAACCAATGGATATAAAAATATTGTTAACATAAATCCCAAAATTTTGAATTGAATAAAACAAAATTTCACCAGCTTGTTTATGAACCAATGGATATGATATGATATTTTTCAAATAAAATTTTCAAATATTTTAAATTTCAAAATAAAATAATTTGAAAAAACTCAATTAAAGGAAAAGATATTAGCAAAAAATTTGATAAGATAAAACTGTTGAATCCCAATCAAATCAGTTTGTTTGACACATTCTGTTTCCATAATTTTAGTATTTTTAATCCATGTCAAGTTTTAATAAAAACATACTTCTAGCCTTCATGAATTCAACTCCATTATTAGCAACACCATATATCAGTTCATGGAGCCCGGAGCCTTTTCAAACAAAATTGCTCATTCCAAAATATATTGTCATCATTAAAACAAAATATATAAACCAACAAATCGTGTCATGTTAAACGAAATTGTGTCGTGTTAAGCGAATTCGTGTCATGCCAAGTTATAAGTAGTACACTAAATAGGTCAACACTAACATTACTTGTTTAATTATTCGTGTCAAGATTCTCAACACTAACATTAACATGTTTATTAATCGTGTTAACGTGTCGACCCGTTCAACCCGTTTAAATACTAAATAAATTAAAAAAAATTAAAAAAAATTTAACATCATTTACTTATTTATTGAATAATAATATAATTTATTCATCACAATAATATTTATTTAACAAAATGGAAGATAATATGCTTAGAAAAGTAACTAAGAAAACTAAAACTCAATATTTAAAATAAATTATAACGTTATATCATATTTATTATTAAATTATTTTAAATAAACGTGTATAATAGTATCTAATCGCGTGAATCCATTGATTATAAGATTTTGACTTATTTAAATTTCGTGTTGAACGTATCGGCCTGCTTATAACACAAAAATTGTTTATGCACAATATTAACTCTCTTATTTTATGTCGTATTTGTGTCGGAATACCGCCTCCTATCAAAAATTACTATCGTGCTCAACTGTGAAGGGCACTCTAATAACAATAAGTCTTGGGGGACCGGCGGGTTCCGACCGGGGAAGTGATCGGTCAGAAATTATTTTTATTTTATTTATTTTATTTTATTTGTTTCTTTTGACTACCAAATAATTAATGTAATTTATTGGAACTGAAAATTTTATAAAGTACAGTGATTTAGGTGTCATTTGGATACATGTAAAAAATAGAGTTGTACAATTTGTATAATTCTATTTTTTACATGTATCCAAATGATACCTAAATCATTTCATTTCAATAAGTCACATTAATTATTTGGTAGTTAAAAAATATATAAAAAAACAAAAAAAAATTTGTCGGTCACTACCCCGATCGGAACCTCTGTCCCCTAGAAGGATTCCTCTAATAATGGCCTATACAGATGACGTGGTCAATATTGATTAGGTCACGTGATTATATATATTGGTCAAGCTAGAATGTATATATACTAGCAACAGTCCCGTGCCTCCGGCACTATAGATGTTAGAATTTATTCTAAATTTTGGACGACCCAAATGATTTATTGAGTGAGCGAAAAATTCAAAATCATTTGTATTTTATTAGATAGATGGATGGTGGGATTTATCCCAAACTTTGGACGTCCTAGATGATTTATTGAGTGAGCGAAAAATTCAAAATTATTTGTATTTTATTAGATATAATTAGATATATATAATATAGATATAGATAGATAGAATTAGATAGATTGTATTTTATTAGATAGATGAACGGTGGGATTTATCCCAAACTTTGGACGGTTCAGATGATTTATTAAATGCGCGGGAAATTCAAAATCATTTGTATTTTATTAGATAGATTTGACAAATGTAGCCTAAATAATTGTTAATCATCAAATATTATTATTTGAAAAAAATAAATTTTATGTAGATACCGACAAGAGACATAAGTATGTTGATGACATTAATTGTTTTGTGATTTATAAATGCATAAATATGGGTCTCAAGAGACAAGATTTATGTTGTCCATTACTACTCAAGATTTGAACCACAACTTGGAACTGAAAATGACAATCAACACCAATTCAAGGAAGTGGTTAGCATAAAATTTATTTTTAGATAAATTGGTCAATTGACCAATAGAGTACTGACACGCAGGCGTGACTCTATGTATGTCAGTTTGGTGCTAACCGGATCCCCAACTCAAACTACTACAACTAATTATTAGGGGCGAGCATAGTACAGTTTGGTGTAGTTTAAAGTCTAAATCGCATACAAAATCGCTTAGATACAGTTTGTCAAATTCAAAACCGCTTGTGATTGGTGCGGTGAAGTTTGATTTGGTGCGGTTTTTGTTTCAAAACCAATTGAAACAACAAAATTTTATGCAATTTAAATTAATAATTTAGCATCACACAATATTAAATATCACTTTGATAACACACACAATTTTACTTATAATGTTTTGTCTAAACAAAAGCTAAATATAATAGAATAATACGATGTAAATTATCAGAGTATAATATAGTAGAGTAAACAAAAGCTAAATACAATCTTTGTTAATTACTCTACTAACATGGTGCGCTTTCGGTTTTATGCGTGCGGTTTTGACTAGTAACCAAATTGGAACCGTAAATTTGATTTTTCAACCCACCTAAAACCGCCACATACGCCGGAACTGTTGGTGCGATTTTAATTGATGCAGTTTATACAATTTTTGATACAATTTTAGTTCTAATTTGATTTTTTACTCAACTCTACTAATTATTTCTTATCAACGGCATGTATCGTGACTATATATTGTCCCCAAATAATAACTGATATGGAAGAATTATATTAGACCTTTTTATTCCTTTAAATTTACGGGAGTTCAGCAGTTCTTTGAAAAAATATTTTTTTTTCATACATACAATATTATATTATATATAGTATATTTAAATAAAATATAATTATGTATGCACATAATTCAGTTTACAAAATATAATTGCTGACCAATCAATTTTTGGTTAGGGACTGACTGTTAAACGTAATTTACAAGTGTGTCCTCCAAAATATACATTTATTACAATTTTCATCTCAAAGTTTAGAACCCAACAATATATCATTTTACCTAAGTTTTTTGAAAAGGCAAGGTGTGTCCTCCAAAGTATACACATTACAATTTTCATCTCAACATTGGAGAATCAACAATATACCACTACCTCAAAGTTCTTTAAAAAGGCAGTCTTGTTCCCTTTTGACCGGTTTCTCTTGAAATATGATTTGACTATCAATAATGTATATTGACCTTATTTTAACCATATAAGTTTTCCAAAAAATACTTTAATTTCTTCTAAAGAATATTATTAATTATGAGGACAATAAAGTAATAACCTACAAATATAAAATATAAAATCAAGAATAAAGTTCATTTTAATTACAATCCAAATCAATAATCAATAAATCTATGACACATCAAATAATAATTAATTATCCCAATAATTTGAGACCACAATAGTATTTTAATGACAAAGGAATTTTATAAAAAGTTACTTACAAAATGATGTGGCTGGTTGTGGTTGGTTGCTATCACTAAGTCCACCTATGTACTGAGGCGGATCTAGGAATTTTTCCCAGCAGGAACGAATTTTAATTATTTTTTTTGTTGAATTTGAATAAAAAAAAACTTGAACTAATCATAATATTAAGTAATCATAATAATGTTTACAAATTGTAATAAATATTTATAATCCAAACTAAAAAAGAAATTTCAAATAAAAAATATTTAGATATAATTTAGAAACTTATTTCGGTTACTTGTCATAGTTCAATTTAAATGATTCTCCAAATACTCAAAACCTCAAATCAAATTTATTTTCTATATTCAAACAAAACCATGAATTAGTTTCAAAGCATAAACTAGTTTTCATATCTTTTTATAAGTTTCAAATAAGTTTTACTTGAAATAAGATAAACAAATCATCTAAAATTTATACTCAGAACACCAAAAATTATACATGTTTCATTACTTAGATACATACAAATAAAGTATTTATAAATAGAAATGAGAGGTTACTAAAGACTCATAGTCATTTTTTATTTTCTATTATCATTATAAAATAAGACAAAATCATTGTAAGCCGTTACAATAAAATACATAAATTACTTCTCAAAATGATCTCATTTTGAATCGAAGATCGAAAACCCAAAAATAAAAACTCAATCAGACCAAACAAACGGTAACCACAGTCAACTAAATCAATAACAAAAAAAAAAATCAAACTTGAATCAAACAATCTTTCACGGTTCACACCCTGATAAACATTCAGAACCAAAAATTATATAAAAAATATTATTAAGATTTTACCAAGTTTTAAAACTAAAAATATTTTTGTACTTGTATTTAGTTTATTAATCTATCCTTTTAAATTTATTAATTTATATATTAGTCATACCACTATACTTATAAAAAAAATTATAGCAGAAACAGGTGCCTATACTGATCCTCGAGTAGATCCGTCACTGCCTAAAGATTTTGACAAAATAATAAGTAGCAGACTAGCAGTAGATTATCAAATCAATTTGTGGCTGGTTGCTTAATCACGTGAATATTTTATATCGTCGTCTCGTTGAGAAGACCATGCATTTTTTATCATGCTCGTTTAAACATGCAGCTGCGTTCTTGAAAGCACTGGCGGCACCGCATAGTGATAACCGTGCGTATTATTAGTTAAAACAGTACAATATCATTCTAATCATGTAATCTCTCATTCTAGTATGTTATTTTGTCCGGCGGTGAAGTCAGGAAAATTTTTTGACGAGATCAAAATTATTACTAAATTATAAATAATTTAGCAGGGGTTTAGAGCAATGCTTTCGAGTCAATTTTTTTTAATATTTTTGTACTTTCGGATTACAAATACACACTTTATATGTAAAATATTTTTTACATCTTATTTTTACTTAAGTAAATTACTTTTACTTCAGTTAATGTAATAGTGAATCCTGCGTGATTCAACAATAATTTACTTTTCAGTTTTTTTATTTAAGTAACTCCAAGTGTTAGAGTTACTCAGGCTTTTCTTTTGTAAGAAAACCTCACCTGAGGTCCGCTCTCTCCCTTCTCTCTAGAGTTAGACGAAGAAGAAACTTGTTGCTTCCTTCTTCTAGTTAGATGAAGATGAAGTCCTTCGTACTTCGATCTTCCCTCAAACATTAGATTCAGGATATAATGTAATCATTTCTTCAAATGTTTATAAATAAAAGAAAGAAATTACTTTACCGATTGACCATCTTCTTAATCTTTTCTTTTCTGTTAAAGTTTTTCTTTTTAAAACTTAATCGCCGTTGTTATATGGTATCAGAGCCACACGGTTGGTTCTTGATTCTGTTAGTGGTTTCGATTAAAAACAGTTTGATTTGTTTTTAAATGTTTCTTCAAACTTTTAATTTCTTTGGCTCCACTTTCAATCGCCTGACTTGTCGTAAACCACTTAAGATTGCCATAAGACCCGTTACGCCGTTGTAAGACTCTAGTAAGAGAGCAGTTTAGGCTAAGGGTATCATTAGATCTTACGGTATGAGTTTACTCATGCAAGAACGGTTTGAGTTTAAGTCGGAATGATCGAAGAAAGAATTTTTGTTTAAACAGTTAACAAAGAAGTCTCTTGTTTAGATCGACTGTACTGACAGATCAGGACCAATCGAGTGATCCTTTGTTTCAGATTTCAGTCTGATTTGTTTTTAAACAAATTTTTTTTATAAAATTTAAGAAATTTTGAAGATTATGACCAATTTTTCGGTGAAAAAATTTTCTTCCTCCTTATTTATAAACCAAATTTTTTGGGTTGAAAGGGTTATATATATATATATATATATATATATATATATATATATATATATAAATATATATAAGAATATTGAATGATAGTTTTTTGCTAAATATCTTGAAAATTATTGGTATATTAAAGCATGACATATAAGTGACAAATTTAGTATTATTATATGTATGTATACAAATTGGGTGGTAGGTATGTATTTATGTATACAAATTATGTGTATAAATTGGGTGTGTGTGTATATATATATATATATATATATATATATATAAAGGATCAAGAGTAGAATTCTTAAGTAGTAGAATGCCTTAAATAATAGAATTTTATCAAAACGACGTAGTTTTGATAAGACGCGGTGACATTTTTGTAAATACGCGGTGGCATAGTATTTACAAAAATGTCACCGCGTCTTATCAAAACTACGTCGTTTTGATAAAGTTCTATTATTTAAGAGAGTTCTACTACTTAAGAGGTCTATTCTTGATCCTGTCTATATATATATATATATAATATTAGTATGTATATTTTTGAATATTATATATGCATAAATTGTGTTAAATATTTTATTGTTGTTGCTGGTTATTTTTCGCAAAAATTGTCATTTTGTTATAAAATGTAAATAGACTTAAATGTATGAAATATTATTGTTGTTGTTTTGCATTATTTTTGGTCATTTATATATTTAGACATTGAATGATAGTTTTATTGTTGTTGATATTTTTAGGTAAATATGGACAATTGGTTGTTTGGACCCATTAATCGCAGTGTCCTTTATACTCAAGAAAAGCATGTATCGGAGGATGTGTGGAATGGGATTGAAAGGGGTACACTGATGTCAAGCCAATTGACTTCAATTATATATGATAAATGGGAATTAACCAGCCTACAAAAAAAATTATTAGACGCGTGGGGGTTTAAGGGGTTTAGTTATCCGACAGTAGTAACGAGAACATATGCCAGTCTTATATATGTCCTAATTGAGAAATGACGACCAGAGACAAATATATTTCATATGAAATGTGGTGAAATAACAGTAACATTGGAGGATGTCCATTTTATTTTTCGTTTGCCAGTATTGAGTAATCCCTTAACTTGTCGATCATTTAATGCTCCATTAAGTTATTTTAGGGAAATTTTTTGGGATGAATGGGTTGGGGAATGGAATAATGTCAAAAAATGACATGGTATTTCCTTAGTTTGGTTGCATCAAAAATTTTCTAAGTGCCCAGACAATGCAAGTAGAGATGCAGGTTGGTATGTATACAAAGGCATGTCCTTTGGCTATGCGAGGCGGGGGGTTATTTCCCACAAGGTCAAAAAATATTGTACACCTTAGGTATATATATTTTATTTATGATTCAAATAAGACTGCCACATATGCATGAGGTGCCACATGTTTATCATATTTATATCGGAGTCTGTTCACAACATCTATGAGAGAGAGTAATTATGTCAATGGTTGTGTGACCTTTTTACAAATTTGGGCATACACCTATTTTTTGGTTGGAAGGCCTAACCCTAGGCCAAATTCTTTATTTTGGGTCCCTAAAGAAATAGCATAGGCGTACTCCGCTAAACATCAATATGGTGATAAGGCGAAACGATCCCCATCACCATCTATCTTTCTACCGGGGCGAATTTGATATGGTACCTCAGTGGGAGGTAGTATGGAGGCCATACCAGCGATGGGATGATGATTGGAGGTACTATAACTATGAGGCTAGATTGGCATGATCCGGCTGGGTCCCATTGATTCATTTTCATATTGTCGAGTATCAAATGCCCGACCGGGTAATGAGGCAATATAGGTATATCAAAGGCATTTCGTCTCCGGCTGAGAGAAATGATGTTTTGAGACAACTCATGGAACAGTCATTTGAGCCACCAGATTACATACAAATGAGAAGAAAATACATTGATAAGTGGGAGCTATATATGGAAAGTTTCGAGGAGAAGTCCAGGAGGATGCAAAAACTATCCCTATGGATACGTACTTCAAGTGGTACAAAAAAAATTACTCGACAATTGCACCTCCCTCGATGCGAAGGAGATCCCAACACTACCTACGAGCCTCGTTCTGTATATAATCAACATCGTATGGTTAGCATGGTAAGCAAGTTAAAGTTTTACAAATTATTCAATTAATATAATATATTGCTTGTTTATTTAATATAATTTGTTGTATCCTTCGATACTAATTTGTTTGTTTGTTTTCTTATTTATGTTATTTTTTGCATAAATTGAGGGCACAAATTCTCTCCTCGATAAAATTTTCAAGTTCAAGCAAGACTTTCCTCCCGAATACAATCACATGAAAGAGGGTTGGGATCAACTGTATGAGTTATATGATGCAGATGTCAAGGTGGGGGAGGAGTATATGAGGGGTGAGGAGACATAGAGGTCCACCCCTGCGCTTGCGCTCGACTTTTTAACAAAAGTCCTGGTCGCTACTCCTTCTAACGGTCAGAATAAAATTCCATGTATGTTGGCTGCTAGAGGGAGTAGTGGCCAGGACTTTGGTTAAAAAGTGTTGGCCGTTACTCCCTCTAGCGGTCAGCATATAGGGAATTGGCACCAATCTCATTAGCATGATACCAACCCTTAAGACCATGTCTGCTCAACAATAACATGCAAACATTTATATGGAGAAACAAAGTATATGTTGTAAGACCCCGAATTTTATGAAATGAAAGTATTCAATTTTTTTGATAATTATTATTCTATTTAGTAAATGGTTAAATTGATAAAAGATTAAAGTTAAGGGTGATGTGTGAAAAATTTTCAAAGTAAGCAAGTTGTCATAAAATAATCGGTGATAAAAGTACAGTAATACGCCTGGTTGCATAGTAGCACACAGTATTGTACAATATCTTTGATTATTGATGCTTACGTGAGAAGTCACTCAGTTTGATTCAATTATTGTCACAGTATCATCTGCATAATATTTTTTATTATTAAATTAAAAATTGAGACGACAAAGTTATTCATATTATTATTTACAATATTGACAATGTCTAGAAAGTTCTGTCGAGGAGATGTTTGGTCACCTAATTGCGCGCCAATAGGGAGAAATCCTTATCGGAAAGTCCCCTCTTTACTGTGAATGATCTGGTTGTTAAATATTATGAGTTATAATATTAATGATGAATAAGTTCGTGTTTATTAAAGATGAAATTAATATTTCCATTGTGTTGGGATTATTAGTGTTAGTGAAAATTGACATTTATTTCTATAAGATTATATTCACCAATCGGATAATTAATCGGATAAAAAAGTAATTAATTGCTATTAATTCACATGCTTATAACTATTTGTTCACATGTATGTACTATTGATTCACATGCATGTACTATTAGGGGATGTCGTGCAAGATTGATAATACTTGTATGACTAAATTAAAAATAGATGTATAGATGAAGTTACTATACAGTAACTATTTTTTTTCACATGTATAGAACTATTGATTCACATGACTGAACTATTGATTCACATGATGTACTATTAGATGAGGTGGTTCAAATTTGATAATACTTGCATGACTAAATTAAAAATAGAGGAAAAGATAAAGGTATTATAGTGTAATATTTTGAGCCCCAAAACGTGCAATTATCGAAACTATATTTTCCTATAAATAGAAGTTCATTCTTCTTTCATTCTCACTAATTCACTACGACTCACAAGAGCAATTATAGAGAGAGAAGCTATAGAGAGAAAGAAGAAGAGAAGTCTGATACTTCACTATTCCAGTATCCAGTCTTCTTCTGAGGTAAGGGGTATTATTTATTTCATATTCAGAAGAGATATTATTTTTTGTATTCGTATGGATATTATCTTCGTTCAATATTCATATGAAATAATATTTTCTTCCATACTCTGTAGTATGTAAGTAATATTATTTCGTTTCGTATTCTTACTTCTACACTCATTTTGTTGAAATATTACTTCTATACTCCGTGAAATTAGTAGAATATCATTGATATTTGCGATTCATCCAGTATCTTTTTATGGAAATATTATTCTAAGCTTTTTTGATAATTATTGATCTTTTCATGCCAGAATACTATTCACGAGTTACTATTCACCTAGTTACTATTCACTTGAATATTATTCACTCGGGTATTCGGGGCACTTTTCGTGCCGGAGTACTATTCACGAGTTATTATTCACCCGATTACTATTTCACTCGGGTATTTGGGGCACTTTTTATATCGGGGTACTATTCACGAGGTACTATTCCTAAAGTACTATTCATAGGGTACTATTCACGGAGTACTATTCACCCGAAAAATATATTTCTTTTCTGTCCAAATTATTTTTGATACATGAATATTATTCTTGAATTTTACTCCACAAAGCAATATCATGTTGACAATTTGGATATTTTTAAACTCTGGATAAATTTAAAGACTTTAATGTTTATCATTGATTTCGTTAGATTAATGCTTATATCATTATCATCATCCTTATGTTTATATTGTAATGAAAGTCATCTGTGGCTTACGTGCATAGATGGACTGTTGATTGGTATGATTATGACCAAGGATTATTCTGTATAATCATGACCGTAATGTTACAAATGATGTGATAAAAGTTCTCATTGGCCCGTAGTGCATTGATCGACATATGTTGGTATGATCATAATCATGCGTTCTCTTCGGCTAAGGGTGCAAAGATGAATTATTGTTTGGTATGATCATGACCATTGGTGAAAACACGAATATCCTTGGCCCGTAGTGCATGGATAATTTGTGGTTGTGATACTAACGAATATCCTTGGTCGTAGTGTATGGATAATTCGGTGATGTATTGAGATGAGTCTCAGCGATAAAATATTGATAATAAACTTTTAATTTGTAGAAGATAATAGATATCATGCTCTACTTAACTCTTCTAAAATACAGTTGTATGTCTTTGGCCTGTAGTGCAAAGATGAACTGTTAATGAATATCTTTGGCCCGTAGTGCAAAGATGAATTTATTAGTATGATTATGAACATAACTGTGATTTGGTATAACCATGATCTTTGATATTTCAGGTAAAGGCAGGTGATGAAAATTATCTTCGTCCTAGATTCGAAGAGGAATTTAGAATCACAATTATGATTATGAGTTATTTACATAATTGTGGACAGGAACTGTTGATTGATGTTACAGGGATAACACATTGTTGGTGTACTTTTAACATGGAGAAGATAATAGACTTTATGGTATATTTGACTCTTCTAATGGATTGCTCGTTCCGCTGCCACTATGGTTAAAAGTTTTATCATCTACCATATGTTCTAAATCTCTGATTTATTACTGACGAATGATATTGATAATTTATTTATCTTTAGTCATGATACTCTTTATTGGGCTAGTTGTGCTCACCATTTTGTATCACAATTCCTTTCAGGTAATAAGAGTGTAGCTGGGTCGAGCAGGGGTAACAGGGGAATAGAACGATGGTCTATAGATTTTGAGGTTTCCCCTAAAATAGTATAGGAATAATTTTATTGAGAATTATAGATAAGTATGTCGTATTTTATACGTCATTCTAACCTGTTGATTTTGGTGAACTGAATAGGGTGAGGTGAACCCAACTTTGTAAGGGCGTTTTTACCACTATCATACAAGATGTCTAATGACATACTGACTTCGTGTTATCATAAGACAGGGTTGTGCTCACTGCACTTACTAATTATATCTATGAGCACTATCTATATAATCTTGGAGTTTGATTGAAATATAATTCTCAGTTGGAGATAATGGAGATAGGTATATGTCAAGAAAGACTCACCATTGGAAAGAACATGATAGTAATCTTCTCAGTTTTTCTTTGGGGTCTATTGGGTTAACTAAGGATAATTCTCGTGTCATATGATATCTATCATAACTTAGATGCATGGCCTCCCATGTACGAAGGTTTTCTTGAGCATTTTCCAAAGATTTTAATTTCTAAAATAGTTATTGACTGTACTTTTATGTAAAGTACCATTGTAAGGTGTTGTGGCCGAGACACCATGAGAGTTACATATATTTATATTAAAACTCATAGCTTATGTGTTGCCGTACTCTACGCGACAGTTTAACAGTTGTATAAATGAAGTTTATATTTGATTTCTGTAGTGTGATATCTGGAGACTCAGAATGGGTCGTGTGGACCTATTTTTGGGGCATCACAATATGTCTAGTCCAGAAAAACACAAACATTTCAACATTCTAATTAAATTACAAAGATTTCAATATTCAGATTAAATTACATCTCCATAATCATTCAAGAAAAAAACACCAACATTCCAAATAAACACATATAGAGACACTAATTATCTTTAGGTTCAAGAAGTCCTAACACTCTATAATGATTGTGCTTGTCATGGTTAGTTTCGAATCCACATATTGCACATTTTTTGTGAGACTTACTACCCATAAATCTTTCAAGGGCACTTTTTAATCTTGATTTTTTTTGGCCCTTTGTTTGAGAAGCAATTGGGGCAAATACTCTTATTCATCACTACAAAAAGGGTCATTGTCGACGAGGTCACTGCCGACGGCAGTGTTACCGTCGATAATATGATCAATGTTGACGGGGTAGCCGACACTAATGGGTCCAGTCGGTAATGAGGTATTATTTGGTGGGAAAATTTTGCAGTTGAGGAAAAAGTCACTGACGACGGGGACTTGAATGAATGGCGACGGGGTTGTCATCGCTAATTAGTCAATATCGACGGGGTTAAGGGCGAAGACATTTCCATCGAGAATGACAATCTATTTTAAGCCATACCCACGAAAACAATGACTCTAACTTTGTTCCCTCTCTATTTTTGATTTTTCCCTCTCCAGTTTGCCCACTTCTCGCCATTGATTATTGCTCACTTTCAATCGATTTTCCGAATTAATTGTCACCCCATCGATTATCATTTCACCTTCATCATCTCACCCGTTTCATTTCCCGGCCGCTGCAGTTTGCCCACTTCTCGCTCACCATTTCATCATATGTTCCCACTGTATGTGTGTGTGGAGAGGCGTATTGTTGAGCTTCTAGAGGTACCGTTCCTCCATCTCTCTATTGTTGCCATTTCCCAGTCGCCACTGTCACTGCCATTGCCTTTCGAGGTACAAAATTTGGTCTCTATATAGAGTATATTGCATATGGAGTATATTGCATCTGTATGGAGTATATTGCATCTGTATATATTTACTTGGCAATTATATATATTAAAACTATTTCCATTATCAATTTGAATCTCTATACTTGTTCTCCTGAAGATTGCATATATTATAACCCAAGAGACGATATTGAATTAGTGATTAGAGTGACCCAATTTAGCATATGTCATAAGTATATTATTAGGACTATAAATGTTTACTATATGTTCAAACTACATTTGTTTGGTTTTCGAAGCTGTGTTCAAGGAAGGCGTTGTTTCCTAAATAGTACTTGGTAGATGCATCTGAAAGATATTGTTTCAATATATATTGGTTCAGAAAATGGATATACATTCTGAATTTAGACCTTGAACTTCACTCATGTTACGTGCTAATGCACTAATACAATTACATATTATGATTGACGTGAATAGTTAAGTTGGATGCATGGAAGGAGGGAGGAAGCAAGAAATAAATACTCTAATAGATGATTTGGTTTAACTCTCTCTACCTTTTGCTTTTCCAAAGTGTTTGTATATCTTTGTCTAGCTAGGCCTGCTATCAATGCAAAACTCTTGTACCTACAACAACCTACTTGCACCAAGTTCAGGTTTGGTGCTCTTGGAGGCTAAACTTAGCTTCTTGTTCATTTCACAAACGTAGTTGTATGAAGTCACTAATACAAGGCAGCAATTTTAGGTAGATTAAGAAGGAAGTATTGAATGCATACATGTGAAGTAGATAGTTTAGTTAGTGCACTTATTTACTTTCTTGCTTCCTATATTGTGTGTTTGCTTGTCTTAACATAGGAACAAAAGTAAAAGTCAACGTTTAAATTTATATCCAATGTTGATTTACCTTTGCTGAATGTATTTTTTTCCTTATCTTTTTTGAGTATTGAATGATGATATATATGCTCATACATTTGTGTTTTGATTTGTTGAAAGATTTTATGTTTTGATAGGTCGGTTATGTTCTGCAGACAGTTAGCATTGTTGGGTTCAGAGATTTTTACCAGATAAACAAAATGAAAGAGATAATATTCGAATAGTGTTGCTATTTGTATTTTTTAATGAACAGAAAAGGAAAGAAAATAAATGGAGTTTTTGTAATCTCTCACACCCTCTACATTACTAAAATATGAAATTTATTTTGCTTCACATTATTGGCATTAATGGTTTGAAAGGTGAATGTTTAGTTATATAGAATAATCCTTACTTTCACATGCACATATATTTTTGTATAGTTTAGGAAGCTTAGAAACCCGTTTGAGATTCACTTAGTAGGAGTGAATCTCAAATAGTTCCCGTTTTGGGATTGTTCCTGTATGTTTCGATCTCACTTAGGTCGGTGTTAACGACTTGAGCACGTCTTTATATTTTTTGAATTTTCGGTCAGTATATATCTCTTGATGTTCTTCGGGTGCATATTTAGACTACGATGAGTTGGTCTATTTCGTGTACTTGAAGACCATGGGGAGGTGCTGCCAAAATTTTGAAAAATTAAAGATGTGTTCAAGTTGTTGGCATCAGTGAGGCGACACATCCGGGAATGGGATAGAAGTCTGACCCGTTAGAGGTGGAGATGAAGTTAGGAAACTCATAATCTTGCATATACATTTACTTGGAGACTTGATTGTGTTTGTCTGACTTTCCATATATATAGCATACAGTTGTCTGATATGTACTCTGTTGATCGAAGTTGGATGGAACGTAGGGTAGCTACTGATAAGAGTGGGCTTAGCTCTGAGTATCGTATTAGGGTTGAACAGTTTCTCAACTTTGCGTTTGAGCAAGTCAGCGGTGATGAGATCAGATGTCCTTGTAAGAGGTGTGTGACTGAAGTGTGAAAGGAAATGAGTGATGTCATGTGCGACTTATTTGTGCATGGGTTCAAGCAGGGTTATACGATATGGATATATCATGGGGAAACCTGGTTGGATGAACATGAATCAGAACTGAAATCCAGAGGTGATGAAACCTTTGACTGTACTAACATGATAGTCGAAGCTGCTGGTTCATACTTCCAGTGGAATACAGACAGGGATGGCAGTAGCATCGAGCAAGAGCCGAATGACGGGGCTAAGGGTTTCTATAAGTTATTGCATGAACCAGTGACACCACTGTTTGATGGGCATAAAAGCACACCGTCTTATCTGCCGTGACTAAGTTTTTACACTTCAAGAACGAGCATGACTGTAGCGAGAGAGGTTTTAATGAACTGTTAAGCATTGTGAAGGAGTGCTTACCTACAGGCAATAAGCTACCGGAGTCGTACTATGATGTGAAGAAAATGGTCAAAAGGCTCAATCTAGGGTATGAGAAGATTGATGCTTGTAAGAATGACTGTATGTTGTATTACGGTGATGTCAATAAAGATAAGAGGTCATGTGATATTTGTGGTACAAGTAGATACTATGAACATCGCAAGAAAAAGGAAAAAGACGTGCCGAGAAAGATCTTGCGTTACTTTCCCATTGCCCCGAGGCTTCATCGGTTGTTCATGTCAACACATACCGCTGAGGATATGAGGTGGCACTCTACACGGGACATAGTAAAAGGTCAACTGACGCACCCGGCAGATGGGCTTGAGTGGAAAATTTTTGATAGCAAGCACCCCTCATTTGCTTAAGAGGTTCGCAATGTTAGGCTTGGACTTGCTACGGATGGGTTTAATCCGTTTAACGGGCCTTACACAAAGCCCTACTCAACTTGGTCAATGATTATTGATGTGTATAACCTCCCGCCTTTAATGTGCATGAAAGATACCTACATGTTCATGCCTTTACTGATTCCGGGTGATAAGAGTCCGAGTAAAGACATCAATGTATACCTCAGGCCGTTAATTGATGTGTTGAAGATGTTATGGGCAAAAGGGGTTCAAACTTATGATGTATCTCTTAAGCAGAACTTTGACATGAGGGCAGCTTTACTATGGACAATAAATGACTTCCCGACGTTAGGAATGATTAGTGGATGGTCGACTCACGGGGGCTTGTCATGTCCCATGTGCATGGGGTCAGTTAAAGCTATGCGGCTCAAACATGGGGGGAATGAGTTTCTTTGCAACATCCAGACAGTTTTTGTAGATTGAATATCGTTATCGACGGATGAGTAGACAATTCAATCAAAAAATAGAGAAACTTCAAGTACCTGGCCGTCTTTCTGGGTCAGCAGTGTTGAGTTGGATTAGTCATTTGAAGTTTTCACCTCTAGGGAAGAATCACAGATTAGAGCGAGCTTATGGTTACGACAAGGTTCACAACTGGACACACAGATCCATGTTCTTTTACCTGCCTTATTGGGCTACACTCTGCATCTGTCATTGTTTAGATCCAATGCATACTGAGAAGAACGTATTTGATAACATTTTTATACAGTTCTAGATGTCAGTGGTAGAACAAAGGACAACAACAAGTCGAGGCTTAATTTGGTAAAAATTAACATTAGGGAAGATATGTGGATGTATCAGGAGGGTAGTAAGATGGTAACGCCTAAAGCTGAATATACTTTGACTAGGGAACAATTGATATTGATATGTAATTGGAGCAGTGGACTGAAACTCTCATATGGATATTCTTCGAATATAGCAAGGTGTTGTAAAGTTGAAGAGCTGAAGTTTCAGGGTCTCAAAAGTCATGATTGTTACGTATTCATTCAAAAGTTGATCCATGTGGCATTTATTGACTTGTTACCAAAACGTGTGGTTGAAGCACTAACAGAGCTTTCTAATTTCTTCAGAGATCTATGCTTGACGGAGCTTCAGCTCAAAGACATAGATAAAATGGAGATGCACATAGTGGAAATAATGTGCAAGTTAGAAATGATCTTCCCTCCATCGTTTTTTGATTCAATAGAGCATTTACCTATTCACTTGCCATACGAAGCTAAGTTTGGCGGTCCCGTGAAATATAGATGGATGTATCCATTTGAGAGGTAATGACATTAATATTTTTAATACAGTAAAATGTTCATTCTTTTTTGTTAATCTATATATCACATAGGTATATGCGACGTCTAAAGAATAATGTGAAGAATAGAGCCCGTGTAGAGGGTTCAATTGCTAAAAGGTATGTTATGGAGGAACTTGTTAATTTCTGATTGTTGTACTTTGAGCCAGATGTTCAGACGAAGCACAATAACTTACGTCGGAATCAGGTTGTTGCGCATGAGAAAATGAAGAATTAATCGTCTTTAGTCATCCTGTACGCCCATTCGGTGGTAAAAAAAGGCGATTCTTGACCGATAGGGAGTATGCAGCTGCCACATTGTATGCACTTGTCAACATGAATGAAGTAGTGCCATACATTAAGTAAGTAGTCATAACTATATATATTGGTTTAACTGTGTCAAGTTCCTTTACATACACATTGAGTATATAACTGTGTTGCAGTCAATATGATGCTGAAGTACGTGAAGCGAATCTGAGTATATCGAACGGGGATTTACAAAATTTGAGAAATGGACAATTTGTGCAATGGTTTAAAGATCATGTAAGCCTAACCTTTATAAGTTCACTGAATCTACCATCATAGATTTATTCTTATGGCGTAATTAATCTACAGGTAAAAACAATTAAATTTTGTACTTCCTTATTTAATTTATGTAATTTGTAATTGTATTGCTTAGATAAACTTAAGATAAAACCCTAAAACACACACGCACGCTACGCAAACACGCACGCTACGCAAACACGCACATAGCACCGCGTAGGTATTAGACACGCATTATAACTTACGGGACATGATTCGATATATAGAGACCGAGTTTTCGTCCAGTTTGCAAAACTCGCCCACACTTAGGTAAAAAGCCGTAAAAGAACCCAAAACCTGCTTCACCCGTTCAAATGCCACACAAAGGCGTATATAGCACCGCGTAGATATTAGACATGCGTTACAACTTACGTGATTCAATTTTGATATACGGATACCGACTTATCACCCAGTTTGTAAAACTCGCCAATACTTAGGTAAAAAGTCAAAAAAGAGCCCAAAACCTGCCTCGGTCGTCGAAACATCACGCAAACACGCATATAGTACCGCGTATATATTAGACACGTGTTATAACTTATGGGACTCAATTCTGACATACGAAGTCTGAGTTATCGTCCAGTTTGCAAAACTCGCCAACACTTAGGCAAAAAGCCAAAAAAAGAGCCCAAAACCCGCCTTGGCCGTCGAAATGCCACGCAAACACGTATATAGCACCCGTAGATATTAAACACATGTTACAACTTACAGTACTCGATTCCTATATAAAGAGACCAAGTTATCGTCCAGTTTATAAAACTTAACCACACTTAGACAAAAAGCTAAAAAAAAGCCCAAAACCCGATTCGGTCGTCCAAACACCACGCAACGCGCACATAGCACCGCTTAGGTATAAGACACGCGTTACAACTTACGTGACTCGATTATGATATACGGAGACCGAGTTATCGCCAAGTTTGCAAAACTCGCCAACACTTAGTTAAAAAGCTAAAAAAAAGAGTTAAAAACCAGTCTCGGCCATCCAAACGCCACACAAACACGCACATAGCACCACGTAGGTATTAGACACGTATTATAATATACGGGACTCGATTCCGACATAAAGAGACCGATTTATCGCCCAGTTTGCAAAACTCACCAACACTTAGGTAAAAAGCTGAAAAAGAACCCAAAACCCACTTCGGTCTTCCAAATGCCATGCAAACACGTGATTCCGATATACGAAGACCGAGTTACCGTCTAGTTTGCAAAACTCACTCACACTTAGGCAAAAAGTCGAAAAATAGCCCAAAATCTGCCCTGGCCGTCCAAACGCGACGCAACCATGCACATAGCACCGTATAGATATTAGACACGCGTTACAACTTACAGGACTTGATTCTGATATACGGAGACCGAGTTATCACCCAGTTTGCAAAACGCGCCCACACTTAGGCAAAGAGCCGAAAAAGATCCCAAAACCCGCTTCAGCGGTCCAAACGCCACGCAAAACATGCACATAGCACCGTGTAGGTATTAGACACGTGTTATAACTTATGTGTTACGATTTTGATATACGGAGACCGAGTTTATCGCCTAGTTTGCAAAACTCACTAACACTTAGGCAAAAAGTCAAAAAAAAATCTAAAACCCACCTCGGATGTCCAAACGACACACAAACACGCACATAGCACCTCTTAGGTATTAGACACGCATTACAACTTATGGGACTCAATTTCGATATACGGAGACTGAGTTATAGACCAGTTTGCAAAACTCGCCAACACTTAGGCAAAAAGCCGAAAAAGAGCCCAAAACCAGCTTCGACCGACCAAACGCCACGCAAATACGGACATAGCACCGTGTAGGTATTAGACATGTGTTACAACTTAAGGGTCTCAATTCTGATATATGGAAACGAGTTATCTCCCAGTTTGCAAAACTCGTCCACACTTAGGCAAAAAGCCAAAAAAAATCCCAAAACTTACATCGGCAGTCCAAACGTCACGCAAACACGCACATAGCACCACGTGGGTATTAGACATATGTTAAAACTTACGTGACTAGATTCTAATATACGAAGACCGAGTTATCGTCCAGTTTGCAAAATTCACCCAAACTTAGGCAAAAAGTCAAAAAATAGCCCAAAACTCGGCTCGACCATCCAAACGCCACACAAATACGGACATAGCACCGCGTAGGTATTAGACACACGTTAAAATTTATGGGACTCAATTCCGATATACGAAAACCGAGTTATCACCTAGTTTGTAAAATTCGTCCAAACTTAGGCAAAAAGTCAAAAAATAGCCCAAAACTCGGCTCGGCCATCCAAACGCCACAAAAACACGGACATAGTACCGCGTAGGTATTAGACACACGTTAAAATTTATGGGACTTGATTCCGATATACGGAGACCGAGTTATCATCTAGTTTGTAAAATTCGCCCACACTTAGGCAAAAAGCCAAAAAAGAGCCTAAAACTCGCCTCGGCCTTCCAAATACCACGCAAACACGCATATAGCACCGCGTAGGTATTAGACACACGTTACAACTTACGTTAATCGATTCCGATATACGGAGACCGAGTTATCGCTCAGTTTGCAAAACTCACCAGCACTTATGCAAAAAGTCGAAAAAGAGCCCAAAAATCGCATCGGCCACCCAAACGCCACGTATATACGCACATAGTACCGCGTAGGTATTAGACACACGTTATAATTTATGGGACTCGATTCCAACATACGAAGGTCGAGTTATCAGCCCAAAGGCAAAACTCGCCAACACTTGAAGAACACAAACAAAACTAATTTAAATATGCTTTATTTTCGAATTCGTTATTAATATCTTAATTTTTTAGGGTCTTGTTGATGAACTTCGGCGGGTGGAGGCTGCGGCATAGGAGATTCCCATGGTGAAGATGGTGATGACCGCCGGGCTGATGTTGATGAGACTATAGAGGGAGGGACCGGCAGTAAGACCGGAGGTGAGACCGACGATGAGACTGTAGGTGGGACCGGCGATGGGACTGGCGGCGATGATGATACTAGCATTCCTGATCTTAGGTTGTAGTACCCATTATGTTTATATTTTTACTTTTATATATGTATATTTATACAGCTTTTGAGTTGTACAGACTAGAGTTTAGTATCTAATTAAGTTGATGGTATATGTATCTAACTATATTGATTGTTTATGATTACATTTTGTATTTACATCGTACGACTTTTATCTATAAGTCATTACGTTGTTTACATATTTGATGGTTGATATAGCAAAAGTTATTATTGTTATTGATATGCGTTCGTGAAGAATTGTTTATTTTTCTTTAGTTTATAACAGGTATAATTATGTATATGTAAATGAACAGGGGTATTTTGCAATTTTTTTAAAAAAAAAACTCATAGGCGACGGGAGAAGTAGGTCATTGGCGACGGCTATACTATCGGCAATGACTAAATTTTAATTTTCTGAAGTGGTTATAATTACTGACTGTCTGTTAGTCACCAATGAGTCATTGCTGATGACAGTCCGTTGCTAATGACCCCGTCGGTAATGACACACTTGCCGACGGCGAGCGACGGGAACCAGGGGCGATGACCAATACGGCGAAGGACCATGCTTGCCGTCAATGACCTTATTGCCAACGGCAATAGGGTCATTAGCGACAGCATGGTCCGTCGGCAATAGGCCTATTTTTTTGTAGTGCTTCCTCAACAACCTTATACTCATCATCATCATCATCATCATCATCATCTTGTAATCCCATATCCTGAGCTGCACATTCTTCTGTGCGGTCATTATCATCGTCTATTATATATGTCTCATTCGGGTCATATTGATCAACAAGGGCTTTTCCCCATGCAATTCTGTTATAGTATTGCCTTGTAGCCTCGAACTAACCAAAAAGCTTTACTAGCTAACTCTTGAAAATCACTCATCAAATGATTATACCGCATTGATTGGTTTTGTTCAAAGTCTGCACTCATTGGAGAAACCATTTCCTCTTCACCATTACTCCTATTAGCATTTCTTATCCATCGAAGAACGATCATATCAGCAGGTATTCGTACAATACTCTTGAAGCTTAAGAATCTCATTATGTGCCTGCAAATCTGACCAGAATATGAGAACATTTGACAAATATATGTTATCGACCCCCCTGACAATTATTTTCAACTTGTCGATATCTTCGACTATTTTTGATTGCTTCTTCCCTGTACACTACATGGACCTTTGTATCAATAATGCACAACTCACTAAATTTTTTGATGTTATACTTTAAAGAATCCACGAGCTCTTTTTGAAAACGTCTAAACATCTCTTTTATATAACAATCAGAAGCATGTATTTCCAACGATGTTCCTAAAACCAAACTACGTTTTCGATGCTTTGTTACGTAATCAGCCTTTCTCTCTCTATTGAATTATTTTTCAATAGTCTTCTGAGTCTTGACGACAAAATCCTTAATGCATGTTAAAACATTCACATATGAATAAAAAAATGATTCATACCTTCGCTTCTTTCGGTGGTTATCATTCCCGCAACAAAATATCTCTTTGTATATGCACTTATCCATTTCTCCTTCACACCATACAAACTTATGATCCATTCATTTTGAGACAAATAATATTCTCACAAGTATTTCCCAACGCTCTTCAAACTCGTCGATGGAATATGAATTATACACACAGTTGTTAAAATCATCTTTGAACGATGGGTGTTCCGCATAAACATGATGTAATTTTTCTGGAACTTTATTGCTAATATGCCAAGAACATAATAAATGATGAGTGGATGGGACTACCCTACCAATAACATTGCTCATGGCTTTATCTTGGTCAATGATGATGGTTACAGGAGCCTTGTAGTACATGGCTTCAAGCCACGTCTCTAAGACCCAACTGAAAGTGTCTTATGTCTCATCCCTTAACAGTGCAAATCCAAATAAAAAAGACTGATAATGGTGGTTGACCCCGGTAAATGGAACAAATGGCATTTGTCGTATACGTAGTTTCAAATGTAACCACAGTCTCCGAAACATTGATAGGTAAATTTTAATTGGGCGCCTACCCATAAGATAGAAGCTATGCGATCGTCTTCACCTGATTTGACACGAAAGAAAATTTACACGCACTGCTAGAATCAAATTGTTTCAGATAATTGATTGATGTTTGTGCATCATTTTCATCCTCCAAGTCACGCCTTAAATCTCTAACTACATTACGAACATCTTTGTCAATAAAACCTATATTTTACATTACTCCACCAGTTGTGCTCAAAACATTCATCATCTTACTTGGTCCAATACTCGCGCCTTATTTAATGTGTCAATTAATTTTACCAGCGTAATATTTCTATGTGTCTCAATCAAATCTACTTTAGTAGGTGTCACTAAATGATGATTGTGATCCAACTCAATAATTGAAATACGCCATTTATCTTCTTTCTTACCGTGGAACAACATACATCCTAGCTTTGCATAGTGTTTAACCAATTGTGTCTTGTTGTCTTGTTTTCTTATCGTTATCACATTCATCGTATATGAATTCTTTACAACAATTGGTCTATCAGCTTTTTTATACACATATAACCTTGACGTCAAATCATTACTATGAGCATGTTTACGACTAGTAGCAATCCTAATCTCAAATCCACTTTTTGGGCATAATATCTATAAAAATTTTCAGCTTCTTCCAATTTAGAAAATAATTGACCAATATAAGGAACCATTACCTTTGTACTACAACTTTTACCATTATTAACATACTTTGATTCATTTCTACATTGAGATTCAGAAGAGCTAGATAAAAATATATTTGTAACAGGCATGAAAGTCATTGATGAAGACTTACCAAAAATTGATTGCACAAACAAGTGATTTCTTCTACCTTCAGAACTAACAAATTCTCTCCGAAGCTAAATTTTTGCAGCTGTTTAGCATATGGATGGGAATGGAGTAAAATGTTAGATCTATGTCCTAAAATCTAGTCAATCTGGTCACTACTCCCTCTAGCGGCTGGGCCAAATCCTCAAACCACTCTTAATTTAATTAATTTTCTATGTTGACCACTAGAGGGAGTAGCGAGCAGTCAAAAATGACAATGTTTTGACTGGCCGCTACTCCCTCTAGCAGCCAGCATAGAAAACTAATTAAATTATTAATGGCAGCTACTCCCTCTAGCGGCTGGGCCCTCATCTCATCCATTCGATCTAATTTTAGACGGCTGGATAATAGTTAGTTGAAACAGTGCTCAGAACTAACGTTTTTCATGAATCTTTTCCATATATATATATATATATATATATAGAATCAGGATCCTGTCCGGGAGTCCGGACAGGTCCTAAAATGCGGACCATTTTTTTTTTTTTGCTTTTTTTTTTGAAACAACTAAAAAAAAATTATGGAACTGAAATTTTTCCATAATACAGTGTTTTGGGTGTGTTTTTAATACCTATACCAACCAATGTATGTACAGTCTGCCCAGACTGTACAGAAATATTTTGGTATAGCCATCCAAATCACGCCCAAAACACTGTATAATGTAAAAATTCCAATTCCATAATTATTTTTTTTTAGTTGTTTCAAAAAAAAAAAAAAAGGTCCGGATTTTTTTAAAATCCGGGAGTCCGGACCTGATCCGGACTCTATATATATATATATATATCTACGGAAAGGATCAAGGACATACCCCTTGATATCCTACATACATTGCATATCTCATTTAGCGACGGACTGGGCGACGGTTCGGTCCATTGCTATATGTTGTCTGTCGCTAAAAGTTAAGACGAAGATTCTCTTTGATATAGCAACGAACCAAACCGTCGCCCTGTCCGTCACTAAAGGAGGTGAGCATGATATGTAAAATAATGGGGTGAGTCGTTGAAATAGACTGTATATATATATATGGTCCGGATCTTAAATATACCCCTTATCTAATATACCTTGCATACCCCCCTTTAGCGATGGACCGGGCGACGATTTGCTCCGTCGCTATATATAGAATCATCGTCTTAACTTTTAGCGACGGACCGAATTGTCCCCCGGTCCGCCGCTAAAGGGGGGAATATAAGGTATGTTAGATAAGGGGTAAACTTAATATCCGGACCGTATATATACATTATATTGACTTATAATAGATTTTTTTAATCACAATTGTTCATAAGTAATTAACTCATTCATTATTTTTAAGAATAATATAAATTATATTATTATTTAGTTTAAAATATTATAAAGAGATATACATATATTGAGAGGATATGAGTTGTATGTGGTTAAAATTTGATTGAAAAAATTATAAATTTTTAATTTGATCTCGTATAGTAGAAAATTTATAAAATTTTAGTGGGGTCAATTTATATATAATACTTAAAAAATTTAAAATTTACTTTACATTATAAATCAAATATTTTTTAGTGGGGTCAATTGAGCCCACAATGTTATATGTAGCTTCACCAGTGATTTTGTTTGTGAAAACTAAATAGAATAGGACTAAGTTTCCTTAACACTTTGTTTCTGAGTTTTGGACGTAAAAGAAAAGAATAGAAACTTAAAATTTTCTTTTGTGTTGTTTATGAGTTTTTAATATAAAATTTAAAAAATTCTTTTCTTGTAGTTTTTGAGATTCCAATGAAAAGAAAAAAATATCACTTTTATAAATTTACCCTTCTATTAATTATAATCATTGAACTATGAGTGTGACGCCCCCAAAATAGATATACATCACCCATTCTGAGTTGCCAAATACATGGTACAGAATACAAATACAAACTTAATTATACAACTGTCGTGTAACATAAGCTGAGAGTTTTAACACGAATATTGTCTTCTAGACAATATCCAAACTCAAATAGAGTCCTCATTAAAATTATTATCACACTATTTTATAAAATAGTGAGGAACTACTACAGCCACCATCTCGGACTGTCACTCCATTCTCCGACTAGTTCGGCTACGTTTTCATTTCCTAAAGAGAACAATGAAAGCAAAAGGGTGAGCTCAACTAGCCCAGTAAAAAATATTATGACTAAGATAATACATAATAAATTATCGTTAGCCTTCAACAGTGTTAAACTAATAGAATATAATAAACAAAAAGTTTAACTGCAGCGGAACAAACAATCCATTAGAAGAGTCAAGTAGAGCATAATATCTATTATCGTCTATGATTTAAAAGTTTATCATCAATTTTATCGTTGAGACTCAGCTTAATAAATAATCCACATCACTGAATTATCTATGCACTACGGGCCAAGGGTATTCATTAGTATCACATCCACGAATTATCCATGCACTACGGGCCAAGGATATTCGTGTTATCACCAATGGTCATGATCATGCCAAACAACAATTCATATTTGCACCCTTGGCCAAAGAGAACCCATGGTCATGATCATACCAACGACTTTCCATCAATGCACTACAGGTCATGATTATACTGAATAATTCCTGGTTATAATCATACCAATCAACAGTCCATCTATGCACTACGGGCCAAATATGAATTTCATCACAATATAAGCATGAGGATGATGACAATGATATAAGAATTCAATTAAATGAGAGCAATGATAAATTTTAAAGATTTTTAATTTATCCAAAGTTTAAAAATATCCAAATTGACAACATGATAACTGTTTTGTGGAGTAAAATTCAAGAATAATATCTATGTATCAAAAATAATTTGGACAGAAAAGAAATCAATTTTCCGGGTGAATAGTAATTCGTGAATAGTACCCTGTAAATAGTACTCTGGCATGAAAAGATCAAATTTAATAAGAATGTTCAGAAAAAATATCCTTGTGAAAGTAGTGGGTATCCCTCCCGAGCAGTTCGTCATGATACGCGACGAGGTGGTCTGGATGGTGGTTACCCTACTCACGGAGGCTTTTGGGCCGATACTGAGTCATCCCCAGACTACTCAGGTATTCTATTATTATTTTAAGTTGATTATTATGTATGTTATTTAATTTTCATTTAGTTGTCTCTTTACTTTTCTTATACGAACTAATGAGTTATATTTGTAATTCTATCAATATGGTGGCGATGCCGAGCACGCTGACGATGAAGATCGCGAGAAGGGGGGTGATAACAATGATTTTTGGACATCACAGCAGCGACGTCGACCCCCTCCCAATGATTCTCGATCCTTCTAATGGTGGTACTACTAGCTTAGGTTGATATTTTGTATAGCATTTAATTAGATGTTTTGTAAAACATTATATGGTTGCTTGGTTTTATGTAAATCATTGTAGTTTAACTTTATTCTTTGTAAATCAATGTATTTTACTTTAGTTTTGTAAATCATTGAAGTTATCTTTATTCTTTCTAGTTTATAGGTTATATCATTGTAGTTTAGATTGATTCTTTGATGATCAATGTATTTTAGTTTAATTGTGTAATCATTGAAGTTACTTTATAGTTTATAACTTATCGTATATATACACGTTATATGTTATTGAAAAAGTAGTTATATACATGTGAAAACGTGTATAGATGTTGTTCTTCAAAGTAGTTACATTATATTATTGGTTGATTACGATATATGTTGTTGGATGTAGTTATTAGTTGATTATTGTATTTCTTGTTGAGATAAAACAGGTTACAGGATACAAAAATGAGGTTTAGGAACCTGAAAACTGCAAAAACAAAAAAATTATTTTAAAAAAAACAAAGTATATATTTCTGACGGAATAGGGTAAAACCGACAGAACTTCCGTCGGAAATAATGATTTATAACTAATTATAAAAAAATACATTTCCAACAGAATGGCCTTTATCTCTAACAGAAGTTCTGTCGGAATTATGAATTCCCAACACAACAAAAATGTGACATGTGTACATCTTATTATCGACGAACTAATTCTGTTGGAATTATTTCCATCGGAAATAGGTTACCTCCGATGAATTGTTGTGCATCGATTACAAGTCCGTTGACAATAATTAATTTCAACCTAATTTTTGACGGATTAATTTTCAACAAGATTTAATCTAACAAAATTTCTGTCGAAATTATGCTTATTCCGACGAAACAGAAATAAACCTTTTTCTTGTAGTGATTCTTCACACACTCAACATCTTTGTGTTCTTCTCCTGACAATTCTAATAATCTAGACAGTCCAACTATAGTTTCCAAAACTAATGTTAATGTTTACTCATCCAATGTATGGCATCCTAGGCTTGGACATGTTCCTAACAAAATTTTAAAACAATTATCTCTTAATGATATTAATGTCTCACATTGTGATATCAGCTCTCTAGCTAAACAAGAAAGATTTTAAGCACTAGTGTTTCTACTTCTGTTTTTCACCTAGCTGGTTCATTGTGATGTGTGTGGAGTAAAAATAGTTACTTTCTGATCACTCTTGTGGCTGATCGATTACCTGTTTCAACACAAATCTCAAGTGTTTCAGTTGATTAAAAGCTTTCTTCCCCATGTCAATACACAGTTTAGTTGTCAAGTAAAAGTTCTTAGAACTGACAATGGTACTGAATTCTTCTCTTCAATAAAGAAATTTACCCTCTTTTGCTTGTTTAACTGCAACCTATACCATAAATAAGTTACCCTCCTTTAAGGTTTAACATATAAATGAAAAGTATTTTCTTTTTGAGAACTATAAATAAAAATTATTTTGTTGTGGACTTTATGTAACTTATAAAAAATAAAAATAAAAATCTTATCGCTCTTTAATGTTGAACATTAAAATAAATTACTTTTAATTTCACTACGAAACCAATTTAAAGATAATTTTTTTGATTTAAATCGGTGTTTATATAAAAGTCGGCATAAAATTTTATTTATATTTCTTATTCAAATAATATTAACTATATCTTAATTATTTTGGCCCCTCCCGACTCAAAATCAAAAATCAAAATCCTAGTGCCGCAATTGCTTGAATGATTGTAATATGTTCAACAAAAAATAAATTACCTATTTTTTTATTTTGTATCATTTAGAGAATACATGGGAAAAAATAAACACATTTTTATAAGTAGTCTTGTGTTATCACAAGATGTACGATTGATATGTCATTTTCTTTATTTTCACATGAATTTTTGATACTTTTATTTTCACACGAGTTTTATTATGTATTATGTATTATGCATTATGCATTATGCATTATGAATGATATCAAAATATATACTGGTATAAAAAAAAGTGAAATTATTAAAATTGCCAATTACAAAAAATAAATATAATATTCAAGATGTAAATTTCTGTATATAACCGCTTTAAAATTCAATAAAAACACAAAATTAATAAGAAATTTGTCCAACTTATTCGCCCATCCTACAAAAAATTCGTTTGACCAATTAAACTTTGTCAAATTTTCTAACATATAATACCTTTAATTCACCAATAGGGAAATGATGCAAAGTATATATATATATATATATATATATATATATATATATATATATATATATATATATATATATATATATATATATGTCGCTTCCTATGTGGATGGTCTGCATGCGAATCACCTTTAGTGATGAACAAAATTGTCATTAAACTCGTCGTCATAGGACCGAGCTATAACGACGACTTTGGACTATGATGACGGTTCAGATCCTATGACAACGGATTTAGCAACAGTTTTATCCGTCGCTAAAGGTGGTCTACATGCGTACCACCCATAGAAAAATCTCTCTCTCTCTCTCTCTCTCTCTCTCTCTCTCTCTCTCTATATATATATATATATTCCATATATTCTTAAGAAACTTGACCATATTAGTTGTAAAGTTAAAAATTTCCTTTTATTCCAAATCAATACACACGCCATTTTAAAGTATGGTAAGTGTCTAAAAGTCCATGAAATTATATAAAAAAGTAGAAAACATAATGAATCTTTTCAACGACTTTGAGTCAGGGGAAGCTCATTTTAGTGTCCTGCGTATATTTGAGAACAATTGAGTGAAAGAAAGATACACACACACATATATATATATATAGCTTTATTTCCCTTTGTTTAGTATGTTCCGTTCTTTGTTATATTCTCACTATATTTTGTTGTCTCTTTTCCTAAATTTCATTCTTCTACTAATTCTCTTCTATTAAAGTTGGAAATGACAGTAGTAGAGAAATGTTCCCACACATCTTGTGGGGTACATGTAAAGCACTCATATCTTATATTATTATTATTATTTTATTTTAGGAATGAGTCCAACCATGAATCTCATTGAACTTGTGATTCTTGATTGTATCTTGTGATTTTTTTTGAAAATCAATGTGGTTGTTTAAGGGTTAAATGGGCTACACAGTCCAATGTAAACAAAAGGCTTAAATTTCTTAGGTTGGTGTGGACTGTGGACAGTTCTAAATGAAAAGCTCAATTGGCGCTCAAATTTGAATGTCAAGTTTTTTATATAGGAAGATGGCTTTTCAAGAAAAACAATATGAAATAAGGTTTGGATAATAAAATAAAATAGCAAAAAGGATTTTTGAATATATTTTTTTGTTGGTTAGGAATATTAATGAATTAAATAAAAACAGAAATTTCGTGAGTTTACAAGCTTTAGTTGCAAGGTCATGCGCCTACAAAACAACATTCTTAGATACATTATAAACACTAGTCTATGCGGCACACACACTGTGTGCAATTAAGGAAATTTTTTTTTGATAAAACTTGAAAAAGAGTAAAGAAGAGAGAAAATAAGAATAGAAAGCGGGAGATTAAAAATAGAGATACAAAGTGTAAGAGAGAAAAGAAACAAGTAAATTTGTCTTTATTCTAAAATGTGATACCACAAGAGTTTTTTTATAATATAGAAAGATAGAGTTTTAAAATCTGGATCAGATCGGTAAAAATCAGAATCGATCCGTCTTTCGGTTCGGTTTGGAACAAAATTCGGGTTGGTCCGTTGACCACCAGTTCTACCAGTGGTCCAACCGGTAAACCCGATTAATTAGCCCGGAAAATTGTAATATTAAAATTAACCACTTTTATTAATATTGTAACTCACCTTTATTATGATTTAGTTCATAAAAAACGATATTTTTTAAAAATTTATTAATTACTGATAATATATATATATTTATATATTGATGACGTCACTGAATCAATAACGATTCGACCACTGATTGAACTCTTTTTCGATTCGATGAACGGTACGGCTTTAAAAACATTGTTACAAACATTAAAATGAAGTCGAGTGTTAGTTATAGGAGCAAAACATGAGATTTGGCATGTTGATTCTGATTCTCTGAAGAAGATAAACAAAATGCCAAGAGTCCATGCGAACATGTGTTATTTGCCATCCATTAGCTAATTGATTGCAAACTCTTGTGATTCGTTTGGATTGGAGTAATAAAGATGGGAATAGAATTGACTCATTCCTATGAAATGAAAAAAATTGTGTTTAGTTCCTTGGAAGAAGGAAAGGGAGAGCATATAGAATAACTTATTCTAACGAGAATAGAATGGAATGAATCATTACCAAAGCTTCAATGTGTCGAAGAAAAGACTGGTGCAGGAAATAGAAAGTTGAAATATGAAAAACACCTGCAGCCAGAATATTCTGGCGAAATCCACAAGATTTCAAGCAAAATATTAACCATATATATTCTGAATGGAGGGACATGCATCAAGTGTATTTAGAACACAAACATAAATAATGAGGCCAACATAAATCAATGGAGAAGAGACAATAAAGTAACTACCAGACCATTGCTGAACTTTTATTCAAGTAGTCAACGGCACATGCACAGCCATTGCTACAAAAAAGAATGAAGAACCACTAACAAGGGAAGCAGCAGACAATTGACGCTAAATGTGAGAGGCTAATGGGAATACCCAAATTACCTAACAAGAATTGATCAACTGTTAAAAAAAATAAGAGAAGCAAATTTACATGGAAAGAAGCCCCTAACCCAACATCTATTTTAGGATTCTTCTGCCAAAGACGACAAAATGCTCCCTGGCCTTGAGAACCCACCGTGCTAATTGCCCCAATTTCGAGGCCTGCACAAAGAATATAACTTCTTTCATCTAAAGCTGGTTAATTTTTGTTGCTGCTCCCAGAATTAAATCGTGTAATTTATCCTCTGTTGTTAGAATCCCCATTAAAGAAATTAAAGTTAGCAAAGTCGAGAGCTCAAGAAGATGCTTCAGATGCTGGTTGAATAATCTTTCAATCCAACCTGCTCTCAAACCCCAAAAAATGAGGGGCCTCTAATTTTAAGACGCTTAGGGGCCATCTCTATGGGGGATGGCTCCCTAATGCCTTTTACCAATTCGTGATGCCGGATCCTGTCATCTTTCTGGTGTTCTCCTCTATGTTTACTCACCGCTTCTTCATGTGCCACTTTCTTGTTCTTAATGGAGATGGGAAGGGTGGTTCCTTTAGCAAATCTGTCCCACAAAGTACTATCAGGAGTTTCTTTCGAATGGGTTGTAATTAGACTAGAATTATTGCCTGAATATTCAGGTGTGGTACACTCGGATGATGGTACTTGCCCACACCTTCCGTTAGGTTGAAGCTTCTTTAGTCGCTTAAGCCCCTGCAAGAACAAATATGACAAAGATTTGTAACTTAGAAGGAACCTAAACAACACAATCAGGTAATCAGAGAGCAAGTAGAACCAATATCAGAATATAAATCACAACCCAGAAGTGACTGAATATAAATCATTTTTGTTTTCGGCTCGACAAATATGGTTTATGGTTTCACTATCTTGGCCCAAAAGGTTATCCTAAATAAACTTGCTCCCCATAAACAAATGTCTGACTATTCAATTATCAAAACCAGGAGCTCAAATCACGTCTGATGTTTCTTCGTGTTACAGTGCCTTCAGACTCATTACAGGTTTAACTGATAGCAACCCAATAATTTCATTTTCATACAAGTGATATACTCAATAAGGAAAGGTAAAGTAACCAGAACCCAACCATAGAACTTCTGTTATATGCAATGGCTCCGCTCTAAAATATAAAATATCATTATTGACCTTTTTAACGTCAACTCAAGATATTTTCAAATTCAAATTGACATGAATTTTTTTAGTTTTAGTCAATACAACTATGAATGTTGTGAACTATCCAAAAAGTACTACTAATTGTAAGATTTATTAGTTCATGATTTTTAATGAATCATCTCAATTTTGAGTTTGAAAAATGATTCAAATTGACTTTAATAAGTCAACAATCTTATAATTTGGAATGGAGGGAGTATATTGCAATTGCACTAATAAGTAGAATCAGAATATAAATGTCAAAAATAAAAACTTGGCAGACAGAGAAGCTAGTGACCACACCATATGACCATAAATAGACAACCTAGAATCCCAGTCTTTCAAAAGTCAAACTATGGTCCTTAGTATACTACTCGGCACTTGTCATTAAAAGTTCTGGTAGTAAGAGATTGTGCCACTAAGGATTTTTAAATTCCCCCACAAAGAAATGGAACAATATTGTTCATTCTCGATACTGTAATCTAACTTGTCTAGTAAAATAAGGATAGGAATGCAAGAGTGCAACAACAATAAAAGCAAGTACAAGCTTTGCTGTTTTAGAGCAATACTCCTACAACATTCAAGACCATATCTTGTGTTACAGCTTGTGTTTTATTTTTTCCTCTCTTTACATTCTTTTACTAGCAGTCTGGTCTGGTCAAAGTACCTAAAATTGCAAACTAAAAATATCTATATTCTAGTCTTCTAGGTTAAATATGATAACTGTTTCATTATTGTACAACAATCTTCATTAGGGTTTTCCTACTAGTGAATCAGTTTCTTTCCTCGATGAGACTAGATCTAGCTTGCATATACTCAGATGGCACTCATCTTGGTGTCAATTTGAATATCATTTTACTCGTCCAAAAATTGTGACTAGAGGTAGTTGTAGGTAATAACCATCAACTATATAACCCAACAATAGAGACTTTTTTTTTATAGGCAAGTTTTGGTCCCAGGTATTTATTCCTCAGGCCTCTGCCGTTTCTTCTGCCCCTTGGGGTTCCAACAACGAGAAACTTTAGTATGCTCTTCGAACAGACTGCAATCTTTGTTACTTGATTATATCAAGATTTTGTCTCCAGTACAAAATACAAAATTACGCAGAGCAAAAACGTGTGAATCCGTAATTTTTATAAGGTAACGACGACAAGGTTGTTTCCATAATCATTGCAATTATAAGTATATTTTAGAATGGTAACATTTAGTCAAACGACTAGTCCACAATCAATCTTTGGAACAAAATGATTTCATGGTTTCTAGATTGCATTATCTTTTCAAAGAACTTGTACAAATTCAAGTCTTAAACATGAATACATGATGTCCAAGTGGTATTTAGAAGTTTGACAAGTACCGAGTACACAAACATGCAAGTAAACTATTGTGAAATTAATAAAATGTGATAGAAAGAACGAGAACGTAATCATGTAGTACAAATGAAAAATATATAATTGTCAATGATACCTGATGTTCTGAATTCAGAGAGATATCTTCATTCACATTTCCGTTCTCCAATTTTGCAGAAGAGCGACGTTTAACCCTGAATATCTCCGATTCAGAATCGTCACTTTCCTGATCGACAATAGGTCTGACCTTGGATACATGAATATTGCCTTGGCGGGAAACCCAACAGTTCATCAGTCAAAGAGGAGACTGAAGCTTCATGATTGTGACGAGGTGCTTCGTCAGATGACTGTGGAGATACCAGCTTTCCTAAGCTATAGTTATCATGCCCCTGTACCTTCTAAAAAGATGTAGAGATTAGAACTTAACATAAACCCAAGATACTTTTTCTCTAAATAGATACTTAAAACTCTTTACACAAGCTTCATTTAACTATAAAATGGTCACAAAAGAACACGAAAGGAGACCACAAAGAGTATAGTGAGTAAAATCTTACTTTTTGAGATGCAAAAAAGTTTTCAAGGGGTTCCATCAAAGAATAAGGATTTGATGCAGCAGATGAAGCACGAGAAAGGGAAACATCAGACACTTCTCTTCTACAACTTTCTGTGCCACTGCACAACATAGACAGTTGGGGAGAACTATTACATGCTGACTCTTGTGTCTGATCATTTGCTTTGGGAATTTCTGAATATAAATCAAAGTTTATTTTGCAATAGGGAGTGTATCCATTCTCTTCTGCTCTTGGAAACATCTTATATAGCAGATACATGTCGTCACCTTTTCTACAATGACGTTGTACTTCAAGTAATACAATCTCCTCCTGCTCAAACTTTTTGGCTGCAGCTTCCATATCTGAGATATTCTCCCTTACGAAGAGTGTTTGATGGGCACCACAAGGTAAGTCAGGCGACTTCATATCTGGATTGGACAATCATGATAACAAAAATTATTCAGCAAATGATAACTACATAAAAGACATGCAAATCAAATCAACTAAGGATTGATATAGAATCACAGACCGTGGCGAAGGCAAACAGGATGCAAGTTGCAACTGCAATTAAGATATGCTAAATAACAATCGCGTTTGCAGATGCTGCAGAGAATAGTTCCGTATGGATTTGTAGAAACAACAGTGCATGCTCTTGATTTTATTAGACACCAACGAGCGCGATGTTGGAATCGCATCAAATTTACAAAAGAAGCCTTAACACTAAGGTGAGAAATCAAATCTGCAGAAGAATAATCTGGATCTTCAAGTTCCAAACTCATATATAGCAACATTGCTTCTTTGCAGAGCAGCTCCTCATGAGGAAGCAGTGGCATCCTGTTAAGAAGTGCATAACGACGGCTAGCAATTGATCCCAAAGGGAACCAATCACCAATTGCAAAGTTCACAGCCTCGCCACAATTGAAACCTGAGAAATAAACAAATTGAAATCTCAAAGTCACCCAAGAATATAATAGAAGTCAAAAAGAAGGAAAAAATTATAAATAATAGGAAAATATAAATACTATTTGTCCATTTTCTTTTTCTAGGAAATCCTGAAAATGCAAGTCCACTTCCAAAATCAATATACCAAATCATATTGTATTTAAGCAAGTTGAAATATTAGTCATTAATTATATTAAAATCAATTTTTTTAACTTTTTATAAGTGGGCCTCATTTTGAAAAAGATGGAATATAAGAAATAAATATTTTGTTTCTTATTTCTTTTAACAGGGAATGATTGAAAGACTTACCATGACTAAATCCTGAATGATATGCTCTAGGAAATGTTATTATAAATTCTCCAGGCTTCTGCACAGCTTTGTAAACTGGTACATTATGTTCTAACAGAATACTAGGAGGAAACAATGTTGTCTTCCCCAAAAGCACATCAAAAGCTCCATCTTCTCCATTAGTTGATAGAATATCATGGGCATACACATGCTCCCGGACCACCTTCTCAAAATCCAAAGCTGCATGACCAGGAATGCCATACCAAGTTTTTGCTGCCCCACAGTGATGATAGTTGATACTGCACATAGAAAAGATAACATAATATATATGAGATGATGGTCATCACATGCCTAGGACTACACCCCACACTAAAAGTTGGTTTGAATAAGATAATACCTATACAAGTAATGATCTTCCACGTGCCAAGCAAACATACTAAATAGCATCCCAATATAGAGCATTGGCTCAGGTAACTCCCTGAAATAATCCTCACGATGAGTACCACATGGTTGTAAAGAAAAAATGAAAAAGAAATTAAAATCGGAAAGGAAAAAGTTATCTCATTACCGGAATAACTGTTTCAAGCAGTCGCAAAATAGACTTGGCCAGCCGAGATAGTTTCTGAAACCACAGATTAGGAATGCATAACACCATCAGTTGATGGATAAAATAAGATAGAAGTAAAAGAAATGCAAAGCGCTCGGTTCCAATGGTAATCCTCACTCCTTGCTTACCAAGAGAGTGAGGGATCAAACCCTCCCAACAGTATAGGTCTCAGTACAGTGTCATTTAAATGGAGGTGCTAGGTGGGGTGGGCTGTTTAAATGTAACCAAAAACAAAAACAAAACAAAAAACAGGGCAATAGAATCAGAAGTTTATGATTTGATGCTGAACAAAGATAAGCATTATTTATTACTCAGAGTCTCAGACTGTTTGTGTATCACTTGACAAGGAAGGGGGAGGAGAAGTGAGTACAATTCTTTCAAGGGAGAAAAAGGAGTTAATGCAGAATATATGCTATGGGAAATAGAATTTAAAGTTTAGTGAGGAATAAAACGTGGAACTAAGAACAAAAAATATAAAAGAACAAGTTTAAACAAACAATGCATCCAGGAGAAATGTTTATGAGCAGAGACCAGTTTAACAATCAATAAGACAAATTTTTAAGAAATAGTACACAAGGAAGCATCGTAATAAAGATGCCAAACATTAGCACCTGAGATCCTTCAACTATACATTTATAAATAACTACTGGTGAAAAAGGATAATAATAGATTGAGACTAGACAAATTTTTTCCTACCTAAAATACCCCAGGTCACATATTGAATTCACAGGAAATCCACCACAATACAGATACAGATAATGTGAAAATAATTGTAACGAGAACAAACCTTAAGGTTCCATTTGCTTTTGCCAAGTTCATCGCCAGGGAGAAGATGAAAACGCACTACCATCAATATCGCATGCATATTCAACACTTTCTGTCTTTCCACATGCTATTTCATGCCAAAATTCTTTTTCCAAGTATGTGGCAGGAAGACATCCGGTACTATAATATCGACGAGCAAAAACCTTGTTTGCCATTTTCTCGAAATCACGAAATGTATAATTCCTGAAGGACCATTACCATATCAAAGCCTGAAGAAATAAGAAACTATTGAAAGATTTAAGATATCAATTTTGTATTTAAACTCACCTTCCACTCATGAAAAAAGTAACTCTATCATCACTATCCCACTCAGCAAGACGAAAGGGTTGTACTCTAGTGGTAAACTTGAAACCTACTTTTTCTTTCATCAACACAACACCAGCAGGAACAGATGCATTCAGGGGGGAAACAATCTTGCACATGCCTGAAAATTGGAAGCGCAGGTTCCAACAGAAAAATATCACAAGTTTAGTTCAAGCAAAAGTAAAAACTTTAAACATTTAGCAAAATATATTAAACTGATGGATAAAGTGAAGCTCTAAAAAAAATTTGGGGGGGGGGGTGGAATCTCCAAAATGTGGAAACAATCATATATTATTAGCAACAAAGACTAAGAAAAAGTTGAACGCAATGTAATGACAAAAGTGTTCCAAGCTACTAATATTGTTGTTGGAACATAAACCAACCAACACAAGGACTGTTCAATGTGCAGGAGTATGATGAGCAAGGAGAATAACCAATGTGATTCGCTGATTTAGTATAGCACTTCAACTAAAAAAACTCCCAACATGCAGGATATGCAGAAGTACAAAATAGATTATTAGAAACATGAAAGAATTTAAGAGAGTGAGAAATCAACTAAAGTAATCACCATTACATTTACCTTACAAATATTGTAGAATTGAAGTTTACTAATTTGAACATCATTTGCCATCTTAAGTTATTTAAGGGCTAGTAACAGACAAACAGCATGGTGTATGAGGAGGGTGACTATGTAACCTTCAACAAGATGGATTGGATGTATTATACAGTATGCTTGAATAAAAACAATTGTGGAAGTTCTGTAAAATCCCCCTAATCCCCAGGGAAGTCAACACAATCTAAGAATAAATAATAAATCCCTACATTTCATGTTCTTTTTAAAAAAAATTATGATAACAGATAAAAAGAAATGAGTTCATAGGTAACATAGTGAGCCATACAGTGCCATAAAAACCACAAAGGTAAAATAAATGTGGACAAGTAGCAATCTTAATGCAGGGCTTGCTGATTATGACACATAACACTAAAGCAAAAATGTGAAGTGCAAGGCCATTACCATATCTTGAAGCTTCTGGAGCTATCTTTTGAAGATAAGCCAAAGGATCCTCAAACTCGTCTTTACTTGGAAAGTAAACAGGGCACTCTGGAATCTTATCCAGTCCATTCAAGATCGGTTGTGTCAAACTTAGCAACCTTGCGCTTTGAGAATACATCCTTCCCATTTGAAGCATCACCAGGTCGATGAAATGCATTACCCAGTAATCCCATGCCACATGATGACGAAGCTCTTAAAACACCTGCTCCACTTCTAGTCATCATATCTGTGACATGTAACATATCATTAGCAGTTTCTGTTTTCATCCGCTGAAGCCTCTTTCGCTTCAGAAATTCCAATTTAGCCTCCCTTGAAAAACAAACCCTTCCTTCCACCTTTCAATAGCACAGATCAAACAGAACTCAGTTAAGAGGACAGAATCAGAAAATATATCCAGAATTGAAGGAAAAGAAAAGAGAACCCAATTCCTACACAAAGTATCAACCAAATTTATTTTTTTGGTTGGTCCATCTTTTCAATGGGATGAACCTTTTATGGCAACATTCTCCTTTGGCCTTGCTGGTTAAAATATTTTTCTTCCAGGTTAAAATTAAGGCAAACTACGCAAAGAGAAGGCCACCACCTATAGTGAGATGCATGCATTGGTTTGAAACCAGAAAACAAAAACACTATGCATAGAAATTTAATACTGCCACCAGCCTAATTAAAAAGACCATGTACAAATGGTACATAATTTAGAAGATAAAAGAACATTACTTCAATTAGCTTCCTATGAATCCTATTATACCCTTGCAGGAAATAAAAGTAAGGTATTGTGACTTGTGAGGTCCCTAAAGTTTCAAAAACATTTTTTTTACAATTTTCATATATAATAAAGGTAATATTATCAAATGGGAACAATTAATTTGGGACATCACAAATCAAAAGAGGGTTCAATTATATTGGCATGGAAGGAGTGTACTATATAAGACTATAGAAACCTGCAACAGTAACCTATATTGGGATGGAAGGTGTATACTGTGTAAGACTTTATAAACCTGTAACAGCAGCCTTTTTTTCTTTAAATTACAAGCAGATCAGAAAACAATTAAACAAAGTAACTCAAAAGTCTGATGGACAAAATTTCTAGGAAACTAACCCTAATAACTTAAGCAGTTAATGTAATTGAGCCCTAAGATGCCAATGCTACCAAGAAAGCAGATCACTACAGCAGTAAAACAGCAACTGGAATGGGAACATAATTCGTAACTTCGTATGGAAAGGGTACAATGCTCAGTCAGAACGCAAGTAACTTTATAAAATTATTATTTTTTAACATTTTGAAAGCATTTCTTAATAAGCATTCTTAAGACGACGATTCACCAAATCTTAAAAGATGGAGATTCGGGTGCGGAGGGATTCAGCGCATATTTTAATAATAAATATGCATATATTTGTGTTTTTTTGTATGTGTGTGTGAATGAGATAAACATTCAACAAACGAGATACTGAAAGAGAAAAACGACAAGCATATAACAAAGTTTCATGTTTCTATACACATGAGGTCAAACAAAAACGAAAATAAAAAGATAATTCAAAACACAGACGTTATAAAGGAGGAAAGAATCCCAGAGAAGTGCGGGGATACAGGCAGTTCGCCGCCAGGATAATGAAAACTCCCTGCTTCGTAGCTGCTGGGTAACAATTGTATTTACACAAAATAAAAGCATTACCTGATTGGCTTTTACTTTTTAAAATGCTTATCTAGTTACCAAAAAAGTAAAAACTCACAATTCTTATCACTCTTCTTCTCTCTATAGTAATTTTAGTCTCCTCCGCAATTATTACAACCAAAAATGACTCCTTATTTCCCTCTCTTTCTCAGTCTATATTGGAATCCTTTGTTTCCTCTTTCTCCATATTTGCTTTCCCTTTCTCTCCCTTCTCCAACAGTACTATATGCTTGAAAAAATTCTGCAGGTCAACCTAAAACAACGATGAGGTGGATACAATTCTATGTTGACAAGTACTCTCAAAGCCCGTGTGAATAATTCATCTCAGATTGTTATTTGTGAAAACAAAAGGATCAACCGGTTTTAAAATCCATTATCACACAGAAGAGGTACTGTATCAACTTGATAAGCATGTTTTTTGTAATGTTTTTTCAACTTCGAGTTATGATAGTGGAACACCAAAATCAAGGTTCCAAATTGCAAAGGATCCACAATCCTGAATGAATGGTCCAGATCGAAAGTCTCTAATCAAGTAGCGAACTGAGATAATTCAGTGAGATGGTAAAAGAAACGCTACACCGTTATTGGTTGAACTATAGTTCATCTTTATTGCTAAGTTTCTTTTTACCTTTTGGTGGGATTTTTCTTCCTCCTTATTGGGACGCTAGTTATTCCTGTTTTTGATGTTGACTAGAAATTCATTTATACCCATAATATATCCCTCCAAAAGTGGGGCATTCATAAAATAAAAGCGTAACAACCATTTTATTAAGATTGCTAAGCACAGGATATAGAAATCCAAAGACAAACATTACAACAAGCCAAAGAAATTGATCTCATTAATTATTACAGCTGAAGCAGCTAATCTTTTCCTACATTTTCCTAACAAGTAAATATGTGTGCTAGAATGTGTGACCACTCTACTTACTGATAATACATGCATGTAAGATACCCCCACAATCCCATTTTTTGCAAACTACTTTTTTGGGCAAGTCCGTCTTACTTTTTTTGGCGAGTCCAATTTACTTTTGTTGGCGAACTTGCAGAATCAAAACTAATCTCATACATATTTATTTAAATTACAACATTAGACATCTAAATGATTAGATCCCCTACATACATTATCTTAAGCATTTAAGAACACGATATTTAAATATAACACAGCAGTGATACAAAACAGTAAATCAGAGTGAATCCAAGCCTTAATTTCACCCTTCAGTAAATTCAACTTAGGTACGTGCAACAATTCTCCAACCTATACAATACAATCATTGTATATCCAAACACAGAAGTATAATTACTTTCACAAATTTCTTGAGTAACTTAACACGACATATAAATAACAGCCTGGTACCACATATAATTTGGTTGACTACCACATACAATTTCGTTGACTAACACCTAAATGAGAAACACAATGAAAGTAAAAATTACATAACCCAGATTAGGCAAAATATGAAATCATGACCCCTAAATTAAAAGGTTATATGTCACTTAGAATTTAAAACAGAGAATTCTTCCATTTGGGGGACCGAAAATCAACCAAGCTCTAGCGAAAAGAAATAAAAATTGTCCTCAATTAGCCACCTTTATCCACAATTTTTTCATAACTATCCAGATTGATTTCTAAGACAACCAAGAGAAGAAATTAAAAAATTCACACAAACTGAGATCCGAAGAAGATGAACGTAGACCAACAATGCACCAACAATGTAATATTATAGTATATATTAATTTAAAAATCAATGTTCATACCATCTCATTCCGAATTTCTTCTCTACCGGGCTCCGTCGTTTCTCACTTCACTAAAACAAAACAAAACCGAAGAAACCATGAAATCAACAAACAAAGCCCTAGATCACGATCTCGACCATTAATGACCACAAACACGCACTCAATTTCGCCACATTCTCGTGCACGACGTGGTACCGAGTCCGACTCAGAGATCGGAGATTCAACTGATCAAGTCACGACCACCGAGTAGACAGAAAATAAAAAACAAATCAAGGAAACAGTAACAGTGCGGGCCAATTCTCCAGAGTTAGCCGGCGAACAAGCGATTTTCCGGCGAGAATACGAGGTTTTCCGGTTGAAGAAGCGATAATGCCGAGATATCGGTGTAGAGAGAGAAAGTGCTAGAGAGAGAGGAGGAATAGTAGAATAGACGAAATCCACAAGGATGGCTTTGGGAAAACCCAAAAAGAAGAAAGGGGTGGATAATTTATACTACTTTTTTAATATATTTTACTGTAGAAATTATATTCTTTTTCCTTCTGGCAAAATTTTAAATTAAGTTTATTACTAATAAAATACTCGAAAAGGCTAAGAAGTGTGAAGGAAAGTGGTAGTTGTTAGGTTGGTGTTGGTTCAACGAAACGCCTGCCGGCCTCTTAAACGCGTCGTTTCGATGCTCCACCAAATTCTATCCGGTTTGGTTCACCCGTAATGTAGTAATCTACTAATCTCCTGCTACAGTAAAACCTCTATTTAAGAATAGACTTATGACTAAATTATTTATATTCTAAGTGATAGGTTATTACTAAATAGAGGTATTAGGTACAAAATATTTTTCGAACACCCAAAATTATCCACTTTAACAAATATATCAATAAGAACTCCCTAATAATTATTATTCAAAAAATATTTATGCAAAGTAGTCTTTTATAGAAAAATATGATCTTTTATAGAAAATATAGTATTTTATAGAAAAATGTAGTTCTTTATAGAAAATATAGTCTTTTATAAGAAAATATAGTTCTTTATAGGAAATGTAGTCTTTTATAGAAAATATAGTCTTTTAAAATTAATATTGTATCTCTCATATATATATATATATATATGAAATTATTACTATATAGAGGTATAATTTCTTAATACGGGACTTAAAAAGTATATAACATATTACAATTTAGAGGTTATTCTATTTATAACTGGCCCAAATTGGGACCAATTTTTTTTATAATATTATAGAGGTTATTCTTATATAGAGTATTCCTAAATAGATGTTTTACTGTATTTTTTATGAAGCAGCTGGCTCCCTTGAGGAGTTTACATTTGACAACATAGATAAATTTTTGTCACAATATTTTTTTCTCTTTTTTTTTTATAAATTTAATTATAATATTGTTTTATTTTTTTAATATTAAATTTTTATATATTTTTATTTAATCTTCTAAATTTATAAAAAAAATTACCGAATATTATACTATTTTCATAACACTATTTTCACATGTAGTTTTTTATATTTTCACATAATTTTTTTTACACGAAGGTATGATTCACTGTATGCTCGAACCATGTAAAAGTATCAAAAATGCATTCCCTTTTATATAATGTGATTGTAATTTAACACTAAAATAAAATAAATTTTACCCCTCAACTTCTCTCTTATTCACACCTTTTTATTCCCTATTTTCCCGGTCTTTTTTTTATCTATTTTCATATGTGTTTTTTATATTTTCACATAATTTTTTTTTACGCGAAAGTATGACTCGCTTTATGCTCGAACCATGTAAAAGTATAAAAAATGTATTCCCTTTTATATAATGTGATTGTAATTTAACACTAAAATAAAATAAATTTTACCCCTAAACTTGTAAGGTCCCAACTTTTTGAATAAAAATTAAATTTCTCGAAATATATTTTTAAATATTATGGTGTGGATTTGATATAATGTTATAATTGTGGGTAATATTTATAAATTTTGTAAAGTACGCAAGTTGTTATATAATATTCGATTGTCGAGGAATATTCGTTTTAACAGGGAATATTCGTACAACGGCACAATCATTGGTGGACAACCCACAACGGAATTATTGTCGGATAGAGAAAACGACAAAAATACTTTATGAAAATAACGACGGAAGTTTTACCGTTAACTGTTGAACTACACAATAGTAAAAGTAAAGTAATACGCATGGTTGCATAGTAGCACACAGTATTGATTATTGATGTTTACGTGAGAAGTCACTCAGTTATACTCAATTATTGTTACAGTAATTGCTGCATCATATCTCTCATATTATTGATTCGATTATTGTCGTAGTATCATCTGCATAATATATTATTTTATTAAATCAATAATTGAGACTACAAAATTATTCATATTATTAAATTACAATATTTATAATGTCTAAAAATTCTCTTAAGGAGATGTTTGGTCACCTAATTACGCGTTAATCGGGAGAAATCCTTATTTGAAAGCTCCCTCTTTCCTGGGAACGACCTGGTTGATAAATATTGTGAGTTATAATATTAATGATAAATGTTATTAAAATTAAAATTGTGTTCGGAGTTAAATTTGGAGACGCAGACATGATATTTGAGTCCGGAACGTTGAAATTAGTAAAAATAGTCTATAAACACAAAAATTTTCGAAATTCACTATTTGGTCAAAAAGTCAACAGTTGACTTTTTCGGAAAAAATCAAACTTCAAAATTTCAAAATTTATATTTTTGATAAAAATGGTTTCATTGTGTTGGAATTATTTGTGTTAATAAAAATCGACAATTATTTCGATAATAATTAATGTCTGGAGGTTATATTGACCAATCGGGTATTTAACCGAATAAATGAGCAATTGAATGCTATTATTTCACATGATTGTAACTATTTATTTACATGTGTATACTATTGTTTCACATTCTTGTTACTATTAGGGGAGTTGGTGCAAGATTGATAATACTTGCATGACTAAGTTAAAAATGGAGGTATAGATGGAGGTACTATACTGTAATTCGTATTTTTACATGTTTAGAACTATTGATTCACATAATTTATTATTGAATCACATTATTTACTATTAGGAGAGGTGGTACAAGTTTGATAATACTTCTATGACTAAATTAAAAATAAAGGAAAAGTTGGAGGTATTGTACTGAAATTTTTCGAGCCCCGAAACGTGCAATTATCGAAACTATATTTTTCTATAAATAGAAGCTCATTCTTCCTTCATTTATCACCAATTCACAAAAGCTTTAGAGTGATTATTATAGAGAAAAATTATAGAAAGAAGAAGAGAAGTCTGTTACCTTACTATTCCAGTATCCAGTTTTTCTAAAGGTAAGGAGTATTATTTCTTTCTTATCTATGAAGAGAACTTCTGTTATTCCATTCTTTATTATTCTGTTGGAATAACATGTATACGCGGGCTACCCTATACTTGGTGAAATTCTTTTGTTGTTCCATTCTTTATCATTATGTTGGAACACCCTGTCTGTGCGTTCTACGCCGGACCTGGTTTCGTCTTTATTATTCTGTTGGAATATCATGTATGTGCGTTCTACGCCGGACCTGATTCCGTCTTTATTATTATGTTGGAACATCCTATCTGTGCGTTCTACGCCGGACCTGTTTCCGTCTTTATTATTCTGTTGGAATATCATGTCTATGCGTTCTACGCTGGACCTGATTCCGTCTTTATTATTCTTTTAGAAAATCCTGTCTGTGCGTTTTACGCTGGACCTGATTCCGTTATTTATTATTCTGTTGGAATAACATGTATGTGCGGTCTATCGCATGCCTGGTGATTTTTTTTGTTATTCCATTCCTTATTATACTCAGTTGGTTAAAGTTTTGACTTCTATACTCCATGAAATTAGTGGAATATCCTTGATATTTGCGCTTCATCCAGTATCTTTTAATGGAAATATTCTTCTGAGCATTCTTGAATTTTACTTTACAAAGCAGTATCATGTTGACAATTTAATTGGACGTTATTAGTTCCTGGATAAAATAATTCTTGAACTTGTTTTATTGAATTCTTATATCATTGTCATCATCCTCATGTTTATATTTTGTTGAAAGTCATCTATGACCTATAATGCATAGATGGACTTGGTATGGTTATGACCAAGGATTATTCGGTGTAATCATGACCGTAATATTACAAATGATGTGGTAAAAGTCCTCATTGGCCCGTAGTGCATTAATGGACAGTTGTTGGCATGATCATGACCATTATTGAATACACAAATATTCTTGGCCCGTAGTGCATGGATAATTGTGGTCGTGATACTAAAGAATATCCTTGGCAGTAGTGCAGGGGTGATTCGATGATGTAGATTATTTATTAAGCTGAGTCCCAGCGATAAACGTGATGAAAAACCTTTTAAATCATAAAAGATAGTAGATTTTATTCTCTACTTGACTCTTTTAATGGATTGTTTGTTTCGCTGGAGTTAAACTTGATGGTTGTTATATTGTATCAGTTTAACACTGTTGAAGGCTAACGATAATATATTCTGTATTATCTTAGTCATAATATTTCCTACTGGGTTAGTTGAGCTCACCCTTTTACTTTCATTGTTCTCTTCAGGAAATGAGAACGTAACAGGGACTAATCGGGGAACGGAATGACGGGCCAGATGATAGCATTAGTAGTCCTCACTATCCTGTGAAATAGTGTGATAATAATTGTAATGAGGACTCCTTTTGAATTTGTATAATCTCTAGTAGACAATATTTGTATTCAAACTCACAGCTTATGTTTTGTCGTATTGTACACGACAGTTGTATTATTAAGTTGTATTTGTATTCTGTACCATGTATTTGACAACTCAGAATAGGTGATGTATACCTATTTTGGGGGCGTCACACAACTTCTCTCTTATTCACACCTTTTTATTCCCTATTTTCCCGGTCTTTTTTATTTATTTTCTCTCACCAAGGCTTCTTGAATTTTTTTAAAACTCCAGTCCACACGTATAGTCCGTTTGTAAGGATGCTTTAGTAGAATGAAACTGATATTTTCACATGATTTTGTGATATTTTTATATTAAAATCGTCGCTATAAATTATATTATAACGACGATTTTTACTGTTGCTATACATCTATAATGACACTTTTCATATAAAAATATTAAAAAATCATGCGAAAATAACAATTTCTTATTAGAATACATCTATTAACGTGTACAACATTTATATTTGTCATTATATTACAGTCTAATTATTTTTTTTTCATTTATTTAAAGTAAAATGGTGATATAATATCCAAAAAAATCCACCATTTTACTTTACTTTTAAATAAAATAATTGTGTTTATAAACATTGGAAAGACAAACTTGGAATAAAACAATGAAAAATAAATAATATATATTATTAATGGACTCTTGTACTCCTTGATTTTTATAAATGCATATTTATTTTGGCAATATAACCATTATTTTGACATTATTAATAACCTAAAAAGGGTGCTAAAATTGTGTAATCTAATTAAGAATTTTTTATTACAACCTAATTGGATAAAATGAAGACCAAAATATAATTTACACCTCAATATTTAAAATATATTTAAGTGCACTTCAAAGTTATCTTCGAGATTTCAATGTTAAAAAGTGAAGGTGTATTTTGTTTAACGAAAAAAAATTATGAAATATATTTTGACCGGTTAAAACTTCATAAGGTACATTTTATTTAGTTAGAAATAACTTTAAGATATCTATCTAATAAAATATAAATGATTTTGAATTTTCCGCTCACTCAATAAATTATCTGGGCCGTCCAAAGTTTGAGATAAATCCCACCGTTCATACATCTATCTAATAAAATACATCTATCTATCTAATAATCTAATAATAATTTAATAAAATACAAATGACTTTAAATTTTCCGCTTACTCAATAAATTATTTTGGTCGTTCAAAGTTTGAGATAAATCATATTGTCCATACAGTGCCGGAGGCACGGGACCCAGCTAGTTTTAAAATATTCCTCAACAATCTTATAAACTTTGAGGTATAAATTATATTTTAGTCTAAAATAATAAATAAAAATATCATAGTATAATAAACGAAGAAACTAATGTTTTGACATTAAAAAATTGATTTTCCACAAGATCTCTCTCATATAAATAATTAATAGGTCCCACCTCTAAGTGAGAGTAATTAATATTTCCACGTGATATTTCTCTATCATAGAAGGGGCTGTTTTTTGTTTTGGTGAGGAAGAGAATCAAAGACGTGAGCGGAACTAGAAAGACGAATTATACTATCACCTGTATTAATGAGCATTGTATTTATGTGCGTATTCAGTATCCAGACCGTCAGATTACTTTTATCCTTTTTCTTAACTTATCGTCGAAAAATCCAAGCCACACATAACAGGTACAGTAATGTGGGCGAAAAAGATGAAATGGTGGGACGAAACGTGGAGGAACCAACGGTCGATGGTGAGGGGGACACGTTGACCATTTGGAATCGGCATGCTCCACGTGGCAGCTAGAGGATGTGTCAGTCAATTTTTAACTTATTAATTTATATTTGAAATACAATAAGATTATTTAATAATTATTACGAACCATTTTTTTAAATTTTCAAAAAGATTATTATTGGTTAGGGGCCAAAGTCCACGGGTTAAGATTAGACCAGACATTATAGTTGGTTAACTGTCGGATCAATCCATATTAACTGGAATTAAATGGGTTGGTTAACTATTTTTATTTATTTGGGTTGGTTAAAGTTTGGAACAATATTTTTAAAAAGAAATATAGTTCCAACCCAGTTAACCATTTTTAGACTCATATTTTATTCCAAATCCAAATCAAAAGTTTTTTTTCATCCATATTTATATATTGAAGAAGCTCAACCATTCACCCATACCCCACGTCACGCCACGCACCCCCCCCCCCCAAAAAAAAAACATTATGTGATACACCCCTTACCCCCACCCCACCCCACCCCACCCCACCCCACCCCACTCCACCCCACCCCTCCAAAAAAATAATATTTATGTGATTATGTATACACCCGTACCCCCACCCCACCCCACTCCCACCCCCACCCCACCAAAAAAAATATTATGTGATTATGTATACATCCCTTACCCCCAACCCCATCCCACCCCACCCCACCTCACCCCACCCCACCCCACCCCACCCTACCCTCCAAAAAATAATATTGTGTGATTATGTATACACCCCTTACCCCCCACCCCCACTCGCCCACCCCCATCCCACCTCACCTCACCTCACCTCACCCAAAAAAAAATAATATTATGTGATTATGTATATCTCATAGCATTATTTAAGGAGCCTAAATTTCACCCCTTATATCCGTCTCTCTATCTATAGTATATATTAATTTTATTTTTTTAAAATTTTGTTTAAAAGTCAAAACATCTTAAAATGGTTAATATGGTTTTTAACTATAACCATATGGTTCCAACCCACATAACCCATATTAAAAATGGTTAATATGGTTTTAGTTCTTAAATGGAACCATAACCATATTTTAACAATCAAAACAACCTATAACCATATTTTGTCAGACCTAATTAGGATACATACATAGATAGAAAGGGTGAATAAGGCAAGTACATTTAATTTGGTCGATTTTCTTACGTTGCGTTTTGGACAAAAACGTTCGCAAACGCCAGAATATTGCGTTTGAATATATGCGATTTCTTAATCAACAGTATGGCAACTGCGTTTAGGCTCAAAACGCAGCTTTTAATTTGGGGAGCACCTAACAAGCACAATATCTATGGGAGTGATTATTAGCATGTGAACTTCATGCCCAATATATTGTTAACACACAGGTGTCCACCTGCGTGTCAGCACTGTATTGGGCATGAAGTGAATTTACCAGAAGTTCACTTCATGTTAACCGGATTCAGTACCGGCCCTGGACTAAAGCCTAAGGTGCCTGGGGCTAAATTTATAAATTTTTAGGGCCCCAAAAGATATTTGTGTTATGTATATATATATCCAAAACAAAAGAGCCTAGTTCACGTTAGTTTAAATTTTAAGGTCCACAAAAAATTTATCCAATAAAATAGACCCAAATCTCAATGACAGACTTGTATTATGACTCGAAATAACGCTATGACTCACCTGTGATTAGTAGGAGGCATTTGTAGGGGTTTGTCTAAAGGTTGAATTCAATTAGGATTAGTTTTTCCTTAACTAGGTTGGAATTCAATAGATCATATTTTAATTAAGACATTTAAACATTGCATCTCTTATACATGAAATATGAAATACAAAACAAAGCTCATGTTACATCTAGAAGTGACAATGGTACTTTGGTAAATCTAGTTGACCTAACAGTTGCTTCTTATTGGAGTACATGCAAACGCGCTTAGGCCTAGCCAAGACAACAATGTAAAATCACGTCAATGCCTTTCAGTTTTTAATGCCTTTCAGTTTTTAGTTTAATTATTTTGGTACAATTTTGGTACCTTTTTGTTGGACGGTTGGGGTGGGCCACTCTTGTAAAATTGACCCGAGTGAGTGCTTTACATGAATCATTTTATTACACTAGGGGATTTATGGAGTAATAATTCAAGAATTATATATATATATATAATATAATGATGAATATTATAAATTAATTAAAATATATTATTAATTATAAAATGTATTCTTTTATTTTTAATACATCAGATCAACTTTAAATTTAATTTTTTTAATTAACTTAAGAATTTAATAATAATATCTATTTTTGAACGAGAAAATATTTTTTTAAATGAAAAGAATATTAAGCTGAGAAATGACTAATTACGAGAACGGATTTGAATGTGTTTTCATTAGAGAACTTTGATTTTTCCATAAAATATTACTAGCATGAGTGTGAGTTTTATTATTATTGAGTTCATTATGTATTACTCCCTCCGTCCCAAATTAACTGCTCAGTTTTGACTTTTTTAAGTCAAATTGACTATTTTTAGAATTAATAATTAAGCATATATAAATATATTTCTAAAATTATAAAAATTAGGATTAGTAATAAATTGTATATACTTTCTTTTGGTTATAATCTCTTCACCTATATTTTAGCAAAAATAGTAAAAAAATTAGTTTTAAAAATGGTCAGTTTAACTTTAAAAAGTCAAAACTGAGCAGTTAATTTGGGACGGAGGGAGTATGAAATATTTAATTACACTTGTCTTACTTGATTCATTGTCTGTGTCAAAGTATATTCGTTTTCATGGCTGATTCCTTGAGAATCTTATTATTGAATGAGCCATGTCGTTCCCATTAGGCCATTATTATAATTTATAAGACACCAAAGAAGCAGAGTTATTTAACTAAGCATTTATGCAACATTAATACATTATTATCATAACAACCATATATTATTATTCTATCCACATAAAATCATATAAAAAATTCATAAATGCATACAATATACATAAATTCTCTTATTTATAATTATTATAATATTGTATAAAATACAGCAACACACTAAAGCTATGTTTGTTTGAAAGAATTATAATACTCTCATTTACTGTAAAGAATTATAAAACAAAAAGATGAACTCAAATAACCCAGTAAATAATATCATGACTAATGACTAAGATAACGAACAATAAGTTATCATTAGCCTTCAAAATCAGAGATTTAGAAAATGATAGACTACATAAATTTTCAAAGCACAATTGCAGTAGAATAAGTAATCCATTAGAAGAGTCAAATAGATCATAATGTATATTATCTTCTCCAATTTTAAAAAAATTCACTATTAAGATTTCATCAACTGTAACACAAATGGTTATGATCAATTCAATCAACAGTTCTTCTTTGCACCCAGGCAAAAAAGATTTTTCTCCACGTATCCTTGCTACACAGACTAGAAACATTCAACAAATATATTGTCTTTGTACCAGACCAAAAACATTAAATTCCAAGAGATATCGTATGCCGATGAGCCATGGAATATTATATATTTACAAGAAACAGACCCCAATGACACCTGAGGAGAGAGATCGTATAAGTAAGATTCCTTATGGTTTACCAATATGATCTATCATGTACGATATGATATGTACTAGACCAGATGTCGCTCATGCACTTAGTGTAACAAGTAGATATCAGTCGAATCATGGAGAAGATCACTAGAAAGCAGTAAAAAGCATCCTAAAGTACTTAAGAAGAACTAAAAATGTGTTTCTTGTCTATGGTGGGCCTGAATTGAAGCTAAAGGGCTACACAGACTCAAGCTTTCAAACGGACCAAGATGACAATAAATTCGTTTCGGGGTATGTGTTAACTCTAAACGGTGGCGCAGTGAGTTGGAAGAGTTCCAAACAACAAACAATTACTGATTTAGTGACAGAGGCATAGTATGTTGTCTGATTTCACAATCAACAATTACATGCAAGTATAAACGGCCAATCAAATAATAAAGTGATAAAAAAGAGTGTCGTACTCACGAGGAATCCTATTTAACAAATCCCAACTACTATTTTTATATCAATCCAATTTTATTTAAACAGCCAAATTTTGTGATTTTTCAATTAAAACTAAATTAAATTAACTAAAACTAATTTTAACACGGAGATTTGATTCAGATAATAAAGGTTTAAGACTAAATATCCCCAATTATGCAATATAAATCAATTACCCAATTTAACCAATTATTAAATCCACCAGAGTTGTTAACAGGAATTCACAGTATTTATAAAACCTTTTCCAAGTGATCAAATAAAAATATCTAATTCAATTAATTCTATGATATTCCTATGCAAAATAAAGGAATTAAATTCATTAAGCATAAATTCTCAATTGTTACATGTATTGAAAAGAGATATCCCTATTCAATTCACAAACTTAATTATTTATCTCATGCAAATAACTAAGAATACATACTACCACATTCAATTTTAACCCTAAATTTCATCTCCTAAATTTATATAGTGTAACATGGTAATTGTTGATCAGACAATTAATCAGTAAGCACAAAATATAATAGACAACTCAATTTGAATAAATAATTAGAGTAACTAGTGTAATAAAATCATAAGTATAAAAGGTTCAATTGTAGCTTTAATTGAAAAGTTAGTTCATGCCGGAAATTAACACCAGAAATCCCAAATAAGCCATCACAATTAAATTACATATTCAAAAGAAAAGGAAAGAAAAAACTCAATAAGTGTCTTTAGTCTTTAATCTCTAATCTGAACTCCTTGTAATGCTTTACCTACAATCTCTAATCTCAAGCTTCAGTTCTGTCTCCAAGTCTCTGTGTTTTTTTTATTCTCTATGTAACTCCCCTCTATTTATAACCTTCAATATTTTTTTAGTAGAATCATGTCAGGAATAAGAATTTGAAAGTAGTATGCATCTAAGCCAATCATGTATGATGATAAAGCATATACGTTGTAATTAATCTTATTTATTTATTAATAAATAAATTATTTATTAAAGACATTTATTATCTACATGGTGTTGTTTTAAAAATATGTGATAAACCCATAGTTCTAAGCAATGCTTTTAGAATCATGATGAGATCATGCTAATGAGATCTAAATTCTTAGATAGCTTAAAACTAACATGTTCTCAATTAATGGATTACTAAAAAGGAGATTAGTGAACCCGGATAGATTGATATATATGTTACTTGCTCATTGGATGAGAATGATTGATCTCATGATCATTTGTGTGGAGACACTAAAACAAGTATGTATGTGCTTATTGGAGAATAAGTTCACTTAACGTGACTCGCTAAGGAATACCTAATGGAGTTTTACTTGCCTGTCAATAGGAATTCCTATAGTGATAGTAGTACAAGTGATCCTTAGACTTGAGATCATCATAGTATGGCACTGCACTCGTCTATCAATGCAACTATCTCAAAATCCCTTAATCTTCGCTTCTTAGACAAAGATCTCCTTCATAAACTTGACAAAACTTGGCATCTGCTCTAATGCCTCTGCAAACGGGATGTTAATGTGCAGTTTCTTGAACACTTCTAGAAACTTTGCAAACTATTTTTTCACCTTTGACTTCTGAAATCTCTATGGAAAGAGAATGGGGGGCACACTAGGGTCTTGTTTGAATATATCTTTCTGTTCCACTGAATTTTCATCTATTGTTGCTGGTTCGCGATCGATTACCTTTCCTTCATCCTTTTGATGTGGCTATCTTCTAATGATGTTTGTTTAGAGTTTCTACCCATAACAGTTTCATTCAACATCTTTCCACTCTGGAGTGTGACCGCCTTGCAATGCTCCATTCTTTCCCCCTTTGAATTCATCTCCGTGTCACTAGGCAAAGCTTCTTGAGGTCGATTGTTAAAAGCTTGAGCCAACTGAACCATCGAATTTTCCAAATTCCTTATTGATACCGCTTGGCTCTTCACATTTAAATCCACTTGATTCAATAACCTATCTTGATCATTCATTCTTCTTTATGTAGCTGTAATGAATTTTTCTAAGATCTTCTCTAGAGCTTGTTGCTTTTCCGTTTGTGGGGTTGCTTGATTTTAAAATCTGGGTGGATATTGTGGCCTTGGAGCTTGGTTTTGTGCCGGATTATTACTCCAAGAAAAACTCGGATGATTCTTCCTTCCCGGATTATAAAAATTCTGATAAGGTTGTTATGGTCTATTCTGATTCCCCAAAAAATGCACTGACTCTATGTTGATGGCGCATTAATTTGTGGTATAATTACCTGCACAAAGTTCACATACCATTGCAACCTTTTTGATTTCCCTGTGGTCCCCGTGAATTAATCTTTTTAGTCAACGCGACTACTTGTGCTAATAAGGCAATAAAGACATCCAGTTCTAACTTCCGTGCTGTTTTTGGTGGATTTGACCTTGTTAGTTTCTAGTAGGCACAATAGTTATCTAGAAGGGGGGGGGGGTTGAATAGATATTCAAAAAATCTTTTCGTTTTAAACTTGTTAGTTAATGATGATTAAAATTTAGCGGAATTTATGTTTGTTTTAATCTCTTTTTCAAAGTAGTGGAGTTATGAGAGTGAGGCAGTTATAGCTGTTATGACAGATATAACAATTATAGTATGAACGTAAAAGACACAGTCATTTTAAGTGGTTCAGAGCACTTAAAGCTTCTAGTCCACTCTTCTACTCAACGAGTAAGAATTCCACTAAGGATGTCTTTTACAACTTCTGAATCACACAGATTCCTTCTAGACCAGCAGTCTAGGAACTTCTTAGTTCACTCTTGAATTCTTCAAGTCCAGCAGACTTGGCTCTCTTACAGTTCACTTAGAACTCTTCAAGTCCAACAGACTTGGTACTCTTCTTCAGTTGATTGGTAGATATTGAGTTCTTGATGGTTGCTACTCAGTTGCTTGTTTAAGCATTTGTTCGAAAGAACTGAGTAGCTGAGCAAGCTTTTCTATTTCTCATATCGTAGAGTTGAGCTTTGAGAGTTGTTCACGTTATTTTTTCAACGCTTGCTTAGTCTCTCTCATCTGCTTGATTTGCATATATGTGATCTTGAAAACTATCCGTTGGATCCATCCGTTGAGGCATTAAATGCATTTGACCTTTCTGATCTTTGATGGAGATATTTCTGCACATCTTCTGAACTGTATTCTGGCCCACTGACACTGCAGCCTGCTTTCTCACCTAACACCTGAAAAGGTGTTTTCCCCCTTACCAATGGTACTTTCCTTAGCTTCTTCAATACACTTCTTTGTTGCATACTAAGGATATTTCTTATGACTTTGGGACTGGTGAGTACTGCAACGTTTAGAATCCATTCCTCTTATGTTGGAATCTGTCTCCACACAAATCGTGAGGCTCGACGTTTTCTGACACAAGACAGATGATACTCTATGATTCAAATCGTGGTGACTTGTCGCCTTGGTGCCTGGTCTAACGCTATCAGCCGAGAGAACTACGATTTCTCTTTAAGTATTTGCACACTACAATCTTTAATTGCTTGAGTTGTAAACTCTACGTTTCCGAGAGCACACTACGATCGTTGACCGGTAAACTCTACGTTTCCGAGAGCACACTACGATCGTTGAGTTGGCTCGACAAACGTTGGGACCACTCTACGATTTCTGAAGAGGCCCTTCAAGGCAGGCACACTATGATCTTTGAAGCTCTACGTTTCTGCCTTGACTTCTGCAATGTTGATCAGATTGATACACTACGATTTCTTCGAAGCTTATCTATTAAATCTCAAGATCAACCTAACAGCTTTGATCTTTCTATCTATACATTCTATTACAGAATGATACACATTAAGAGCTTAGATCAACCTAACAATTTTGATCTATCACTAAGTCCTTGTACATATATTACTTGAAGGAATTTACAAATAATCATGCGCATATACATTAAAACATCAAATCATAATATGCATTCTCCCATAAATCTCCCTCTATTTGATGTTGACATAACCAAGGAGATCTGTTGTCATGATTATTAGTGTCTAGATGCATTTGCAGGAAATTTAAACGTGACTTAGTATTTCAGTGAGCAGCTGAAATTTCTAGAGAATAAGCATGAATTTATTGATGTTCAAGAAATATTGCAGTTAGCTTTACATCAATAAGAATTTAAGGTTTCAACTTATCTCTATTTCTTTGACCTTTTCGTTGGAGGATTGACATACTCTTCAGCCCTTCTTTTCCTGTTAGCTTCATCCCTTCTGGCTAACTCTTCTAGCTCACTTGGGCTTACTATTGGGTTGTGTGACACCCCCAAATCCGGGTACTTCGATTCCACGGGATTTGGTGTTCACTGTACAAATATCATCTATCTATCTACCCATAATAAATGCAAACCATGAAATAGATAGAAATAAAATCTTCCCCTTAAGGGTTACAACATCTGAATAATAATACAATCCCAGGTTAAACTAACCTTAAACATCTGTGCGGAATCATAAACAAATAAGTCTTAAACAACATCATTAACTCAAGTCTTAAGCATAAATACATCATCTAATAAAAATAACAAGTCTTCATCACTTGTTAACCTTGCCCTTGCCTTTACTAGTGGAAGGTTTGTCGGTTCTTTCGTTCTTAACTGCAATGTTATTATTAAGCAAGAGTGAGCACGATTGCCCATAAGTATAACAATAAAATAACAGTAATAATAACATGCGAGTGAATCAAAGACATCCGAATAAAAGCTCAACTTTTGAATCAAAAATAAATAACAAGAATCAAAAGATTTCTGAGGGTCATAAGACCTTGAACTATGCCCTAGGTTATCAAGGGTTATACTTGAAACCTTGAACAGTCATAAGACTATGGACCTTCTACTCGTACTTAGGGAGATCATCCCTTAGTACCATACTGTGCACAATATCTTAACGCTAACGCATAAGTAAATCCCTTTGCAGGGTTGTTCATCTCAGTTTGACATTCGAGTCCGCACCAAAGGAAGTTTGGTTTGGATAATTCAATAAGGGTTCTGAAATTTAGAATATTTATCAACTATGGACTAGTTGAATCAATAAGGATTCGCTAATCTAACAAGGTTCAACAATAATGATATTCAAATTGAATAATAATCTCAAGAAATATACAATAGAACGATTATTGTATAACAAAATCATACTTTGAAAAGATAATCAATCTTTAATATAATAATTCGAACTTGAATAATAGTAATGATAATTTACTCGAGGTAAATAATAAACTTGAACAATAATGACAAGTAGGGTTAGGAAACTTGCCTCGTGCGTAGATTACACTTTAACTAAGCACGTTCTTTGAATTTAATCCTACATACCATTCACATTCACAATACTAGTTAATTATAACTTAACTAATCATCATAAACTCATTCTTTTGCCTAATTCAAATATTGACTAAACTTAGTCAAATTACCACTTTGTCACATAATTTACACATCATGAATAACAAGCTAATTATGTATTCAATAATTCAATCCACATGCAATTATGTTATTTACATGTTAAACAACTATTTTACATCTCATTATACTTCTAACATATGTACAAGTTCATTACATTAAGTTGCTTTCACATTGCTAGACTTAATCAATTTAAAAATCTTATTTCTGAACTTTCTGGAGAGTGGCGCTGCAGCGCCACTGTTATAGTTGGTCTTGGCGCTGCGGCTCGAGACATGGTGCTGCGGCGTGGTGGCGCTGCAGCGCGGGAAATAGGCAGGTAGCCGGCGCTGCGGCGCGGCGTACCGGACACAGAAATGGCATTTCGCGAAAAATCGCAGAACATGCCAATTTTATCCAATTTCTTATTTTCTACTCGAAATTAGACATACCCATATGATGTAATTCATGCATAAACATAACCCAACATTTGTATAATGATTTTAACCAATGTAAACACTTAATTTTAGAATTTAAGCATGCAATTTCACTGACTTTGATGTTCTTGAAGGTTTTGAAAATAAAACATAAAAATTGTCACTACAGATTCGTTATAACACCGAATCCGTTTATTTAAACTTTGGTCTCTTCGTATAAACATGCATAACAACATACGAGTGTAAAATTTAGGGATAATATACGATCAACACATGAAATATCACGTATAAGGCCATATGGCCAAAACCCAAACTCTGTAATTTATGAAAAACATATACGACATGTGTTTTCATGAAACTGATGATATGGTTTACATAATATATATAATTAAATACGATGTGATGTGTCATAACACATACAAAACCCATAATCGTTACTCCTATCCCAATGACAGAGGCTTTACAGTATGAATGAAAGCCATTTTCATAAAACCCAAATAACGTAAAAATAGAATTTGGGAAGGAGGAGATTACCTTGTAGAGTATAATTTAGTAGGCTTAGATTCCTCACTCTCGATTCTCTTTCACAGACTTACAATTTCTCTCTAATAAACTCTCTCTGATTTTCTCTCTGTGATGTTTTATCAGACTTAGTAAAATAATGAAGAAGAGAAAAGAGAATACGCATTATAAGAATCGACTGATGCGTACTATGGTCAATTACCCATCATGGGTTAACTTCCTATAACCCCCCCTAAGGCCATGTTTGTCTAGCAAGAATAGATTTCAAAACCATTTAATTAAATAAAGCTTTATCATATAGTTTAATTAATGTCACACTCCTTCATAAAATAATTCAATATTTTATTTAATTTACTTTAAATAAAATATAATAAATTCTCATAAATTCACATAGTCACATAATTAAATTTCTCATTAATAAATAATGTCAAATTATTAACTCTCTAATTAATAATTAAATTAATTAAAATACATTAGGCTTATTTAGTATTTCTTTTAGTACAATAAGCTCACATAATTACATATAATGAATAAAAATTCTACACATTAATTTAATAAATGTAACACATATAATTCAATTAATCTACCACAATTGCATTAATTAATTATTTAATCTAATAATTATTTATCTACTTCAATAAATATTAAGAATTAAATTATAAAAATCTCGTTCGTCACAGGTTGTGATCATGCCTATTCATGAATGCTGGATCTCCAATTGGCATTCTTAGACCTGTGGTGGTAACATTTGGTGAGCTGGTAGTTGGCCCTTGACTTCTTAATGGCTGAGCCATCAAGACTTCGTGCTGATCAGATCGTTGAGTCTGATTGCTTGATCGTGGAGTCTGTTGGTGGAATTGTCTTGCAGGAGGGCTTCTTGACACTTGGGTGTAAAATTGTCCTCTACCCCTTCCCTGGCTTTCTTGACCTGCTCTGCCTCTACCATGGCTTTCTTGACCTGCTTTGCCTCCGCTCTGGCCTCCTTGAACTCCTTTCCCTTTATTCTCCCCCTGTATGTCAGCATCAAGGGTTCGAATGTCTGCAGAAAGTCGATTTACTCCTTGGACAAGCTCGTTTAGCTGACTTTATGTTTGAGCTATGTCCTCTCGACTTTCCTTGATCAGGGCTTCAGATTTAGCTTCTTTATTTTGGAGGGCAGTGAGAATATTATGCTAAATATGTAGTATGCTAAATATGACAATATAACAACTCATATGCTGAAAAAGTGGTCTCTCTTTTCTCTCTGAAAAGGCGTCGTCTCTTTGTCACTTTTGACAAGTCCTTTTTTGTTCTTTTTGTCAGATCTATCGCTATCTTTCTTCCAATTCTCATGGCTAGTTCCAGTAGCAACCTGTGGGAGTTAGAGGATGGGTACGCTCAAATTACTTTGGAGGAAGAGGAGGAGGGCGGTATTGAGATTATGGCCTCGGATGGTGAAGATGATGGAGAGGCTGTGGATTTACGATGGGCTTTTGTTGGTCGCTTTCTGACAAATAAGAACATCAAATCGATGACCATGAAGAATGTTTTGGTGGCAGTTTTATGGCCTGTTAAAGGAATGCGGGTAAAAACCATCAAACCTAATCTATTCCTTTTTCAATTTTTTCATGATCGTGATGTTCAGAGAGTCCTCAAAGGGGGTCCTTGTTCATTTGAGAACCAACCTTTACTGTGTAAGAGGCTTCAAGTGGGTGATCATCCTGCAAAAGATCTTCTTTTTACCATTGAGTTTTGGGTTCAAGTCTATAATTTGTCGTGTGGTTTTATGTCGGAGAAGGTTGCTAAGCATATTGGCAATTATATTGGTATCTTTGTGGAATCGGATCCCAATAAATTTGGGGGGTTTTGGAACAGTTATATGTGTGTGAGGGTGGCCATGGATGTCAGGGTACCTCTCAAACGCAAGATGAAGCTCAAGAAGGCAGGTGGTGATTGGGTGTGGGGAACCTTTAAGTACGAAAGGCTTAACACTTTTTGTTTTTATTGTGGTTTGATTGGCCTTGTAGAGGAGTTCTGTCCAAATTTGTATACAGTTGAGGAACGTCCATTTGTTGCGTCAAACTGGTTCGTCAATCGGGGCATGTCGGTTGTTAGAAGAGGATGAAGATGGTCGGCCCGGTAGCGGAATAGAGGACGGTGAAGAATGTTTGGGAGATGGTCCAGTTCTATAATTTTAGGCTGATATGGTGCATGATGAGCAGATTAGAGAGTATAGAGGGGTGCATTTTGGTAAAAATATTGCTTTGGCAGTTACCAAAAATGGAGGGACTGATTTGATGGAGGTTTTTACGGGTAATCAGGATAGTGGGGAAGAGGCGGATATGCAGGATGGGGCAATTATTGTGGATTCTAAACGTAGAAAGAAGGGGGAGGAAAGTTTGAAGAGTAGTAAATAGATTGGTGAAGCGGGGAGTTCATAAAACTTGCAATTGGCGGGCACTGGTTCCCAGGCCCGCCCAGCCCAATGAGTACCCTAAGTTGGAATTGTCGTGGGCTGGGTAGCTCACGGACTAGTTCAAGAATTACTAGACCTTGTGTCTAGTAAAAAGACTTATTTTCTGTTTTTGATGGAAGTTAAGGTGGGCCGACCTCAGGTCGAAAGAATTAAAGTTTGTATGGGTTTTGAAGGTATATTTTTTGTTGATAATGTTGGGGTAAGTGGTGGGCTTGCCTTATTTTGGAAAGAGCAAAAGATGGTCCAGCTTGTGGGTTATTCTAGGACGTTTGTTGATGTTTTAGTGAGTGTCTCTGGCTTAGGGAGGTGGCGCTTGACCTGCTTTTATGGTTTCCCTGAGAGGAGAAGGAGGCAAGAATCATGGGATTTGTTGAGGTTCTTGAGTAATCATTCATCAGATCATTGGTGTATCTTGGGAGATTTTAACGATCTTCTTTGTCAAGGAGAGAAGAAAGGGAGGCTTCCTCACCCTGATCCTCTTATTAGGGGATTTGTCGTTGCTGTTGCGAATTACGGGCTCAATGACTTGGAAATGGAGGGTTATGAGTTCACATGGGAGAGAAGTCGGGGTTCTAGTGATTGGGTGGAGGAGCGTTTAGATAGGGTCATGGCTAATGTGAAGTGGTGTTCTTCTTATGATTCGGCTAAAGTGTTCAATTTAGCCACGTAATCTTCTGATCACTCTGCTTTTTTGGATTTTATTTCTTCCAACTTCCGGCATCGAGCTAAGCGATTTCAATTTGAGAGTGCTTGGCTCCGAGACAGTGATTGTGGGCGTGTGGTTGAAGAAGGGTGGTCGTTGGGTAATTCTCTGGATTTATAGTCTAGAATCTCTGCTTGTGGGTCTCATTTACAAAAGTGGGGTAAGGATGTTTTTCATAAGTTTAATAAGGAGATCACTGATTATCGAGGAAGATTACGGGTTTTAAAGCCCCTTTGGGATGAAAGGTCTCTCAAGGAATATAAGGATCAGAATCAACTATTGCATCATCTGCTGGAACAGAAAGAGGCTTTTTGGCGTTAAAGGGCTAAACAAAATTGGCTTGCAGTTGGTGATGCCAATTCCAAATATTTTCATCAGTTTGCTTTGGTGCGGCGGAAGAAGAACTCTTTCACACAACTTCGGGATTCTACTGGTACTTGGTTAGACTGGAATTCGGGTTTGCAAGATCATATTTTCTCTTTTTCTCTGATTTTTTTGCTGCCCGTGGCTGTAGTAGTGAGGCGATTTTGGGGAAGGTTCGGCGCAAGGTTATTGCTGATCAGAATTTGGAGTTGATTCGTCCTTTTGATCCTGGTGAGGTTGAATCTGCTCTCTTCTCCATGTTTCCAGATAAATCGCCTGGCCCAGATGTTATGACTCCGGGATTCTTTCAGAATTTTTGGGGTACGGTTGGAGAGAATGTTACTGCCTTCTGTTTGCAATGTTTGAATTCGGAAAACTTTCCTGACGGTCTTAATTCTACATCTTTCGTTCTTATTCCAAAGAAGAAAAACCCAGAAACTCTTGGTGATCTCCGCCCCATTGCTCTTTGTAATGTGATATATAAAATCATGGCTAAGATGCTTGTCAATCGCATGAAGGATATTTTACAGCAGGTAATTTCTGAGACACAAAGTGCTTTCATTCCAAATCGGTTGATTACTGATAATATTATGGTAGCCTTTAAATGTGGTCACCATGTGAAGAGGAAAACGAAGGGTAAACAAGGGGAGACGGCCTTGAAACTTGATATGTCTAAGGCTTATGATCACATCGAGTGGGACTTTTTGCAACAAATGTTGCTTAAGTTGGGGTTTGATGCTAGATGGGTTCGTTTACTGATGCTTTGCGTGACTACTGTTCAGTACAATATTGTTCAAAAATGGAGAAAGTATTGGCCCAATCATTCCTCAAAGGGGGCTTCGTCAAGGGGATCCTTTGTCCCCGTATTTATTTATTGTTTGTGCTGAAGGTCTTTCTGCCCTTTTGAGTGATTCTGCAGCACGGGGGTAAATTCATGGCTGTAAGATCGCTACTCAAGCACCGGTGATTTCTCACCTTTTTTTACAGATGATAGTCTGCTTTTCTTTCGGGCTTCTAGGGCTGAGGCAGAACGCATTAAAGGTTGTTCGGATGCTTATTAAGCTGCATCAGGTCAGATGATTAATTTTCAAAAGTCAAATGTTTTGTCCTAATTCCTCTAGGCACAATCGGTTAGAAGTCTGTGGAGTTTTGAATGTTGGTGAAACTAAGAATTTGGGCAATTATCTGGATGTGCCATCTCTTGTTGGCAGGAATAAGAAGGGTGTGTTTGCTTTTATTGAACAAAAATTTATTCAGATAATTGGGGGTTGGAAGAAGAAGCTCCTCTCCAGGGCGGGTAAGGAAATTTTGTTAAAAAGTGTGGCTCAAGCTATGCCTACTTTTGCGATGAGTGTTTTCCTTTTGTTGTTGGGTTTATGTGATGATTTTGAAAAGTTGATGAATGGTTATTGGTGGGGCAACGTGGGTCGAAATAATGGTGGTATTCGTTGGCTTAATTGGGCTAAGCTTTGTGTTCACAAGAGCGCTGGAGGTTTAAGCTTTAAACAATTGCATGAATTTAATTTGTCGCTTCTTTGTAAACAGGGTTGGCGTTTGCTCACCTTCCCTAACTCGTTGGTGGCTCGGTTGTACAAAGCTAAGTATTTTAAGGATTGCTCTTTCCTTTCTACTTCTCTTGGATACAATCCTAGTTTCATTTAGCGTAGTATCCTAGCGGGGCAATCATTACTAAAGGAAGGTCTGGTGCGTCAGATTGGTAATGGTTATGATACAAATATATGGACCTCTCCTTGGCTTCCGAATTCGCTTAATCCTTATGTTAAGACGAACATGATTCAGGGGTTAAAGAATGCTACTGTGGCTTCTCTTATGAAGGTAAATGGCCATGATTGGGAGGAAAATCTGATTCGGGATATTTTCATGCCTAGAGATGCTGAATTGATCTTAAAAATTCCTATTAGCCAACGCAAGAATTCAGATATATGGCAGTGGCGTTTTGAGAAGAAGGGTGTGCTCACTGTGAAATCAGGTTATAGAGTGTTATTCTGTAACCCGTCCACTTCTGTGCAACAACAACGCTTTTCTGGTTGGAAGAATGTTTGGCGTTTGAATGTTCCTCCAAAAGTCCATAATTTTGTGTGGCGTTGTTGTTTGGATGTTCTTCCTACTATGTCCCAATTATGTAATCGACGGGTGGAGATGCTTAATGTTTGTCATATGTGTAATGGTGGTCCTGAGGATATTTTCCATCTCTTTGTTCTATGCCCATTTGCTCAGCAAGTTTGGAGTGGTTCTCTTTGAGGTTAGATCTTTCCGCCGCTGCCTTGTTTTATTTCCTGGTTTAATTACTTGTTGCAGTCACTGTCTTTGGATCTGGTTTTGGCAGATGCTATGGTCCTCTGGTCTCTTTGGCAAGCTAAGAATGATATAATTTGGAATAAGAAGCCAGTATCTGCCCAGGTTGTCCTCCTTGCTGCTCCGACGGTTCATTCCCAGTGGCAGGCTCGCACAACTGCTGCAGCGTTACATCAGAACACCCCCTCCCAGGTTCGTATTCTCAAATGGTGCAAACCTTTACCTGGTTATGTTAAATGCAATTTTGATGCGGCAGTATTCCATGGCCTAAACAAGGTTGGATTATAAGAGACGAGTGTGGTTCTTTTGTTGCTGCAAAAAATGGTTTGATGAATTGTATCCAAGAACCTGCTCTTGCTGAAGCCTTTTCCTGGCGAGAAGCTCTCAGTTGGCTTAAGGCGCGAACTTTTTCCTGAGTAGTGTTAGAAACCGATTGCCAGGTTCTTCAACAAGCTTTAGTCCATCCTACTCCTGATTATTCTTTATTTGGTTTAATTACTCGAGATTGTTCTCATTCTTTGTTAGCTTTGAATGATAGCAGTATTTGTTTCGCTAGACAATCAACTAATCATGCAGCGCATTTGTTAGCCAAAGCTGCTGGTTTACAGTCTGGTCTGGAGGAGTGGGGTTCTGTCCCTCCTTCTTTTATTTCAGATGTTCTTGTTTCCGATTTAATATAAATGGTTTCCTTTTGTTTCAAAAAAAATTGTAGTATGCTATGAGGTTAGTAACCTGGAACTGAAATCATAGCCATAGGATCTCTGTACTGAAAATTATTAACGGTCAAAACCTGTTGACCGATCAAAAAGTTCATTTCTAGAAAACCCAGAAATTACTCAGTGGCCTTACAAGATTTTTGGTGGTCTAGATCTTCAAATTGTGGTTTTGTTATGTCATCTAAGTGTAACACTTTTGTACCATGTTATATATACTTCAACTCCATGACATTAGATCACTTATTAAATAACCAGAATGCAAGTTATTAGTGGTCAAAGGACATTGTCCGAACACAAAATGTGTTTTCTGGAAATTCAAGAAAATTTATAGAACACTTTCTGACAAGCTTTTGTCCAGCTAATATCTTTCATATGTGATATGTTTAGAGAAAATAAATGCCATACTTTTAGACAATGGCATATATACTACAATTATGTGACACTGGATCACTTAAAGAAAATACAGAATGGAAGTTATTAGCCATCAAAACCATTTGACCGACAGTGACCAACTTTCTGGAAATTTTATAAACTGAAGAACAACTTAGGCATGAGTTTTGGTCCATTATATCTTCTTTTTATGGTGTGATTAAACCCCAAAATTGATGTATAATTGTAGCCTTGCATAAACTCTACAGCCTAGATACTCTTAGACTTAAATCCGGTCAAACTAGCCCCAAGGTATTGATCGAGCTGTTCTTTAGTTGGTGAAAGACACCTTTAGCGACACTTTCTATCGCGATAGCCTTTAGCGATAGTTTTAAATAATAATAATAATTAAAAATAAATTAGAATAAATAGCAAATAAATTTTAATAATTAATAAATAAGTTCTAAAAATTATTATAAGTTATAATAAGTAACTTTTAATATTTTGACATAAAATTTATTAATATTTTAAATTATTTAAATATTAATGATAATAAAATCATTTAAAATTTATATTAAATAAATTATTAAAAATGGTATTAAGGTTTTAAAAATCATTATAAATGATAATAAATTATTTTAAAATAAGTATGAGCTTCTAAAAAAATATTATAAATGATAATTAAATTATCTAAAATAATATTGAAGCTTTTAAATAAAGTTTTATTAAAAACTAACTTGATAATTATTCAATAAAGCAATAGAACACCGAATTGATATCAAAATCAACCTAGACTTAAATAGTTTGATTAGATACTTCTTCATGTACATTTTAGTGACTGTTATAAATATGTGGTAACATATTTAGGTTGCGTAAACAACTTTAAATAGCAATAAATAGTTGTTCTTCGATCAGACAAGTTTTTATAACTTCATTTAATTTTGTGTTAAATGCAGGTCTTCTATTTTTACTTTATGAACTATTTTATATACGTTGTTCGTGATATCTATTGTTGGGAGGTTATGACTTATTTTTTAAGCATAACCAAATAAAATGAGCTTGTAAAACCCCAAATTTTACAAAATGAAAGTATTCAATTTTCTGATAATTATTATTTTATTTAGTAAATGGATAAATTGATAAACTGTTAAAGTTAAGGGTGATATTTAAAAATTTTGCAAAGTAAGCAAGTTGAAATAAAATATTCATTGTGTCAGGGAATATTCGTTTGGTCGGAGAATATTCTTTTTAACATGAAGTATTTGTACGATGGCACAATCATTGGTGGACCCCACAACGGAAGTGTTGTCGTAGTTAGAAAACGATAGAAATATAGTAGCACACGTATAGATTATTGATGGCAAAAGTTTTACCGTTAAACTGTTGAATTACTCAGTGGTAAAAGTACAGTAATAAACGTGGTTACATAGTAGCACACGGTATTGATTATTGATGCTTACGTGAGAAGTCACTCAGTTATACTCAATTATTGCTACAGTAATTGCTGTATAATATCTCTCATATTATTGATTCAATTATTAATTGTCACAGTATTATCTGCATAATATTTTATATTGTTAAATCAATAATTGAGATGACAAAGTTATTCATATTATTATTTGCATTATTGATAATGTCTAGAAATTTTTGTCGAGGAAAGGGGTTAGGTAATCTAATTGCGCGCCAATAGGGAGAAATCCTTATCGGAAAGCCCCCTCTTTCTTGGGAATGATCTGGTTGTTAAATATTATGAATTATAATATTAATGATGAATGTTATTAAAAATCAAATTTGAGTTCGGAGTTGAATTTGGAGACGTGGACGAGATATTTGACTTTGGAACGATGAAATTAGTAAAAATAGACTATAAACACATATTTTGCCGAGGTTGACTTTTTGGTCAAAAAGTCAATAGTTGACTTTTTTGAAAAAAAGTAACATCAAAAATTTCAAAGATGAAATTGACCAAAGATGATTATTAGTGTTAGTGGAAATCGACATTTATTTCGATAATAGTTGATTTATAGGTGTTAAATTGACCAAACGGGTAATTAATCTGATAAATGAGCAATTAATAGCTATTAGTTCACATGCATTTAACTATTTGTTCATATGTATGGAACTATTGATTCACATGTGGTACTATTAGGGGAGGTGGTGCAAGATTGATAATACTTGCATGACTAAATTAAAAATAGAGGTAAAAATGAAAGTACTATACTGTAATAATTCGAGCTCAAAAAGTGCAATTATCAAAACTATGTTTTCCTATAAATAGAAGCTCATTCTTCTTTCATTATCACCAATTCACTAAGACTCATAAGAGCAATTATAGAGAGAGGAGCTATAGAGAGAAAGAAGAAGAGAAGTCTGTTACTTCAGTATTCCAGTATCCAGTTTTCTTCTGAGGTAAAAGATATTATTTTTTATATTCGTAAAGGATATTATTTGTTGTATTCGTAAGGGATATTATTTATTTTATTTGTAAGAGGTATTATTTCTTTAGTATTCATGAAGAGAGATATTTTCTTTCAATACTTGTAAGGGTTGTTATTCCATTCTTTATTATTCTGTTGGAATAACTTGTCTACGCGGACTACCGCGTGCATAGTGAAATCTTTTTGTTATTCCATTCTTTATTATTCTGTTGGAATAACCTTTCTACGCGGACTACCGTATGCATGGTGAATGACCATTCGTATTCATTTTTATTAATCTGCGGGAGTAACATGTCTACGCGGATTATCGCATTCATGGTGAATGACCCTTCGTATTCATTCTTTATTAAATTGTGGAAATAATTTGGCTACGTGGATTACTGAATTGCGGGTGAAAATCCATTTGCAGTTCGTATATTCTTTTATACTCGTATGAGATATCATTTCTTTTGTACTCGTCATGGAATATTGTTTTCTTTTGTATTTTCCTTTTATGAGTACTATTCACGGGTTACTATTCATGTATACAACATTATTCACGTATACGGTACTATTTACGAATACGAAGTATTATTCACGGGTTACTATTTACAAGTTACTACTCATAAGTTACTATTCATGAGTAACTATTTACGGGGTACTATTCACGACAAAATTGGTTTTTTTTTTCTGACCAAATTATCGTTGATTTATGAATCTTAATCTTGAAATTAAATCCATGTTTTAATCATATTATTTTTATTATCATATATAACATTTTTATAACCCTGGTGATGAAATTTTTCTTTCACTCGAGTGTAAAGATGGGTAGATTATTGGTATGATCGTGACTATAGATTCTCTTTGGCCAGTAGTGCAAAGATGAATTGTTGACTGGTATGATCATGACCATTGAATTTATAATTGCATCTTTAGCTTAAGTGCAAAGGTAATTTGATTAACATGGTTATAATTATTGTTTATATAAATTCTGAAATGATTATTTATTTCGTTGAGATATGAATATCTTTGGTCTGTAGTGCAAAGATGACCTGTTGTTGAATATCTTTGGCCCGTAGTGTAAAGATGAGTTTATTAGTATGATTATGAACATGAAATTGTTATAGTTTGTGCCCTACAGGACAATTATTTGATATAATTGCTTAACATGTTGATATTATATTTGATTGAATAAATGAATAATTTTATTTACTGCGTTATATAAATGTTAACATAATAAAATTCCTTAGAATAGTAATAAAAATTATATAGTTTTAAGTATGTAACTTGAACATGAGATTATATAATTACAATTAGTATCATTGCTCTTAAATATCCCTAGTCGAGTATCATTGTTGATGGGACTAAAATGATACATTGAGACTAGTATGTGGATTGACTGATGACCAAATCTCATTGGTCATAAATATATGAGATATTAAGTCAATGCATGGGTACGTGTTAGAGAACGATGTACTGGACAGACCCACCATGAGAATTCTATGTGGAACATTATGCATGTGAAGTGTCATTAGCAATTTTCATAGTGACAATGATGTAATGATCCTCCGACCTGAAATCACTATATTACTACACGGAAATTTATGTACTTTGATATCATCAAAGGTCACCTTTAATAGGGTGGACTATAAAGGTGATTATTGGGTACATCATGAATCGTGTGAGGACTATGAGTGATCTAGATGGAATTTAACCCTCCTATATATTAGGGGTGATATCCATAGGCCTCTTGATTGAGTAGGACTATGAAATGCATGGCCATGCTCAAATAGTGATTTGTTTCATATAGTCTACTCATTGATCAAGAAAACTCAGATTAAATTAAGAAGAGTATGACACATTCCATGACTTGAGTTTAATCTAAGATATCAAGGTTAAAAGGATTAAATTACATTGAAATATTGGTCACGAAAAGGTTGCATCGAATCATTGATCTTATTATTACTTGGGTAGTAGTGATGCATTACTAGAGGCCGCTCACTGTTTATAATTTTATAATATGATTTTAAAATTATTGCCAACGTAATAATAACACACACAAAGAACGTAATTAAAGGGGAATTAATTTAAATGGTAAAGATTTAAATATGTCAATATGATTGATATAATTTAAACTACAAATTTAAATTAATAGGATACTTTATATATATGTATATTAATTAAGTAAGACTTAATTAAGATATATTCATATATATAAATTTGGATTTTATTTTAATTAGATTAGGATTCTGATTAATTCCTATTAGCTACTATATATATGATAAATAGCAGCCATTTTAGGTAACAAATCATAACCTAAGAAAAGCTTAGCCGCTCTTAGAGAGAGACTAGAGAAAAACAGTTTCAAAAATCCTCATCCTTGGTGGCTAGTACCGCGGTTCCTTTTTCTGCAGATTGTATGACGATTGACGGGGAGTTCGTGTGGATATCGTAGAGACGCAGTTCGTTTGGATTGTGTTGGAGATTCGACCGTATCGATTCTAGCTTCAATAATCGGTATAAATTTCTAAACGCTGAATTAATTTGGTTTTCGCATGGATCCTATTTTTGGGGTTCGAAATTGCACTTTAAATTATTATATTTCACTTCGTTTTATGTGCCGAAATCCAACAAAAATGTGATTTGGTATAATCATGATCTTTGATGATTCAGATAAAGACAAGTGATGAAAATTATCTTCGTCCTGGATGAGAAGAAGAATTTAGAACTACAATTATGATTATGAGGTTTTCACATGATTGTGGACAGGAACTGTTGAATGATGTTACAGAGTTAGAACATTGTTGGTGGACTTTTAACATGGAGAAGATAATAGACTTTATGGTTTATTTGACTCTTCTAATAGATTGCTCGTTCCGCTGCCACTATGGTTGAAAAATTTTATCATCTACCATATGTTCTAAATCTCTGATTTATTACTAAAAAAGGCTATTGATAATTTAATTATCTTTAGTCATGATATTCTTTACTAGGCTAGTTGTGCTCACCCTTTTGCTTCATAATTCCTTTCAGGTAATAAGAGTGTAGCTAGGTCGAGCGGGGGTAACAGGAGAATAAAACGATGGTCTATAGATGTTTAGGTTTCCCCTAAAACAGTATGGGAATAATTTTTTTGAGAATTTTAGATAAGTGTGTCGTATTTTATATGTCATTTTAACTGTTAATTTTAGTGAACCGAATAGGGTGAGGTGAACCCAATTTTGGAAGGCCATTTTTGTCACTATCATATAAGATGTCTAATGACAGACGACTTCGTGTTATCATAAGACAGGGTTATGAACATGCACTTGCTGATTATATCTATGAGCACTACTTATATAATCTTAGAGTTTGGTTGAAATAAAATTCTCAATTGGAGACAATGGAGATAATTATATGTCAAGAGAAGACTCACCATTAGAAAGAACATGATAGTAATCTTCTCATTTTTCTTTGGGGTCTATTGGGTCAACCAAGAATAATTCTCGAGTCATATGATATCTATCATAACTTAGATGCATAGCCTCCCATGTACGAACGTTTCCTTGAGCATTTTTCAAATATTTTAATTTCTAAAACAGTTATTGACTGTACTTTTATATAAAGTACCATTTTAAGGTGTTGTGGTCGAGACACCATGAGAGTTACATATATTTGTATTAAAACTCACAGCTTATGCGTTGTCGTACTCTGCACGATAATTCAACCGTTGTATAAATGAAATTTGTATTTTATTTCTGTAGTGTGATATCTGGCGACTCAAAATGGGTCATGTGGACCTATTTTGGGAGCGTCACATAGCTATTATTTGCGTAAATTTGATTTAATTTGATATCAAAGCATAAACTGTGATAAAGCGAGTGATATTTGGTACAATATATATACTGATACTATGTGGTTCTTTTTAAAAAGAGTGGTTTATATGTAGTACTTAACTAACCTTTTTGGGTGTCTAGGACACTCGTGGTAGGATGATATGCATACTCCTAGGATATGATTAGGCTGATCCCCTATGAGATATCCAAATTTAATGACTTCTAAGTCCATATGACCTTTGGAAGTGATTAACATGTTCGGTTGAACAGATCAACCTCGGGTTCAGTTATATATATATATGTGAAAAATCTTTGAACTACATGCATGTTCATTCAATTTAGATAAAGTGTGAGTATAAAGCATAACTTTTTTAAAACTTGCTGAGCCTTTTAAAGCTCATCCTTATAAATATTATTTTCCTTTGCAGCTCTGAATGATATTCCCAGAAATTACAGTAGTCACTCATGCGGATAGAAAGACTTATTTAAATTAAGTTTATTATGTTATACTTAGAACCTGATGTAATAATAATTTAAATTTCGGATCTATGTAATCAAATTTTTTGTTGTGTAATGTATTATCAGTTTTTGTCAATTGCTTAGCTTTTATATTTTTATAGAAAAGTTAGAAAGTAATACAATATCAATATGAACTATACATCTGAATGAGGGTATTGAATGATCTTGGGAGTTCTATAATCACTGAAGTTACACCCCTCGGTTCCAAGAACAATCTTATAATTAATATTATGAATGTTAGATCGATAGAAATTATCGATATGAAAGAAATATCTATGAGATTATAAATCTATACATCCAAGTGAGGGTCTCCCAACACAGTAATTGTTCTGACGAAAACTACTATCTATTATGGGATAATCTGAATCTTGGATTAATAAAAATTATCTTCTTATGGAATATTTACATTAGCACCAAATATGCTACAGAGAGTGGTAGAGAATTTAGGGTCATAACAGTACTTATTCAATTTATTTTAATTGTGGAAAATTAAGCTAATATTAATTAGGTTATTTTATCAATGGAAAACTAAATAAATATTACTCAGTTTAGTAAATGTTACTAAGTAAACTAAGTTTTTTTAAAATTTAAAATTTTTACTTTATTTTATGTAGTAGTGCAACTAAGTAAACGCTACTTAGTTTATTATATTATATTATTTCCAATTATTTGAATAATTTAATATATTTTAATTTAATTTAATTTCTTTTTATTTAATTTATCTAATTATTTTAATGTCTTTTAATTTCATTTATCTAATTACTTTAATTTAATTTAATTTAATTTTTTTATATTATATTATAATATAATATTTAATTTAATTATGATAATTAAATTATTTCATTTTTTTATTTTTTCTTATATTATATTAATTACTTATGTAAGACCCCAATTTTTATGAATAAAGATTTAATTTCTCAAAATATATTTTTGAATATTATGGTGTGGATTTGATATAATATTATAGTTGTGGGTAATATTTATAAACTTTGCAAAGTGAACAAGTTGTTATAAAATATTCGATTGGTCGGGAAATATTCGTTTTATCAGGGAATATTCGTATGACGACACAATTATTGGTGGACCCCGCAACAGAATTATTGTCGGAGTTAGAAAATAACAGAAATATCTTTTTATAAAAGTAACGGAGAAAGTTTTACCGTTAACTGTTGAAATGCCCGATGATAAAAGTACAGTAATACGCGTGATTGCATAGGAGCACACGGTATGAATTATTGATGCTTACGTGACAAGTCACTTAGTTTTGTTCAATTATTGCCACAGTAATTGCTGTATAGTATCTTACATTATTGATTTAATTGTTGTCATAGTATCATCTGCACAATATTTTATATTATTAAATCAATAATTGAGCCAAAAAAGTTATTCATATTATTATTTGCATTATTGACGATGTCTAGAAAGTTCTGTCGAGAAAAGGAGTTTGGTCACCTAATTGCGCGCCACTAGGGAGAAATCTTTATCGGAAAGCCCCTTCTTTTCTGGGAATAATCTGGTGTTAATATTGTGAGTTATAATATTAATAATAAATATTGTTAAAAATGTGTTTTGTGAAGCCAAGTGAGTTGAGATAAATAGAGGGGTTTTTATTGAAGTATTTGTTTTAAATTTTGCTTATTATTTGGACCCCGACTTACCTATTTTTCAAAAATAGTCGGGAGAAATTTATCTCAGTTTTGGTCCGTAGTGCATAGATGGATTGTTGATTGATATGATTATGACCATGGATTATTCGGTATAATTATGACCTGTAATGTTACAAATGATGTGGTAAAAGTCTTCATTGGCCCGTAGTGCATTTATGTACAGTTGTTTGTGATAACATGAATATCATTGGTGATAACATGAATATCATTGACTCGTAGTGTGTGGATAATTCGTGGATGTGATACTAATAAATATCATTGGCCCATAGTGCATGGATAATTCAGTGATGTGGATTATTTATTAAGTTGAGTCTCAGCGATAAAATTAATGATAAACTTTTAAATCATAGAAGATAGTAGATATCATACTCTACTTGACTCTTCTAATAGATTGTTTGTTCCGCTGCAGTTAAACTTTTTGTCTATTGTATTCTATCAGTTTAACACTGTCGAAGGCTAACGATAATTTATTCTGCATTATCTTAGTCATAATATTCTTTACTGGGCTAGTTGAACTCACCCTTTGCTTTCATTGTTCTCTTTAGGAAATGAGAATATAGCTGGGACTAGTCGGAGAACGATGTGATGGTCCGAGATGGTGGCTATAGTAGTCCTTAATATTTTATAAAATAGTGTGATAATAATTGTAATAAGAACTCCATTTGAGTTTGGATATTTTCTACGAGACAATATTCATGTTAAAACTCTCAGCTATATTTTTTGTCGTATTTTACACGACAGTTGTATAATTAAGTTTGTGTTTGAATTCTGTACCATGTATTTGGTGACTCAGAATGGATTGTGTTTACCTATTTTGGGGGCGTCATAGTTGGTATCAAAACTTAGAGATATGATCCCTGGCTGAGGTTTGAGGATAGAACTAGGAGGGGAGAGACGGGTAAATTCTTTACTAGTATGACCTACCTAAGCTTATTTGTTATTTAATTGGTCGGTCAGAATATAGGGATAATATGTGGCTTGTCAATTAACCCTTTTTTGTGGCAGTGTTTGAAAATGGCACCTGAAAATGTTGAGATAAGCAATAGAGAACATGAGACCGTTGAGTCACCGACGATCAATAACTAGGAAAATATGCATCAGGAAGGTAATAATCCTTAGGTAAACAACAACACCAACCAAATGATGAACGACAGGATATTTAGGATCTTTCTGTAATTCGTGCAATATCAGGCGAGAGAGACTCATGTTCAAAATACAGGTGGAAACACAAGCAACTCACGGATGGTCACCGTAAAGCAATTCAAGGAGCTGGGACCACCGAATTTTTTGGAAAATCCAGAACCACTTATGGCAGAGACGTGGATTAAGCAGATCACCAAAATATTTGATGTCTTGGGATGCTCCGAAGAGCAAAAAATTCCCTTTGCCACCTTCATGTTGCGAGGAGAGGCAGATCATTGGTGGGAATCTGTAAAACGTACTCAGCATACCGCACTAATTGTGTCTTGGGAGAAGTTCCAAGAATTGTTCAACGACAAGTACTTTTCCGAAAGTATTCGTCACATAAAGGAGGTAGAATTTATCAAGTTAGAACAAAACAATATAACCGTGTCGCAATACGAGGCTAAATTTGCGGAGTTATCCCAGTTGGCATCCCATTTGGTAGATAATGAGGAGCGTATGATGCGAATTTTTCTGCGAGATTTGAAACCCAAAACACGTCAATACCTCATTTCTCACAAACTTTGCTTGTATTCAGATGTTGTGAACATGGCTCAGTTATTGGAGCGTGATAATGAGTCAACCCAACCAAGAGATAGTAGCCGACAAAATGATAATACCAATGGTAGCAGTCATCGAAGTGGTGACAATAAACGTGGAGGAAATGAACATGCTAGAAATGGTAACCACTTTGGTAGTAATCATGGCCATGATAATAGAAGTGAAAATTTCAAAAAGAGAAGATTCAGTAATGAAGGAAAGACAGCAGCACCCATTTTTAAGAAAGGAGAACGACCATCGGTCGTATGCTACAAATGTGGAGGGGAGGGACACATCAGTCCATAATGTACGCAGCAACCCAAAGCGTGTTATAATTGTGGAAGAGAATGTACTATTCACGGGGTACTATTCACCCAAAAAATTGATTTCTTTTCTGTCCAAATTATTTTTGATATATACATGGATATTATTCTTGAATTTTACTCCACAAAACAGTTATCATGTTGTCAATTTGGACATTTTTAAACTCCAGATAAATTAAAAATCTTTAATATTTATCCTTGATTTCGTTTGATTGAATTCTTATATCACTGTCATCATCATCATGCTTATATTATGATGAAAGTCATCTTTGGCCCGTAGTGCATAGATGGACTGTTGATTGGTATGATTATGACTAAGGATTATTCGGTATAATCATGATCACTTGTAATGTTACAAATGATGTGGTAAAAGTCCTCATTCGCCCGTAGTGAATTGATGGACAATTGTTGGTATGATCATGACCATTGGTGATAATAACGAATATTCTTGGCCCGTAGTGCATGGATAATTCATGGATGTGATACTAATGAATATCCTTGGCCTATAGTGCATGGATAATTCAGTGATATAGATTATTTATTGAGTTGAGTCTCAGCGATAAAATTGATGATAAACTTTTAAATAATTGAAGATAGTAGATATCATGCTCTATTTGATTCTTCTAATGGATTATTTGTTCCGCTGTAGTTAAACTTGTTGTCTATTGTATTCTATCAATTTAGCACTGTTGAAGGCTAACGATAATTTATTATGCATTATCTTAGTCATAATATTCTTTACTGGGCTAGTTGAGCTCACCCTTTGCTTTCATTGTTCTCTTCAGGAAATGAGAATATAGCTGAGACAAGTTGGGAATGGAGTGATGGTCCAGGATAGGTGGCTATATTAGTCCTCATTACTCTATGAAATAGTGTGATAATAAATATAGTGAGGACTCCATTTGAGTTTGGATATTGTCTATTAGACAATATTCATGTAAAAACTCTCAGCTACGCTTTTGTCGTATTGTATAAATGAAGTTTGTATTTAAATTTTGTACCATGTATTTGGCGACTCAAAATGGGTGATGTATACCTATTTTGGGGGCGTCACAGTTGGTATCAAATCTTAGGGATATGATCCCAAGTTGAGATTTGAGACTAAAACTATGAGGGGAGATACGGGTAAATCATTCGCTAGTATGACCTACCTAAGCTTATTTGTTATTTAATTGGTCGGTTAGAATATAGGGATAATATGTGGCATGTCAATTAACCTTTGTTTTGTGGTAGTGTTAGAAAATGACATCTGAAAATCAAGAGATGAACTCATATAGAGTTTTAAGTGATGAATCGAGGATATTCATTTAAAGAATAAATATTGGAGTATAATATTTTGTTATAACAAAGATTTTATTGGGGAGCACTAATTAATTTATTAAACTTGATTATAGGATGTCAAGCGAAAAAGAAATTAGAGATATCTATGTGGTGAGTGAAGAATTAATAGTTTCACCCGAGCTAGTCGCAGAGGTAGCAGCTGAGAGTAAGGAAGAAGAGGAACCTGAGGAGGATTTATTAGGAGAACTTTATGATCGAAATATAGAACTGCAAAATCATATTCATGAGTTAGAAGAGCAGGCTTGAAGAACAACAGGCGGTCGTGGAGAAAAGGGATGCAATAATTCAAGATTGTGTTACCCGATATGTGATGCTTGAACAGAAGCACTCTTTGGCAGAGTATAAGATGATAAAGCTGGAATCTAGGAATTCAAATGTCAAGGATCAGCTGAAAGAAGAAATAACTGAACGAGTGAGAATGAAGGATGCATGGGTAAAAGTCGCACGACGCGTTGATATTGTGGAAAGAAAAGTCTGATCCAAGAAGGCTAAAATAGATGATATGTATTTCTCTTTTTGGACAGCAATTGGGAGAACCCAACATCGATTTTTGAATTATCCTGTACATTGTGGTCAACCCCAATTTGATATGGATTGAAGATTAATGATTCAGATCATGGATCAGGAGTACGACGAAGTAGTTGAGGGAGGAATATGCCCTATCAACAATAAAATTGATGATAAATTCTTTTAAATCATAGAATATAGTAGATTTCATGTTCTACTTAACTCTTCTAATGGATTGCTTGTTCCGCTGTAGTTAAACTTGATGTCTATTGTATTTTATCAGTTTAACACTGTTGGAGGCTAACGATAATTTATTATGCATTATCTTAGTCATAATATTTATTACCGGGCTAATTGAGCTCACCCTTTGCTTTCATTGTTCTCTTCAGGAAATGAGAATATAGCTGAGACTAGTCGGGGAACGGAGTGACGGTCCAGATGTTTGCATTAGTACTCCTCACTATTCTGTGAAATAGTGTGATAATAAATGTATTGAGGACTTATTTTGAGTTTGAATACTGTCTAGAAGAAAATATTTGTATTAAAACTCACAGCTCATGTTGTATATTTAAGTTTGTATTTATATTCTGTACCATGTATTTAGTGGCTCAAAATGGATGATGTATACCTATTTTGGGGGCGTCACAACTAACATATAAACCCTAACCCTAACACTAATGAGTTTCAGTTAGATATTTACCTCTTTTGATCGAAATACTAGAGACAGAAGAGAGGAGATACCCACGATGTTGACGCCGATTCTTACCACCGCCAGAAATCCAAAGTCCACCGGATTTCAGTTAGGATCCATTCGACAAAAGAGAGGAGAGAGGGAGGACGTCTTATGGAGGGGCGAAGGAGTGAAGAAGGGAGGAGATGTCAGGCCGAAGAGAGTGATGGAAGAGGGAGGAGTTGCCACCACTAGAGAGAGAAAATGGAGAGTAGTGAAAAAAATGATTGACATATCAGGTCTAATTCCTAATTAAAATAGATTATTTTTCGACGGAATGTCCGTTGAAAATAGGTTCGTCGATATTACACTATTTTCGACGTATTAACCGTCGAAAATAAATGTTATTCCGTAGAAATTATAATTCCCGGTAGCGCGAAATATTGGCGCCATTGGCCTAGCCTTATTTCGATTGAATTCCATAGGACTTACACTACCTCTGGCTGAATTATTTTTGATTGAATATTCTGTTAGAAGTACATTAATCTCTACCAAATATTATTCATCGTAAATAATTCCATCGAACTTAAGTGTTTTTCTTGTAGTGTAGCCATTGCAGCTATATACAATTTGGAGATATATCAAATGGATGTGAAAACAACTTTCTTGAATGATGATTTAGAAAAAGAAATATACATGGAACAACCAGATGAGTTTATTGTTCCAGGACAAGAAAAGAAAGTATATCGGCTTGTAAAATCCCTTTAGGATTAAAATAAACACCTAATTAAACAATGACATGAAAATTTTGACAATACAATGATGTCAAATGGTTTCAAGATAAATGAGTGTGACAAATATGTATAAGTCAAGGAAACTAAGAAATGGTTTGTCATTATATATCTTTATGTAGATGATATACTCATTATGGGTAGTAAAAATGAAATCAAATGTTGAATAATGTGTTTGACATGAAAGACATGGGTCTTGCGGATATAATATTAGGAATTAAAATTTCTAAAATATCAAATAGGTTAGTTGAGACTCCCCCAAAATAGGTATACATCACCCATCTTGAGTCTCCAAATACATGGTACAAAATTCAAATATAACTTAATTATACAACAGTCGTGTACAATACGACAAAACATAATCTAAGAGTTTTAATAAGAATATTGTCATCTTGACAATATCCACACTCAATGGAGTCCTCATTACATGTATTGTCACACTATTTTATTGAATAGTGAGGACTACTAAAACAACCATCTGGATCGTCAATCCGTTCCCCGACTCGTCCCAGCTATATTCTCATTTTCTGAAGAGAACAGTGAAAGAAAGGGTGGGCTCAACTAGCCCAATAAGAAATATTATGACTAAGATAATGCAGAATAATTTATAGTTTGCCTTCAACAGTGTTAAACTGATAAAATATAACGAACATCAAGTTTAACTGCAGCGGAACAAGTAATCCATTAGAAGAGTCAAGTAGAGAATAAAATCTACTATCTTCTATGATTTAAAAGGTTTTTCATCAGTTTTATCGCTGAAACCCAGCTTTATAAATAAACTACATCATCCCTACACTACGGCCAAGGATATTCATTAGTATCACGACCACAAATTATTCATGCACTACGGACCAAGGATATTCCTGTATTCATCAATGGTCATGATCATGCCAACAACTGTCCATCAATGCACTACGGAATAATGAGGACTTTTGCCACACCATTTGTAACATTACGGTCATGATTATACCGAATAATCCCTGGTCATAATCATACCAAGTCCATCTATGCACTACACGCCACAGATGACTTTCAACATAATATAAGCATGAAGATGATGACAATGATATAAGAATTCAATAAAACATGTTCAAGGATAAATTTTTAAAAATTTATAATTTAATTTATCCAGAAATCAATAACGTCCAAATTGTTAACATGATACTGTTTTGTGGAGTAAAATTCAATATTTATATTGTACCAAAAATAATTTGGACCGAAACGAATTAATTTTTATCATGAATAGTACTCTGGGTGAATAGTACTCGTGTGAATAGTATCCCATGAATAGTAATTCAGGAATAGTACCCCGTGAATAGTACTCTGGTATGAAAAAACTAAAACTTATCAAGAATGCCCAGAATAATATTTTCATGAAAAGATACTGGATGAAGCGAAAATATCATGGATATTCTACTAATTTCATACAGTATAGAAGTCAAAACTTTAACCAAATGAGTATAGAATTCAAAATCTGAAACGAAATAATATTACTTACATACTACAGAGTATGGAAGAAACTATTATTTCAAGCGAATATTGAACAAAAATAACATCCCTTACCTTGAAAAGAAGAGTATTCCAACTGGTATAGCGGTGATATTATTGAAGAAAACTTATACTATTTTCTACGCTCAAAGCTTTCTAAAACTCTAAAGAAATACGCTCAATATTATAGAAGAAGAATTCTCTGATTCTGGTGTGATTTTTAATTCTAACTAAGCATCCTATTTATAGGAGAATGGAAAGGATACTATTTGAGCGCACAGTAAGGGGAAGTCACGGACGAAGAACTTTCTAGACAGGGCTTTCCAATAAGGATTTCTCCATATTGGCGCGCAATTAGGTGACTAAACCCTTTTCCTCGACAGAACTTTCTAGACATTGTTAATTATGTATAATAATTAGAATAACTTGTCATCTCAATTATTGATTTAATAATATATAAAATATTGACAATAATTGAATCAAATAACGTGAGATACTATGCAGCAATTACTGTAGCAATAATTGAATAAAATTGAGTGACTTCTCACGTAAACATCAATAATCAATACTGTGTGCTACTATGCAATCACGCGTATTACTGTACTTTTAACACTGGGTGTTTCAACAGTTAACGGTAAAACTTCCGCCGTTATTTTCATAAAGAGATATTTTTATTGTTTTCTCAATCCGACAATAATTCTATTGTGGGGTCCACCAATGATTGTGCCGTCGTACAAATATTCCCTGTTAAAATAAATATTCCCCGACCAATCGAATATTATATAACAACTTGCGTACTTTGCAAAATTTATAAATATTACCCACAACTATAATATTATATCAAATTTACTTCATAATATTCAAAAATGATATTTATAGAAAATTCATCTTTATTCATAAAAGTTGGGGTCTTATATTAGTGTTATCACAATTACACTATTAAAAAAATACTCAAGAAATTTAATTAATATGATTGTAATCATGTGGGAACACCGGTAGATATAAATATACACTTGTCAAAAAATAAAAGAAAGAGCATATCAAAATCAGAGTATACACAAATAATTAGAAGTATTATGTATTTAATGAGTTGTACACATCTTGACATAACATATGATGTTAATAAATTGAGTAGATTAATTTACAAGCAATCTAAAACAAGATTATTGGAAAAAAATTATAAGAGTTTTAAGGTATTTAAAATACACTCAAAACTTTAGATTGTACTACTCAATATATCCAGCAGTACTTGAAAGATATTGTAATGCAAACTGGATATCGGATACAAAAGGCTCTAAATCCACAAGTGACTTTCTATTTTCACTGGGTGGAGGTGCAATATCATGAAAATCTTCTAAACAAACATGTATTACTCGATCAACAATGGAATATGAGTTTATGGCATTGGATAAAGCTGGAGAAGAAGCTGAGTGACTTTGTCATTTTTTAGAAGATATTCTTTTATGGCCTAAACATGTGCTGGCTATTTGTATCCATTGTAATAGTCAATCAACAATTGTAAAGGCAAAGATTCACATATATAATGGTAAGTCCAAACATATTCGTCGTAAACACAATACCATAAAATAATTACTCCCTAATGGTATTATTTCTATTGAATAAATAAAATTGAAAGAAAATATAGCAGATCCGTTAACTATATGTTTGACTAGAGAATAAGTAAAAATAACATCGAGGGGAATGAGTTTAAAGCCTATAATAGGGATCGTCATGGTGGAGACCCAACCTAGTTGACTTGAGATTCTAAGATCTTGGTTCAAATGGACAACTAAATTATTAACAATTCAACCAAATCACTATGAAAAAATTAATTTCATCTACTCATTCCTATGATACGAGATATTGTTACCTGCATTGATTTTAGGATAAGTTGTGCTTTTAATAATTCTTATATATCTTGATAAACAAGTGGGGTGTAACATGATACTCTTATTAAGAAGCACTTACGTGAGTGCGAGTTGGGTCAATTCTATGATAATGATAAGACTATACTTCTCTAAAGCACTAATAAATTCTGGAATGTTCAGGGCTAAAATGAACAAAATCATGATAACCAAATAATGTCTGGAAAGATTCTGTGTGAATTTCTATTGTCTCGATTTACACAAACGATTGAACAGTTCAAGACATCACGTTCACTGAACAACTAGTAAACCTGATAGTCTTTTATAAGGGAATGTTCAAAACTAGAAGCCACCTCTCTTTATACAGATGATTTTCAATTCTGTCTCTCTCAAAGTCTGCATAACATTTGCATAAGGTTTACTGTAAATTTCATTATGTAGGGGATTATTAGAATTTGATCTTAAATTAAAGTGAGTTTCATTAATCATTTGGGATGAATTCACTGTAAGACCCCAACTTTTTAATGAATAAATCAAATTTTCTTAATTTATTATTGTGAATAATAAGGTATTAATTTGATATAATAACCTTGGTTATGGGTAAAATGTGAAAATTTTGCAAAATAAGCAATTGGTTATAAAATATTCATTTTGTCGGTGGAATATTCTTTCTGTCGGGGAATATTCGTACGACGGCGCAGCCAATTGTGGGCCCCATAACGGATAACGGTCATATGAAGAAAACGACAAAATTGAATAATGACGTAGTTGTTACCGTTAACACTGTTGGAATACCCGGTGGTTAAAGTAAAGTAATACGCGTTATTGCACAATAGCATACGATATTGCACAGTATTGTTGAATTATTGATCCTTACGTAAGAAGGCACTACTCAATAATTGTCACATTAGTTACTGTTCAATATTTTATTTTATTGATTCAATAATTGCTGCATTAATATTTTATATTATTGTTGTTTCAATTATCGTCACTGCACAGTATCTCCTTTATCAGATCAGTAATTCAGAATATTTGGAATAATTTTATTAGATAACATTATTGGCAATGTCTTGAAAGTTCTCTCAAGTAGAGGTTTGGTCACCTAATTGCGCGCCAGTAAGGAAAAATCCTTATTAGAAAGTCCCCTCTTTCCTGGGAACAGTCTAGTTGTCATAAATGTGATTCTGTAATATTTTTTGTGAATAATTAATCATTGATTCATATGATAATGAAATATTTATTTTATGTGGATATAAATGATGGATTATTTATGTGGTTATAAATGAAGGAATTAATGTTGAGCTATTTTATTAGTATTTTGTCGGATTTGAGGTATTAAAAATTAAACCAGTGTTTTTTTAGATATATTGCGGGAGTTATAATTTTTAATCCGACCGTTGGATCGTTGAAATTTTTGGATATGTTATACATATATAAATTGAGTATATGTCCACAAATTATGAACCGTTAAAAATTAGCGTATGATTTGTTATGAATTTTAAGAGGTGGCTGATTCGGAAATCATGTTATAAATCATTTTGGTGGAAAATTCTAGAATTGGTGGGCCCCACTCTTGGTTGGTGAAGAAATGTGCTGAGATTTTTATTCAAATGTGGTGGGTGGGAATAGTAGCAGATAAAGCCATCAGGTTGCAGGTTAAGTTTGCTTCGGCGTGCTAACATTTTCCTATAAATAGAGGGCTAAGTTAGAATTAAAAATCACACCAGAAACATAAGCTTTCTCTCTTTCTCACTCTATATTATCGAGCGTATTTTGTGAGTATTTAGATACTTTGTGAGTTTCTATTTTTTAGTACAAGTTTCTGTCTGCACTATATCCGAAATTCGATCAGAAGTACTGATATTTTGAGGTAATGGGTGTTATATTCTTCTTAAAATGACATTTTCTTCAATATCATTATACCGAAATGTTGGTATTAACTTTTTTTTATCAAATTTGGAACTTTTTGTGTCGGGGTTATTATTCACGTATACGGCACTATTCACGATTACGGCACTATTCACCGAAAAATAAAATATTCTTCTTTTTGTCCAAGATGTCTATTATGGTTACTATCTTTGATTGTATCTATGTTTTGATCTCTATTCTTAAATTTTGCTTCAAAATTGGTTATTATGGAGTATTAATGATCTTGGATAAACTGTTATACGAATCCCTATTATTTGTATTTCTGTCTCATTGGATTCGTTTTCTTTAAAATATTTTTCATCATCCTCAGTCCTAAATGATGATATTACTAAATATCTTTGGCCTGTAGTGCAAAGATAAATGATTAACTGATGAATATCTTTGGCCCGTAATGCAAAGATGAACAGGTGTTGAGATGAACATGACCAAATGGTAATACAAAAGAATATCTTTGGCATGTAGTGCAAAGATGAATATTTGATTAAATATGTATATTGATTGTTGTTACAAGGTTAAAATATTGATGATGGACTTTTAAATCTTAGAAGATAGTAGAACTAATTCTCTACTTGACTCTTCTAATGGATTGTTGTTTCCGCTGCAGATGTTGATCTTAAACTTATTGTCTATTATATTTTATCAGATATCTCCATGTTGAAGACTAACGATAATTTGTTGTATATTATCTTAGTCATAATATTCTTTACTGGGCTAGTTTAGTTCACCCTTTTTCTTTTTGTTCCATTTTTCTTAGGAGGTGAGAATATAGCAGGAACTAGTCGGGGTACGGAGTGATGGTTCTAGAAAGATGTTTTAGCAGTCCTCACTATTTCTGTAAAATAGTGTTTGAATAATTGTAATGAGGACTTATTTGAGTGTGGATATTGTCTAGAAGACAATATTTGTATTTAAACTCACAGTATGTGTTGTCGTATTTTGCACGACAATTGTATTATTGAAGTTGTAGTTTGCTTTCTGTACCATGTATTTCGCGACTCAGAATGGGTGTTGTATACCTATTTTGGGGGCGTCACAGTTGGTATCAGAGCTTAGGGATATGATCCCTGGCCGAGATGTGAGACAAGAACTAGGAGGGGAGAGACGGGAAATTCCTTCGTTAGTATGACCTGACTAAGTTTATTTGGTATTTATTTTGACGGTCAGAGTATAGGGATAATATGTTGCATGACTATTAACCATTGTTTTATGGCAGTATTTAAGAATAACAGCTGAGAACGTTAATAATGGAGTCAATCAGACCGTGGAGACACATTTGATCACTACCCAGGGGAACGTGCAACAGGAAGGCAATAATCCTCCTGTAAACAATGTTACCGAACAAATGATGAATGATGGGATGTTTAGAAGTTTTTTGCAGTTCATGCAAAACCAGACGAAGGAGACTTGTGCACAAAATACGGGTGGAAATGTTAGCAATGCACGACTTGTCACAGCCAAACAGTTCAAAGAGTTGGGACCACCAGAATTTAAGGGAAAGCTGGATCCGATCATGGCGGAAATGTGGGTCAAATAAATTACCAAGATATTCGATGTCTTGGGATGCACGGAGGAACAGAAGGTTCCATTCGCCACCTTTATGTTCCGCGGTGAGGCAGACTACTGGTGGGAGTCTGTGATGCATACCCAACCAGTCGCACTCAGCATGTCTTGGGAAACATTTCAGAAACTATTCAATGACAAGTACTTTCCTGAAAGTATTCGTCATATGAAGGAGGTGGAGTTTATCAGACTGGAACAAAAAAATATGACGGTGTCCCAGTACGAGACGAAGTTTGCTGAGTTATCCAGGTTTGCACCTCATTTGGTCGAAAATGAGGAACGAATGACGAGGATATTTCTGAGAGGTCTAAAGCCCGAGATTCGACAATATCTTATCTCTCATAAATTTTTTTTATATTCAGATGTTGTAAACAAGGCTTAATTATTAGAGCGAGATAATGAGTATGTTCAACCGAGGGAACACAACTAGGGTCATACCAGTGGCAGCGGTCATCGGCGCAATGAAAACCAGAGGGAAGGAAAGCATTCAGACAAAAGCAGTAACCATTCTGGTGGTAATCGTGGCCATGATAATAGAAGGAACGAGTCGAGAAGAGATTTCAAAAGGAGAAGGTATAAAAATTGTGACGCCCCAAAATTAGTTATACATCATCCATCTTGAGTCGCCAGATGCATGGTACATAATTCCAATACAACTTAATAATACAATTGTCGTGTACAATACGACAAAACAGAAACTGTGAGTTTGAATACAAATATTGTCTACTAGAGAGTATACAAACTCAAAAGGAGTCCTCATTACAATTATTATCACACTATTTCACAGAATAGTGAGGACTACTAATGCAAACATCTAGGATCATCACTCTGTTCCCCGATTAGTCCCAGCTACGTTCTCATTTCCTGAAGAGAACAGTGAAAGAAAGGGTGAGCTCAACTAACCCAGTAAGAAATATTATGACTAAGATAATGCAGAATAATTTATCATTAGCCTTCAAAAATGTTAAACTAATACAATATAACAACCATCAAGTTTAACTGCAGCGGAATAAGCAATCCATTAGAAGAGTCAAGTAGGGAATAAAATCTACTATCTTATATGATTTAAAAAGTTTTTTTTATCACTTTTATCGTTGGGACTCAGCTTAATAAATAATCCACATCATCGAATCACCCCTGCACTACGGCCAAGGATATTCTTTAGTATCACGACCACGAATTATCCATGCACTACGGCTAAAGATAATCATATTTTCATCAACGGTCCTGATCATGCCATAAAACAATTCATCTTCGCACTACGGCCAAAGAGAATCCATAGCCATAATCATACCAAAAACTTTCCATCAATGCACTACCGGCCAATGAGGGCTTTTCCACAAAATTATTAACATTATGGTTATGATTATACCGAATAATCCCTGGTCAAAATCATACCAAGTCCATCTATGCACTACAGGCCACAGATGACTTTCAAAAAAATAAACATGAGGATGATGACAATGATATAAGAATTCAATAAAATAAGTTCAAGAATTAATTTATCTAAGAACTGATAACATCCAAATTGTCAACATGATACTGCTTTGTAAAGTTAAATTCAAGAATGCTCAGAACAATATTTCTATGAAAAGATACTGGATGAAGTGAAATATCAAGGATATTCCACTAATTTCATGGAGTATAGAAGTCAAAGTTTTAACCAACTGAGTATAATAAAGAATGGAATAACAAAAGAAATTACCATACATGCGATAGACCGCATAGGCAGGTTATTCCAACAGAATAATAAAGGATGGAACCAGGTCCAGCGTAAACGCACAGACAGGATATTCCGACCGAATAATAAATAATGGAACCAGGTCCGGCGTAAACGCAAAGATAGAATATTCTGACAGAATAATAAAGACAGAATATTAGAAGAATGTCACCATGTATAGGGTAGCCCGCGTATATAGGTTATTCCAACAGAATAATAAATAATGGAATAACAGAAGTTCTCTTCATGAGTACAATAAATAACATCCCTTACGAGTACAACAAATAATATCCCTTACCTTAAGAAGAAGAGTACTGGATATATAAGTAGTGAAGTAGCATAATACTTTCTTCTTTCTCTCTATAGTTTATCTCTCTAGATTTCAGTGAATTCGTAAGAAAATAATAAAGGAATGAGCTTCTATTTATAGAAAAATGGACTCTATATTAATTAACTCATGAACGGTCCAGATCGATTTACTTTAAATGGACGGTCCAGATTGGTTTACAGTAAAATATATTATATTCTAATTATTGTCTAATAAAACAAATAACTTTTAAATAAAATATATTATATAAATATTATATATATTAAATATATATAATGCATGTGCCAAGAAATCAAGGGATACACTCCCGTTATCAATATTTTCCTTCCTTACCAATTTGTCAACAAAGTTAATATATATATATATATATATATATATATATATATATAATAACCTTAATAATACTCTCCCACCAGACAACCCAAATCCTTTTTCTTGATTTCCTGTTAACCTCCCCCCACCATTTCCAAAACATGACAAAATTATATATATATACATATAATACGTATATATATATAAAAATAAAACTGAGTGACTTCTCACGTAAGCATCAATAATTAATACCGTGTGCTACTATGCAACCACGTGTATTATTGTACTTTTACTACCTAGTAGTTCAACAGTATTAACGGTAAAACTTTTGCCGTTATTTTTAATAAAATATTTTTGTCGTTTTCTCAATCCGACAATAATTCCGTTGTGGGGTCAACCAATGATTGTGCCGTTGTACGAATATTCCCTGTTAAAACAAATATTCCCCGACCAATTGAATATTATATAACAACTTGTGTACTTTACAAAATTTATAAATATTACCCACAACTATAACATTATATCAATTTCACTCCATAATATTCAAAAAATAATATTTCGAGAAAATAAATCTTTATTCATAAAATATTTTTGTCGTTTTCTCAATCCGACAATAATTCCGTTGTGGGGTCAACCAATGATTGTGCCGTTGTACGAATATTCCCTGTTAAAACAAATATTCCCCGACCAATTGAATATTATATAACAACTTGTGTACTTTACAAAATTTATAAATATTACCCACAACTATAACATTATATCAATTTCACTCCATAATATTCAAAAAATAATATTTCGAGAAAATAAATCTTTATTCATAAAATCTGAGGCCTCACAATCTCCCTTCTTTATGAAATTTCGCCCTTCAAAATTTACGTACGTACCTAGTATGCCGAAGAGGTGAGGATACCTCGACTTCATTTCAAATTCTAACTCTTGAGGTATAACCTTTTAGTGTTGAATACGATTCTTATTATCCAAGATTTTAACACGTATCTCCTCAAACGTTAAATCATCCGCTATCTCGTCTGGTTCTAAATTAATAATGTGGTTCGGGCCGCCCACATATTTACGTAACATCGATACGTTAAAAACGTTATGAACACGCGACATACTTGGCAGTAAAACGAGTCTATAAGCCACAGTTCCTACTCGATTGATGATTTTAAATGGGTCAATTAGATCGAGGGTTGAGATTTCCCCTCTTCGTCGATTCTTGCTTCTAGAATAACGCCCTCTTGAACCTTCTTCTTCACATTCATCAGCTTTGAGTATGTAGCTTGAGTAGCTTTAACTTTATCGATTAAAGTCAATTCTAATCATATATTCGTTATCTTCACGTGGGTTAGTATATTCGCACTTGTAACCGCATACAATCTTCTACTCAACGCATCAGCTACCAAGTTCGCACTTCCACGATGATATTACATGGTACGATCGTAATCTTCAACAGCTCGAGTCAACGTCGTTGGCACGTTATACGTTCGTTTTAGTTGAAGAAATATATTAGAATTTTAGAAATAGGTTTTGTACTGGGGTCAATACGAAATTCGATTTCACGCTCTAGTGGTAGGCTAAGAAGACTTCAAGAATACGATAGGAAATTTATTAACAATAGAAATATCATTCAAAGCTGTGACCCTCATCAAAGATTTGGATAGTAAATCACATTGATACCTATCAACTTGCCATCGTCATTCACGACGTCGCTTACAGAAAGTCTGGCTTCGGTGCATTTCACTCAAGGAAGTCAACAACGAAACGACCGGGTCTCTTTACTTATGAATTGATATGACAATGATTGACTTTAGTGGTTTGGTTACTTAAATTCGCATAACAGGTTGGTTAGAAATATGAAAACTAACAACCTTACGAAAAGCATGATGAGTAGTTAACCAATCGATTCCTAAAATTGCATCAAAGGTAAGTATTTTCAAAGAGATAAGATTGACAGGTAACATGAAAGTGACAATTTGAATTAAACAAGATTTATAAATAGTGGAGGTAACGAAGGTTTCTACTATCGAAGTTTCAACCAATAAGTCAAAGTCTAATTTCTCCGAAGTCAAATTTAAACGTTGAACGCAAGCAAGAGAGATAAAAGAATGGGTAGAATCGGTATCTAATAAGGTATAGACTTCGCAAGAATTTATAATTAACTAACCCGTGATAACTTCATTCGATTCCTTCGACACGAAAAACGATCTCCCTTAAACTACCGAATTTGACTTATTCTGGATAGTCTTTGGTGTCGTCATTACCACTGGAATTGACTATCGCTATAGGACATATTCCACCCTCAACTGCTTCTTCGTAATCCTGCTCCATGATCTGAATCATTAGCCTTTGATCCATATCGAATTGGGGTTGACCGCAATGTATAGGGTAATTTAAAACTCATTGATGGGTTCTCACAATTGCTGTCGAAAAAGAGAAATACATATCATCTATTTTAGCTTTCTTGGATCGGACTTCTCTTTCCACAATATCAACGCGTCGTGTGGCTTTTACCCATGCATCTTTCATTCTCACTCGTTCAGTTGTTTCTTCTTTCAGCTGCTCCTTGACAATTGAATTCTCAGATTATAGCTTTAATATCGTATACTCTGCCATGGAGCGCTCCTATTCAGTTATCGCACATCGGGTAATACAATTTTGAATTGTTACATTCCTTTGCTCCACGACCGCCTTCCGTTCTTCAGTCTACTCTTCTAACTCATGAATACGATTTTGTAATTCTACATTTTGATCAATAAGTTCTTCTAATAAATCCTCCTCAGGTTCCTCTTCTTCCTCACTCTCAGTTGCTACCTTTGCGACTAGCTTGAGTGCAACTTTTAATTCCTCAATCACCACATGGATATCTCTAATCACATTATCTTGGTTGGTGATTAGAGGTGTCTCCACGGTCTCATGTGCTCCATTGATATTCTCAACATTCTCGGATGTCATTTTCAAATACTGCCACAAAACAAGGGTTAATTATCATATCACATATTATCCCTATACTCTGACCAACCAATTAAATACCAAATAAACTTAGGTAGGTCATACTAGCGAAGGAATTCCTCGTCTCTCCCCTCCTAGTTCTTGTCTCACATCTCAGCCAGGGATCATATCCCTAAGCTTTGATACCAACTGTGATGCCCCCAAAATTAGGTATACATCACCCATCTTGAATCGCCAGAGACATGGTACAGAATTCAAATACAACTTAATAATACAACTGTCGTGTACAATACGACAAAACATAAACTGTGAGTTTGAATACAAATATTGTCTACTAGAGAGTATACAAACTCAAAAGGAGTTCGCATTACAATTATTATCACACTATTTCACAGAATAGTGAGGACTACTAATGCAAACATCTAGGATCATCACTCTGTTCCCCGACTAGTCCCAGCTACGTTCTCATTTCCTGAAGAGAACAGTGAAAGAAAGGGTGAGCTCAACTAGCCCAGTAAGAAATATTATGACTAAGATAATGCAGAATAATTTATCATTAGCCTTCAATAATTTTAAACTGATACAATATAACAACCATCAAGTTTAAATGCAGCGGAACAAGCAATCCATTAGAAGAGTCAAGTAGGGAATAAAATCTACTATCTTATATGATTTAAAAAGTTTTTCATCACTTTTATCGTTGGGAATCAACTTAATAAATAATCCACATCATCGAATCACCCCCTGCACTACGGCCAAGGATATTCTTTAGTATCACGACCACGAATTATCCATGCATTACGGCTAAAGATAATCATGTTTTCATCAACGGTCCTGATCATGCCATAAAATAATTCATCTTCGCACTACGGCCAAAGAGAATCCAGAGCCATAAGCATACAAAAAACTGTCCATCATTGCACTACCGGCCAATGAGGACTTTTTCCATATCATTTGTAACATTACTGTTATGATTATACCGAATAATCTCAGGTCATAATCATAGCAAGTCCATCTATGCACTACAGGCCACATATGACTTTCAAAAAAATAAACATGAGGATGATGACAATGATATAAGAATTCAATAAAACAAGTTCAAGAATTAATTTATCTAAGAACTGATAACGTCCAAATTGTCAACATGATAATGCTTTGTAAAGTAAAATTCAAGAATGCTCAGAAGAAAATGTCTATGAAAAGATACTGGATGAAGCGCAATATCAAGGATATTCCACTAATTTCATGGAGTATAGAAGTCAAAGTTTTAACCAACTGAGTATAATAAAGAATGGAATAACAAAAGAAATCACCATGCATGCGATAGGCCGCACAGGAAAGTTATTCCAACAGAATAATAAAGGATGGAACCAGGTCCGGCGTAAACGCACAGACAGGATATTCCGACAGAATAATAAATAATGGAACCAGGTCCGGCGTAAACGCACAGACAGGATATTCTGACAGAATAATAAAGAACGGAATATTAGAAGAATGTCACCATGTATAGAGTAGCCCGCGTATACAGGTTATTCCAACAGAATAATAAATAATGGAATAACAGAAGTTCTCTTCATGAGTACAATAAATAACATCCCTTACGAGTACAACAAATAATATCCCTTACCTTAAGAAGAAGAGTACTAGATATATAAGTACTGAAGTAGCATAATACTTTCTTCTTTCTCTCTATAGTTTATCTCTTTAGAGTTCATTGAATTCGTAAGAAAATAATGAAGGAATGAACTTCTATTTATAGAAAAATGGACTCCATAGTAACTAACTCATGAACGGTCCAGATCGATTTAATTTAAATGGACGGTCCAGATTGGTTTACAGTAAAATATATTATATTCTAATTATTGTCTAATAAAACAAATAACTTTTAAATAAAATATATTATATAAATATTATATATATTAAATATATATAAAGCATGTGCCAAGAAATCATGGGATACACTCCCGTTATCAATATTTTCCCTCCTTACCAATTTGTCAACAAAGTTAATATATATATACATATAATAACCTTAATAATATTCTCCCACCAGACAACCCAAATCCTTTTTCTTGATTTCCTGTTAACCTCCTCCCCACCATTTTCAAAACATGACAAAATTATATATATACATATAATACGTATATATATATATATATATATATATATATATATATATATATATATATATAAAATAAAACTGAGTGACTTCTCACGTAAGCATCAATAATCAATACCGTGTGCTACTATGCAACCACGTGTATTATTGTACTTTTACTACTGAGTAGTTCAACAGTATTAACAGTAAAACCTCCGCTGTTATTTTTAATAAAATATTTTTGTCGTTTTCTCAATCCGACAATAATTTCGTTGTGGGGTCCACCAATGATTGTGCCGTTGTACGAATATTCCCTGTTAAAACAAATATTCTCCGACCAATCGAATATTATATAACAACCTGCGTACTTTGCAAAATTTATAAATATTATCCACAACTATAACATTATATCAATTTCACTCCATAATATTCAAAAATAATATTTCGAGAAAATAATTTTTTATTCATAAAATCTGGGGTCTCATAATCTCCCCTCCTTATGAAATTTCGCCCTCGAAATTTACTTACGTACCTGGTATGCCGAAAGTTGAGGATACCTCGACTTCATTTCAAATTCTAACTCTTGAGGTATAACCTTTTAGTGTTGAATACGATTCTTATTATCCAAGATTTTAACACGTATCTCCTCAAACGTTAAATCATCCGCTATCTCGTCCGGTTCTAAATTAATAATATGGTTCGGGTCGTCCACATATTTACGTAACATCGATACGTTAAAAACGTTATGAACACGCGACATACTTGGTGGAAAAACGAGTCTATAAGCCATAGTTCCTACTCGATCGAGGATTTTAAATTGGCCAATTAGATCGAGGGTTGAGATTTACCCTCTTCGTCGATTCTTGCTTCTAGAATAACGCCCTCTTGAACCTTCTTCTTCACATTCATCAGCTCTGAGTATGTAGCTTGAGCGGCTTTAAGTTTATCATATATTCGTTATCTTCACGTGGGTTAGTATATTCGCACTTGTAACCGCATACAATCTTCCACTCAACGCGTCAGCTACCACGTTCGCACTTCCACGATGATATTGCATGGTATGATAAGTAATCTTCAACAGCTCGAGTCAACGTCTTTGGCACGTTATACGTTCGTTTTAGTTGAAGAAATATTTTAGGATTTTAGAAATGGGTTTTGTACTGGGTTCAATACAAAATTCGATTTCACTCTCTAGGGGTAGGTTAAGAAGACTTCAAGAATATGTCTGGAAATTTATTAACAATAAAAATATCATTCAAAGCTGTGACCCTCATCAAAGATTTGGATAGTACGTCACATTGATATCTATCAACTTTCCATCGTCATTCACGACGTTGCCTATAGAAAGTCTGGCTTCGGTGCATTCCACTCAAGGAAGTCAACAACGAAAGGACCGGGGCTCTTTACTTATGACTTGATATCACAATGATTGACTTTAGTGGTTTGGTTACTTGAATTAGCATAACAGGTTGGTTAGGAATATGAAAACTAACAACCTTACGAAAAGCATGATGAGCAGTTAACCAATCGATTCCTAAAATCGCATCAAAGGTAAGTATTTTCAAAGAGATAAGATTGACAGGTAACGTGAAAGTGATAATTTAAATTAAACAAGATTTATAAATAGTTGAGGTAACGAAGGTTTCTACTATCAAAGTTTTAACCAATAAGTCAAAGTCTAATTTCTCCGAAGTCAAATTTAAACGTTGAACACAAGCAAAAGAGATAAAAGAATGGATAGAACCGGTATCTAATAAGGTATAGACTTCGCAAGATTTATAATTAACTAACCCGTGATAACTTCGTTCAATTCCTCGACACGAAAAACGCTCTCCCTTAAACTACCGAATTTGACTTATTCGGGATAGTCTTTGGTGTCGTCATTACCACTGGAATTGACTTTCTCTATAGGGCATATTCCACCCTCAACTGCTTCTTCGTACTCCTGCTCCATGATCTGAATCATTAGCCTTCGATCCATATCGAATTGGGGTTGACCGCAATGTATAGGGTAATTCAAAACTCTATGATGGGTTCTCCCAATTGCTGTCGAAAAAGAGAAATACATATCATCTATTTTAGATTTCTTGGATCGAACTTCTCTTTCCACAATATCAACGCGTCGTGTGGCTTTTACACATGCATCTTTCATTCTCACTCGTTCAGTTTTTTCTTCTTTCAGTTGCTCCTTGACATTTGAATTCTCAGATTATAGCTTTAATATCGTATACTCTGCCAAAGAGCGCTCCAGTTCAGTTATCGCACATCGGGTAATACAATTTTGAATTGTTACATTCCTTTGCTCCACGACCGCCTTCCGATCTTCAGCCTACACTTCTAACTCATGAATACGATTTTGCAATTCTATATTTTGATCAATAAGTTCTTCTAATAAATCCTCCTCAGGTTCCTCTTCTTCCTCACTCTCAGTTGCTACCTTTGCGACTAGCTTGCTTGCAACTTTTAATTCCTTAATCACCACATAGATATCTCTAATCATATTATCTTGGTTGGCGATTAGAGGTGTCTCCACGGTCTCATGTGCTCCATTGATATTCTCAACATTCTCGGATGTTATTTTCAAATACTACCACAAAACAAGGGTTAATTAGCATATCACATATTATCCCTATACTCTGACCAACCAATTAAATACCAAATAAACTTAGGTACGTCATACTAGCGAAGGAATTCCTCGTCTCTCCCCTCCTAGTTCTTGTCTCACATCTCAGCCAAGGATCATATCCCTAAGCTTTGATACCAACTGTGATGCCCCCAAAATTAGGTATACATCACCCATCTTGAATCGCCAGAGACATGGTACAGAATTCAAATACAACTTAATAATACAACTGTCGTGTACAATACGACAAAACATAAACTGTGAGTTTGAATACAAATATTGTCTACTAGAGAGTATACAAACTCAAAAGGATTTCGCATTACAATTATTATCACACTATTTCACAGAATAGTGAGGACTACTAATGCAAACATCTAGGATCATCACTCTGTTCCCCGACTAGTCCCAGCTACGTTCTCATTTCCTGAAGAGAACAGTGAAAGAAAGGGTGAGCTCAACTAGCCCAGTAAGAAATATTATGACTAAGATAATGCAGAATAATTTATCATTAGCCTTCAATAATTTTAAACTGATACAATATAACAACCATCAAGTTTAAATGCAGCGGAACAAGTAATCCATTAGAAGAGTCAAGTAGGAAATAAAATCTACTATCTTATATGATTTAAAAAGTTTTTCATCACTTTTATCGCTGGGACTCAGCTTAATTAATAATCCACATCATCGAATCACCCCTGCACTACGGCCAAGGATATTCTTTAGTATCACGACCACGAATTATCCATGCACTACGGCTAAAGATAATCATGTTTTCATCAACGGTCCTGATCATGCCATAAAATAATTCATCTTCGCACTACGACCAAAGAGAATCCATAGCCATAAGCATACTAAAAACTGTCCATCAATGCACTATCGGCCAATGAGGACTTTTTCCACATCATTTGTAACATTACGGTTATGATTATACCGAATAATCCCTGGTCATAATCATACCAAGTCCATCTATGCACTACAGGCCACAGATGACTTTCAAAAAAATAAACATGAGGATGATGACAATGATATAAGAATTCAATAAAACAAGTTCAAGAATTAATTTATCTAAGAACTGATAACGTCCAAATTATCAAAATGATACTGCTTTGTAAAGTAAAATTCAAGAATGCTCAGAACAATATTTCTATGAAAAAATACTGGATGAAGCGCAATATCAAGGATATTCCACTAATTTCATGGAGTATAGAAGTCAAAGTTTTAACCAACTGAGTATAATAAAGAATGGAATAACAAAAGAAATCACCATGCATGCGATAGACCGCACAGGCAGGTTATTCCAACAGAATAATAAAGGAAGGAACCTGGTCCGGCGTAAACGCACAGACAGGATATTATGATGAAATAATAAATAATGGAACCAGGTCCGGCGTAAACGAACAGACAGGATATTCTGACAGAATAATAAAGAACGGAATATTAGAAGAATGTCACCATGTATAGGGTAGCCCGCGTATACAGGTTATTCCAACAGAATAATAAATAATGGAATAACATAAGTTCTCTTCATGAGTACAATAAATAACATCCCTTACGAGTACAACAAATAATATCCCTTACCTTAAGAAGAAGAGTACTGGATTTATAAGTAGTGAAGTAGCAGAATACTTTCTTCTTTCTCCCTATAGTTTATCTCTCTAGAGTTCAGTGAATTCGTAAGAAAATAATGAAGGAATGAGCTTCTATTTATAGAAAAATGGACTTCATAGTAACTAACTCATGAACGGTCCAGATCGATTTACTTTAAATGGACGGACCAGATTGGTTTACAGTAAAATATATTATATTCTAATTATTGTCTAATAAAATAAATAACTTTTAAATAATAAATATTATATATATTAAATATATATAAAGCATATGCCAAGAAATCATGGGATACACTCCCGTTATCAATAATTTCCTTTCTTACCAATTTATCAACAAAGTTAATATATATATTTATATATATATATATATACATATAATAACCTTAATAATACTCTCCCACCAGACAACCCAAATCCTTTTTCTTGATTTCCTGTTAACCTCCCCCCCCCCCCCCCCACCATTTTCAAAACATGACAAAATTATATATATACATATAATACGTATATATATATATAAAATAAAACTGAGTGACTTCTCACGTAAGCATCAATAATCAATACCGTGTGCTACTATACAACCACGTGTATTACTGTACTTTTAATACCAAGTATTTCAACAGTATTAACGGTAAAACCTCCGCCGTTATTTTTAATAAAATATTTTTGTCGTTTTCTCAATCCGATAATAATTCCTTTGTGGGGTCCACCAATGATTGTGTCGTTGTACGAATATTCCCTGTTAAAACAAATATTCCCCGACCAATCGAATATTATATAACAACTTGCGTACTTTGCAAAATTTATAAATATTACCCACAACTATAACATTATATCAATTTCACTCTATAATATTCAAAAATAATATTTCGGAAAAAAAAAATCCTTATTCATAAAATCTGGGGTCTCACAATCTCCCCTCCTTATGAAATTTTGCCCTCGAAATTTACGTACGTACCTGGTATGCCGAAGAGGTGAGGATACCTCGACTTCATTTCAAATTCTAACTCTTGAGGTATAACCTTTGAGTGTTGAATACAATTCTTATTATCCAAGATTTTAACACGTATCTCCTCAAACGTTAAATCATCCGTTATCTCGTCCGGTTCTAAATTAATAATGTTGTTCGGGCCGTCCACATATTTACGTAACATAGATATGTTAAAAAAATTATGAACACGTGACATATTGGCGGTAAAACGAGTCTATAAGCCACAGTTCCTACTCGATCGAGGATTTTAAATTGGCCAATTAGATCGAGGGTTGAGATTTCCCCTCTTCATCGATTCTTGCTTCTAGAATAAAGCCCTCTTGAACCTTCTTCTTCACATTCATCAACTCTGAGTATGTAGCTTGAGCGGATTTAAATTTATCGATTAAAGTCGATTCTAATCATATATTCGTTATCTTCATGTGGGTTCGTATATTTGCACTTGTAACCGCATGCAATCTTCTACTCAACGCGTCAGCTACCACGTTCGCACTTCCACGATGATATTGCATGGTACGGTCGTAATCTTCAACAGCTCGAGTCAACGTCTTTGGCACGTTATACGTTCGTTTTAGTTGAAGAAATATTTTAGGATTTTAGAAATGGGTTTTGTACTGGGTTCAATACAAAATTCGATTTCACGCTCTAGGGGTAGGCTAAGAAGACTTCAAGAATACGTCAGGAAATTTATTAACAATAGAAATATCATTCAAAACTGTGACCCTCATCAAAGATTTGGATAGTACTTCACATTGATACCTATCAACTTGCCATCGTCATTCACGACGTCGCCTACAGAAAGTCTGGCTTCGGTGCATTTCACTCAAGGAAGTCAACAACGAAAGGACCGGGGCTCTTTACTTATGACTTGATATCACAATGATTGACTTTAGTGGTTTAGTTACTTGAATTCGCATAACAGATTGGTTAGGAATATGAAAACTAACAACCTTACGAAAAGCATGATAAGTAGTTAACCAATCGATTCCTAAAATCGCATCAAAGGTAAGTATTTTCAAAGAGATAAGATTGACAGGTAACGTGAAAGTGACAATTTGAATTAAACAAGATTTATAAATAGTGGAGGTAACGAATGGTTTCTACTATCGAAGTTTCAACCAATAAGTCAAAGTCTAATTTCTCCGAAGTCAAATTTAAACGTTGAACGCAAACAAGAGAGATAAAAGAATGGGTAGAACCGATATCTAATAAGGTATAGAATTCGCAAGAATTTATAATTAACTAACCCGTGATAACTTCGTTCAATTCCTCGACACGAAAAATGCTCTCCCTTAAACTACCGAATTTGACTTATTCGGGATAGTCTTTGGTGTCGTCATTACCACTGGAATTGACTTTCTCTATAGTGCATATTCCACCCTCAACTGCTTCTTTGTACTCCTGCTCCATGATCTGAATCATTAGCCTTCGATCCATATCGAATTGGGGTTGACCGCAATGTATAGGGTAATTCAAAACTCTATGATGGGTTCTCCCAATTGCTGTCGAAAAAGAGAAATACATATCATCTATTTTAGCTTTCTTGGATCGGACTTTATTTCCACAATATCAACGTGTCGTGTGGCTTTTACACATGCATCTCTCATTCTCACTCGTTCAGTTGTTTCTTTTTTCAGTTGCTCCTTGACATTTGAATTCTCAGATTATAGATTTTATATTGTATACTCTGCCAAAGAGCGCTCATGTTCAGTTATCGCACATCTGGTAATACAATTTTGAATTGTTATATTCCTTTGCTCCACGACCGCCTTCCGCTCTTCAGCGTACACTTCTAACTCATGAATACGATTTTGCAATTCTACATTTTGATCAATAAGTTCTTCTAATAAATCCTCCTCAGGTTCCTCTTATTCCTCATTCTCAGTTGCTACCTTTGCGACTAGCTTGAGTGCAACTTTTAATTCCTCAATCACCACATGGATATCTCTAATCACATTATCTTGGTTGGTGATTAGAGGTGTCTCCACGGTCTCATGTGCTCCATTGACATTCTCAACATTCTCGGATATCATTTTCAAATACTGCCACAAAACAAGGGTTAATTAGCATATCACATATTATCCCTATACTCTGATCGACCAATTAAATACCAAATAAACTTAGGTAGGTCATACTAGCGAAGGAATTCCCCGTCTCTCCCCTCCTAGTTCTTGTCTCACATCTCAGCCAGGGATCATATCCCTAAGCTCTGATACCAACTGTGACGCCCCCAAAATTAGGTATACATAACCCATCTTGAGTCGCCAGATACATGGTACAGAATTCAAATACAACTTAATAATAAAATTATCTTGTACAATACGACAAAACATAAACTGTGAGTTTGAATACAAATATTTTCTACTAGAGAGTATACAAACTCGAAAGGAGTCCTCATTACAATTATTATCACACTATTTCACAGAATAGTGAGGACTACTAATGCAAACATCTAGGATCACCACTCTGTTCCCCGACTAGTCCCAGCTACGTTCTCATTTCCTGAAGAGAACAGTGAAAGAAAGGGTGAGCTCAACTAGCCCAGTAAGAAATATTATGACTAAGATAATGAAGAATAATTTATCATTTGCCTTCAACAATGTTAAACTGATACAATATAACAACCATCAAGTTTAAATGCAGCGGAACAACAATCCATTAGAAGAGTCAAGTAGGGAATAAAATCTACTATCTTATATGATTTAAAATGTTTTTCATCACTTTTATCGTTGGGACTCAGCTTAATAAATAATCCACATCATCGAATCACCCTTGCATTACGGCCAAGGATATTCTTTAGTATTACGACCACGAATTATCCATGCACTACGGCTAAAGATAATCATGTTATCATCAACGGTCCTAATCATGCCATAAAACAATTCATCTTCGCACTACGGCCAATGAGAATCCATAGCCATAATCATACCAAAAACTATCCATCAATGCACTACCGGCCAATGAGGACTTTTTCCACATCATTTGTAATATTACAGTTATGACTATACTGAATAATCCCTGGTCATAATCATACCAAGTCCATCTATGCACTACAGGCCACAGATGACTTTCAAAAAAATAAACATGAGGATGATGACAATGATATAAAAATTCAATAAAACAAGTTCAAGAATTAATTTATCTAAGAACTGATAACGTCCAAATTGTCAACATGGTACTGCTTTGTAAAGTAAAATTCAAGAATGCTCAGAACAATATTTCTATGAAAAGATACTGGATGAAGCGCAATATCAAGGATATTCCACTAATTTCATGGAGTATAGAAGTCAAAATTTTAACCAACTGAGTATAATAAAGAATGGAATAACAAAAGAAATCATCATGCATGCGATAGACCGCACAGGCAGGTTATTCCAACAGAATAATAAAGGATGGAACCAGGTCCGGCGTAAACGGACAGACAGGATATTCCAGCAGTATAATAAATAGTAGAACCAGGTCCGGCGTAAATACACAGACAGGATATTCCGACAGAATAATAAATAATGGAATCAGGTCCAGCGTAAACGCACAGACAGGATATTCCGACAGAATAATAAAGAACAGAATATTAGAAGAATGTCACCATGTATAGGGTAGCCCGCGTATACAGGTTATTCCAACAGAATAATAAATAATGGAATAACAGAAGTTCTCTTCATGAGTACAATAAATAACATCCCTTACGAGTACAACAAATAATATCCCTTACCATAAGAAGAAAAGTACTGGATATATAAGTAGTGAAGTAGCAGAATACTTTATTTTTTCTCTCTATAGTTTATCTCTCTAGAGTTTAGTGAATTAATAAGAAAATAATGAAGGAATGAACTTCTATTTATAGAAAAATGGACTGCATAGTAACTAACTCATGAACGGTCCAGATCGATTTACTTTAAATGGACGGTCCAGATTGGTTTACAGTAAAATATATTATATTCTAATTATTGTCTAATAAAATAAATAACTTTTAAATAATAAATATTATATATATTAAATATATATAAAGCATATGCCAAGAAATCATGGGATACACTCCCGTTATCAATATTTTCCTCCCTTACCAATTTGTCAACAAAGTTAATATATATATATACATATAATAACCTTAATAATACTCTCCCACCAGACAACCCAAATCCTTTTTCTTGATTTCCTGTTAACCTCCCCCCTCCCCCACTATTTCCAAAACATGACAAAATTATATATATACATATAATACGTATATATATATATATATATATATATAAAATAAAATTGAGTGACTTCTCATGTAAGCATCAATAATCAATACCGTGTGTTACTATGCAACCACGTGTATTATTGTACTTTTACTACCGAGTAGTTCAACAGTATTAACGGTAAAACTTCCGCCGTTATTTTTAATAAAATATTTTTTTCGTTTTCTCAATCCGACAATAATTTTGTTATGGGGTCCACCAATGATTGTGTCGTTGTACAAATATTCCCTGTTAAAACAAATATTCCCCGACCAATCGAATATTATATAACAACTTGCGTACTTTGCAAAATTTATAAATATTACCCACAACTATAACATTATATCAATTTCACTCCATAATATTCAAAAATAATTTTCGAGAAAATAAAATATTTATTCATAAAATCTGGGGTCTCACAATAATGATAGCATAAAGACGTCAGCACCAACATCAACTCTTTCTAGGGGAGGAGAACGGCAACCGGTCGTATGTTACAAATGCGGGAAAGAAAGACACATCAGCCCAAAGTTCATATAGCTAGAGATTATCTAGTTGTGAAACCTAGTTCAACAGGGATGGTGACTCCAAAGGCTGTCCCGGACAAGTTAAAGTCGGTGGTTCCTAGAAGGGCGTTTGTAGTGACTGCCCAAAACGCGAGGAACCTAAACGAGGTGATCACGTGAGTTAAAGGTCCAACTACAGGAGTTGTTGGACATCGGTTTTATTCGTCCTAGTACATCTCCTTGGGGTGCTCCTATGTTATTAGTAAAGAAGAAAGACGAGAGTATGCGACTTTGTATTGACTACCGAGAGTTGAACCATGCCACTATCATGAATAGGTATCCGCTACCTCGCATTGATGACCTATTTGACCAGTTACAAGGAGCACAATTCTTTTCAAAGATCGATCTTCGTTCTGGATATCATCAGCTAAAGATTAAAACTGAGAATATTCCAAAGACTGCCTTCAGAACTCGGTACGGGCATTATGAATTCTTAGTCATGGCTTTTGGATTGACTAATGTTCCTGCTGCTTTCATGGATATGATGAACCGTGTGTTTAAAGAATACTTGGATTAGTTCGTTGTTGTCTTTATTGATGACATCCTCATCTATTCCAAAATCTGTGAGGATCATTAGCACCATTTGAAGCTGGTACTGCAAAGGCTTCGTGATAACAAGTTGTATGCCAAGTTGAAAAAATGCGAGTTCTGGCTTGAGGAAGTAGCATTCCTTGGACACGTGGTGTCAAAACATGGAGTATCTGTCGACCCGACGAAGATTGAAGCCATACAAAGTTGGGAGCAACCAAAGTCAGTGACCGAAGTATGTAGCTTTCTGGGCTTAGCTGGTTATTATCGGAGATTCGTGGAAGGATTTTCTCGAATCGCTACTCCGTTAACTCAGTTAACTCATAAAGATATAAAATTTGGTTGGAACGAGGATTGCGAGAAGAGTTTTCAAGAACTCAAGAGAAGACTCATTTTGGCACCTGTTCTGACAATACCATCTGCTTCGGATGGATTTGTTATCTACAGCGATGCTTCAGGCAAAGGGTTAAGATGTGTTCTCATGCAACATGGAAAAGTCATAGCCTATGCCTCACGGAAACTCAAAGAATATGAGAGGAATTATCCTACTCATGATTTGGAGTTGGCAGCAGTCGTTTTTGCGTTGAATATTTGGAGACACTACCTGTATGGGGAGAAAGTGGAGATCTATACAGATCATAAAAGCCTCAAATATTTCTTCACCCAAAAGGAACTCAACATGCGGCAACGAAGTTGGCTCGAGCTGTTGAAAGATTACGATCACACCATCCAATATCATCCTGGAAAAGTAAACGTGATAGCTGACGCATTAAGTTGAAGATCATATGCTAGTACGAGTTCAATGTTGTTAACACAAAGGTCAATTTTGTATGACTTGCAAAGGATGGAGATAGAGATGAAGGATCTAAGTACCCACGTGATGATATCAAACATGCGAGTAAAACCGACTTTAATCGATAAGGTTAAAGCTGCTCAAGCTACGGACATGGAGCTTATGCGTATGAGGAAGAAAGTGTAAGAAGGGTACTATTCCAGAAGCAAGAATCGATGAAGAAGGAATACTTCGAGTCAACTCTAGACTTTGTGTTCCTAACGATTCTGACTTGAAGCATAGAATCATGATGGAGGCATACAACACACTGTTTGCAATCCATCCTGGGAGTACCAAAATGTATCATGATCTTCGACATACATTTTGGTAGAGCAATATGAAAAGAGAGATCGTGGAGTTTATCTCGAGGTTTTTAAGTTGTCAACGTGTAAAGGCGGAGCATCAAATGCTAAAGGATCCATTACAACCACTTGAGATTCTGAAATGGAAGTGGGAACACATTACTATAGATTTTGTTATGGGTCTTCCCAAGGTTTCTCAAGGCATAGATGCGATTTGGGTTATTGTTGATAGATTAACCAATTCTGCCCATTTCTTGCCCATACGTGAGACTTATTCCCTTGAACGTCTTGATCGCATGTACGTGAATGAGATTGTGAGATTGCACGGCATGCCAGTATCCATAGTTTCGGATCGTGACCCAAGATTCATTTCACAATTTTGGGTTAGCTTACAGAAAGCTATGGGCACGGATTTACGATTCAGTTCGGCATACCATCCTCAAATGGACGGACAATCAGAGAGGACTATTTAAACTCTAGAAGATCTATTAAGACTCTGTGTCCTAGATCTCAAAGGGAGTTGGGATAAGTACCTACCATTGGTGGAATTCTCCTACAACAACAGTTATCAGGCGAGCATAGGTGTGGCTCCATTCGAGGCATTGTATGGAAGAAAATGTCGTTCTCCAGTATGCTGGGACGAGGTGGGTGAAGCAACATTGTTGGGACCAGAGTTGGTACGCATGACTACAGAGAAGATCCAAACGATTCGACAACGTATACAAGCGGCACATGATCGACAAAAGAGTTATGGAGATCTTCATCAGAAGGACGTGGAATTTAATATTAGGGATCATGTGTTGTTACGTGTTGCACCATGGAAGGGATTTACAAGATTTGGGAAGAGAGGAAAACTCAATCCACGATTTGTTGATCCATTTGAGATTCTTGACCGAATAGAAAATGTGGCCTATAGACTCGCATTACCTCCAAGTATGTCTCGTGTTCATAATGTTTTTCACATATCCATGCTTCGTAAATATGTGAAAGACCCAAACCATATTATTGCGTTAGAACCAGACGAGATAGCCGAAGATTTAACGTACGAAGAAGTACCTGTTAAGATCTTAGATAGGAAAGAGCATGTCCTACACACGAAGGTTATACCACAAGTTAAGGTTTTGTGGAGAAACTATGTTATTAAAGAAATGACCTGGGAGTTGCAATCAGAAATGAAAGTGAGGTATCCTCACCTTTTTGAAACACCAGGTACGTATGTCAATTTCGAGGACGAAATTTCATAAGGAGGGGAGGTTGTAAGACCCCAACTTTTTAATGAATAAAATCAAATTTATTTTATTTATTATTGTGAATAATAAGGTATTAATTTGATATAATAACTTTGGTTATGGGTGAAATGTGAAAATTTTGTAAAATAAGCAAGTGGTTATAAAATATTAATTTTGTCTATGGAATATTCTTTCTGTCGGGGAATATTCGTACGACGGCGCAGCCAATTATGGGCCCCATAATGGATAACGGTCGAATAAAGAAAATGACAAAATTAAATAATGGTGTAGTTGTTACCGTTAACACTGTTGGAATACCCGGTGGTTAAAGTAAAATAATACGCGTTGTTGCACAGTAGCATACGGTATTGCACAGTATTGTTGAATTATTGATCCTTACGTAAGAAGGCATTACTCAATAATTGTCACAGTAGTTATTGTTCAATATTTTATTTTATTGATTCAATAATTGCTGCATTGATATTTTATATTATTGTTGTTTCAATTATCATCATTGCACAGTATCTCCTTTATCAGATCAGTAATTCAGATTATTTAGAATAATATTATTAGATAACATTATTGAAAATGTCTAGAAAGTTCTGTCAAGGAGAGGTTTGGTCACCTAATTGCGCGCTAGTAAGGAGAAATCCTTATTGGAAAGCCCCCTCTTTCCTGGGAACAGTCTGGTTGCCATAAATGTGATTCTGTAATATTATTTGTGAATAATTAATCATTGATTCATATGATAAGAAAATATTTATTTTATGTGGATATAAATGATAGATTTATTTATGTGGTTATAAATGAAGGAATTAATGTTGAGGTATTTTATTAGTATTTTGTCGGATTTGATGTATTAAAAATCAAACCAGTGTTTTTTTGAGATATATTGCGGGAGTTATAATTTTTAATCCAACCGTTGGATCGTTGTAATTTTTGGATATGTTATACATATATAAATTGAGTATATATCCACAAATTTTGAACCGTTAAAATGAACGTATGATTTGTTATGAATTTTAAGAGGTGGCTAATTCAAAAATCAGGCTATAAATCATTTTGGTAGAAAATTCTAGAATTGGTGGGCCACACTCTTGGTTGGTGAAGAAATGTGCTGAGATTTTTATTCAAATGTGGTGGGTGGGAATAGTAGCAGGTAAAGCCATCAGGTTGCATGTTAAGTCTGCTTCGGCGTGCTAATATTTTACTATAAATAGAGGGCTAAGTTAGAATTGAAAATCACACCAGAAATATAAGCCTTCTCTCTCTATATTATCGAGCGTATTTTGTGAGTATTTAGATACTTTGTGAGTTTCTATTTTTTAGTACAAATTTCTGTCAACACTATATCCGAAATTCGATCAGAAGTACTGATATTTTGAGGTGAAGGGTGTTATATTCTTCTTAAAATGATATTTTCTTCAATATCATTATACCGAAATGTTGGTATGAATTTTTTTATCAAATTTAGAATTTTTTGTGTCGGGGTTACTATTCACGTATACGGCACTATTCACGAATACGGCACTATTCACCGAAAAATAAAATTTTCTTCTTTTTGTCCAAGACATCTATTATGGTTATTATCTTTGATTGTGTCCATGTTTTGATCTTTATTCTTGAATTTTGTTTCAAAATTGGTTATTATGGAGTATTACTGATCTAGGATAAACTGTTATACGAATCCCTACTGTTTGTCCTTCTGTCTCACTGGATTTGTTTTCTTAAAAATATTTTTCATCATCCTCAGTCCTAAATGATGATATTACTAAATATCTTTGGCCTGTAGTACAAAGATAAATGATTAACTGATGAATATCTTTGGCCCGTAGTGCAAAGATGAACAGGTTTTGAGATGAACATTACCAACTGGTGATATAAATGAATATCTTTGGTCTGTAGTGCAAAGATGAATATTTGATTAAAGATGTATATTGATTGTTGTTACAGGGATAAAATATTGATGATGGACTTTTAAATCTTAGAAGATAGTAGAACTCATTCTCTACTTGACTCTTCTAATGAATTGCTATTTCCGCTGCAGTTGTTGATCTAAAATTTATTGTCTATTATATTTTATCAGATTTCTCTCTGTTGAAGACTAACGATAATTTGTTGTATATTATCTTAGTCATAATATTCTTTACTGGGCTAGTTGAGCTCACCTTTTATCTTTTTGTTCCATTTTTCTCAGGAGGTGAGAACATAACAAGAACTAGTCGGGGTACGAAGTGATGGTTCTAGAAAGATATTTTAGCAGTCCTCACTATTTCTGTAAAATAGTGTTTGAATAATTGTAATGAAGACTTATTTGAGTGTGGATATTGTCTAGAAGACAATATTTGTATTTAAACTCACAGTATGTGTTGTCGTATTTTGTATGACAATTGTATTATTGAAGTTATAGTTTGCTTTCTGTACCATGTATTTGGCGACTCAGAATGGGTGTTGTATACCTATTTTGGGGGCGTCACATTCACATATTGGTCTTCTACTCCATAATTAGTTTAAAATCAAATATTAGGAAACTCAAATCCATGAAGTAATAAACGAGAAATTTACTCCCAAAAATCACATTTGAAAATATTAATAAATACTTGTAAGAAGTTAAAATACCACATTGGTAAATAACTAAAAATCAATTGAGTGTGTGTGTGTGTATATATATATATATATATATATATATATATATATATATATATATATATAGTTTGCTCTTGGGTTTGAGTCCCAAAAGGCACCCCACTTTTGTGAAGAGAGCGTCCTAGCTAAGACTTTATTTAACCACACGTGCGCCGTTGACCAACTCAAAATTGTGGATCTGAGTATGAATCATTATATATATTATTAAGTTTCGCAAATATAATTTAATGTATATTTATCATACTCCCTCCGTCCCAAATTAACTGCTCAGTTTTGACTTTTTTTAGTCAAATTGACTATTTTTAGAATTAATAATTAAGCATATATAAATATATTTCTAAAATTATAAAAATTAGGATTAGTAATAAATTGTATATACTTTCTTTTGATTATAATCTATTCACCTATATTTTAGCAAAAATAGTAAAAAGATTAGTTTTAAAAATGGTCAATTTGACTTTAAAAAGTCAAAATTGAGCAATTAATTTGGGACAGAGGGAGTAATATATAACATAATTTTTATTTTTATTTTTTTAACAAAAATACGTAAGACGAGTGAATAATTAAATTGAAAGGTGTGGATACGAGGTGAGGCACACAAAATACAAAGTAGTAGCAGACACGTAAAAAGTGACCCAACAAATAGAGTAAGTATATATTAATATAACATACTACTAATCAATGACCATATAAATAATTATATATATAGTCAAGTGTTTGAAATAGTCATGCGGTAACAATAACATTGAGTTTTCTCGGACACGCTTAATTAAGGAAGCTGACTGATGACCAAATCTTTGAATTCTTACTACTACTATTTCTTTGTCGTCTCTTTATATATATATATATATATATATATATAGGGTCCGGATCCTGTCCGGACTCCCGGACAGGTTTAAAATTCGGACTAAAAATTTATATATATATATATAGGCCTTTTTGAACGCAAAAACTGCTAAAACTAAGGCCTATATATATATATATATAAATTTCTGTACAGTCCTTTTTGAAACAACTAAAAAAAAAAAAAAATTTATGGAATTGGAATTTTTACATTATACAGTGTTTTGGGCGTGATTTGGATGCCTATAACAAAACATATATGTACAGTCTGGGCAGACTGTACATACATTGGTTGGTGTAGGTGTTAAAAACACACCCAAAACACTGTATTATTGAAAAATTTCACTTCCATAAATTTTTTTTTTTTTTTTAGTTGTTCTACAAAAAAAAAAAAAAAAAAAAAATTTCAGGTCCGGATTTTCTCCCGTCCGGGAGTCCGGACCTGATCTTTATCCTATATATATATATATATATATATATATATATATATATATAGGTCTCCATCCACAGTAATTGGTTGTTGGGGAGTAATCTATTTTGGCCAGCCGGTAGAGCTTATACCGGCCTTAGAAATTTTTTTTTATAAGCCGGTACAAGCTCTACCGGCTGGCCAAAATGGGTTGCTCCCCAACAACCGGTTGCTGTGGATGGAGACTATATATATATATATAGGGCTTCCATCCATAGCAACCAGTTGTTGTGGAGCAACCCCTTTTTGACTTGTAAAATTTTGACCGGAACAAAAAAAAATCACAGGCCAAAAAAGGGGTTGCTCCACAGCAACCGGTTGCTGTGGATGGAATCCCATATATATATAGGAGCGGATCAAGTCCGGACTCCCGCATTTTAACAAAAGACGGACCTTTCTTTCTTTCTTTTTTAAACAACTAGAAAAAAAAGTTTAATATTTTATGAAACTGGAATTTTTCCATAATAAAGTGTTTTGGGTGTGATTTGGATACATATAACAAAATATGTTTGTACAGACTGTACGTATATATTTTGTTATATGTATTCAAATAGCACCCAAAATACTGTATTATGAAAAAATTTCAGTTCCATAAAATATTAAACTTTTTTTAGTTGTTTTAAAAAAAAGTAAAAAAATAAAAATAAAATTTTGGTCCGCATTTTAATCAGGTCCGGACTCTCGGACCTGATCCTGATTATGTGTGTGTGTGTCTGTGTGTGTGTATATGTATATATATATTATGAATCCAAAACAAATGTTTATCCTATTTTTAGAAAATTGATAAATTCACACCAGAAAATAATATTTTTATACAAAAGTCGTCGCTATAGATTCTATAGCGATAATTTTTACCGTCGTTATACATCTATAGCGACACTTTTCATATAAAAAAATTAAAAAATATTAATAAAAATATCAATTCCTTATTTTTATGATGTGATATACAAGTCAAATTCCACGTACCTATCTTTTTGTGCCCATTAACCTCCACAGTAGTACTCTTTGACGCTTACTGCTTTCACTTTAGAGGGTCCACATTTTCTTTTTTCACATTTATATGTATTACATAATCAATGATTAATTATGAGACTTTATATAAACATTAAATTATGGAGTACATTTTTATTTTAAAATCTAACCGTCACGATTTAAAACACGATTCTTGTACACTAGCTCATTATTAGGGATAAAAATTTAGCTTAGATAATAAAGTGTTGAAGATGAGACTTGTTTATCTCTCATAATCAAGTTTTAGAGGCTATTTATTTATGACTGAATGTTTTAATTGATCAGTCATTCAGTGCGTTTGTTTTGAAAAAAATCGTCTGAATGACTGAATCGGTCAGCCATTCAGACGATTTGAGCTGAATGATTTAGTGTCATTTTTTGGCTCAATAAGCAAGTTTAGGGTTGAATAAAGTTTTTTTTTTTTACAATATTAACTATTATATTAAGTAATATTAAATAAATTTATAATAAATTTGAATTTTTTTTAGAGGGATAAAATAATAAAAATTTGTTATTCAGATGTTTCAGACATATTAATTATTAAATAACTTTTTTCATTTAGATTCAGATTCAAATTCATTCAATTTTTATCAAACACCCCCTTAACTAATATAATTTTGAAATTATAACGCAAATGATTTTAATATTTTTAGAGGGGTGAAAATTTAAAAGAGTTGATATCAATTTTAATTTTTAGCATGATGTTTATTTAAAAAATTTAGCATGAAATATTTTAATTTTTAGCATGATGTTTAATAAAAATTTAAAAGAGTTGATATCAATTTTAAATTAAAAAATATATTAGATTAACTTTTTATGTACATATATAACTTTTGTCCAAATTTTTGTTTCTTTCTGATGATAACCGATTTCATGAGTCGGCAGCCGTAGTAGGTATTGAACCAAATATGTGTTAATTAGAAACTATTGATGGCATGGCCTATTATTAAATGGATGCATGCATTACCAAAAAAGTTAATGACTTAAATTCCATTTTGGAGGAGTTTTATGATTCCCAAAATCTCTCTTTTTCCTGTGTTTAACTTCTTTTTAGTTTATTGGATGTTTGATTCTATCTTAATGTATCTTAACAGTTCATTTCTTAATGTATTTTAAAAGCTCACATCTTTGTATTAAGTCTATGTCTATTTATAAGTATTATACTTGGGATATGACTATTAATCTCAAGTGTCTTGTTTGTTTCTAAATTTAGACTTAAAACTATTACTCAAGATTTTATAAAATGACTTAATAGTTTTTAAATTATAATTATAATCCCGAGATTATAATCGTAGGATTAATAGTCTTGGAATTATAATTCCCCGGATTATAATCTTTGCAAGTAAGCATAGCCTAAGAGTTCTCAGGATAATTAAGATACAAATATGAGTCTAAACTATTCAGAGGATGTCTTAATACAAAGATGTGGGTTGTTAAGATGCATTAAGTGGCGAGCTGTTAAGATGCAATTGGTATGATTTATAAAAACTTGTAATGTAATAAATTTTGTGGCGAGCTGTTAAGATGCATTTGTATCACCAGTCGGTCATGTTCATCTCAACACCTGTTCATCTTTGCACTACGGGCCAAAGATATTCATCAGTTAATCATTTATCTTTGCACTACATGCCAAAGATATTTAGTAATATCATCATTTAGGACTGAGGATGATGAAAAATATTTTAAAGAAAATGAATCCAGTGAGATAAAAGAACAAATATTAGGGATTCGTATTACAGTTTATCCAAGTTCAATAATCCTCCATAATAACCAATTGTGAAGCAGAATTCAAAAATAAAGATCAAAACATGGATACAATCAAAGATAGTAACTATAATAGACATCTTGGATAAAAAAGAAAATTTTATTTTTCGGTAAATAGTGTCGTATTCATGAATAGTGTCGTATACGTGAATAGTGCCGTATACGTGAATAGAAACTCCGACACAAAAAGTTTCTAAATTTGATAAAAAGTTCAGATCAATATTTTGACATAATGATATCGAAAGAAATAATATTATTTACGAAGAAAATAACATCCCTTATCTCAAAATAACCGTACTTCTGTCTGAATTTCGGATATAGTGCTGACAGAAACTTGTACTGAATAGCAACTCTCAAAGTATCAAAATACTCACAAAAATACGCTCGATAATCTAGAGAGAAAGAAAATTTATTTCTGGTGTGATTTTCAATTCTAACATAAGCGCCTATTTATAGGAAAATGCTAGAACGACATAAGTGACTAAATAATAAAATAATAATATAATTACTTTCTTTTCTACGCATGCCTCTTGACAATTCTCACCCACCAGCCAACTTTGAACCAATTTTCTGCAGCCCACGTGTTGATAACCAAGTGGGTCCCACCCATAAATTAATAAAATTATTTTATTTTTCGAAACTTCAACAATTCATAGAAAATAGCCCGGTTATCAGAAAAATGCGAATTTTATGTCCATTTTGCTTGAAATTGAATTCTCTACAACTTTGTAGCTTTGAGTTTTTCCTAAATTTCAAACAAAAAATATCCAAAATTCACAAACGGGTAATTTTTAATACCTCCACACCGACAAAATACTGATAAAATACCTCAGCATTAATTCCTTTATTTTTATCCACATAAAAAAAATATATCCATCATTTATATCCACATAAAATAAATATTTCCTTATCATATAAATCAATAATTAATTATTCACAAATAATATTACAGAATCACAATTATGACAACCAGGCCGTTCCCAAGAAAGAGGGGGCTTTCCAATAAGAATTTCTCCTTACTGACACGCAATTAGGTGACCAAATCTCTCCTTGACACAATTTTCTAGACATTATCAATAATGCTATCTAATAATATTATTCAAATAATATGAATTATTGATCTGGTAATGGAAAAAATACTGTGCAGTGATAATTATTGAAACAACAATAATATAAAATATCAACGCAACAATTATTGAATCAATAAAATAAAATATTGAACAGTAATTATTGTAATAATTATTGAGTTGTATCTTCTTACGTAAGAATCAATAATTCAAAAATACAGTGCATCCACGCGTATTACTGTATTTTAACCACCAGGTATTCTAACAGTGTTAACGGTAACAACTACGCCGTTATTTATAAAAACTCAAACTTCTTATTTTCTTCATCCGATAGTTATTTCATTATGGGGCCCACAAATGACTGCGCCATCGTACGAATATTCCCTGACAACAAAAATATTTCACGACCAAACGAATATTCTCCGACAACAATGATTATTTTATAATCACTTGCTTATTTTGTAATATTTGCATATTTCTCCCATAACCAGATAATTATATCAAATTAATACCTTATTATTCACAATAATAATTAGAGGAAATTCGATTTTATTTATAATAAGTTGGGGTCTTACATATACTATCATTTATCTATATTACCATTGTATTAGAAAAAGAGTGTGTTATTTATTGGATAAAAAATAGTGAGAAAACTAAATTTATATTTATTATTTGGGGTAATGTTGGAAACTGCTTAATTAATGCTTACTTGAAATTCTCAAACGACTTATTTTAGGAACAAAAATACTTCTCTAAAACGACCTATATTAAGGAATGGATGGAGTAGTATACAATTATAATAAGTGTATTAACTAAAATTAAATAAATTCACATCAATTTAAAATTTAGTATGTCGTCGTTTTGACCTTAAAAATTAAATTATATCTTTAATTTTAGAACATGAGTCACTAGTTAAACTTGATCAGATATTTTAACACATTGATAGAACAAACTGAAATAATCAAGACTTTAAAATAATAGAAGTTATCAAATTATTTTAACTAAATTCCAAATAGGATCACCTAATTATTAGCCATTCAACTAATTTTAGGTGTGATTAGTTCAATAAGGATGGTGAATTAATCTCCCAAACATATTTAGATGCGTTTGTGAATAAATTAGAAGGGTGTGGGCACGTGTCATAAGATGGTGGTGTTGTTTAAATGGAGTGATAAAGAATAAGAGGCTAGTGGCAAGTAGTGAGGGGAGCAACTTTTTGGAAGTTATGGACATCAAGAAAAGATGCATCTTTTAAATAAAGACTTAAAGAGTGGGGATGCTTGAAGGGGTTGGTAGAATCAATTACTCATTTTATTTCAAAATTACAGATATAATTTTGTTTTTGAAATTAAATTGTGATATATTAAATTTTAAATTAATATAAATTTATTTAATTTTAATTGATATAATTATTATAATTGTATAATATATAACAAAAATTATTTTAAGTTTAATATGTCGTCGTTTGACCTCAAAAATTAAATTGTACGTCTAATTTTAGAACGGAGGGAGTAAAATATTATTCATTTCCTTTCATAAAAAAGAGTTTTATTTAAAAAATTTAAGAATATATTTTTATTTCATATTAAGCCTCACAATATTAAAGTATTTAGTTTAATAATGATGACATACAATGAAATTATTATAGCAAATTTAAGTGCATTATGTAATTTTATACTAACATTAAAAGAAATAATTTTTATTTTTATTTTTTTCGAAATCTTATTAATAAGATAGAACCCATTTTGAATTTGGGCGGAAAAATACAAATACGGTTCAGATTCATTCTAATTGATTTGGGCGAAAAAACACAAAGACGGTTCAGATTCATTCTAATTGATTTGGGCGGGAAAGGATAGTGGTGGGAGAGAAAGAGGAGAGAGAAGAAATGAAAATAGGATTGTTAAAACAAAAAAGGAAAAAGAATTTTTATTACACCGTACCTTTAGCCATGGACAATTACTAGTAAATATATTGACAAATGCTACTTTTTAATTGAGTATTAGCAGTGGGAGTATGGGTTTTGGGGGGGGGGGGGGGGGGGGCACTTAATATTAGTGATAAGTGTGTTTAAAAATATAAGTTATGGCTTTAATTTATATTATTTTCTATAAAAGCAATAACCATGATTATTAAAAAAATGACCTTGCGGCTTTCAAATGTGAAAATTATATATACATTCAAATTTGAATCAACAAAAGGATCCCTCGAAAAGTGAAAGCAATTGTGAAAATTTATCATTTTAATTTTAAAATATTATCTTCTCCATCCCCATCCTCATCCTATTAATAATCTTTCTTTTAGGTTTAGACTGAATGATTGGATGAACTTAAAAGAATTTGGCCAAATTGCTGACTCTTCCAACATTGACCAAGTTTTTAGGACAGTGATGCTTTTCTAGATTCTATGGATTTAGGATGAAAAACCATGACCTCATGACCATCTTTTGGCTTTCAAACTTTTCTAAAACCTATTAAGATTCTCTCTCTCTCTCTCACACACACACACACACTAGTTTCTTATACGTGACTTACACAATCGGATTCGATTAGCATGAAATTTATATTTTGGTAAGTTAGTCAATTGACTAATAGAATGCTGACAATCATAGAGTCTCGCCCGTGGGTCAATACTCTATTGACCAACTTACCCAAAAATAAACTTCATGCTAACAACTTTCGTGACAATTGATTATGACACAGTATTTCAGCAACCATCTCTTCAGTAGTTGATTATGATAATAAAGTGGTGAGATTAGACTGAATATAACTCAGGCCGCTAAAATGAGTAGCCACAGTAATACTCTTTCTAGCGACAGTGTCCGTAGTAATTGATTATCACGAATGATAACCCACACACACACACACATATATATATATATATATATGTATATACACAGTTATGTAGTATACAGTCGTGCTATAACGACGGTTTTTTAGACTATAACGACGGTTGAATCATCGCCATAAATCAGAATATCTATAATGACGGTTGCACCATCGCCATAGTCGAAAGAATCCGTCTTCATAGGCGACTATGTACTACACAATTATGTATATACATTTTTTTCATATATATATATATATATATATATATAAAACACGGTTTAATCCAGTTACGTGGATACTCATATTGTAACTTTCAAGTCTAAATGTCACATGTCCAAATAAATAAGAAGCAAAGTCTTAATTTGATATTCAAAGAATTCAAACCGAAGTTCTCAAGTGTTTGTCTGATAATCCATCTCATGCTTAATCACATAACTAAGTCCAGGTGTCTTCCCTTAAGCGATTAGAAACTTTGAATAAAGTACAAATTTTTTTTAAAAAATTTTGAAGATTTTAATTATAAATCAAGATTATACCCAATACTTGAAAAAATAATACAATTAATTTTGGCAGTTAATAATATCAAAACAATATTTATACTGCCAGAACAAATATATATTTAACGACATTTGTACACTTGTTTTAACAACACTTGGTACCGACACTTATTGCTATGGAAGAATAATCATACATTCACCACTTAATTGGTAAATCTTGTTGTGAAAAGAATAATAAGTTTGTTTGTTCCAAAGTTAAGATACATCATGATATCTTAAAACAGATTGTGCTTTTAGGCTGAAGCTGTTTGCTTTTGCCTTCCATGTTGGGAAAGTCTATGATTGTCATATAGAAAACAGAAAGAATCTTCCCTTTACTTGCAATTGCCAAATGTGCTCAAAGGCTTTTTACCAACCATGTTGAGGACAAAATAGGGAATTGAAGATATAAAGTCATTACTTGGTTGACACTCCCATTTAATTAATTTTAATATACTTCCATACAATTTATTTATAATAATAATAATAATCCATCGAATATAAAATAACGTAATATTCTCAAATTTATAATCACAATTTTATTATTGTGTCGACTAAACTAAACAAAGTAAATTAGTGATAACAATTGGGGCTCTTTTTGTAGGAGGTAGGAGGGAGTGATAAGATTTAGTTTTAAATTTTAAAATATTTTTAAAAATTAAAAGTGTAATGTAAATGTACTAGCTGGGTCCCGTGCCTCCGACACTTGTATGGACGGTGGGATTTATCTTAAACTTTGAACGGCTCAAATGATTTATTGAATGAGCGAAAAATTCAAAATTATTTGTATTTTATTAGATAGATAGATAGATAGATTAGATAGATGTATGACAAATCTTATTAGGCATAAAAAACCACAAAAATGTGAAATGATAAATAGTGTTACAATCCAAGATTTGTTTGGGCCTCACAATTGTCAGCCTCTAGCGGTCTAGTTACCAAACTTGGTCCGCAACGTCAGGCCCAAAATCAGCCCAATGACCATTCATTTTCCAAAAGGAAATCCATTACTTTCTTCAGGTAAGTTGTTTGAAAGTGCAAATTGTTGTTCTCAGACGAGGATTTGAGTTTAAACCGAAGTCACCTAAAGATGGTAATATAGAGGAAAAGATAGGGAAGTGATGTGTATTCTAAATTTTATATTGGAAAATGATATAAATGTCGATAAATATCTGACGAAATTAGATTGCGATCTAACGTGAAAGTGTACACAATAAAATATAATAAATTAAAATAGGAATTTTTTAAATTATTAAAATATAATAATTCGACTGAAAACTTTTGCAATGTATAACTAAATTCTTTTATATTTGTGTTATATTCTAAAGCATAAAATATAGAAAATTTTGGTTTGCAAACACTCCTTTTGTGCTGAAATACAATTAAATTATTTTAAAAAATAAATAGGATTTAAGGTATTTCACAATGCAAATCTATTAATAATATTTACTAAAAATAATTTATAATAATGTTTTAACTTAATGAATTATTTTTTGTAAGAATAATATAATTTTAGAAAGAATCAATTTTCCTATGAAGAGTGTGTTGCTCAATACTAATATATTACTATTGCATGTAAGTTAAATATAGGGAATCCTTAAATATAGGGAATTGTTAAATTTACAACACTTTTTGTTATTTTTACAACAAAAATGTCGTTGTAGATGTATAACGACGATGAAAACCGTCGCAATTGGATCTATAACTACACTTTTGTTGTGAAAATAATATTTTTAAGTGTGGATTTAATAATTTCCTTAAATATAATGTCATCACCAATCATATTGTCAATGTCCGGGGAATGAGAATGATGATATTCCCCTTCTTAATGTGTTTTCTACTCTTTTTAAGATTTTTATTTCGATGTTTTATTTAAAGGGCGAGATCTTAAAAAAAGATTGACATTCATGTCGATGAATTTAAAAATGTTAATTTTAATGATGGACCGAATTAGACAGAATCGTCAGGTTGGTATAAATTCAAATAGATGTACCAATTCATTCGATTTTTAAGGTTTTCGCAATATAGCTTAATATTTAACTCTGTAAAATTAGTTTCGAAACCGAGATTCATAGAGTTCGGAGATTTGCTTAAGCGAAGGGAAGATGTTAGGCACCCACCACTTATGTGAAAACATTGTTACCTCATCTTGTTGTTTTTCTAAGTATGAAGTGTGTGTGTGTGTGTGCGCGCACACACACACACGTTTTGAGAAAGCCTTATGTATCTTTGAAATTGCGTTAAGTGCGTTGATTTTGCAAGTCGGTCTAAGCCTTGTTAAACCTAGGAGCGGAGCTTCTTTGATTTTACTTTGAATCTTTAATGAAAAGCCTCAACTATATCTGCCTCATAGTTCATCTCTTGATTTTCAAATGTCATTTTGAAATGTGGTCACAAAACAATGATTAGTTTAAACAAACTGAGACATCACTTTTGTCCCCACATTCAAGTCGACTAATTAAATAACGAGATTTAACTTAGGTAGGACACACTAACAAATGATCTTACTCGTCTCTACCCTCCTAGTTTTAATCTCAAATCTCCATCAGAGGTCATATCCTTAAGCTCTGATATCCGCCCCCAAAATAGGTCCACACAACTCATTTTGAGTCGCCAAAATACATACTACAAAATTCAAATATAAATTTTCCTATTTATAATTATTAAACTATCGTGCAAATACGATAATACACATACTGTGAGTTTCAATACAAATATAGTACCGTATCTAGTACGACAATATTCACACCCAACTTAAATTCTCAATACGATTATTACCACATAATTTTATAATGTATTGAGATACTTGTACAGTTTCGGACCATCACTCTATTCCACGGTAGTCCCAACTATACTCTCATTTTTTGAGAAGAACAATGGAACAAAAAAAATAGTGAGTTCAAATAGTCCAGTAAAGTATATCACGACTACTCTAAAAAAGAATAAATTCTCTTTAGCCTTCAACAATAATAAATCAGAAAGTTATGATAATGTAAATTTTTAACAATAACTATAACGGAACAAATAATCCATTAGAAGAGTCAAGTAGAACATAATGTCTACTGTCTTCTCCTATTTGAAAAACTCCCCATCAATATTTTATCTCTGTAACACCAGTCAACAGTTCCTCTTTGCACCCAGTCCAAAAAGAACTTTCATTACTTGCTTTTGCTCGTAACACTAAGAATCATGATTTTACCAATACACAATTTATGTTCATAATCATATAAATCAACAGTTTATCATTGTACTACATGCCAAAGATATTCAATTATAGCACCAATTGTCATGATAATTCCAATCAACAATCCATCTTTGTACTACAGGTCAAAGAGAACTTTTACCACTTGTCATTGCTATACCGACCAAAGACACCAAACAATTATACCGTCTTTGCAATCAGGCCAAACACGTTCACCATAATTTGATTCTTTGATAATTAGTACAAGTAACAATAATGTAAAGAATGAACAGACGTTGTATGAATAATGAGACAAAAGAATAAACAGTCGAGGTTTAGCATTACATTTGTTAAGAGTTCAATAATGTCCAAATTGTTAACATGATAACCAAAATGTAGGGTCAAATTCAAGAAAGATATTCAAGATTCATACTTCAAAGATAACGATTAAAATTCAATAAGAAGATTCAGGTAAATAAAAAGTTCAAGTGAAATGATATTAGATGAAGCACAAACCTCAAAGGAATTTCTAATCATTTTAGGAATTAATGAAGCACTACTTAACATAATAAGTTTAGATATAGGAGTATGAAAGAAAGTGATATCACTTACAAATATGAAATAAATGATATCCATTTACGAATATGAAAGAAATGATATCCCTTACCTTAGTAGGAGCCTAGATCTGCCTGGTATAAATGAGATTATCTTGAGAAAGTCTGGAACTATTAGCTACACTCAAAGTATCCTTATACTCAAAGAAATACTTACAATATTGAAGTAGAAGAGTTTTGTGTTTCTGGTGTATCTCATCTTCTGAAGGTGCCTTTCTTTTATAGGCAAGGTTGGGAGGCATGCCTCTTTTAATTAAGAAATTTTAGTCACGGGTTTTGAACCTATCAGAGCACTAAACTTTGAAAAAAAAGGAAAATTTTGTAGAATAATTGATTATGGGTCCCAACTATTTTGATAGTTTGAACGATTTTTGAATTATTGTGGGTCCCTTCCATTTTGAAAGAAAAGTTTGTCGAAGTTTTGCATTTTTGTTGGTCCTGTCCATTTTTAAAGTTTGAATTATTATGGGTCCCCTAGAAAATAGGCCAAACTTACAACAAACGCCTCATGCAAAATCTCTCTATTTATGTAAAAAAATGAATAATATCTACCACACTTCACTTATTAACACCTTTAATTTTATTCATCAATTATATAAAATTATTCCTAATTATTATAAAATCACAATATTGACAACCAGATTATTCTCAGGAAAGAGGGGACATTCTGTATAAACACAATTAAATAACTCTTTTCCTAAACAGAACTTCTAGACATTGCCAAAAATGATAACTCGTTTAATAATATCATATCAAATAATATGAGTTACTGTGTCGTATCAATTATTGATTTAATAATATAAAACACTGTGCAGATATTACTGTAACTATTATTGAATCAATAATATGAGAATACTATGCAGTAGTTATTGTGATAATTATTAAATTAGTAATATGAAACACTCTGTGACTACTTATGTAGCAATTATGGAATGATATAAAATATTATGCAGTTTTTACTGTAGCAATTATTGAATTAATAATCAGAGATACTGTGCAATACCATGTGTGTTACTGTGAAATACTGCGTACTACTGTGAAGTACCGCGTGTTACTATTCTTTTACTATCCTAGTATTTTAATGGTAAAAGTTCTATCGCCATTTTAAAAAAAGTTATTATTGTCGCTTTTTATATCGGATAGTTATTTCTTTGTGGGACCCACCAATGATTGGTTATTTCGGCTTCGTCATACGAATATTTCCCGATAAAGCGAATATTTCTCGACAGACTGTTTACTTTTTATAATTTCCACATATCACCCATAACTATAACATTTATTAAATCAAAACTTTACTATTTAGAGTAATATTAAAATTTTTAAATCTTATTCATAAAAAGTTGGGGTTTTATATTAGGCAGCCCCCACTTCCGTGAATAAGTTACCGTATCTTGTTGTTTTCCTAAGTATGAAGTGTGTGTATATGTGCACGCATTTTGAGAAAGGCTTAGATATCTTTGAAATCGCGTTAAGTGTGTTGATTTTGCAAGTCGGTCTAAGCCTTGTTTTAGCATAGGAGTGGAGTTTGTTTGATTGTACTTTGAATCTTTGATGAAAATCCTTTTGAAATAAAGATTTGGAAAACTTGGTGTTCTGGTCTTATTATTTGTCGTTTGCATTTTTAGTCTTAAGTTGTCTATCCCCAAAGAGATTTGGATTTTACAAGATATTTGTTATTTTATTTGAAAATCGTTTGGGTGATAACAAACTAAATAAAACATCGAAAAGGGGTTCAGGACCGTCTGTGGGCATGAAAGCCATCTCGACGATCCCGAGCACCCACAACCATAATTTTCATTATCATATGGCCTTAAATCCTATCTTTGGGACAAGGCCCTCGAAGTCATTTTAAGGCCCGAAATTATATATACAATGGTTTGAACATCTATCATTACAATCGAAACCATGTCAATCAGTGGGAATTCAAGCCAAAACGCAATTCATGGATCTCGACTACAACATTACTAAGCTTACATCGAATATATTAAGACATAAGTAAAAAATAGATCTAAAAGCGGGCTCTCGAAACCCTGTCCTTTAGATCGCAATATCGAAGCCAACATTTTGAGGGATGATGTGTATCGATGAGATCTATAGAAAGGGATTTAGAGTCTAGGATATAAATTCGTAGATCTAAGATGCCTCTGATCTGCACGATGACACAAACGAGATTGAAATACAATGAATATAAAAAATGTATCCCAAACCTGCTATCAGGTGATTCAATTGTTTGAATCCCTAGCACGAGTAGTTAATTAGGACACCCTCCCCACTAGATACAGATCTAGGGTTTTGCCGAGTGACTAAAATTGAGTAAAAATAATGAAAACACTTAGATCCAAACTAGATCAAGGCCAAATCTAACATAGAGGTTAAAATTTTTAACTTCAAAACCATTAATATACTAGATCCAAGCTAGATCTAAGATGAATCTAGTAAAAAAATTCAAACTTTAATAATTTAAATGAAAAATTAACGGTAAAATGACTTGGATCTACGAGAAATTAATAGATCAATATAATAAACTAAGAAAGGTAAAACTAATGATTTAGCCACCGTAGTTGGCACGTTTTACTGAATACACGATTAAACTTTTATTTTTTCAAATTACTCAATTAAACTCATTATTATTGTTAAATTGGGCTACTCTATTAAATCTAGCTCACGATTGTTAAATCCTTTCAACTATTATCTGACGTGGACGTGGAAAAGAAAAAAAAGGAAGAAAATGACATGACCCTAGCAGACGTGGCAAAATAAAATGGCTATTAAACAAGTACAATCAAATGAAGCCAAGATATATCAGAAGTCAAAGTTCAGAGAGAGAGAGAGAGCGAGAGAGCGACAAAGGATACTCGATTTTCTTCTGCAAATCTCTTCATATAGAGAAGAAGTCATGATTTTGTGTTTAAAATTCTTTCCAATCTCGTTCATGGCTCACTGATTCTTCAATCTGCAAACTAGCTAGGGTTCCAACTCGATTTTCGTTTAGATAAGGAGATTGCTTTGGCCAAAATTGAAGGAGAAAATTAGGGTTTTCATCTTCTCAAACCATTTGAACACCTAAAAGATTGTTAATGGCATCTTCAAATAGTATATCCTCGTCGGTTGCTCGAAAGACGATAACATGTTTCTGCGGTCGATCGACATCCATTTGTGTCTCCACAAAGAACAAATCAAAGGGAAGAAGGTTCTATGGATGTCTTTTTTACCCAATAAGTAAATTTGAGGTATAAATTTGTATACTATTGTAATATATTTTGGATTCAATTTGGTTGGGTGTTTTTTTCTTTTACAAGAAGTTAATAAATATTGTGGATTTTTTCAGTTGTTGGATATAAGTTCTTAAAATGAAATTCATGGTAGTGGTTGTAGTGAAATGAGTATAAATTTATATATTATTGTAATGTATTTTGGATTCAATTTGGTTGGGTGTTATTTTCGTTTACAGGAAGTTAATAAATATTGTGGATTTTTTCAATTGCTGGACATAAGTTCTCAAAATGAAGTTCATGGTAGTGGTTGCAGTGAAATAAGTATAAATTTGTATTTTATTATAATGTATTTTGGATTCAATTTAGTTGGGTGTTATTTTCTTTTAAATGACATTATTAAATATTTTGGATTTTTTCAATAGTTGGAAATAAGTACTCAAAATGAAGTTCATGGTAATGGTTGCAGTGAAATGAGTTCTGTTTCAAGGAATGAAGATGGAGTCAATTTTTTGAGAAACAAAACAAGAAAGTTGAAAGAGAAGTTAAAGAATTTGAAAAGGAGGCCTTAACTTGGAGTTAGAATCTGTAAGACTAAGAGAGACAAATAAGAAATTGCAATTGTATGTGATATTGTCATGGATGGTGACTTGTGTTGTATTGAGTTATGTTTTCATGAATTTTTAAGCATTCAAAGCTATGTAATAAAGTTACGTTTTCATTTCATGACTTTATAAACATTCAAATTTATGTAATGAAGTTATGTTTTCATTTAATGACTTTGTAAGCATTATAACTTCCTGTACCATGTATTGTGTATTGTGATGAATTACTTTAATTTAAATCTGACTTAAATGATATGATATTAAATAAAGTTTATTGTATATTGGTTGAAAAAGTTTTGTTGTACATTTTTAATGTATTTCTTTCGACAAAGATTATCGTGTATTGGTTGACAAAAAATTAAAGCGAAATGTATCTGTTGTATTGGCATTGTTGCAGTATCCCGTGCTTGTGTATTTGGTTTCAGTTGTTGCTTGGGAAGTTTGAACTACTAAGTGCTTCTTTTGAGTTGATGTGTGTGACAAGGAGTTATATTTGAGTAAGTATAGAGCAGTAGCACCAACATCATTCTCTTGGACGCAGATTGATTGCTTTTTGGTAATATAATTTGAGCAACAATTAGGCAGATACAAGAGAGAGCCTCTCTAAGAATAAGATTGTTTACTTTGTAGCTGAAGCCTGAAGATGACTCCAGGAAACAATAATAAATCATGTTTATGAGGCACTGCATGCAGAGCACCAAATTGCATGCACTTGTACAATTTTACTTGTTTTAACTATAAAAAAATTAATATTTGTATTAGTAAACCTTACTCGTGTGAAACTTACATAATTATTAATCTTAATCAAATGAGAAGGACAAAAATGAAAAAGAATCACTACTCCAACTCGAATATTCATTTAACAAACAAAAGTTAGTTAGCCAAAATTTCAAATAAGGGGAATATTAAAATTAAAAAGTAAACTCGCCAAAAAAATACATTAAAATTCAATTCCCTGAATTAATCAACCAATTACAGTATCATGTACTTGTGTATATACAACAAAACTTTGTCAACCAATTGTAGTATCACGTGCTTGTGTATATAATGTGTTAATCGCAGTATCATGTGCTTGTGTATATACAACAAAACTTTATCAACCAGAATTTCAGTTCCCTGAATTTATCAACCAAGCTGAATTTTAGTTCCATGAAAATGTGATACGGAAAAAATAGTTGAGATTTCATTTCATTATCTCCCAATTTTCCTTTGAGCTAAGTAAGAGTAAAAAAAGAACTAACCAATCATTTACAACAAACATAATTAGCAAACATTGCAAATATGACTCCATAAAACAGAACTAATCAATCATTTACAACAAAACTTCAGCCAACCAGAAAATCAAACTAAACAAATCAAACTTGTTTTAAACTATTATATGCTTTGTCATTAAGCATCATATGTCATTTAACCATTCTATATTAACATAAATGTACTATAAAACATCAAACCATCCAAAGTACCACATAACTTTGTAGTTACAAGTCTTAATTTTCCAAAAGTATTAATTAAAGGGTTACAACCATGTCAAATAAAACATTCTAAATCAGCCCAAAAAAATACTAAATCTGCCCTAGAAATACACTAAAGCCGCCCAAAAAGATATACATCCACTGTGTGTGCCTTCACTGTCCCCCATCTGAAGTGCTACTTGCATACTGTGTTCTACCACCATCTCTTGATCTATGCCTCACAATTGTACTTCTTTCCCCAGTTCCAGTTCCAGTTCCAGTTCCAGTCCCATTTCCAGTTACACTGACTTGTTTTCTTTTCACCTGTTATGTCCCAAATGTCAGTATGCACATTCCAAAATTGAAGGAAACATATAAATGATACAAAATTAAATAACTCACATTGAGTGTTGGCCTTCTGACAGTAGGTTGTTCTTGGGCAGGAGTGTTGTCCCTTTCCTTGAAACATTACATGTGCTCTTTCGTTTTTCATACATTTGGAGCTTTCCTTCTACATTTATTTGGCCTTACCGCCAATCTCTTAGTCAATGGAGGAAACAAGATTGGTAAGTCAGTAGTAGGCCAACCATTAATACCACTCATGGGCTTTAACAGGTAGTTATATGACTTGAGATATGTTTCAATGTAATAACAAGGGTCCACAAAATCCTCAACATACCTCTTTAAATGAAGTATCCCAGTAACAACATGATGGAAAGGTACTCCAGATAATTGCCACACCTCACAAGAGCAAGTATACTTCACTATGCCTACCACATATTTACCATACTTGTCACTCACCTCATACATATGACCCCCATCACATGCATGATCAAAGTACTTTTTGAATTTAATAGACCTATTCATTATAGATAGAATCCTAGAGCATAATTTACCATCCTTTTTTAGCATCTTTTCTCTCTTGGTATGGATTTTCTCCATTACTTGAGTTTTTATGTCTTCAAAATTGTTCAGAGGGGTTTATACCTAGCCTTTAGGATCTGATGAGTGGTTTTTATACCTATGAATCAGACACCTTTTGGGGCATACTTCTTTGTTATCTTTAAGTATTTTTAGTATCATTTTACTTATTTTCGTGTTTGTATCGTTGGAACTGGATTTGGATTGTTAAAATAGGAAAACTTAGATCATTTGTAATTATTGGTTTGGTGAATCCGCCGGGGCGAATTGGTCGGGAAGAGTTGGGTACCTTATTTTGAGAGTTTAATTCTGGAAAGGATTTAGATGGCTAATTTTAGAAGGGAACATCAGAGATTTTAAAGGCATATGGAGAGACATAAAAATAAGGCAATAAACCCTAGATTAAATTAAGTTATTGGAAAATTGAAGCAAAGAAGCAAGTAAGAAGGATTTGAGGCAAAAGCGGGTAAGAGACAAAGGATTGCTACACAATTTTTCCTCTCTTTCTTTATCTTTTACTTGAATTCAGAATGCTTTATCAATTATGGATTTTGGATTTTAATTCAATGATGTTGAACTAATTTCCTATTTAAGACTATAATGAATTTTATTGTGTAACTAGGATTGACATACTTCCGTATTAAGTTATTGAGAACTATTCTGGGATTGTTTATTATGATTTGTGCTAAAATATTAATTGCCTAGCCAGTAATTATCGTAGTAATCTATATGAACTCAAGAGATGGAGTATAGATTTAGACGTGATCATAATAGCATGTGATTATATTTTTAGCATGTTGTTAGAAATCATGATTTATGTATAGGATAGAGATATACCTATACATTGCATGTAATCTGATAAAGAATATGTGCTTTAAATCCTTTTTAATTTTAATTCACATAGAGATATAGTGGATTAGTTAATTAGGTGTTCATTTTAATTCTATCATCTGTGGATTTAAGTTGATTTGAGTATAGAGCATTTAGAGATGTTCATATTTACTTAAGTGTTCTTGATTAACAATCAGGAATAATTAACGTGGCTTAATAGGATGTGTGTTAATCTAAGTGAAGCAATAAGTGAAGTTGTAGTCTTAAGTCTCTAATATCTGATTAAATTTTGTGGTAATTAGTTTAGATTTAATTAATTAGTTAATTTTACAAATTTCACGACATTGATCATGTGAGACCCCAAATTTTATAAATAATGTTATAATGTTAAATCTTTCCTAGAAAGAGGGGGCTTTCCGAGAAATTTAAATCTTTATTTATAAAATTTGGGGTCTCACATGTAATATTATTTATAACATTATTTATAATAAATATTACCCACAATTATCGGAAAGCCCCCTCTTTCATGGGAACGACCTGATTGTTAAATATTGTGAATTATAATATTAATGATGAATAAGTTCGTGTTAATTAAAGATGAAATTTATAGTTCCATTGTGTTGGAATTATTAGTGTTAGTAAAAATCGACATTTATGTCGATAATAATTGATGTCTAGAGGTTATATTGACCAATCGGGTAATTAACCGGATAAATGAGCAATTAATTGCTATTGATTCACATGATTATAACTATTTATTCACATGTGTGTACTATTGATTCACATTCATTTACTATTAGGGGAGTTGGTGCAAGATTGATAATACCTGCATGACTAAGTTAAAAATGGAGGTATAGATGAAGGTACTATACTGTAATTAATTTTTTCACATGTTTAGAACTATTGAGTCACATGATTTACCATTGATTCACATGATTTACTATTAGGGGAGGTTGTGCAAGTTTGATAATACTTGCAGGACTAAATTAAAAATGAAGAAAAAGAGGAAGGTATTATACTGTAATATTTTGAGCCCCAAAACGTGCAATTATCGAAACTATATTTTCCTATAAATAGAAGCTCATTCTTTCTTCATTTCTCACCAATTCACTAAAGCTATAGAGCAATTATTATAGAGAGAAATTATAGAGAGAAAGAAGAAGAGAAGTCCGCTACCTCACTATTCCAGTATCCAGTTTTCTTTTGAGGTAAGAGGTATTATTCTTTCGTATTCACAAAGAGAGTTATTTTCTTTCAATACTCGTAAGGGTTGTTATTCCATTCTTTATTATTATGTTGGAATAACTTGTCTATTCGAAGTACAACATGTTAGGTTTGTAATATTCATGAACGCAATCGAATTGCACAAAGTAAGTGAAAACGTGTAAAAATCAAAGTTTAAAAATTTTACAAACCATATACCCGGATCACCCTTTATGCACAATTATTAATTAAACGAAAAAGAAAGAACAATAATTATACTCTTGAAGATTCGAGCTTCCTCAGGTACAAGTTCACCTCCAATTTTTTCGAGTTCAACTTGAATCCACCGGGTTGGGTTCCTTCCTTTGATCAACGTTAGCCACCCAAGTGTTTGACCTCTAGAGGTGATCCACCAAGAAAGAAGAAGAATTCAAGAAGATGAGTATTGGGCAAAACTCTAGTTTTTCTATCTCTATAGAAAAGAACTTACTCTCCAACTTTTGGAATTGCGTATATACGTGTTGTGAAAGTGCCAACCCCCACACCCATAATAAGACTCCTCTTATTTATAGATGTGGGCAACCCTCCTTAATAATTAAGAAATTGGGTTTTATTAATTAAATTCCTTTAATTAATTAGGCTCCCAATCTTATTAGGAATAATTAATTAAACTCTTTTAATTAATTGGCCTCCTAATCTTATTAGGATATACGAGAGTACTTTTATTAATTAATTCCCAAACACTTTTAGGAGTTAAATAATAATAATAGTAGTAATAATAATAATAAGATTCCTCTTATTAATTTATATTTAATATTTCCAAAATATTAAATAATAAATATTAAGCTATTTAATTTATTCTATCACCATAGATTAAATTAAATATACTTAATTTATTATTACGATTATGCCATTAACTTCTTAAATAATTATTCTTCCTTTTATGGTGTGACCCTTTAGGTTCTCCATATTAAACTGGTTGTGAATAAATTAATTAGAACAATTCTAATCTTATTTAAATAAATAAATTAAACTGATAATTTATTTAAATAAATAATATTTATTCTATAATAGGGATAAGCCTCCCTAGCGATCAACGACTTTCCAGATAATATAGATTTCAACATTAATCATAAAAGAACCTTTGAGTAAATAGTTATCGTACAATTCAATCCTTCCACTAAACAATGTCCCAATTAAATATAAGACATGGAATTACTGTCAAGTCTTATTTTATTTAATTATATGTATTTCGATCCTTAAATGTACAACTCCAAATAATGCAAATTAGAAACTCCTTTCTAATTTCATTCTGCCTTGGACAAGGACTACTGAGTTGTCATTTATCGAATCACATAGGACATTTCTCTTCTTTTACTAGAAGTGGTAGATTCTTTATTGATCATACATTATCTCTATGTACAACTTATTATACCCACGTATACCCTTTGATATACCCTACGAGTCTTAAGGAATAAGTCAAAGTATAACTCATCATACACAAGATACTATGATGATCTCAAGTCCAAGGATCACTTGTAATATTATCACTACAGGAATTCCTATTGACAGACAAGTAAAACTCCATTAGGTATTCCTTAGCGAGCCACGTTCAGTGAACTTATTCTCCAATAAGCACCAACATACTTGCTTTAGTGTCTCCACACAAATGATCATGAGATCAATCATCCTCATCCAATGAACAAGCAACATATATACCAATCTATCCGGATTCACTAATCTCCAATTTAGTAATCCAACGATTGGGAACAATTTTAGTTTTAAGCTTTCTAAGAATTTAGATCTCATTATAATGATCATCATCATTATTCTAAAAGCATTGCTTAAAACTATGGGTTTATCACATATTATAAAACAACATCATGTAGATAATCAAAAGCCTTTAATAAATAAATACTTTTTATTAATAAATGAATAAGATTATTTACAAAGTATATGCTTTATCATCAAACATGATTGTCTTGTGTGCATACTACTTTCAATCTCCCACTTGCACTAAAGCCAATCGCCATGGTATCTCATACTCTTCTTCTCTAAGTGACGATTATCCTGCTGTTGGATAAGCTTTAGTTAATGGATATGTAATGTTGTTCATGAGAGTCCACTATCTCTATAGTGATTTCCCATCTTTCAATGATTCTAATAATCAAATGAAAGTGCCACAACACATGTTTAGATCTATGATGAGACTCAGGAACTATTCCTAGTTTTGTAATGAACCTTTAATCCAAACAATCAACTTGCAGCTTCATTTACAGCTATATATTTAGTCTTTATCACTAAACCAGCAACTCTTTGCTGTTTGGAACCTTTCCAATTCACTGCACCACCGTTCAAGGTAACACTTTACCTTAAAGTGGATTTGTCATCGTCTTGGTCAGTCTGAAAAACTTGAGTCTGTTAAGCCTTCTAGTTTTTAATTCTGACCCACCATGAACATGATCACATCCTTAGTTCCAGTTAAGTACTTTAAGATGTTTTTCACTATCTCACAGTGAACTTCTCCAGAATATGACTGATCAACATCAGGTCTCGTACATTTCATTGTATACATAATCGTTACTCATGCGATCTCTCTTTTGGAGTTTTTGGGGACTATTAAGAGAGATACAATCCAGGGCTCATCAACATGAGACATCTCTTGGAGTTTGCCATGCTAAACGACTTTAACATCAAATGAATATACATTCTTTGGGTTAAGTCGAGCATCCTTTTAAATCTATCTATATAGATTTGCATCCCCAATTAAGATAATCTTCCCAAATCATTCATGGAGGAATGTTTAGACAACTTTATCCTTACTGATTGTAGAATTGGTATGTTATTCTTCATCCGTAGTATATCAACATATAATACTAGAAATTTCACGACGCTCCCACTAACCCTTTTGTACACACTAGAACTCTTACCTCATCGTATGTAACTCTGGATCATCATCTTCTATGATGCGTACCTCATCATCATCATCCATGATGAATCCATACCTCCTAGGTATCTTCGGTACTATTCCAGATTTACGATTCGGTTGTGGTACAATAGGTCTATCTACAGGTTCCTCTTATTTGACTTATAGTGATTTGTGGTTCTTAAACTCTTCAAGTTCTATTATCCTCCCACTAGCCCCTTCAATGATAAACATCTTTATCTTAGAAGGCAGCATGTTTCTCAATAAACACCTTTTTCTAAGTAGGATTATAGAATATATACCCTAAACTTACTTTAGGATGTCCCACAAATCTGTACATGTCAAATCTTATCCCAAGCTTATCCTTTGAAATCGTTTCACATAAGTTGGACAACCCCTTATCTTAACATATTTAAGATTAGGAATCCTCCCTGTCCATAACTTTTTTGAAGTCTTGGGGTCGGATTTTTAGGTTACCTTTTTCGTAGATATGTAGCCATTTCTAGGACATGATCCTAGAAAGATACTGGAATGTCGGTAAAATCATTATGGATCGTACCACGTCCAGCAAGGTACGATTTTTCCTTTCAGATACATCAATCAATTATTGTGTATCAGGAGGCGTCCATTATGAGAAAACCATTTGAGATGATCTAGAAACTCATTGCACAAGTATTCTTTCCTTGATCTGATCAAAGAATCCTAATACCTTGCCAATTTATTTCACTTCTGAATTCTTTGAACCTTTCAAATAATTTACACTTGTATTTCAGCAAATACACACTTTCAACTCTTTGAATGATCATCTTCTTTTCTTATACTAGTTTGTTTAATTTATAAAATTATTTTCACGTAAGTTAAGTATACAAAATCCATTAAGTCATATTCCTGTTCTATACGAAACATTATTATTATAAATAGAACAACAATTGTTCTTAAATATAATACCAAAGATTTCATTGTCTAACAATAAAATAGAAATAATATTTCTAACAAGAACTGGAATACAATAACAACTTATTGACTTGATAGATTTGCTCGTAGCCATTGCTAAACTATAAGTTTTTATGGCTAATGTGGCAACCTTTGCTTCATTTTCCACACAAAGGATTACTTATATTTGTTTAGCTTTCTACATCTGCTTGGTCCCTTCATAAATCTATATTTATGATAACCAAAGTCGGTATCCAATACCCAAGTAGAACCTTGACTTAAAGAAAAATTTATTTTAAATCATGAACAAATTTGTATTTGTAACCAAAACTTCACTAAGCTTCTTTGGTTAGCCTCTGCAAGATGCTTCTTGCAGTTTCTTTCCAGTGTCCAGGCTTATTGCAGTGGAAGCAAACTCCTTTGCTATCCGTATCAGTTTTGTTTTTATTATCCTTTGTTTTTGCCTTTCTATATACCTTTTTTGAATCGTTCTTCTTTTCAGAAGATCCTTTGGCCCCTACCAGTAAGACATTGTCTTTCTTGGTGGAAAGTGACTCTCAACATTTTTCAACATATTAAGCAAATCAGCGAAACTGATATCTAGCTTGTTCATATGAAAAATTCATAACTATTGTGAAAAGAGTCTGGGAGTGAGTGCAAGATCAAATCTTGGCTCAACTCTCCATCCATAACAAAATTCGTTGTCCTAATTGATCAATCAAATTGATTATCATTAGGACATGTGTCTGTACTGTAGTGCCTTCGGTCATTCTAGATCGGAAGAGCTCCTTAGATATCTGATATCTATTAGTCTTACTTTCTCACCATCAATTACTTGATGTGCAGGAATATAATAGGAGCATCCATAGTTTTATGCTGACGCTGAAGCTCGTTACTCATGGATGAAAGCATAATGCATTGAGCCAACTGTGCATCATCTTGCTACTTTCTAAAAGTAGCAATCTCTTCCTCAGAGGCATTGTCTGCAACCATTGCAGGGATAGGCTTATTAAGGACATAAGACAACTTTTAGGCCATGAGAACTATTCTCAAATTCCTTAACCAATCCATTTAATTCGGTCCGGTTAAATAACATCTAATATTCTTCACAGTGATAGTAATTTAGACATTGTAAAATTCTGTAAATGAATTTGTAATTAACAACATTTTAACATACATTCTTTTATTAATTACCAAAATAAATTAGGTCTTGTTTTAAATTAGTATCTCCCACTATTTTCATCAAATTATATTACCCTCAATATATATAGTTTGACAAAATCTAATTAAAGATTTGCTAGTGAGAATAAGGATCCCATTTCAAATGTATATAGCCTTGTGGTGACACAACAAACTATATATAAATAAATAGGTAGACAACTCTTGTCAATTTCATTAACTATGCAACTCCTTGTATTTTACCTCTTAGATTATTTTGATCAAGTGGTGGCACATCCGAATCAAAATTATCCAAGTTAAGTCCAACCTAGGACTCCATATATTCAAAAAAGAAAAATATTGTCCTTGTGGTGACACAACAAAACAATACTGTTTAATTTTCTTTATAAGCATCAAATGTGATTAATTAACATCTTAAATACTTAATACTTGCCTTGTGGTGACACAACAAACTCATATTAAATATTTAATACTCTATTAATTTTATCATGCTAGAAGGCGACGTTCAATATTTGGAATATTTAATACTCTAACATTTTCCTATAAATAGAGGGCTAAGTTAGAATTAAAAATCACACCAAAAACATAAGCTTTCTCTCTTTCTCTGTGACAACCTGATATTTTAGATACAAATAAATCATAAATTTTGCGTATAATTTTTATTTATTTATTTAAGGATGAGGATTTGTACAAGATAATGTGTATATGTATTTATGTGGTAAATAAAAATATATTTATTACATGATTATTTACAAGTAAATTTAATTTAGAATTATCAATTATTAAAAAAAATATATTTTTAATAATAATTAATTCCTTATTGAAAATGTTTTATTAATTATTTTCTATGAAAGTATAAGTATATATTATTTAAATAATATATAAAATAATTTTAGAATAATTATAATGATTATTTCATTATATGAATTTTGCTCAGGTTATTAAGTAAATTTTACCTTAATTATTAAAGTTAAATAGAAAGAATAAATCAGATATGGAATCCAAACCTTAATTTTGGATTATTGTCAAGGTATGAGGATAATAATATAATATTAATTATATTTTGAATTTTCAGTGCTATAAATATGTACTGTAAAAATTGTATTGTTGATGGTTGGTCAATTATGGTATATTGACCAAACCCTAGCATTAATTGATTTAACTCTATTTATCAATTTAAATGGGAAATGTAAGATTATTAAATATCTGTGATATATGGTTACGTATTACTTCATGGAGCGCTAATTAGAAGAAACCCTAATTTTGTCGCGAAACCCTAATTTTGTCGCGAAAACATAATTTTGTCACGAAACCCTAATTATAAAATCGAAACCTTAATCGATATTTCTGTGAACCCTAATTGTTAATTTTAAGCACTAATTATTCAAGTGGTAAAGTTAATCACGATATAATACCCTAATGTCCATGTATAAATAAAGAATTTAAATTTATATCAAGAACCCTAATTTAGTTAATAGAAACTCTAATTATATATTTTAGTAGCCCTAATTATTAAAAATTGTGAACACTAATTGACAAATTGGCAAGGGTAATTATGATTAGGGGTACTAAACCCTAACATTCATGTATAACGTAATTAGTAAACCTAATCTAATTAACAATCACAATTTTTAAATTTTAGAAACTAAAATAATTTTATGTATTTATTTTATTTATTTTTTTTTGGCACAAACCCTAATGGCTAAATCCTACAAATGCTATGTACTAAACCTTAGGGTTAAACCTTTAGGGTTAAACCCTAAGGGTCAAACCCTAAGGGTTTGTCAAATGCCAAGAATACTATTAAATTAGAAATTAAATGACTATTATGCCCTTTTTAGCATTAAAGAAGCTACATGTAGGGTTTGACATTAGGAAGAGTTGTTCACCAAACTCATACCAACTCCACATGCTCTAGATTGACAGCAACAAGTCTCATTACCAGCCATTCATGCATCAAGTTGCCTATAAATAGATTTAAGGAAAGAGAAAATCATTTTTTGGGCACTAATTTTGTTCAACTCTCATCCTAGACCTTCTCTCTCTAAAGCCAACGAAAATCTCTATCATTTCAGTCCCCAATCCAATCCCCACCATCAACCATAACCAAAACAGCAACACAAAATCAGATTTTGGACATCAAAGGTATAAAACCCTAGCTTAAATTCTATCCAAATTTCGGTTGTTTGATGGTTGAATTTTTTGTTAAAACATGTTAGTTATAATGTCTAATGATAATCTGGGTTGCTAGATGTTGGATCCATAACATCTAGAGGCTCGGATTAGGCATATTACAAAAACTGGAAAAATAAATTTTTGTCTTCTGACAACGAATGTCAGTCCCTATATCTATGTGATCTGTAAAGTTTTTTTTGTGCTTTGAAAGCTTGTAGTTGTAGTCGTGTATGTGTTCTTTAGTCTGAAAGTGGAATCAGGGTCATGGGATGTGTATATTTTAAGTTATAATCGGTCAAAGACCGTTGACCGGAGCTTTTTGGGCAGTCAAGAACTTGCCCAGATTCGTCTGACAGAAAGTTCAACGGCTCAGATCTTGCTTGTTGTTAATTTTTTTGTTGATTTGTTGGATCTATATTGTAGTCTTGTATATGGAATACATTTTTATGCCTTAAAATCTCCTTAAAAGTATAAGGATCGAATGTAGTGGATGGTCAAAGTAGACCATCCGATCATGATTTCTGTTTCTGGAAAATTCCCAGAAAAATTTTCGGTTTATTTCTGACATGGTTTGACCGTGTCGGATCTGGCTGTTCTATTGTTGTTTTAGTGATGTTTTGTGATGGATCTATAGTTTTACATGTGTTTTATATACTGCAACTTTTAAATCACTAAAACAGATCATATCTTGCAAGTTGTGGAAGCCCAAAGTAGGCATTACGAACTGTTCTTCATTTCTGGAAAAACCAGAAAATGAAGAACAGGTCTGACAACCACTTTAAGGGCTCAGATCTCGTTGGTTATGCATGTTATAAGCATATTTGTTGCTGGATCTTGTAGTCTTACATTTTCTCTACATGATCTGACCAAAACCGAGCCCAGAAACACATCACACACGAAATTACAGTCGGTCAAAGCAAGACACTCGGTTCTGGCATTAAAATTCTGGGTTTGCTTGAAGAACACCTATAGCGACGGTTCTGTCGCTATAGGTGGTCTTTAGCGACATATTTTTTTAAAATTTTCGGAAATTATTAAATAAATAGAAAAAAATAGTTTTTAATTATTAAAAATACAAAATAAATTATTAAAAATTATTTTAAATTCTAAAAATTAGTTTTTTATTATTTTAAATATATTTCATAAATATTTAATATATTTGGAATATTAAAAGTATTTATTTTATTTATCTATAATATTAAATAAATTATTTAAAAATGATTTTAATATTTGAAAAATCATTTAAAATTATATTATGGTATAAGAAAATAATTTAAGTTATTTTTGATAACTTTTAATATTATGTGATAATTTTCATTAATAAATTAATATTAATGATAATTAAGTTATTTATTAAATGAATTAAATAAATGAATTAAAAATGATTTTATTAAATTAAAAATTATTTTAAATAAGAATAAGGTATTTAAAAATATTTTAAGTTATAAAATATAACTTTTAATATTTAAAGGTAAATTTCATTAATTAATTATTATTAATGATATTAAAGTTATTTAATAATTATATTAAATAATTTAATTTAAAAATGATTTTTATATTATAATAATCATTTTAAATGAAAATAAAGTATTTAAAGATATTTTAAGTTATAAACTATAACTTTTAATATTTAAAGGATAATTTCATCAATAATTTAATATTAATGATATTTATTTAATGATTAATGATATTAAATTTATTTAATAATTATATTAAATAAATAGTTTAAAAATGGTTTTATTCATTTAAAAATCATTTAAAAAGGATATAAGTGAATTAAAAATATTTTAAGTTGTAATTAATAACTTTTAATATTTGGATAATGATAAATTAATATTAATAGTAATTACTTAATGATGATTTTAGATATTTTAAAAATCGTTTAAGGGTAATATAAATGTTTTAAAATTATTTTAAGTTATTATTAATAACTTTAATAATTGGCAATGATTTCATTAATGATAAATTAATATTAATGATAATAGAATTGTTTGATATTTAAATCATTTAAAAATGATTTTGATATTTCAAAAAATTATGATAAATGGTAATAATTATTTTATAATTATTATAAGGTCATGAAAAATGTTACAATTGGTGTTTAAGATATCTAAGTGGATATTGTATAACTGTATAGAGTCATAGACTCGATAATTACCCGATAAAGTTGTCGGTAGACCGTCATATTTCAGAAATTGATCTGGACTTAGATAAATTGACTTGATAAGTGAATTATTTGTGATTCAATGGTGTTAAAGTTATGTGACAATGTGATTAGGAATGTGCTGACTGCAATAATCAGTATTATATGATATGATATATTATTCTAATCAGACAATGATTTATTTAATGATAGGACTTGATAGAAAAGATATATCTAAGTTGTGTAAGCAGCAGACAAGGCAAGTATCTAACCCTTTGCATTTACTTTATGCTAAGGACATGCGTAAGATAATATCTGAACTGTTCAAATATTTCAACCTTTGTATATACTTATGCAATGATTCTGTATAAGCAAGCTATTAAGCAATAATTGTTGTACAATTTCCTTTATCCTGTTAATATTAATCAAGTTATTTATTCTGTTCGTTAATTTCTATAACATGGTTATACAAGTGTCCCCACTTGGATAATCATTATATTTTATCACATGTTGATACATTCTTATAGTTGCTTAATATGTATACCTTGAAATAAAAGTCGTTTAAGCTATTTGATCCAGCTAAACATATATTTAAAGTTGTTGTTGAACAAGATAAAACTTATCCAACCAAATTGTTTTGGTATGGATTCAAGACTGTTATGAACATCCCAATCATGGGAAATTTTTATGCGTTACGGCGGACAAAGGATGAACGATAATATCGTTCTAGCAATGTAGTATTGATCAATACAGGGCATAACAGGCTGATCACCCCCGTGCCCGTAAGTAATGACGGTTTACAGATGAAGTTCTGTTTAAACCTTTTCGAAAATATAAAACAATGTTCATAGTCTGTCAACTGATCATCATTTATAGTCTGTACGTAGTTTCAAAAATTTGAAATCAAAATGGCATGTTGTTAATTATTGGTTCAGCTTACTTCACAACTCTTGATCCGTTGTAGAAGTATCTTTCAAAGAAAACATTTAATCCTTTTAGTTAACTTTAATTGTTGTTATTACTTGCTGGGCACTCAAATGCTCATTCTTGCTTAATTTTAAATGTTTTCAGCTAAGTGTGAACAACCCGAAGGATCTGCCAAGAACAAGGGGAAAGGGAAAGTTGCTGATTAAATGTTTAAGCTATTCTATGTAATAGTCTGACTTTATGATAAGGATGATAAATAATATTATTATTATCATGTAATGAACGTTAAAGGTTTCGTACTTGGGAACTAAACTCTGATAATATGTAAATTAAGTTTAAAAATCTATATTATTGTTATCATTATTAGTATTATTCCGCTCATAGAAATGGTATCGTGAAGCACCGAGTTCGGGTTTCAAGTACCTGGATTTGGGGGCGTCACAGAATGGTATCAGAGCTATAGGGTTAGAAACCTTAGGTGGGATAGACCTTAGGCTATAACCTTAGAACAGAGGGAAACGTTGAAAATATAAATAACTCATATAGAGTTTAAAAATAGATGAATCGGATAAATTCATCATCAAACAAACTAAAAGATAACTTATATAAAACCTTTATGTGTTATGAGTATATATTCTATGCCAATCAGGATAATTTGTGTGTGTAGATGTCAGGTGAAAAAGGATTAGGATACCCTTGGATTGTAAAGAAGAAGCCGATATCAAAGCCAATAGCTGAAATAGAGGCTCAAAGTGAAAGCAACCTCGATGAGGTGGTTATTGTGGAGAATGTCGTAACAGATCCAGAAATGGTGGAACTAACCGATAGTGATTCAGACACAGAAGTTGGAGCTGACCAAGCATCAACTGAAGTGCAGAATCTGCGGGACCGGGTTTCCTCTTTGGAACGGTTATGGGAAATAGAAAAATTACTAAATAGCCAACTGAGGAAAGCATTAATTGAAACAATGGAAGAACAAGATAAGCTTAAAATCCAAATTGACCAAATAGGAGCTAAAAGCAACAAGTCAAGTGCAGCTCCGAACCAGAAGGGAAAAAGAAAAATGAATGATCGTGATCCTGATAACAACCAAGGGAACTTTAAACACATAGAAAAGTGTACAAAATGTGACAAGAAGCATGAAGGCGTGTGCAGGAAATGCAAAAATGTTTGCTACAATTGTGGACATGGGGGACATTTTTCTCCTCAGTGTCCCAATCTTAAGTAGTGTGTTTGTTTTATCTGTGAGATAGAAGGTCATCAAGCAAAAAGTTGTCCTCGATCAAGGAAAAGGCGTAGTGAATAGGTAGTATAGGTTCTGTGGTGTAGGTTTGTTTAATATTATATGTGTGCTTAGTAGGTTTGTGTAATGTAATATTCTCAACTTTTGTGTTACTCAAGGTTGTAAATCCCGACTCTTGTGGTCATAAAGGGATAGTAGTATGGACTATGCTATGTAAATTACTTTGAATTAATGAAAATGGACTTATGTGTGGATAATGAAACAAGTTTAATATATTAAACTTATGTAATAAGGTTTAGAATGTAAGTTAAATTATGTTTTATTTAACCAGATAATGCCGCCTCGTCGATAAAACCGAAACCAAAGGGCAGAAGAATCTGTCAACAACGTTGAAGGACAACCACAACCAGATCCAATGCAGCAATTTGCAAATATGATAGCTCAAGCAATGCAACAAGGCACGGCAGCCGCTGGGAACCAACAGGACAATCGCTTAGCAGACTTTAAGGACTTCAAAGCTGTAGGGCCGCCCGAATTTAGAGGTAAAACTGACCCTATAGAAGCCCAAACTTGGGTTAAAGAAATAGAAAAAGCATTTGTAATAGCTAGGGTAGCTGAGGGGCAAAAGACCTCTTTTGCCACCTACATGATGAAGGGTGAAGCAAATTTTTGGTGGGAAGCTAATCAGGCAAGGGCTGGGGAAGGTGTAGTTGCTTGGGAAAGGTTTAAAACTCTATTTTTTGAAAACTATTTTTCATCTAGTATGCAGGCTAGAATGGAAGTCAAATTTCTTGAATTAAAACAAGAGAATATGTCTGTTGCGGAATATGCCGCAAAATTTAATGAATTGGCTAGGTTCGCCCCGCATCAGGTCGATACGGAGGCTAGAAAAACGAGAAGGTTTGAGCTGGGATTAAAACCTCGGCTCTACAACAAGGTGGCAGTGTTGCAAATCCCTGCATTAAAACACTTATTGCTAAGGAGGGAAGTGAGGCTATGAGCCTTTACAACAAAGAAAGGAGGAACAAGGGAAAAGTTGAGGGAACTGGGAAGGTGGAAGCAAATAATGGGAATAGGAGGGATAAGAGGAAGGTGAACAACTTTGGTGGGGTACACGTAAAACAAGAAGGTGCAAATAAGAAGACGTTGGTGCAATGTGGGAATTGTGGGAAAAATCATTTAGGGGAATGTCTAAAGGGAAAATTCGCATGTTTTAAGTGCGGGCAGGAGGGCCATATCTCTCCCAACTGCCCCAATTCTAAGTTAATTGGTGGGTTTTTTCTATGCGGATCAAAGGATCATAGGGTGAAAGACTGTCCAAAAAGGAAAGCGGAGGCAGCAAGTGTGAACGTGGGGAAAAGCGGCGGAACTTTGGCAATCACAGGACCAACTTCATCCAGCAAGCCGACGAAATCTACCGCACGAGTCTTCAACATGACAGTCCAAGACACGGTGGCAGCTGGCAGTGGAACTACAGGTACTTTTCTTATAATTTGTATTTTTCTTATATATGATTTTCCTATTTATAGTAAATTATTTTATAAGGAAATTTTGAAGGAGGAATTTGAGTTTCTTTAGAAATCAAATTTCCGTATAATCAGAAAGACAAGCTTTAAGTAAATAGTTAAAGATCAATCTGATCAAAATGATTAAGATCTTCTTGCAACGATTATGAATGTCATGTACCCTGGTAGGTATAGGTTTTAAAGTGGTGATTCCGGGGACGGAATCTTTATAAGGCAGGGTGAATGTGACAACCTGATATTTTAGATACAAATAAATCATAAATTTTGCGTATAATTTTTTTTATTTATTTAAGGATGAGGATTTGTACAAGATAATGTGTATATGTATTTATGTGGTAAATAAAAATATATTTATTACATGATTATTTACAAGTAAATTTAATTTAGAATTATCAATTATTAATAAAAATATATTTTTAATAATAATTAATTCCTTATTGAAAATGTTTTATTAATTATTTTCTATGAAAGTATAAGTATATATTATTTAAATAATATATAAAATGATTTTAGAATAATTATAATGATTATTTCATTATATGAATTTTGCTCAGGTTATTAAGTAAATTTTACCTTAATTATTAAAGTTAAATAGAAAGAATAAATCAGATATGGAATCCAAACCTTAATTTTGGATTATTGTCAAGGTATGAGGATAATAATATAATATTAATTATATTTTGAATTTTCAGTGCTATAAATATGTACTGTAAAAATTGTACTGTTGATGGTTGGTCAATTATGGTATATTGACCAAACCCTAGCATTAATTGATTTAACTCTATTTATCAATTTAAATGGAAAATGTAAGATTATTAAATATCTGTGATATATGGTTACGTATTACTTCATGGAGCGCTAATTAGAAAAAAATCCTAATTTTGTCGCAAAACCCTAATTGTGAAATCGAAACCCTAATCGATATTTCTGTGAACCCTAATTGTTAATTTTAAGCACTAATTATTCAAGTGGTAAAGTTAATCACAATATAATACCCTAATGTCCATGTATAAATAAAGAATTTAAATTTATATCAAGAACCCTAATTTAATTAATAGAAACTCTAATTATATATTTTAGTAGCCCTAATTATTAAAAATTGTGAACACTAATTGCCAAATTGGCAAGGGTAATTATGATTAGGGGTACTAAACCCTAACATTCATGTATAACGTAATTAGTAAACCTAATCTAATTAACAATCATAATTTTTAAATTTTAGAAACTAAAATAATTTTATGTATTTATTTTATTTTATTTTTTTGGCACAAACCCTAATTGCTAAATCCTACAAATGCTATCTACTAAACCTTAGGGTTAAACCCTAAGGGTCAAACCCTAAGGGTTTGTCAAATGCCAAGAATACCATTAAATTAGAAATTAAATGACTATTATGCCCTTTTTAGCATTAAAGAAGCTACATGTAGGGTTTGACATTAGGAAGAGTTGTTCACCAAACTCATACCAACTCCACATGCTCTAGATTGACAGCAACAGGTCTCATTACCAGCCATTCATGCATCAAGTTACCTATAAATAGATTTAAGGAAAGAGAAAATCATTTTTTGTGCACTAATTTTGTTCAACTCTCATCCTAGACCTTCTCTCTCTAAAGCCAACGAAAATCTCTATCATTTCAGTCCCCAATCCAATCCCCACCATCAACCATAACCAAAACAGCAACACAAAATCAGATTTTGGACATCAAAGGTATAAAACCCTAGCTTAAATTCTGTCCAAATTTCGGTTGTTTGATGGTTGAAATTTTTGTTAAAACATGTTAGTTATAATGTCTAATGATAATCTGGGTTGCTAGATGTTGGATCCATAACATCTAGAGGCTCGGATTAGGCATATTACAAAAACTGGAAAAATAAATTTTTGTCTTCTGACAACGAATGTCAGTCCCTATATCTATGTGATCTGTAAAGTTTTTTTGTGCTTTGAAAACTTGTAGTTGTAGTCGTGTATGTGTTCTTTAGTCGGAAAGTGGAATCAGGGTCATGGGATGTGTATATTTTAAGTTATAATCGGTCAAAGACCGTTGACCGGCATTGACCGGAGCTTTCTGGGCAGTCAAGAACTTGTCCAGATTCGTCTGACAGAAAGTTCAACGGCTCAGATCTTGCTTGTTGTTAATTTTTTTGTTGATTTGTTGGATCTATATTGTAGTCTTGTATATGGAATACATTTTTATGCCTTAAAATCTCCTTAAAAGTATAAGGATCGAATGTAGTGGATGGTCAAAGTAGACCATCCGATCATGATTTCTGTTTCTGGAAAATTCCCAGAAAAATTTTCGGTTTATTTCTGACATGGTTTTACCGTGTCAGATCTGGCTGTTCTATTGTTGTTTTAGTGATGTTTTGTGATGGATCTATAGTTTTACATGTGTTTTATATACTGCAACTTTTAAATCACTAAAACAGATCATATCTTGCAAGTTGTGGAAGCCCAAAGTAGGCATTACGAACTGTTCTTCATTTCTGGAAAACCCAGAAAATGAAGAACAGGTCTGAAAGCCACTTTAAGGGCTCAGATCTCGTTGGTTATGCATGTTATAAGCATATTTGTTGTTGGATCTTGTAGTCTTACATTTTCTCTACATGATCTGACCAAAACCGAGCCCAGAAACACATCACACACGAAATTACAGTCGGTCAAAGCAAGACACTCGGTTCTGGCATTAAAATTCTGGGTTTGCTTGAAGAACACCTATAGCGACGGTTCTGTCGCTATAGGTGGTCTTTAGCGACAGATTTTTTTTTAAATTTTCAGAAATTATTAAATAAATAGAAAAAAATAGTTTTTAATTATTAAAAATACAAAATAAATTATTAAAAATTATTTTAAATTCTAAAAATTAGTTTTTTATTATTTTAAATATATTTCATAAATATTTAATATTTTTGGAATATTAAAAGTATTTAATTTATTTAATTATAATATTAAATAAATTATTTAAAAATGATTTTAATATTTGAAAAATCATTTAAAATTATATTATGGTATAAGAAAATAATTTAAGTTATTTTTGATAACTTTTAATATTATGTGATAATTTTCATTAATAAATTAATATTAATGATAATTAAGTTATTTATTAAATTAATTAAATAAATAAATTAAAAATGATTTTATTAAATTAAAAATTATTTTAAATAAGAATAAGGTATTTAAAAATATTTTAAGTTATAAAATATAACTTTTAATATTTAAAGGTAAATTTTATTAATTAATTATTATTAATGATATTAAAGTTATTTAATAATTATATTAAATAATTTAATTTAAAAATGATTTTTATATTATAATAATCATTTTAAATAAAAATAAAGTATTTAAAGATATTTTAAGTTATAAACTATAACTTTTAATATTTAAAGGATAATTTCATTAATAATTTAATATTAATGATATTTATTTAATGATTAATGATATTAAATTTATTTAATAATTATATTAAATAAATAGTTTAAAAATGGTTTTATTCATTTAAAAATCATTTAAAAAGGATATAAGTGAATTAAAAATATTTTAAGTTGTAATTAATAACTTTTAATATTTGGATAATGATAAATTAATATTAATAGTAATTACTTAATGATGATTTTAGTTATTTTAAAAATCATTTTAGGGTAATATAAATGTTTTAAAATTATTTTAAGTTATTATTAATAACTTTAATGATTGGCAATGATTTCATTAATGATAAATTAATATTAATGATAATAGAATTGTTTGATATTTAAATCATTTAAAAATGATTTTGATATTTCAAAAAATTATGATAAATGGTAATAATTATTTTATAATTATTATAAGGTCATGAAAAATGTTACAATTGGTGTTTAAGATATCTAAGTGGATATTGTATAACTGTATAGAGTCATAGACTGGATAATTACCCGATAAAGTTGTCGGTAGACCGACATATTTCAGAAATTGATCTGGACTTAGATAAATTGACTTGATAAGTGAATTATTTGTGATTCAATGGTGTTAAAGTTATGTGACAATGTGATTAGGAATGTGCTGACTGCAATAAGCAGTATTATATGATATGATATATTATTCTAATCAGACAATGATCTATTTAATGATAGGACTTGATAGAAAAGATATATCTAAGTTGTGTAAGCAGCAGACAAGGCAAGTATCTAACCCTTTGAATTTACTTTATGCTAAGGACATGCGTAAGATAATATCTGAACTGTTCAAATATTTTAACCTTTGTATATACTTATGCAATGATTCTGTATAAGCAAGCTATTAAGCAATAATTGTTGTACAATTTCCTTTATCCTATTAATATTAATCAAGTTATTTATTCTGTTCGTTAATTTCTATAACATGGTTATACAAGTGTACCCACTTGGATAATCATTATATTTTATCACATGTTGATACATTCTTATAGTTGCTTAGTATGTATACCTTGAAATAAAAGTCGTCTAAGCTATTTGATCCAGCTAGACATATATTTAAAGTTGTTGTTGAACAAGATAAAACTTATCCAACTAAATTGTTTTGGTATGGATTCAAGACTGTTATGAACATCCCAATCATGGGAAATTTTTATGCGCTACGGCGGACAAAGGATGAACGATAATATCGTTCTAGCAATGTAGTATTGATCAATACAGGGCATAACGGGCTGATCACCCCCGTGCCCGTAAGTATTGACGGTTTACAAATGAAGTTCTGTTTAAACATTTTCGAAAATATAAAACAATGTTCATAGTCTGTCAACTGATCATCATTTATAGTCTGTACGTAGTTTCAAAAATTTAAAATCAAAATGGCATGTTGTTAATTATTGGTTCAGCTTACTTCACAACTATTGATCCGTTGTAGAAGTATCTTTCAAAGAAAATATTTAATCCTTTCAGTTAACTTTTATTGTTGTTATTACTTGTTGGGCACTCAAATGCTCATTCTTGTTTAATTTTAAATGTTTTTAGCTAAGTGTGAACAACCCGAAGGATCTGCCAAAAACAAGGGGAAAGGGAAAGTTGCTGATTAAATGTTTAAGCTATTCTATGTAATAGTCAGACTTTATGATAAGGATGATAAATAATATTATTATTATCATGTAATGAACGTTAAAGGTTTCGTACTTGGGAACTAAACTCTGATAATATGTAAATTAAGTTTAAAAATCTATATTATTGTTATCATTATTAGTATTATTCCGCTCATAAAAATGGTATCATGAAGCACCGAGTTCGGGTTTCAAGTACCTGGATTTGGGCGTCACATTCTCTCTATAGATTATTAAGTGTATTTTGTGAGTATTTAGATACTTTGTGAGATTCTATTCATCAGTGCAAGTTTTCTTCAGCCTTATACCGATATTCCGATCAGAAGTACTGATATTTTTAGGTAAGGGGTGTTATATTCTTCTTAAAATGATATTTTCTTCAATATCATTATATCAAAATGTTGGTATGAACTTTTTATCAAATTTAGAACTTTTTGTGTCGGGGTTACTATTCACGTATACGACACTATTTACGAATACGGCACTATTCATCGAAAAATGAAATTTTCTTCTTTTTGTCCAAGATGTCTATTATGGTTACTATCTTTGATTGTATCCATGTTTTGATCTTTATTCTTGAATTTCGCTTCAAAATTGGTTATTATGGAGTATTATTGATCTTGGATAAACTGTTATACGAATCCTTACTATTTGTCCTTCTTTCTCACTGGATTCGTTTTCTTTAAAATATTTTTCATAATCATCAATCCTAAATGATGATATTACTGAATAACTTTGGTCTGTAGTGAAAAGATGAATGATTAACTGATGAATATCTTTGGCTCGTAGTGCGAAGATGAACATGTGTTGAGATGAACATGACCAACTTGTGATACAAATGAATATCTTTGGCCTGTTGTACAAAGATGAATACTGATTAAAGATGTATACTGATTGTTGTTACATGGATAAAATTTTGATGATGGACTTTTAAATCTTAGAAGATAGTAGAATTCTTTCTCTACTTGACTTTTCTAATGGATTGCCGTTTTCGCTGCAGTTGTTGATCTAAAACTTGTTGTCTATTATATTTTATCAGATTTTTTCCTGTTGAAGACTAACAATAATTTGTTGTATATTATCTTAGTCATAATATTTTTTACTAGGCTAGTTGAGCTCACCCTTTTCCTTTTTGTTCCATTTTTCTCAGGAGGTGAGAACATAGCAGGAACTTGTCGGGGGTACGGAGTGATGGTTCTAGAAAGATGTTTTAGCAGTCCTCACTATTTTTGTAAAATAGTGTTTTAATAATTGTAATGAGGACTTATTTGAGTGTGGATATTGTCTAGAAGACAATATTTGTATTTAAACTCACAGTATGTGTTGTCGTATTTTGCACGACAATTGTATTGTTGAAGTTGTAGTTTGCTTTCTATACCATGTATTTGGCGACTCAGAATGAGTGTTGTATACCTATTTTGGGGGCTTCACAGTTGGTATCATAGCTTAGGGATATGGTCTATGGCGGAGATCGGGGAATAGAACTAAGAGGGGAGAGATGAGTAAATCCTTCGCTAGTGTGTCCTATCTAAGCTTATTTGTTGGTCAGTCATAATATAGGGATATTATGTGATATGTTAATTTGTTTAATTAACCCTTGTTTTATGGCAGTATTTAAGAATAGCTGCTGAGAACGTTAACAATGGAGTGTATGAGACTGTGGAACAACCTTTAGTTACAAACCAGGAGAACGTGCAACAGGAAGGCAATAATCCTCCTGTAAACAACACTACCGAACAAATGATGAATGATGGGATGTTCAGAAGGTTTTTGCATTTTATGCAAAACCAGACGAGGGAAAATCGTGCATAGGATACGGGTGGAAATGCTAGCAATGCGCGGCTTGTCACAGCCAAGCAGTTCAAAGAGTTGGGACCACCAGAATTTAAGGGAAAGCCGGATCTGATCATGGCAGAAACGTGGGTCAAGCAAATTACCAAGATATTCGATGTCTTAGGATGCACAGAGGAACAGAAGGTTCCATTCGCCACCTTTATGTTCTGCGGTGAGGCAGACTACTGGTGGGAGTATGTGAAGCGTACCCAGCCAACCGCACTCAGCATGTCTTGGGAAACATTTCAGAAGCTATTCAATGACAAGTACTTTCCTGAAAGTATTCGTCATATGAAGGAGGTGGAGTTTATCAGACTAGAACAAAACAACATGACGGTGTCCCGGTACGAGGTGAAGTTTGCAGAGTTATCCAGGTTTGCACCTCATTTGGTGAAAATGATGAACGAATGACAAGGATGTTTCTGAGAGGTCTAAAGACCGAGATTCGACAATATCTTATATCTCATAAATTTTCTTTATATTCAGATGTTGTAAACAGGGCTCAATTATTAGAGCAAAAAAATGAGTATGTGCAACCGAGGGACCACAACCAGGGTTATACCAGTGATAGCAGTCATCAGAACGATGATAACCAACGAGGAGGGAAAAATACGAACAAAGGCGGTAACCACTCGGGTGGTCATCGTGGCCATGATAATAGGAGAGGTGAGTCAAGTAGAAATTTCAAAAAGAGGAGATTTAACAATGACGGGAAGACATCAACAGCAGCACCAGCACCAACAACAAATTCTAGGGGAGGAGAACGACCGCCAGTTAGATGTTACAAATGCGGGAAAGAGGGACATATTAGCCCAAACTGTCCACAACAATCCAAAGTATGTTACAATTGTGGAAAGGAAGGCCACATAGCTCGGGATTGTTTTATAGCAAAACCAAGTTCAACGGGGATGGTGACTCCAAGGGCTGTCCCGGATAAGTCGAAATCAGCGGTTCCTGGAAGAGCGTTTGTCGTGACTGGCCAAAACGCGAGGAACCCGAACGAGGTGATTACGGGTAAGATAATCTTGAACTCTTGTGAAGTTTATACCTTAATAGATACCGGTTCTACCCATTCTTTTATCTCTCCTGCTTGTGCTCAACGTTTAAACTTGACTCAGGAGAAATTAGACTTTGATTTATCAGTGGAGACTCCGTTGGGTGAAACTTTCGTTACATCCACAGTTTATAAATCTTGCATGATCCAAGTTGGCACTATCACATTACCTGTTGATCTTATCTCTTTAAAGATATTTGCTTTTGATGTGATTTTAGAAATTAATTGGTTAACCACTCATTATACCAAAATTGATTATTTTTGTAAGGTTGTTAGTTTTCATATTCCTAACCAACCTGTCATACGAATTCAAACAACTAAACCACTAAAATCAGTCACTATCATATCAAGCCATAAAGCTATTCGTTTATTGAAAAACGGATGTCAAGCTTTCTTAGCCCATGTTATGGATTTGAAAAAAGACAAGTCAGATTTGAATAATATTTCTGTTGTTAGAAAATTTCCTGATGTATTTCCTGAAGAACTTCTCGGTCTACACACAGAACATGATGTTAAATTCTTTATTGACCTTGAGCCGGGTACAAAACCCATTTCTAAAACCCCATATCGAATGACTCCTATTGAACTTCAGGAGTTAAAAGTCCAACTACAGGAATTGTTAGACATAGGTTTCATTCGTCCTAGTACATCTCCTTGGGATGCTCCTGTTTTATTCGTAAAAAAGATAGACGGGAGTATGCGACTTTGTATTGACTACCGAGAATTAAACCATGTCACCATCAAGCATAGGTATCTGCTACCTCGCATTGATGACCTGTTCGACCAGTTGCAAGGAGCACAATTCTTTTCAAAGATCGATCTTCGTTCTGGATATCATCAGATGAAGATTAAAACTGAGGATATTCCAAAGACTGCCTTCAGAACTCCGTACGGGCATTATGAATTCTTAGTCATGTCTTTTGGATTGACTAATGCTCCTGCTGCTTTCATGGATATGATGAACCGTGTATTCAAGGAATATTTGGATCAGTTTGTTGTTGTCTTTATTGATGACATCCTCATCTATTCCAAAAGCCGTGAAGATCATGAGCACCATTTGAAGCTGATACTTAAAAGGCTACGTAAAAACAAGTTTTATGCCAAGCTGAAGAAATGTGAGTTCTGGCTTGAGGAAGTAGCATTCCTTGGGCACGTGGTGTCAAAACATGGAGTATCTGTTGACCCGATAAAGATTGAAGCAGTACAAAGTTGGGAGCAACCAAAGTTGGTGACCGAAGTGCGTAGCTTTCTGGGCTTAGCTGGTTATTATCAAAGATTCGTGGATGGATTTTCTCGAATCGGTACTCCGTTAACTCAGCTGACTCAGAAAGATACAAAATTCGTATGGAGCGAGAAATGCGAGAAGAGTTTCCAAGAGCTCAAGAGGAGACTCATTTCGGAACCTGTTCTGGCAATACCATCTGGTACGGATGGATTTGTTATATACAACGATGCTTCACGCAAAGGGTTAGGATGCATTCTCATGCAACATGGAAAAGTCATAGCCTATGCCTCACGACAACTCAAAGAATATGAGAGGAATTATCCTACTCATGATCTAGAGTTGGCAGCAGTCGTATTCGCGTTAAAAATTTGGAGACACTACTTGTATGGGGAGAAAGTGGAGATTTATATGGACCATAAAAGCCTCAAATATTTCTTCACCCAAAAAGAACTCAACATGCGGCAACGACGTTGGCTTGAACCATTGAAAGATTACGATCACACTATTCAATATCATCCTGGAAAAGCGAACGTAGTAGCTTACGTATTGAGTAGAAGATCATATGCGAGTACGAGTGCGATATTTTTAATACAAAGGCCCATTCTGTATGACTTGCAAAGAATGGAGGTAGAATTAAATACTACAGGGACTCACATGATGATGGAGAATATACGAGTAGAACCAACTTTAATCGATAAAGTTAAAGCTGCTCAAACTACGGACATGGAGCTGATGTGTATGAAGAAGAAAGTGCAAGAATGTGCTATTTCAGAAGCAAGAATCGATGAAGAAGGAATACTTAGATTCAACTCCATACTTTGTGTTCCTAACGATTCTGACTTGAAGCATAGAATCATGATGGAGGCACACAACACTCCGTTTGAAATCCATCCTGGGAGTACCAAAATGTATCATGATATTCAACATACATTTTGGTGGAACAATATGAAGAGAGAGATTGCGGAATTTATCTCGAGGTGTTTAACTTGTTAACGTGTAAAGGCGGAGCATCAAGTGCAAAAGGGTCCATTACAACCACTTGAGATTCTGAAATGGAAGTGGGAACACATTACTATGGATTTCATTACAAGTCTTCCCAAAGTTTCTCAAGGCATAGATGTTATTTGGGTTATTGTTGATAGATTAACCAAGTCTGCCCATTTCTTGCTGATACGTGAGATTTATTCCCTTGAACGTCTTGATAGTATGTACGTGAATAAGATTGTGAGATTTCATGGCATGCTAGTGTCCATAGTTTCGAATCGTGACCCAAGATTCACTTCACGATTTTGGGTTAGCTTACAAAAAGCTATGGGCACGAATTTATGATTCAGTTCGGCATACCATCCTCAAACAGACGAACAATCAGAGAGGACTATTCAAACCCTTGAAGATCTATTAAGACTTTGTGTCCTAGATTTTAAAGGAAGTTGGGATAAGTACCTGCCACTGGTGGAATTCTCCTACAACAACAGTTATCAAGAAAGTATAGACATGGCTCTATTTGGGGCGTTGTTTGGACTAAAGTTTCGTTCTCCAGTATGCTGGGACGAGGTGGGAGAAGCAACGTTGTTGGGACCAGAATTAGTACGCATGACTACAGAAAAGATCCAAATGATTCGACAATGTATTCAAACCTCACAAAATCGACAAAAGAGTTATACTGATCTTCATAGAAAGGACATGGAGTTTAATATTGGAGATCATGTATTGTTACGTGTTGCTCCATGGAAGGGAGTTACAAGATTTGGAAAGAGAGTAAAGCTCAATCCACAATTTATTGGTCCATTTGAGATTCTTGACCGAATAGGAAATGTGGCCTATAGACTCGCATTACCTCCAAGTATGTCTCGTGTTCATAATGTTTTTTCATATATCCATGCTTCGTAAATATGTGAAAGACTCGAACCATATTATTACGTTAGAACCAGACGAGATAGCCGAAGATTTAACGTACGAAGAAGTACATGTTAAGATCTTGGATAGGAAAGAGCATGTCCTACGCACCAAGGTTATACCACAAGTTAAGGTTTTGTGGAGAAACCATGCTATTGAAGAAATGACCTGGGAGTTGGAATCAGAAATGAAAGCGAGGTATCCTCACCTTTTCGAAACACCAGGTACGTATGTCAATTTCGAGGACGAAATTTCATAAGGAGGGGAGGTTGTAGGACTCCAACTTATTATAAATAAAATCGAATTTCCTCTAATTATTATTGTGAATAATAAGATATTAATTTGATATAATTCTCTGGTTATGGGTGAAATGTGCAAATTTTGTAAAATATGCAAGTGGTTATAAAATATTCATTGTTGTCGAGGAATATTCATTTGGTTGTGGAATAATCTTGTTGTCGGGGAATATTCGTACGACGGTGCAGTCATTTGTGGTCCCCATAACAGAATAATTATCGGATGAAGAAAACGACAAGTTTGAGTTTTTATAAATAACGGCGTAGTTGTTACCGTTAATACTGTCGGAATACCCGGTGGTTAAAATACAATAATACGCGTGGATGCACAGTATTGATAAATTATTGATCCTTACGTAAGAAGGCACTACTCAATAATTGTTACAGTAGTTAATGTTTAATATTTTATTTTATTGATTCAATAATTGCTGCGTTGATATTTTATATTATTGTTGTTTCAATAATTGTCACTGCACAGTATTTCCCATTATCAGATCAATAATTCATATTATTTGAATAATATTATTAGATAGCATTATTGGCAATGTCTAGAAAGTTCTGTCAAGGAGAGGTTTGGTCAGCTAATTGCGCACCAGTAAGGAGAAATTCTCATTAGAAAGCCCCCTCTTTCCTGGGAACGGCCTGGTTGTCATAAATGTGATTCTGTAATATTATTTGTGAATAATTAATTATTAATTCATATGATAAGGAAATATTTATTTTATGTGGATATAAATGTTGGATATATTTATTGTGGTTAAAATGAAAGAGTTAATGTTGAGGTGTTTTATCAGTATTTTTGTCGGAATGAAAGTATTAAAAAATTAAACCAGTGTTTTTGAGATATATTGCGTGAGTTATAATTTTTAATCCGACCGTTGGATCGTTGTAATTTTTGGATATGTTATACATATATAAGTTGAGTATATGTCCACAAATTTTGAACCGTTAAAAATGAACGTATGATTTGTTATGAATTTCAAGAGGTGACTGGTTCAGAAATTATTGAAGTATCCGAATTTAGCATTTTGGTGGAAAATTCTAGAATTGAGTGGGCCCCACTTGTGGTTGGTGAAGAAATGTTCTGAATTTTATTTCAAATGTGGTGGGTGGGAATACTAGCAGGTAAAGCCATCAGGTTGCAGATCAAGTCTGGTAACATTTTCCTATAAATAGAGGGCTAAGTTAGAATTAAAAATTACACCAGAAACATAAGCTTTCTCTCTTTCTCTCTCTAGATTATTGAGTGTATTTTGTGAGTATTTAGATACTTTGTGAGTTTCTATTCATCAGTCCAAGTTTCCTTCAGTCTTATACCGATATTTCGATCAGAAGTACTGATATTTTGAGGTAAGGGGTGTTATATTCTTCTTAAAATTATATTTTCTACAATATCAATATAGCAAAATGTTGGTATGAACTTTTTATCAAATTTGGAACTTTTTGAGTAGGGGTTACTATTCACGTATACGGCACTATTCACGAATATGACACTATTTATCAAAAAATAAAATTTTTTTCTTTTTGTCCAAGATATCTATTATGATTACTATCTTTGATTGTATCCATGTTTTAATCTTTATTCTTGAATTTTGCTTCAAAATTAGTTATTATGGAGTATTATTGATATTGGATAAACTGTTATACGAATCCTTACTATTTGTCCTTCTGTCTCACTGGATTCGTTTTTTTTAAAATATTTTTCATCATCCTCAGTCCTAAATGATGATATTACTGAATATCTTTGGCCTGTAGTGCAAAGATGAATGATTAACTGATGAATATCTTTGGCCCGTAGTGCGAAGATGAACAGGTGTTGAGATGAACATGACCAACTGGTGATACAAATGAATATCTTTGGCCTATAGTGCAAAAATGAATATTGATTAAAGATGTATATTGATTGTTGTTACATGGATAAAATATTTATGATGGACTTTTAAATCTTAGAAGATAGTAGAATTCTTTTTCTACTTGACTTTTCTAATGGATTTCTGTTTCCGCTGCAGTTGTTGATCTAAAACTTGTTGTCTATTATATTTTATCAGATTTTTCCCTGTTGAAGACTAACGATAATTTTTTGTATATTATCTTAGTCATAATATTCTTTACTGGGCTAGTTTAGCTCACCCTTTTCCTTTTTGTTCCATTTTTCTCAGGAGGTGAGAACATAGCAAGAACTAGTCGGGGTACGGAGTGATGGTTCTAGAAAGATGTTTTAGCAGTCCTCACTATTTCTGTAAAATAGTGTTTGAATAATTGTAATGAGGACTTATTTGAGTGTGGATATTGTCTAGAAGATAATATTTGTATTTAAACTCAAAGTATGTGTTGTCGTATTTTGCACGACAATTGTATTATTGAAGTTTTAGTTTGCTTTCTGTACCATGCATATGGTGACTCAGAATGGGTGTTGTATACCTATTTTGGGGGCGTCACACTTATTACTTCCTATCAATAGTTTGAGTTAGAAGTTAAACACTTACTAACATATTACACTATTTCCCTTTTATTAGTCCTTTTTTTAACTTGAAATTATATGAAACTCAAATTCCTCCTTCAAAACAAGACTATACTTAGTCTTCTATTTATCATGCGTCCTCTTCTTCATTCGTTTGCATTCTTCGTTACCTTGTAGTACTTACTTAACTCATTTCATTTCGTGGATTAAGTCTACATTGTGAATAACATTTCTACCTCTTCATTTCGTAATTTAACCACTAACTCTGATCTTTCCATCTCCATTATTAACGCATTCTGAGTTGCTAATATTGATAGCTTTTCCCTCCTACTTAACGCATCGACTTCTACGTTTACCTTCCCCGTCTAATATAAGATATCACAGCCCTCTCTCTACCGCATATTCAACTCCTTCTGTGTGGAGATATATTTCAGAATCTTAAAGTCTGTGTATATGTCACACTTCTCCCCGTATAAATACTATCTTCAGATTTTTAATTCAAAACTTCAGCTGCCAATTATAGATCATAAGTAGGATAGACCTTCTCATAATCCTTTAACTGGCGTGATGCATACACAATGAATTTGCTATGCTTCATGAGCATGCAATCTCATCATCTATGTAAAACATCGAGATACACTAAAAATTTCTCGTATCATCTGATAAAGACAATAAAGGTGCCTTACTTAACCTTTCTCTTTTTAGTTACTGAAAACTATTTTCTCTCTTTTCATTCCTAACATACTTATCAATAACATACCTGTAATACCCCAAATTATTAATAAATAAAATTTATTTTCCTCTATTTATTATTTTGAAATATTAAGGTTTGATTTGATTAATGTGGTTAGTTATGGGTAAAATGCGCAAATATTTTAAATAAGCAGGTGGTTATAAAATATTCATTGTTGTCGGGGAATATTCGTTTGGTCGTTGAATATTCTTGCTGTCGGAGAATATTCGTACGACGGCGCAGTCTTTTGTGGGTCCCATAACGGAAAGCGATTGGATGAAGAAAATGACAAGTATAAGTTGTTTATAAATAACGACACAGTTGTTACCGTTAATACTGTTGGAATACCCGGTGGCTAAAACACAGTAATACGCGTTGTTGCACAGTAGCACACGGTATTGCACAAATGATTGATTCTTACGTAAGAAGGCACTACTCAATAATTGTTACAGTAGTTACTGTTCAGTATTTTATTTTATTGATTCAATAATTGTTGCGTTGATATTTTATATTACTGTTGTTTCAATAATTGCCACTATACAATATTTTCCATTATCGAAGCAATAATTCATATTATCTGAATGATATTATTAGAAAACATTATTGGCAATGTCTAGAAAGTTCTGTCTAAGGAGAGGTTTGGTCACCTAATTGCGCACTAGTAAGGACAAATCCTTATTGGAAAGCACCTCTTTCCTGGGAACTGTCTGGTTGACAGTACTGTAATTCTGGTTATAGATGGAGAAAATTTTTAAAGTGACAATTGTTAAAAATTGATATTTTATCTTTTCTGATAAAATAATATTTTATTATATTATATAATAATGATGATATTTTTACAATGAATGTGGGATATATGAGTATATGAGGAGGAAGAGTATTTTTGTTGCAAAAGTTGTTTAAAACATGTTAAACATGTTGGTGGACCCATTTCTTGACTGAAATTTGATTATAGCCTGTAAAATCGTCCGTTTATGGATTTCGGTCAATGTTTGTTTGGTATTTGGAAAAACTTCCTTCTGAAAAGTTGTAGAGAATTGAATTTCCTAAAAAAATTTGCGAGATTCGAATTTTCTGATAAAATGGCTATTTATTATGAATTATTAAAGTTCCGAAGTTCCGAAATAATTGATTTTTGGAAGTTTTAATTATTTTATTAAGAAAAACGTTTTTATTGTTTTTGTTGGCCCCCCATGTGTTGTAAACATGCTAAATTCAGGAGTCTTAGTGGGCGTAGGAAAATTTTTATAATATATTAATATTATATTAAATTTTCTGCTTTGGTGTTCTAAGCATTTTCCTTAAATAGGGTGCTAAGGTTAGAATTAAAAATCACACCAGAAACTACAGATTTCTCTCTCGATATATTCAGCATATTCTTGTGAGTATTTTAGTACTTTGAGTATTGCTATACTGTGCAAGACCTTTCAGCACTATATCCAGTATACCAGTCAGAAGTACTATCCTTTTTAGGTAAGTGATGTTATTTTCTTCTCAAATGATATTATTTCTTCAATATCATTATGCTGAAATATTGGTTGGAATTTTTTATCAAATTTGGAACTTTTTCATGTCGGGGTTACTATTCACGAGTTACTATTCATGAGTTACTATTTATAAGTACTATTCACGAAGCATGATGATGTTTTTTTGTGAAATTTATATCTTTTGGTGTCGGAGTTATTATTCACGTATACGGCACTATTCACGAATACGACATTATTCACAGAAAAATTAAATTTTCGTTTTTCGTCCAAGATATCTATTATGGATACTAGTTTTGATTGTATCCATGTTTTGATCATTCTTGAATCTTACTCCGCTACTGGTTATTTTTGAAGTATTTTTGAACTTGGATTGTTTAAAGTACGAATCCTTAATATTTATTCTTTTGTTTCACTGGATTCATTTTCTTTAAAATATTTTTCATCATCCTTAGTCCTAAATGATGATATAATTGAATATCTTTGGCCTGTAGTGCAAAGATGAATAATTTCTGATGAATATCTTTGGCCCGTAGTGCAAAGATGAAAAGGTGTTTAGATGAACATGACCAACTGATGAATATCTTTGGCCTGTAGTGCAAAGATGAATATTTGATTCCAGATATATATTGATTAATGTTACAGGGATAAAAGATAGATGATGAACTTTTAAATTCATATATAGAAGATAATAGTTTGCATTCTCTACTTAACTCTTCTAATGAATTATTGTTTCCGTTGCGAATATTGATTTAAAACTTGTTGTCTATTGTATTCTATTAGATTTTTCCCTGTTGAAGACTAACGACAATTTGTTTTATATTATCTTAGTCATAATGTTCTTTACTGGGCTAGTTGAGCTCACCCTTTTCCTTGTTGTTCCATTTTTCTTCTCAGGAGGTGGGAATATAGCGAGTAATAGTCGGGGTGTGGAATGATGGTTCTAGAAGTCGTTTTAGTAGTTCTCACCATTTTTATAAAATAATGTATCAATAATTGTACTGAGGACTTATTTGAGTGTGAATATTGTCTAGATGACAATATTTGTATTTAAACTCACAGTTTTTATGTTGTATTAAAAAGTTTTAGTTGTTTCTGTACCATGTATTTTGACGACTCAGAGTGAGTGTTGTATACCTATTTTGGGGGCGTCACAGTTGGTATCAGAGCTTAGGGATATGGTCTCTGGCGGAGATTGGGGAATAGTACTAGGAGAGGAGAGACGAGTAATCCTTCGCTAGTGTGTCATACCTAAGCTTATTTGTTGGTCAGTTGAAGTATATGGTTAATATGTGATATGTTAATTTGCTTAATTAACCCTTGTTTTATGGCAGTATTTAAGAATGGCAGTTGCGAATATTAATGGTGGAGTTAATGAGACCGTGGAAACACCTTTAATTACCACCAAGGGGAACGTGCAACAGGAAGGCAATATTCCTCCTGTAAACAACACCACTGAGCAGACGATGAACGACGGGATGTTTAGGAGCTTTTTGCAGTTCATGGAAAACCAGACGAGGGAGACTCGTGTACAGAATACGGGTGGAAATGATAGCAACACACGGCTTGTAACGGCCAAGCAGATCAAAGAGTTGGGACCGCCAGAATTTAAGAGAAAGTCGGATCCGATCATGGAGGAAACGTGGGTCAAGCAAATTACCAAGATATTCGATGTCTTGGGATGTACGGAGGAACAGAAGGTTCCATTCGCCACTTTTATGTTCCGTGGCGATGCAGATTACTGGTGGGAGTCTGTAAAACGTACCCAGCCTGCCGCACTCCGTATGTCTTGGGAAACGTTTCAAAAAATTTTCAACGAAAAATACTTTCCTGAAAGTATTCGCCATATAAAGGAGGTAGAGTTTATTAGACTAGAACAAAATAACATAACGGTGTCCCAATACGAGGCAAAGTTCGCAGAGTTATCTAGGTTTGCACCTCATTTGGCAGAGAATGAGGAACGAATGACGAGGATGTTTCTGAGAGGTTTAAAACCCGAGATTCGGAAATATCTTATCTCTCATAAATTTTCTTTATATTCAGATGTTGTCAACAAGGCTCAATTATTAGAGCGAGATAACGAGTGCGTTCAACCAAGGGACCGCAACCAGGGTCATACCGGTGGCAGCAGTTATCGGAGCAATGAAAACCAGCGGGGAAGAAAACATTCAGACAAAAGCGGTAACCACTCTGGTGGTAATCGTGGCCTTGAAAATAGAAGAAGCGAGTCGGGGGAGATTTTAAAAAGAGGAGATTCAACAATGATAATGTGAAGACGTCAGCACCAGCAGTAACTGGTTCCAAGGGAGGAGAACGACCACCGGTCATATGTTATAAGTGCGAAAAAGAAGTACATATCAGCCCAAACTATCCACAACAGTTTAAAGTATGTTATAATTGTGGAAAGGAAGGGCATATCGCTCGAGATTGCACTGTAGTGAAACCAAGTCCAACGGGGCTGGTGACTCAAAAGGCTTTCCCAGAAAAGTCAAAGTCAACGGTTCCTGGAAGAGCGTTTGTCGTGACTGGTCAACATGCGAGGAACCCAAATGAGGTGATCACGGGTAAGTTAATCATAAATTCATGCGAAGTTTATACCTTATTAGATACCGGTGCTACCCATTCATTTATATCTCCTGCTTGTGCTCAACGTTTAAACTTGACTCCGGAGAAATTAGACTTTGACCTATCTGTGGAAACTCCGTTAGGAGAAACTTTCATCACATCCACTGTTTATAAATCTTGTTTGATCCAAGTTGGCACCATCACATTACCTATTGACCTTATCTCTTTAAAGATACTTGCTTTTGATGTGATTTTAGGGATTTATTGATTAACTACTTATCATGCCAAAATTAATTGTTTTCGTAAGGTTGTTAGTTTTCATATTCCTAATCAACCTGTTGTGCGAATTCAAGCAACTAAACCATTAAAATCAATCACTGTCATATCAAGTCATAAAGCTATTAGTTTATTGAAAAATGGATGTCAAGCTTTCTTAGCCCATGTTACAGATTTGAATAAAGACACATAAGATTTGAATAATATTCCTGTTGTTATTGACTTTCCTGACGTATTTCCTTAAGAATTTCCTGGTCTACCCCCAGAACGTGAAGTTGAATTCTTTATTGACCTTGAACCTGGTACAAAGCCCATTTCTAAAACCCCATATCGAATGGCTCCTATTGAACATCAGAAGTTAAAGGTCCAACTACAGGAGTTATTGGACATCGGTTTCATTCGTCCTAGTACATCTCCTTGGGGTCCTCCTGTTTTATTTGTAAAGAAGAAAGACTGGAGTATGCGACTTTGTATTGACTATCGGGAATTGAACCATGTCACTATTAAGAATAGGTATCCGCTACCTCGCATTGATGACATGTTTGACCAGTTGCAAGGAGTATAATTTTTTTCAAAAATTGATCTTCGTTCTGGATATCATCAACTTAAGGTTAAAACTGAGGATATTCCGAAGACTGCCTTCAGAACTTGGTACGGGCATTATGAATTCTTAATCATGTCCTTTGGATTGACTAATGCTCCTGCGGCTTTCATGGATATGATGAATCGAGTATTCAAGAAATATTTAGATCAGTTCGTTGTTGTCTTTATTGATGACATCCTCATCTATTCCAAAAGCCGTGAAGATCATGAACGCCATTTGAAGCTGGTACTGTAAAGGTTTCGTGATAACAAGCTATATGCCAAGCTGAAGAAATGTGAGCTCTGTCTTGAGGAAGTAGCATTCCTTGGGCACATGGTGTCAAAACATGGAGTGTCTGTTGACCCGACGAAGATTGAAGCAATGCAAAGTTGGGAGCAACCAAAGACGGTTACCGAAGTACGTAGATTTTTGGGCTTAGCTGGTTATTATCAGAGATTTGTGGAAGGTTTTTCTAGAATCGCTACTCCGTTAACTCAGCTGACTCGTATAGATACAAATTCGTATGGAGCGAGAAATGCGAGAATAGTTTCCAAGATCTCAAGAGGAGACTCATTTCGACACTTGTTTTGACAATACCATCTGGTTCGGATGGATTTGTGATCTACAACGATGCTTCAGGAAAAGGTTTAGGATGTGTTCTCATGCAACGTGGGAAAGTCATAGCCTATGCCTCGCGACAACTTAAAGAATATGAGAGGAATTATCCTACTCATGATCTAGAGTTGGCAGCAGTTGTTTTCGCGCTAATGATCTGGAGGCACTATCTATATGGGGAGAAAGTGGAGATATATTCAGACCATAAAAGCCTCAAATATTTCTTCACTAAAAAAGAACTCAACATGCGACAACGACGTTGGCTCGAGCTGTTGAAAGATTACGACCACACTATTCAATACCATCCTGGAAAAGCAAACGTGGTAGCTGACGCATTGAGTAGAAGATCATATGCAGGAACGAGTGCGATGATGTCAAATATACGCATAGAACCGACTTTAATCGAAAAAGTTAAAGTTTCTCAAGCCACGGACCTGGAACTGATGCGTATGAAGAAGAAAGTGCAAGAAGGTGCTATTCCAGAAGCAAGAATCGATGAAGAAGGAATACTTCGAGTCCACTCCAGACTTTGTGTTTCTAACGATTCTGATTTGAAGTACAAGATCACGATGGAGGCGCATAATACACCGTTTGCAATCCATCCTGGAAGAACCAAAATGTATCGTGATCTTCGACATACATTTTGGTGGAACAATATGAAGAGAGAGATTACAAAGTTTATCTCGAGGTGTTTAACTTGTCAACGTGTAAAGGCGGAGCATCAAGTGCCAAAAGGTCCATTACAACCACATGAGGTTCCGAAATGGAAGTGGGAACACATTACCATAGATTTCGTTACGGGTCTTCCCACGGTTTCTTAAGGCATAAATGCTATTTGGGTTATTGTTGATAGATTAACCAATTCTGCTCATTTCTTGACGATACGTGAGACTTATTCACTTGAACGTCTTTCTCGTATGTACGTAGATGAGATTGTGAGTTTGCATGGCATGCCAGTATCCATAGTTTTGGATCGTGACCCAAGATTCACTTCAAGATTTTGGGTTAGCTTGTAAAAAGCTATGGGCACGGATTTACTATTTATTTCGGCATACCATCCTCAAACGAAGGGACAATCAAAGAGGACTGTTCAAACTCTTGAAGATCTATTAAGTCTCTGTGTCCTAGACTTCAAAGGCAGTTGGGATAAGTATTTACCATTGGTGGAATTCTCCTACAACAACCGTTATCAGACAAGTATAGGTGTGGCTCCATTTGAAGCATTGTATGGACGAAAGTGTTGCTCTCCAGTATGTTGGGATGAGGTAGGAGAAGCAACGTTGTTGGGACACGAGTTGGTACGTATGACTAAAGAAAAGATCCAAACGATTCGACAACGTATACAAACGGCACAGGATCGACAAAAGAGTTATGCGGATCTTCATCGAAAGGACGTGGAATTTAGTATTGGGGATCATGTATTATTGCGTGTGGCTCCATGGAAGGGAGTTACAAGATTTGGGAAGAGAGGAAAGCTCAATCCATGATTTATTGGTCCATTTTAGATTCTTGAACGAGTAGGAAATGTGGCCTATAGACTCGCGTTACCTCCAAGTATGTCTCGTGTTCATAATGTTTTTCATATATTTCTGTGCTACGTAAATATGTGAAAGACCCAAATCACGTTATTGAGTTAGAACCGGATTAGATAGCCGAAGACTTAACGTACGAAGAGGTACCTGTCAAGATCTTGGATAAAAAAGAGTATGTCCTAAGCACGAAGGTCATACCACAAGTTAAAGTTTTGTGGAGAAACCATGTTATTGAGGAAATGACCTGGGAGTTAGAAACGGAAATGAAAGCGAGGTATCCTCATCTTTTCGAAACACCAGGTACGTACGTCAATTTTGAAGACGAAATTTCATAAGGAGGGGAGGTTGTAAGACCCCATATTATTAATAAATAAAATTTATTTTCCTCTATTTATTATTTTGAAATAGTAAGGGTTGATTTGATTAATGTGGTTAGTTATGGGTAAAATGCACAAATATTTTAAATAAGCTGGTGGTTATAAAATATTCATTGTTGTCGGGGAATATTCGTTTGGTCATTGAATATTCTTGCTGTCGGGGAATATTCGTACGACGGTGCAGTCTTTTGCGGGCCCCATAATGGAAAACGATTGGATAAAGAAAACGACAAGTATAAGTTGATTATAAATAACGGCGCAGTTGTTACTGTTAATACTGTTGGAATACCCGGTGGTTAAAACACAGTAATACGCATTGTTGCACAGTAGCACACGATATTGCACCAATTATTGATTCTTACGTAAGAAGGCACTACTCAATAATTGTTATAGTAGTTACTGTTCAGTATTTTATTTTATTGATTCAATAATTGCTGCGCTGATATTTTATATTACAATTGTTTCAATAATTGTCACTATACAATATTTTCTATTATCGAAGCAATAATTCATATTATCTGAATAATATTATTAGAAAACATTATTGGCAATGTCTAGAAAGTTCTGTCTAAGGAGAAGTTTGGTCACCTGATTGCGCGTCAGTAAGGAGAAATCCTTATTGGAAAGCCCCCTCTTTCCTGGGAACGGCCTGGTTGCCAGCACTGTGATTCTGTAATATTATTTGTGAATAATTAATTATTAATTTATATGATGAGGAAAATATTAATTTTATGTGGTTATAGATGGAGAAAAATTTTAAAGTGACAATTGTTAAAAATTGATATTTTATCTTTTCTGATAAAATAATATTTTATTATATTAAATAATAATGATGATATTTTTACAATAAATGTGGGATATATGAGTATATAAGGAGAAAGAGTATTTTTGTTGTAAAAGTTGTTTAAAACATGTTAAACATATTGGTGGACCCATTTCTTGACTGAAATTTGATTATAGCCTGTAAAATCGCCCGTTTATGGATTTCGGTCAATTTCTGTTTGGAATTTGGAAAAACTTCCTTCTAAAAAGTTGTAGAGAATTGAATTTCCTATAAAAATTTGCGAGATTCAAATTTTCTAATAAAAGCGCTATTTATTATGAATAATTGAAGTTCTGAAGTTCCGAAATAATTGATTTTTGGAAGTTTTAATTATTTTTATTAAGAAAAATGTTTTTATTGTTTTGGTTGGCCCCCATGTGTTGTATACATGCTGAATTCAGGAGTCTTAGTGGGCGTAGGAAAATTTTTATAATATATTAATATTATATTAAATTTTCTGCTTTGGTGTTCTAAGCATTTTCCTATAAATAGGGTGCTTAGGTTAGAATTGAAAATCACACCAGAAACTACAGATTTCTCTCTCTTTCTCTCTCGATATATTGAGCGTATTCTTGTGAGTATTTTAGTATTTTGAGTATTGTTATACTGTGCAAGTCCTTTCAGCACTATATCCAGTATACCAGTCAGAAGTACTATCCTTTTTAGGTAAGGGATGTTATTTTCTTCTCAAATGATATTATTTCTTCAATATCATTATACTGAAATATTGGTTGGAAGTTTTTATCAAATTTAGAACTTTTTTATGTCGGGGTTACTATTCATGAGTTACTATTCACGAGTACTATTCACAAATCATGATGATGTTTTTTTGTGAAATTTATATCTTTTGGTGTCAGAGTTACTATTCACGTATACGGCACTATTCACGTATACGACATTATTCACGAATACGGCACTATTCACGAATACGACACTATTCACAGAAAAATTATATTTTCATTTTTCGTCTAAGATATCTATTATGGATACTAGTTTTGATTGTATCCATGTTTTGATCATTCTTGAATCTTACTCCACTACTGGTTATTTATGAAGTATTTTTGAACTTGGATTGTTTAAAGTACGAATCCTTAATATTTTTTCTTTTGTTTCACTGGATTCGTTTTCTTTAAAATATTTTTCATCATCCTCAGTCCTAAATGATGATATAATTGAATATCTTTGGATTATAGTGCAAAGATGAATGATTTCTGTTGAATATCTTTGGCCCGTAGTGCAAAGATGAATATGTGTTTAGATGAACATAACCAACTGATGAATATCTTTGGCCTGTAATGCAAAGATGAATAATTGATTCCAGATATATATTGATTGATGTTACAGGGATAAAAGATAGACGATGAACTTTTAAATTCATATATAGAAGATAGTAGTTTGCATTCTCTACTTAACTCTTCTAATGAATTATTATTTTCGCTGCGAATATTGATTTAAAACTTGTTGTCTATTGTATTCTATTAGATTTTTTCCTGTTGAAGACTAACGATAATTTGTTTTATATTATCTTAGTCATAATTTTCTTTACTGGGCTAGTTGAGCTCACCCTTTTCCTTGTTGTTCCATTTTTCTTCTCAGGAGGCGAGAATGTAGCGAGTACTAGTTGGGGTGTGGAATGATGGTTCTAGAAGTCGTTTTAGTAGTCCTCACCATTTTATTAAAATAATGTATCAATAATTGTACTGAGGACTTATTTGAGTGTGGATATTGTCTAGATGACAATATTTGTATTTAAACTCACAGTTTTTATGTTGTATTAAAAAGTTATAGTTATTTCTGTACCATGTATTTTGACGACTCAGAGTGGGTGTTGTATACCTATTTTCGGGGCGTCACAATACCTGTATATCTTTTAAGCTAAAATTCACACTTAGTGAATTCTGTATCCAACTTCTCCCTCCGTAATGTTTTTCACACTATCTTCAAATGTTTAGCGTGATCTTCTGGCGTCTTAAAATAGACTAGAATATCACCAATGATCATTATAACACACTCATCCAAATACTATTTAAACACTCTGTGACGCTAATGGTACCTCCAACCATAGCACCTCACAAGGGTACCTATCAATTTGCCACCGACTTGTTCGGTGCCCCTTACGGAAAATCTGACTTTAGTAAATTAGTTAACCCAATGACATAACCTGAAACTTGTCATAACTATAACGAGTTCTGAACGTCATCTTAGGTACCTCACTACCACCCTCTGCTATAATCACCTTCTCCATAATGGTCTCATAGGAGACCCCTCTAGAACACTTCAATCCCACCATAGAGCCAGGGTTTCAGGCCCTGCTCAAACTTACGACCCTTCATCTCCTCAGTGTCCACTTAGCGTGGAGCAAACCTTGCCAATTCATTGAATTTGGCCACGTACTGGGGAACCGTCATGTTCCCTAGTTTAAGTTCTAAGAACTTAATCTACATCCTTGCTTGCATACTTGTAGGGAAATAATTCTTAAAGAAAACCTTCTTGAATTGTTCCCATGTTACCGCATCTGTTCTAGCCTCACCCTGGTGAGCCTCCCACCAAAAGTTGACTTTCCTTTTTATCAAATAAGTCTCAAAAGAAGTCTTTTGCGCCTCACCTACGTTTGTAATAACAAATGCCTTCTCTATTTCTTTTACCCATGTCTGGTCTTCTAATGGGTTCGTCGTTCCTTTGAACTCCGGCGGACCTACGCTTTTAAACTCTTTAAAGGTAGTCGTTCTGGCTACCCTAGGTCCCGCGAGTATTCTACCCCTGGTTTGATTAAATGCAGCCGTTAATAAATTAACGAACTCTTGCATAAGGTTGTTTTAACCCCTTGATTATCATTAGGTGATTCCGCTTCTTGATTACGTTGTCTTCTCCTTGGCGGCATTTTCAAATAAAATTTTATAATTATCTATTTACTTACTTCGTTATTAATCGCCACATACCAATGCATACCTGTAACAAGGCATATTAAATGAAAACCTCATTATATTCATATGCTTCTTCATAGTTTGAAACTATTTACAATTTGTTTTCCATAGCCAAAAGCTATTACATCTCTATCCCGCAATTGTACTTCACAAAAGTTGAGATTTACAAAAGGACTACCTCTTTTTATACAAAAGAGGGTTTTACGCCACTACACACATATTTATAACTCTATATTTCTAATAATGCATAATAGCGTTCTCGTATTTCTCATTCGCAATCGTCACTACAGTATCCCGACTAATTGTATGACGAGTTTGTCCCTGACTCATTGGAATAACAAGCAACTTTCAGCTTGAAATCCTTATGAGCGCTCTCATGGATGTAAGACATCTTTGCTATCTTCCGGTTCTTCTCCCCCAATTCTTTACGAAGCTCATATGCCTCCTTCTTAAAATCCCTATCCTTATTTATCATGAGCACCTTCTCATCATGCTCTGACTCAAAATCTGCTTCTGCAAACTCCTTTGCTACATAAAGAGCACTAATCTCTTCATTCTGTTTCTGCACAACTGTACTCAGTTGCACATTTTTGTCAAGCTCTGCCAGATATAATGATCTCATTACATCTAAAGGGGATGACTCTAGTGTAGGTACCACCGTAGTAACCGATGTTACCTCCATTCCTTCCTCCACATCGCTCATCATATCCAGGTATGATGTCCAAGCTACATCTCCCTCGGAGTAGTCTTCCTCAAAAAAATACTCCACTGTCTCAGACTCCTCTAGGATCACTAATGGTACCTCCGCCACTGGCATATGTACAGGCTCTACTCGGTTCACAGTTTCTTCGCTCACCGCGTGTATATCCCTATACACGAAGTTATCGATCGACATCCTACAATAACACATAACACGTTGATTAGTACATAACACACAATAGTCTAAGCACAAATCACATTTAATTTATTTAGGGTTACTTTCCATCTTTTAAATCTTTCGGTACTGAGTTTCCTCAATACCTTATTAACTCATTCGATTTAAGTAAAGCTCGAGTTTACTTCCTTCGGACTTCTCTTCCTTAACGAGGTTATGAGCCTAAGGTTCTTCCCCCCTTAAGTTTTATAACCTAATGCTTTGATACCAACCTGTGATGCCCCCAAATCCGAGTCTTTTCCAACCCGACATATGGTGTTCCACGGTGCTATAGTTCACACAAACATTCAATTGAAATATCTCAAAAGAACGAATATATCTTATATATATTCCAAAACAATACTACCATTCCCCAGGTTCTTTATAACCGTTACATTTGTTCTTGTCATAATATCAAATATTATCATTAAAAACCTAGACTATTACATAGGCAATCTACAAGTTCTCTTTAGTCTTCCCTTTTTCCTTGACGAATCATTCGGTCCATTCGGTCTAAGCTGCATTCATATGGTTCAAGCAAGAGTGAGCATAACAAGCTCAGCAAGTACAACAATTTCATTTAAAAAGCATGCTTGAAACATAGGAATCGTATATCTTCAATAACTGGATAATAGTTACGAAGTAATATCCATAATTCAAAATAGTATTTCTTTTCCTTCAAAACGTTTTACAATAACAGTATTAAGTAAAACATCAATTCTGGTCCAAGACCATGAGAATTTCATAATTTCTTTGAAAAGGACAACCCGACACGAAGTCCGTAAGTCCGGCATAGCTTATGAGCACTTCTAGGTGATCAGCCTATAGTACTCTATGTTGATTAACACTACATCCATTAAACGTGTGCACGTTTAAGTTATGGCAACCTCACATGCCCATTGAATACTCGATGAAAATACATTTGTTTATTCATATTCAGGCTTACCTTGAATCCGTACCCAACAATTGGCGTAGGATAGCGTTAGCAATTCTATATTGAAAACTTGTAAAGAAATCAATCAACTCTTTCGTAAAACCATTCATGCATCTCATAACTTGAATCATTTGAAAACTTGACTAACACGAAGGTTAGACAAGCGTTTAAGAAAAACTTTCCTTCAGCGTCTGCTACAGTGAAATTACGCTTCCTTTGAATCTTTACGGTCTCTACAACACATAACCACATAACATACCACATTAGGTCATGAATGAACATACATAGTTCCTAAAGAATCTTACCCTTCTTCTCAATCATATATTAGATTTATTATTTATTAGTTTCCAGCTTTCCGTTGTTCTTTTACATCGTTCTTACCATCTTATTTCCTTTCTATAACTTAATTGAAATTATTTCATTAATACAACTCGGTTCGAGTTAAACATCCTTCCTCACAGCTTATTAATGTTCTTACGTTATTATTCGAAACTCGATCGTCATAGGTTAAGTACGTTTATCGCATAGCATTCATGTTCATATTCAACTTATCTTCAACCTTTAGTGTATTACATAAGGTTTACAATTATCTTAATGATGCTACATTAAGTTTAATTATGTATTGGTTCATTACTAATCAATTATCTTTATTTCCTTACTTGTAAGCTTTTATTACTGTGCATGTTCTAGTGCTGGCGCCAGCTTCTCCTCTTAGGCTAGCGCTGCGGCGCGGGCTTTTGGTTTCTAGAATTCGGTCACGGCGCTGCGGTGCCATACCTAGTGTAATCGGTCACGCTACGGCACCAGTTAACAAGGCCTAAGGTGCGGTCTCGCGCTGCGGCGCCAGACGTTTTTGCCTTGAGTCGCTTCGTGGCGCGGACTCTGTGCGTCAAACAATTTTGACAGATTTTTCATTTTGTGAGATTCCCGGGCTCGTAACTTCTTCGTTATAAGTCCGAATTGGCTCATTCAAGAGCCCTACGGTTCACAAATCATATACTCTACGTTTTCATGCAAGAATTTTATATATTCGACTTCGTTTTCTAAAAATTCACTTATTAGTCCATTTTTAACGAAAACGATAAACATTCGTAAACATTCAACGCTCGTTTCTTCGTTCTAAGTCGGAATCCGGTCATTTTTGAGTGCAGTAACTCTATAATGCCAAATAAGACTTGTTTCCATTGAAAACCAACGTTTCCAAGCTCAATATCAAAATTTGACTTCCATTCCGAGAATTTCACGAATTCGACGATTATCGTCCAATCGTGTGAATTCTGGCAAAACTTTGTTACTTAAAATTTGTTCTTCAGTTTCTAAATGAATTCAATCCATTATACTAACATCTTGACATATATACTACATTAACTTATAAACATGATAAGTTATTACTTGTTCTTTGTGAGTTTGTAACTTATAAAAATATAAATTACTTACAATGATTCCATGACTTATCAAGATCTTAATCTTTTAACCACCATTTCTCATGAACTTAGGATAATTTATGACTTCTAACCATTATTCTTGCTTCATCTTATCATACCAATTCCATTAATGTAAACATGTTACAAGCTTTTACAAGTTCTTCTTAAGTTCATAACTTCATTAATTGCTTATCTTACAACATGACTTATTACAGCTTATTAATACTTAAGCCCTTTGATTCATTATTCCAACCCCTTCGTAGTATACATGTTCTACCACCACCTACTTCTCTAACAATTGAAGAGAAAGAGAATCATGGTTCAAGATGGCTTACCCTCAGATAATCACTTGCTAAACCTTAATCGTCTTCTTGCTTCTTGATTATTTGAATAATGAAAGGTCTAACTTTCTAGCTTATTCTCACTTATTCTATCTAACCAATAAGTTTTTTGTGTTTTGAACAAGGAACAAATGAGCTAGCAAGCTTCCTATTTATAGGAAATCCTAAGTGTGGGCATAATGGTCAATAAGCCACCTCCACCTCCTTAATCCCCATCCTTACTATTCATTACTTCCTAATTAAGTTAACTTGGCCACCACATCTACTTAGACACCAAGTCACTTGCTCACCACTTATCTTAGCCATTAAGTTAACTTGTTTATCACAACTTCTATCCTTTTCTTGTCCATCACAACACTTAAGCATTAAGTTACTTATTTATCACTTTGAATCACCCATGGTTTAAACCATGGGTTTAAACCAACCCATAACCCCTTGGTTCTTACTTTGGCCTTTAGCTTAATTAGTTAATCTAACTTAACTTATACATTGGGCTTGTAATTAAACAAACACTTGGGCTTGTTCATTAACTTATATTGGACTTAACCATTCTTACATTTGGGCCTTGTCACACTTCCCTTTGGACTTTAATATTAAATCATATTGGACTTGTACATCCCACATAATCCACAAGTCTATTCACAAATGGCTTAAAGCCTTATAACATATACTCTACGTATAATTCTCGTATTCTAACTCATATACTTATTCATCATATACGATATACCATCATACATACATACTCGTATACTACCTCGCACAATACCTACATATAATACAATCTTTACACTAACTTCTTAACGCTTGATTTTCCTAACGTTCTCAAATTAAGTCCACATGCAAAATATTACGCTTTTCATAACTAAAATATTATTGGATATTCCATCTCACCTTGATATTCTATCGTTAATTATTTTTCGGAAGTTCAAAAATAATTTTCGAGAAGAAATGCGTGAATAGTATTTTTCAAAAAATTTCTCGGAAAGCTTTTATTTTCGTCTTGGAAATTCAAACACTTTAATTCTACCACGTAGCCAAAATACTATGACTTTCCGATATATCTAGGTCATAGAACGACTTCTAATTAGTTTAGTCCATAAATAATCAATTAAATTCATTTAATCAAATAAAAATTTAATTCTCAAAAATTTGATTTTCTGGGGCGTCACATGAATAGTACCCTGACATGAAAAGTGTCCCGAATACCCGAGTGAATGATACTAGAGTGAATAGTAATCAGGTGAATAGTAACCCATAAATAGTATTCCGGCACGAAAAGTACCCTGAATACCCGAGTGAATAATACTAGAGTGAATAGTAACTGGGTGAATAGTAACCCATGAATAGTAACTCGTAAATAAAATACCAAATAAAATGATATTTAATGACGATTACAAAAGAAATGATATCTCATACGAGTATAATAGAATATACGAAACTGCAAATAGATTTTTCATCCGCAATGCGGTAATCCACGTAGACAGATTCTTTCCACAATTTAATAAAGAATGAATATGCAAGGTCATTCACCATGCATGCGATAGACCGCACAGACAGATTATTCCAACAGAATAATAAAGAATGGAATCAGGTCATGCGTAATCCGCACAGACATAATATTCCAATAGAATAATAAAGAATGGAACCAGGTCATGCGTAATACGCACAGACATGATATTCCAACAGAATAATAAAGAATTGAACCAGGTCATGCGTAATCCGCACAGATAGGAAATTCTAACAGAATAATAAAGAATGGAATAACGAAAGAATTTCACAATGTATGCAGTACTTCGTATAGATAGGTTATTCCAACATAATAATAAAGAATAGAATAAAAAAAAGCTCTCTTCATGAATACGAAAGAATAATACCCCTTACCTCAGTAGAAGACTGGATACTGGAATAGTGAGGTAGCAGACTTCTCTTATTCTTTCTCTCTATAATTTCTCTTTATAATAATTGCTCTATAGCTTTTGTGAATTGGTGAGAAATAAAGGAAGAATAAGTTTCTATTTATAGGAAAATATAGTTTCGATAATTGCACATTTTGGGGCTCGAAATATTACAGTATAATACCTTCCTCTTTTTTCATTTTTAATTTAGTCCTGCAAGTATTATCAAACTTGCACCACCTCCCCTAATAGTAAATAATGTGAATCAATAGTTCAATCATGTGAATCAATAGTTATAATCATGTGAAAATACGAATTACAGTATAGTACCTTCAACTATACCTCCATTTTTAACTTAGTCATGCAAGTATCATCAATCTTGCACCACCTCCCCTAATAGTACAAGAATGTGAATCAATAGTACACACATGTGAACAAATAGTTATAATCATGTGAATTAATAGCAATTAATTGCTCATTTATCCGGTTAATTACCCGATTGGTCAACATAACCTCCAGACATCAATTATTATCGAAATAAATGTCGATTTTCACTAACACTAATAATTCCAACACAATGGAACTATCCATTTCATCTTTAATCAACACGAACTTACTCATCATTAATATTATAATTCTTAATATTTAACAACCAGGTCGTTCCTAGGAAAAAGAGGGGCTTTCTGATAAGAATTTCTTCTTATTGGAGCGCAATTAGGTGACCAAACCTCTCCTTGACAGAACTTCTAGACAGTGTCAATATTACAAATAATAATATGAATAACTTTGTCGTCTCAATTATTGATTTAATAATATAACTTATTATGCAGATGATACTGTGACAATAATTGAATTAATAATATGAGAGATATGATGCAGCAATGACTGTAGTACTAATTGAGTATAACTAAGTGACTTCTTACGTAAGCATCAATAATCAATATCGTGTGTTACTATGCTACCACGCATATTACTGTACTTTTACTACCGGGTAGTTCAACAGTTTTAACGGTAACACTTTCGCCATTATTTTTATAAAAAGATAATTCTGTCATTTTCTAACTACGACAATACTTCCGTTGTGGGGTCCACCAATGATTGTGACATCATATGAATATTCCCCGATAAAAAGAATATTCCTCGGCCAAACGAATATTTTATAACAACTTGCATACTTTGCAAAATTTTCACATATCACCCTTAACTTTAACCTTTTATCAATTTAACCATATACGAAATAAATTAATAATTATAAGAAAATTGAATACTTTCATTTCATAAAATTCGGGGTCTTACAATTAGCTAGATTATTAAAGGCTTCATCTATTTGGTTGCAATTTATTTTAGCTCATCCAGTATACGAGTTCTTATTCATGTAACAGAAAAATATGTCAAGAGTACAAAAAAAAATTAATTTTCATAAAAAAAAACTAATTTTGGTATAGTTCAGGGTTTAATGATGCTTGAATGGTAACAAATACAGTTGCAAACTAATTTTCGTGTTTTTGTGCTAGAACATCCGTAATTTTTAATCCGAGAATAATTGGGAGACATGACATACCATTCCGAAAAAATATTTCCGAGAGCTCTACAATGACATAAAGCTTGGCCAATTCCGGAACTGGGAATACATGATAATGTATAGAAATGGTTCCTGCCGTAGACGCTAGATAGTCAACCGTCATGACTTGCATAGTTTCTCGGCTCGTATTAATTTCTTGTACTTGAGTCTGAGCTCTGAAATCCTTTGTCCGGATATCTCGTCCTCGGGCTTAAATAACTCTTTTGCGCTCATGCCACGATTAGTACAGATATGCAGAATTTTAGGTGTCTACACATATGATGTAATTATTATGATTTTTGATTTAATTAGTATCAAGTTAAAATTACTCTCTATATCCTATTATATCTGACGTTCTAGAGATTTTCACATAAATTAAGAATAGATACAGTTTTACTATTTTACCCTTAATTAATACTTTGAATGTGCAAAAGCAATTTTTTAACACAGGAATCAAGAAAATGGCAATTAACAGAGTCTCCAATTTCTCCGATCTAATCCACCGGACCACCGCGTCACCGTTTCCTACTTTCTCCACCATCTTCGCCTTCAGATTTTGCTTTTGTTTTGCATTTATTGCTGATATTTTGTCTTTACTGCTAATATTTTGTTTTCGCCATCAGATTCTGCTTCAAATTAACGAAAATCTTGGCTTCATTAATTTATATGACGTTCTAGAGATCTGTTGAATCCAGATCCAGTCGTAGCATTCGACACTCTCTGATTATGACGACGTACAAAAAACCCAATCGAAAGGCAAAGAGGAAGAGAGAGAAAGGGGGTTTAGGGTTTGGAGAGAGAAAGTGGGTCCTCTCTCTCTCTGGAGTCTGCTGGACTGGTGGTGATAGTAATTAATGGTGATGGAGAAGGAAGGGTAGAGAAGAAAAATAAATAGGCAAAATAGTCTTGATTTTGTAGAACGTTAAATATTTTGGAAAGAAAAAAATAGTTTAGAACGTTAGATATAATGGGACGGAGGGAGTAATATTTTTACTACCAATTATCTTTAGCTATTAATTATTTTAATATTATTTCCATATCTAAGGCAAGCCAAACGGTGTATGTTAGGTGTAGTCAAAATAAATGTTTGACTTAATGATTACCGTCACTCCTTGTCTAGTATCAAGATGGTGGGGTTTAAATCAAAAGTAATAGTCTAGTGATAGGATCTCTCTCTTTTACTATGCAAAGTCAGTTACTGAGTCTAGTTCTAAGTAAAAGACAATATTTTAAAATTAATCAAAACGCCACATGAAGAGCAGAATAAGAATAATATAAGAGGGTGTTTGATAAAAGTTGAATTTGAATTTGAATTTAAATTTAAATCTGAATGAGATAAATTTGAATAAAAAAAATTATTTGATAGTTGACATGTCTGAAACATCTGAATAACATATTTTAATATTTTTCTCTTCTACGAAAATTCAAAAAATTGTTGTGAATTTATTTAATATTACTTATATAATAGTTAATATTGTAAAAAAAACAAAAGTTCATTCAGCCATTTAGCCAAAAAAATTGGACTTAAACCATTCAGCTTAAAATCGTCTGAATGACTAAATCGATCAATCATTCTGCTGCAATCAAACATTCCCTAAGTCTGTCAAAAACTAAAAATGAAAAGGAAAGCATCTCCTTTATTCTTAATAATAGATTTGATTTTGGTGTGTGTGTGTATATATATATATGATCAACTCTTTGTTCTTCACACAAACAAACAGAAATCTAAGACATGCAGAATCGAAACAAACAAGTTTAAAACATGAACGATTAGTCGACGTAGAATCCTATAGATTAGGCTAAACCACAAATAAGTAATGCTGATTTATCTTAATTAATTTGTCGCCTAATAATCCATGTACGTATATATATGTTAATTCTCATTAGCCTTCCTTTTCCCACAAAACAAGAATCCGAGCTTCGTTTACATGATAATCCAAAATTTTAATTTGTATGGTTCAAATTATCCAAAGATTACAACTCGGGTTGTTCATCTCTTTTTTTGTCAATTTGTAACACACTACAATATTAACATTTGTACAGCTAATTAAGTAGCTAGCTAGCTGAATGATATTGTGTTTGGATAAGAATTAATGGCTGCCTTCAAATATAATTTAATTACTACTCATTAGTTACTAGTAGTAGTATATTAATAACAAGGAGAAAAGAAGATCGAGAATAGGAAAAGGAAATAAAATCTAAATTTTTATTGGAGATTTCTTAAATAATTAACCATCCATTACACTATGTTTTGATCAAAATCTTAATTATTCCTTTTGATTTAAGGTTAATCAAGTTAGAAGAGTCGACAGAGATCGGTCGATAAAATCGAAGAGTCACATCAACTCGATCTATTTTCCACATACATGTATATGCTTAGCTAGCTGGATTAACCCTGAAACTTGTAACACTGTAATCATCGATAACTTGAATGTCTTTTATTCCCATAAAAAGTTTGTTATCAACAAGTTCAAAATAGGCTAAAAAACAAAGCTTCTTTACATATTTATACACTCCATCTCTTCAGCCTCCAAACCAAACCAAAACCATTTCGTTAATTCCTTTCGTCTCTAGCTGTACGTCTGCAATTTGATATACTTAGCCTGCAGGTATATAAAATGGAAATGAGCTCTCATGTCAAATCTGAGGTAGGCGCCGCCGGAAGCCAGGGATTGGAAGGTGATATTTCAATGACAAAGTCATGTGTTAAAAGGCGACGAAGATCTCCTTCGTTGGCTTCGCTTAATCAAGGAATTGAACAGCAGCCACAGGCAGTAGCATTAGCAGATCAACCCAATGCCACTACTACTACTGCTGCTGCTACATCTACTGTTAAGAGAAGTTCAAGATTTCGCGGTGTTAGCAGGTCTAATTTATTTACATGCATAAATAATAATAAAAAGGATATTTGGATAACATATATAAATGAGCTGCATTACGTATTATACAATTGTCAGTTGCAACTTGTTTTTATAATTTATGTTTATGCTTGTTCATTTCATGGATATTATGTTTGGGGCTGAATAATTTCTTTCTTGGTGACAGACATAGATGGACTGGACGTTATGAGGCACATTTATGGGACAAAGGGTCATGGAATGCAACACAGAGAAAGAAAGGAAAACAAGGTTAGATTTATAGCCTGGCATATATATATATATATATATATATATATATATAACAAAAATATGTGTACACAAATATTAATATTTCTTTTGATTTCAATCATTTTTTCTAATGCTTTTCTGTTTTAATTTTTCCTATTCGCAATTGGATTCAATTATTGGCATGCATGGTGAACAGTTTATCTTGGTACGTATTGTTTTGGCTTCGTTTTTAATGCTTGTAATTTGGATTTAAAAGCATGTCCAAGTCATTTTGAGCACTTTAATTTGCTGGTTTATTTATTAAGTAATACACTAATTCTCTCAACTAATTTGGTTGAATTAGACTAATATCTATTGGTTATGCTCATTTATCAGGAGCTTATGATGAAGAAGAGTCTGCAGCAAGAGCTTATGATTTGGCTGCCATTAAGTATTGGGGAACAGCAACTTTTACAAATTTCCCGGTATAATTAATTCTGACATGATAATTAGTAAATTTAATTTGTAGGCCAAACGATGGAATATTTATGTGAAATTTGTCAGGTGTCTGATTATGAGAAAGAAGTTGAGATCATGGAAAATGTAACAAAGGAGGAGTATTTGGCCTCCTTAAGAAGGTATTTCTTCCGTCCCTATTTAAATGACGTTTTAGAGATGGACACAATAATTAAAATAATAATTAGAAAGCATTAAATATCTCAATTGTCTTTAATACCCTTAAATCATTAATTTATCATAGCACAAGAATTTAAAGTACCAAAAAAATAGGTAGAGTAATGAGGGGTAATTTTGAAAAAATTATCATTAATTCTCTTAGATTTGATCAAACGTCAATTAATTAGGGACAAATAAAAAACTCTAAAACGTCATTTAAATAGGGACGAAGGGAGTATTTAATTACCATCTTCGTTCCTAAAAGATTGTCGTTTAAGGTTTTGGCACATGGATTAAGAAAGTATCATTTACCAAGTAAAATTTGTTTGAAATTTCATCACTACCCTTTATGGAAAATTAAAAACTATTAATACAAGGGAGAGAATTTCTTGGAACAATGAGAGAAAGTAGGGGTAATATAGGAAAGTAAATAATTTATTCTCCTCAAAAGTTGTAAACTACAAACTTTTTGGAACAATTTTTTTCTTCTAAAACCACAATCTTTTAGAAACGAAGGGAGTAACATATATAACAATGACTGCATTAATTATTACACTTAATTTATGGTTTTTGAACCAATTAATACTTAATAGGCATTTCAATACTGATCATATAGGAGAAGCAGTGGGTTCTCAAGAGGTGTATCCAAATATAGAGGAGTTGCAAGGTGAATAATTTTATAATTAGCCTAATTAACCTTTTCCCGCATTTATTCTTCCATGATAATTAATAAACTTATACTAGGAATATATGTATTAATTTCACTTATAAATTGCAGGCACCATCATAATGGTAGATGGGAAGCAAGGATAGGGAGGGTGTTTGGGAACAAGTATCTCTACCTTGGCACTTACGGTAAGTTTTCTCCTAATATACACACTTATGGCCTGTTTTGTTTGGGGGCAATGGAGTGAGCATTCCAAAAAGAAATGAGAAATGCTCTTTCTTATGTTTGGTTAAAAGGGCAGGGAATGAGAGCATTTCAATGGAATGTCTATTTATATTTTTAAAGGAATGCTAGCTTATTCCATCAAGAAGGGTAAAGATTGACCATTTCATTCAAATCGACATTTTTTTTTAAAAACCTCGATCGTTAAAATCGTGTAGCTCTTATCATTTTCACCGAACATGGGAATAAGAATACCCATTCCATTCCATCTCATTTCATTCTCATTCCAATATTGTAACCAAATAGACTATTATTCTACATTATGGAGCTTTAAGTAGGCCATTCAAATTTGAGAGAGATTTTTACCGGCTATTAGTCTTTAGCCCGTTTGGACCTCAAAAGTTGTGATTTCTCTCGTATGAATAGTAAATGAAACTTACATTTAAGTGAGTATGCCCTAGGGCCTAGTAAAAATATCAATTTTTTTTACAATTTTCTAAATAATTTGTTTCTAAAGAACAAAAATCTCCAATACTTTTAGACCTCAAAACGGACCAAATCCCCATAAGCTGGGTAAACGAATAACAGACATTTCAATAGTTGAGGTCCATGTTGCTTAAGGAAGCATGCCCATTTTCTTTCTTTCAGGTACACAAGAGGAGGCTGCTCATGCTTATGACATTGCAGCAATAGAATACAGAGGAATCAATGCAGTAACAAACTTTGACTTGAGCACATACATCAGATGGCTAAGATCAGGTGCCAACTCCCTTACTTCCCAGGATCCAAGAACATCGAATTCCCAAGCTACACCAACCACATCCTCTACTGGAATTCATCCAAACGAGGAATCCGAATTCTCTTTCAATCCGAATCCCTTCAAAATAGGAAGACACTTGGGAATTCCCCCAAAACACGAATTTTTCGAAACAAAAATGCCAATTAGTTCTTCTAACAAGGCATCACCAACTGCACTCGGCCTCCTCCTTCGATCCGCAGTGTTCAAAGAACTCGTGGAGAAGAATTCAAACGAAGAAACCGAGGGAAATGAGAAAAAAAGGTTCAAATCACAAAATGGTGATGAAAATGATGAATTTGGAGGGATATTTAATTTTAGTGGAATTGGGAATTGTCAGTTTGAAATTCCCTCCAATGGGGATAACTCTTTGCATGGTTTGGAGGCAAAGGAGGAAATTGCATTGCCCTTGTTTAATACAACAGGGAGGGCTTTGTGGAATTAACTAACAACTTTTAGGATCATCATATCATAAGTACTGCTACTGAGGAAGCTAGTTTCTTTGTCTAGCAATGTAGAAATTAACAGCGGAATTAAATTAATTAAGCCGCGGTGTTGTAACAAACAACACATTTTTTCTTCAAAATAAAGAAATATGTCATAGTATATATATATAACTATAACTAAGAAAAAAAATTGATGCATGGCTTTGTTGTGGTTGGATATTTGTGTAGTTTCCTTACTTCTTGATTGAGCTCAGATAATCTATTAGATGATTTTCTTGACATACTTGATCATGGACAGTGGCGGAGCCAGATGATTTCAACAGGGGGTCCGGATTATGCATGTAATTTTTTTTTCGAAGGCCTCTTAGTTCGTTGATTTTTTTTTCCATATTCCTAAATCACAAATAATTCAACATTCAACAAAATTATAATCCTAAATCACAAGTAATTCAGCATTTCAATTAGTTACTCAAATTCAATTGAAACAAAAAAAATCAATTACAAATTGAAACACATTGTTGACTGTTGAACCGGTAACGGTACTAGAACGACGGAGTCTCTCTTCGGAGTTCGGACCTTAAAGGCGGTAAATCCAACCTGCGAGTTCTCATATTCTGAAAATGTTGGATAATCACTTCATTATCAATGCGCCTAAAAATATCTCTCTCGACATAGCACACCAAACAGTCGGTGAGAAAGTCATCTCCCATCTTGTTGCGCAAATTTGTCTTAACAATATTCATCGCAGAAAATACTCGTTCCACACTAGCAGTCGCAACAGGCAAAACTAAAGCCAACTTGATAAGAAGATATACTAAATGAAAAGTAGTGTGATATCCCACCTCAACCATATTAGTTGCAAGTTCTCCGACATTTTCTAGCTTAGAAAATCTTGCATTTCCTCTCATTTCAGAAATTCACATCTTTAGGTGTTCTTTAAGCTCCATTCGATTATCCATTGAAAAGTCTTGTAGATATAGTTCTGCAAGTCGAACTAACTTTGAAAAACTAAAATTGGAGAACGAATTCTTAGGATCAAGACATGCTATGCACAAGAGCAATTCCGTGTTCGTCTCAGTGAAATGATTATCCATCTCTTGACTAATACGATCAACAACCTAAAAATATAAAATAAAATTACTTATATATTCAAAAATAATAATTAGAAGTATAAATAGAGAAAAACAATTGAATACCTTACAAAATATCTCAACTCGAAAGTGGTGAAAGTATGTGTGTTTGCAACGAAGGCGACCTGGAACAATATCTTCCATATTAGGGATGCTAATATTATGTTCAGAACAAAAACTGTTCACATCTCCTAATAGATCATCCCATCCATTCTCCCTGAGATGTTGCAATTGTCTCTTGGTAGTAACAACCAAATTCATGGCCTCCACAATATTCTGATCTTTTTGTTGCAAAAACTGTGACAAAATATTTGTCAACCCCAACACTATCTTCATCAAGTGAGCAATGAATACAAACTCATATGTTTCCATCTTATCGATCAAGCCCACAACAATGCCTTTACTTTTGGATTCCTGTCCATCTTCATATATATTCTGAAGAACTTCAACCACTGATGACCACATAGATAGAAGACGAACAATTGTTTTGTAGTGTGAACCCCAACGTGTAGCACTCAGCCGAGCTAAACTAGTTTCTTGATTCAAACCTCTTCATGTGGAAATATCACCCTTTTCTAAACGCTCCACTATATTTTCATGTTGTCTTTGTGGTGGCAGTTTTGTTATTTGGTAATATCACATATGTAATATGTTGACTTTAGTTGCTTAATGGGCCATCATGACTTTTAGAAAAAATACATACGAACATGACTACATGAGAAATATTTTTCTTTGTGTGGGCTAGTTCTGAAACAAGTCAAACAACCTAATCCTAAGTTATAAAAAAAAATTACTTTTTTTTCTTCCCCTTCTTCTTCTCAGCGCACCTCGAACCCCCCGGACTTTTCGAATTTCAAGTTGGACCCTCCCTAATACATAAAAAAATTTCTCGCAACAGGGGGGCCGTGGACCCCCCGGAACCCCCCCTCCCCTCCCCTCCCCTCCCCTCCGCCCCTGATCATGGATGTAGTTAAGTAATATCAACCCATTTATAAAAAAATTAAAGCAAATAAATTACAAATACCAACAATTTGAAGTGTTCACTTTGCATGCTTTCTGCCTCAATGGGAAACACAAGGAAACCTCGACATGAACTTCAATCAAGGAATACAATTGATATATATATATAGGGTCCGGATCCTGTCCGGACTCCCGGACAGGTGTAAAATCCGGACCTTTTTTTTTTTTTTTTTTTTTTTGCTTTTTTTTTTTTGAAACAACTAAAAAAAAAAAAAAAAATTTATGGAATTGGAATTTTTACATTATACAGTGTTTTGGGCGTGATTTGGATGCCTATAACAAAACATGTCTGTACAGTCTGGGCAGACTGTACATACATTGGTTGGTGTGGGTGTTAAAAACACACCCAAAACACTTTATTTTGGAAAAATTTCACTTCCATAAATTTTTTTTTTTTTTTTTTAGTTGTTCTACAAAAAAAAAAAAAAAAAAAAAAAAATTTTTAGGTCCGGATTTTCTCCCGTCCGGGAGTCCGGACCTGATCTTTATTCTATATATATATATATATATATATATAGTTTGTTTTTCTAGAGAATCGGAAGGAGTAGACCAAAAACGAACCGAATATAGTGACGGTTTTTTCCGTCGCTATAGCATAGAAAACGGTCGCTATAACCGGTTATATCTAAGACGACGGTTCGAACCGTCGCAATATCTTAAAAAACCGTCGCTATATCCCGATTCGTCTTTGGTTCATTTTTTTGGTTCGTTGGAGAAAATTTTCCTATATATATGGAGAATGATCCATAACATATATTAAATGTTTTCATAATGGGGGTATACAAGATGACGGATCCAGTTAGCATGAAGTTTATTTTTTGGTAATTTGGTCAATTGGCCAATAGAATACTGACACATATAGAGTCTCGTCTGCGTGTCAGCACTCTATTGGTTAATTGACCAACTTACCCAAAAATAAACTTTATGTTAATCACTTCCCAAGATGACCTTTGTGACCGCTAAAGATTTTTTGAATTTATATGACATTTGAGCCATCACAAAAGGTCATTTTTTTTGTAGTTACTAATGAAGTGTTATAATATATGAGTTTATTATTTTTTTTTTCTTCTAAAGTTTGCATGGTAACTCAAAAAGAAAAATAAACATTTTTTACATCAAGCACTTCATCCGTTCTATGTTATTAATATTTACTTTCTTTAAAAAGTTAATTTAGATATAATATTTACTTTAAAAAAATTAATTTAGATATTTTCAATTTAAAATTAGTTTGATTCATTCTATTTTTAGAAGTAATAAGTTTATAATTACTAGTACTTTTAAAAGATTATAATATTTATAATTACATTGTTTAAAATTAATTAAATTAGTATTAATTTGGAATTTAAAATATATTCATTTTAAATCATAAAAAATGTCAAATTAAATTCATAAATATAATATCATCTTATTTTCAAATAAAATATTAATTTTACTTAAATAATTTCAAATAAATTATTAATTTTACTTAAATCTTCAAAACTAGTTTGTTTAAAGGAAATAATAATTTAGAGAAAATCTTGAAAGTTGTCTACCCATATCCGCATCCATTCTCTACTCCCTTCGTCTTTTAATATATGTCGTTTTAGAGGATTTAAATTTTTTTCTTAATTATTTATCGTTTTATATAATTTAGAAAAATTAACTACAATTTTTTCAAAATTATTCCCTCGAGTCTACTATCGGTAGGCATTTTGATAGGGTGTTAAATGCAGTCTTACAACTTTCTTTCTACAGAATGACGGATATCTTTCATTTTTGAGGTATAAATGATGAGAGAGATCATAATTAATATAAGTATGGTAATTATGTGAATTTAAAGGTAATATTATAAACAATTAATATTATATAATTATTTTCTTAATTAATTTTTGTGTACAATTCAAAAAGTGTCATATTATAAACGATTTAAGCCAAGTGTCAAGTTATAAGATTGTAACACGAGCCATGTAATTAATTGTGTATAAATTTCAGTTGTAGCATATTTAAATTACTATGGTGTTATACCATGTTTAAATTATTACTGATTTTAAATGGTATGTCATCTCTAACTAACTCATATTAAAATAACTTATAAACCTACAAAAATTGCTTTATTATCGACGGAAAAAGATGGAGGAAAATTTTTTGCATGACTAACGTATCTCTGAGGGAGACCGTAATCATAAAAAGACCGTAATCATTAAAAATTACGTTTAATTTACTACAAAATTCAATTTTTAAAAATACAAAAATATTAGTAAATTTATTTAATTATAAATTTTAAAATTAATCGGTTTGACTGAAAAGTCAAACTAATCTAATCTTTACCGAATAGAGAGTACTTATTTTTGAAGCTGCCTTGCAAGTCAACAATGGTATTTGAAAACCCTATTAAGGTGAGAATATGGTTTAATAGTTCATGCCTCGAGAGTAGGGCTGATCAAGGAATCCAATTGGAACTAAAATTGCACAAAAAATCGCACAAATCGAACCAATTAAAGCAGCATCAATGGTTCCGGCGTATGTGGAGATTTTAAATGGGTTGATACCGTATGCGTCCTTGTGGAGCTTTATAACTGAGAACCGTATGATACCGTCTTCATTCCCCAATCACTACAAAACTATTAAAATTGTTGATTTGCTAAAGAGGCAAAAGTTTTTTTTTTCATTTGGACTCCCACTGCTAAAGATATCCTAATTTGATTAGAAATCAAAATTCTTGGCATATAAATAAAACGTAAATCTGCACAAGTGCCGATAGAATAAATACCCAATGGTCCAGTGTTGTGTCATACCTTCCTATATGAATATATCCCAATTTTGATCATTGTCCATCAATGTCTAAGTAGGAATAATCAGCCTCGAAATCTCTCGCCATCATATGATCAAGGTCTTAAAGAGTGGAAGGAAATTTTCAATTCGACACATGAATAATCCTCTAAACTTATTCTGTTGCGGCTGAGCTCATAATTTTATATTGGATATTATATCATCAATGCATATTATGAAACCCACCTGCGTTCTTTTCCATACAAGCATGACAATTAAATAATTTATCAATGAATGTTATTAGCATGACATGATACTGCTTTGTAGAGTAAAATTCAAGAATGCTCAGAAGAATATTTTCATGAAAAGATACCGGATGAATCGCAAATATCAAGGATATTCAACTAATTTCATGGAGTATAGAAGTCAAAACTTTAACCAACTGAGTATAATAAAGAATGGAATAACAAAAGAAATCACCAGGCATGCGATAGACCGCACAGACAGGTTATTCCAACAGAATAATAAAGGAACTAGGTCATGCGTAAATGCACAGACAAGATTTTCTAACAGAATAATAAACAACGGAACCAGGTCATGTGTAAACGCACAGACAAGATGTTCCAACAGAATAATAAAGAATGGAATAACAGAAGAATTTCTCCATATATGTGGTACTTCACATAGACATGTTATTCCAACATAATGATAAAAAATTGAATAACAGAAGAATTTCACCAAGTATAGGGTAGCCTGCGTATACAGGTTATTCTAAAAGAATAATAAAGAATGGAATAACAGAAGTTCTCTTCATGAATACAAAAGAAAGAATGTCCTTTACGAGTACAACAAATAATATCCCCTACCTTTGAAAGAAGAGTATTTCGACTGGTAGGGCGAGGATATACTCGAAGAAAACTTGCACTATGCTCAAATCTTTCTTAAACTTTAACGAAATACACTCAAGATTATAGAAGAAGAACTCTCTCTATAGTTTTTCTCTCTAGAGTTTCAGTTAATTCGTAAGAAATAATAAAGGAATGAGCTTCTATTTATAGAAGAATGGACTGCATAGTAACTAATTCATGAACGGTCCAGATTGATTTACTTTTAATCGGACGGCACATATATAAAGCAAAATCTTTTAAATAAAATATAATATATTTTATTTATGATCTAATAAAATGAATAACTTTATAAAAGTATTTTATTTTATATAAAAAGATTTTACTATGCAAAACACTATGCAGACACTATACAACACTATGCATAATAAAATATAATATATTCTATTTATAGAATAACTTTATAAAAGTATTATGTTTTATATAAAAGATTTTACTATACAAAATACTATGCATAATAGAATATAATATATTCTATTTATAAAATAACTTTATAAAAGTATTCCGTTTTATATAAAAAGTTTTTCTGTTTTATTACATTAATAATACTAAACAAAACTGAGTGACTTATCACGTAAACATCAATAATCAATATCGTGTATTACTATGCAACCATGCGTATTACTGTACTTTTACTACCGAGTAGTTCAACAGTTTTGACGTTAAAACTTCCGCCATTAATTTCATAAAAATATTTTTGTCGTTTTCTCAATCCGACAATAATTCTGTTGTAGGGTCCACCAATAATTGTACCGTCGTACAGATATTCCACGATAAAAAAAATATTCTCCGACCAATCGAATATTATACAACAACTTGCATACTTTTCAAAATTTATAAATACTACCCACAACTATAACACTATCTCAAATTCACACCATAATTTTAAAAAAAAATATTTCGAGAAAATTAAATATTTATTCATAAAATACGGGGTCTCACACAATGGAACTATCAATTTCATCTTTAATCAACACGAACTTATTCATCATTAATATTATAACTCACAATATTTAACAACCAGGTCATTCTCAGAAAAGAGGGGCTTTCCGATAAGGATTTCTCCTTATTGGCGCGCAATTAGATTATCTAATCTCTCCTTGACAGAACTTCTAAACATTTTCAATATTACAAATAATAATATGAATAACTTTGTCGTCTCACTTATTGATTTAATATAATAACAAATTATACAGATGATACTGTGACAATAATTGAATCAATAATATGAGAGATATGATGCAGCAATTATTGTAGAAATAATTGAGTATAACTGAGTGACTTCTTACGTAAACATCAATAATCAATACCGTGTGCTACTAAGCAATTACGCATATTACTGTACTTTTACTACCGGGTAGTTCAACAATTTTAACGGTAACACTTTCGTCGTTTATTTTTATAAAATGATAATTCTGTCGTTTTCTTACTACGACAATACTTCCGTTGTGGGGTCCATCAATGATTATGTCGTCGTACGAATATTCTTTGTTAAAACTAATATTCCCCGACACAATGAATATTTTATAACAACTTGCATACTTTGCAAAATTTTCACATATCACCCTTAACTTTAACCTTTTATCAATTTAACCATTTACGAAATAAAATAATAATTATAAGAAAATTAAATACTTTCATTTCATAAAATTCGGGGTCTTACATTAAGTATGTCAAGAAACTTATCTAGATTCTCTGAGTTTAATCAAGTATGTCAAGAAACTTATCTAATAGATTAAATTTGTTTCAATTACACCCTTTTTTGGATCCACATTAAGCGACCAACCAACAAACAATATTTAGGCAAAAAGTTAGTAAAATGAACTTCAAACTGTTATCCAAAAAGATTAATAAGCATAAATAATAATTTATTCCAAAAATTAATAAATTATTTGGATCCATTATGTTTAAAAAAAACAAAAACTTATTAGTGTACTTGCATGGATTCACTAGATATAATTGTTACTTCCTCCGTCCTTGAAATTTGAAGTCAAACCGACCAGTTTTAGAATTAAAATTTATCCTATTTCCTTTTAAATATAAATAAAGAGATTATAATCAGAAAAAACTATAACATTCAATTTTTAGCAAATATAAGTAAAGAAATTGTAACCATTAAAAATTACGTTTAATTTACTACAAAATTCAATTTTTTAAAACACAAAAATATCAATAAATTTATTTAATACTCCTTCCGTCCTAAATTAATTGCTCAGTTTTGACTTTTTAAAGTCAAATTGACCATTTTTAAAACTAATAGTTTTACTATTTTTGCTAAAATATAGGTGAAGAGATTATAACCAAAAGAAAGTATATACAATTTATTACTAATCCTAATTTTTATAATTTTAGAAATATATTTATATATGATTAATTATTAATTCTAAAAATAGTCAATTTGACTTAAAAAGGTTAAAATTGAGCAATTAATTTGAGACGAAAGGAGTAATAAATTTTAAAATTAATTAATTTGACTGAAAAGTCAAACTAATCTAATCTTTACCGAATAGAGAGGGAGTATTTATTTTTGAAGCTACCTATTTGTGAAGATAAAATGCAACTGAGACACGCATTAACCAGCCAACATATATTTATTTATTTTTATTTAGAGAACTTATATTATTATAGGGTTAAATACTTTATAAGTCACTCTATTTTAGGTCGACTTACAAATGGGTTACTAAATTTTTTTTTCTTACAGTCAACTCACTGAACTTGCATTTACTAATAAAAAGTTACAAAATCCGTTAAGTCAGTTGACTTTTAACGAAAATGTCCACATCAGCAGCTGAGTTGAAAAAAAAAAGCTTATGTGTCAATAATTATCCCACGTGGCATTTATTATGTGGATCTAAAAGGAAAGTCTATACCGAAATAAATTTTTATGTAATTCTTTACAAATAATAATATAAATTAGAAAAGTTTTTCAAAAAAAAAGAAAATAAATAAAAAAAATATATTTAAATATTTTTTGTAATTAATATCAAATGAATTTTTTTTAATTATTTATAAATATAATAAAATAAATTAGAAAAGTTAGTAAAAAACAAAAAAATAAATGAAAAATATATTTAATTATTTTTTAATTAATATCAAATAAATTTTTATTTAATTCTTTACAAATATAATAATATAAATTAGAAAAGTTAGCCAAAAAAATAAGAAAATAAATGAAAATATCTTTAATTATTTTTGTAATTAATATCAAATTATTTTTTGTTTAATTATTTACAAATACAATAATATAAATTAGAAAAGTTTGTCAAAAAAATAAGAAAATAAATGAAATATATATTTAATTATTTATGTAATTAATATCAAATTAATTTTTGTTTAATTATTTATAAATATAATAATATAAATTAGAAAAATTTGTCAAAAAATAAGAAAATAAATGAAAAATATATTTATTTATTTTTTTAATTAATATCAAATTATTTTTTATTTAATTATTTACAAATATAATAATATAAATTAGAAAAGTTTCCAAAAATTAAGAAAAATAAATGAAAAAATATTTAGTTAATTTTGTAATTAAAACCCAACATAACAAACGAACGAAATAAAACAAAATTCCATCCATTCAAACACCCATAAAACATAGGAATAATAGATCAAAGCATCCAAATCTGTACAATAAAATAGATATGCAGTAAAAATCATAAAAAATTGATCTTCTAATACAGAACACATTTTGCATCCTAGAAAATTGATCTTCGAACACATTTTACTTACAGCAGTATCCCATAGAATGGAGTCAAATCAAATTCCTCTCCAACAAACGGGAAACCTTCATCATCTTCTTCTAAACTGGGGAGAAAGGGATTGGAGTATCAGATTATTTGAATGTAAAAGTACAAATTTATTTATCCTAATTAGAAAAGAAAAAAAATTTATTACCAAATTGACTCAATTATAATTTTAATGTCCTAATTTGAAAAGATTTTTAATTTTAAAATATTTTTAATTTAATAATTTTTATAATTTCCTCAATTATATTTATAAATAATTAAAAAAAATTCATTTGTTATTAATTACAAAAATATTTAAATATATTTTTTATTTATTTTCTTATTTTTTTGAAAAACTTTTCTAATTTATATTATTATTTTTAAATAATTACATAAAAATTTATTTTGGTTTAGATTTTCCTTTTAGATCCACATAATAAATGCCACGTGGATAATTATTGACACATAAGCTTTGTTTTCCAACTCAGCTGCTGACGTGGATATTTTCGTTAAAAGTCAATAGATTTAACGGATTTTGTAACGTTTTGTTAGTAAATACAAGTTCAGTGAGTTAACTGTAAGAAAAAAAAGTTCAATGACCCATTTGTAAGTCGACCTAAATTAGAATGACTTATAAAACATTTAACCCTATTATTATAGGGATACATTTTAATTATAGGACCTTGGAAGAGAATTTGGGGAAAGGGTCAAGAGCGAACGAGAATTATAGGGGTACTTGGTGGAAATTTATCTTCAATATATGACAATTGTATTCTTTGACTGAGGTGCAACTGTATTTAAACTTTTAAATGTGCACAAATCAATTATATTCCTTGATTAAAGTCCAAGTCAAGAGGTTTCCTCGTGTTTTCCATTTAGGCAAAAAGCTAGTAAGGTGAACTTCATGTTAGTTGCATTTGTAAATTTAATTTTTAATTTTTTTAACTATAGCCATGATCAAGTATGTAGTACTTTGTGAATAATATCAGTGAATAGTACTTTTGTAAATAGTACCGTATAAATGAATAGTACTCATGGACAGTACTCCCGCATGAAAAACTTAAAATTTAACAAAAATGTGCAGAAAATATCCTTGTGAAGCGATACTAGATAAATCGCAAATTTCAAGGATATTCTTCTAATTTCACGGAATATAGAAGCAATACTTTAACCGAATGATGGTATAATCAGGAATACGAGACGAAATAATATTACTCACATACTACAGAGTATAGAAGAAAATATTATTCCTATGAATACTCAACAAAATAATATTCATTACTCAGAAGAATATTGGATACTGGAATAGTGAGGTAGCGGACTTCCCTTCTACTTTCTCTCTAAAGCTTCTCTCTATATAAATGCTCTTGTGAGTCTTAGTGAATTGGTGAGAATGAAAGAAGAATGAGCTTCTATTTATAGAAAAATATAGTTTCGATAAATGCACGTTTTTAGGCTCGAAATATTATAGTATAATACATTTATCTTTTTCTTCATTTTTAATTTATTCCTGCAAGTATTATCAAACTTGCACCACCTCCCCTAATAGTACATCTTGTGAATCAATAATACAATCATATGAATCAATAGTACAATCATATGAAAAAATAATTATAATATAGTACATTCATCTTTACCTCCATTTTTAATTTAGTCATGCAAGTATTATCAATTTTGCATCATCTCCCCTAATAGTACATGCATATGAATTAATAGTACACACATGTAAATAAATAGTTATAAGCATGTGAATTAATAGCAATTAATTATTCATTTATCCGATTAATTATCCGATTGGTCAATATAGCCTCCAGACATCCATTATTATCGAAATAGATGTCGATTTCCACTAACACTAATAATCTCAACATAATAAAAATATCAATTTCATCTTTAATCAACACGAACTTATTCATCATTAATATTATAACTTACAATATTTAGCAACCAGATCATTCCCAGAAAAGTGGAGGCTTTTCGATAAGAATTTCTCCCTATTGACACGCAATTAGGTGACCAAATCTCTTCTTGACAGAACTTTCTAGACATTGTCAATATTACAAATAATAATATGAATAGATTTGTCGTCTCAATTATTGATTTAATAATATAAAATATTATGCAGATGATACTGTGACAATTATTGAATCAATAATATGAAAGATATTATGTAGCAATTACTGTAGCAATAATTGAGTATAACTAAGTGACTTCTCACGTAAGCATCAATAATCAATACCGTATGCTACTATGCAACTACGCGTATTACTGTACTTTTACCACCGGCTAGTTCAACAGTTTAACGGTAAAACTTTCGCCGTTATTTTTATAAAAAGATAATTTTGTCATTTTCTAACTATGATAATACTTTTATTGTGGGGTCCACCAATAATTGTGCCGTCGTACGAATATTCCCTGTTAAAACGAATATTTCTCGACCAATCGAATATTATATAACCACTTGCTTACTTTGTAAAAATTTTAAATAATACCCACAACTATAACATTATATTAAAACCACACCATAATATTCAAAAATATAATTCGAGCAAAATTAATCTTTATTCATAAAAGTTGGGGTCTTACAGCTCTGCTCGCATTCTCCGCATGTGCATCGAAAAATAGGAGTACCCTTTCAGTCCTGTTCGCTTCATGTCTGACTCATCCAGTCGCCTTCAAGGATGGCAACATTGGAATGACGAATTCCTCGGGAATTCCGATTATATGAAGATACTGGACAAGGTTGGGATTCTGCGTTGTATTCAGCTATGTAGGGATCTTCGTATCCAGTAGGACTATGACGCCCTTATCTTATCTATCGATTTCACGCTTGTGCTCTTCTACATGTACAAATATATTATAAAAGTAGATATTTTAAACAAATTTATTTATAACAAATTTATTTATAACATGTTTAGTTCTAGCAATACATGTTTAAATAACTCATCACTTGATTATCAAGTTTGAAACTTATTTATTTAATTAATTTTAACAATGGTGATATACCATATTTAAATATTTCCCAACTATTTTAATCAAATTCATTTAAATTTCATATTAAAATATTTTATAAACTTACAATATTATTAATGATTTATCTTTCCTATGTTTTGATTTATGTTTACATTAAATAACTTTGTTTTATTTCTTGGGACTTGGGAGTTTTTTTTCTCTTCCTTGAGAAAATCAAGTTTGGTGTATATAACCCACATCGGTCGTATTAACAGAAGTTAACATCTTTATATTTGTCAAGGCATACAACTATACTGGATGGAATGTGGGAGCTGAGTTTGATGTATGCATACTGTTTTCTAAATTGCTTACGCCTTGCGTGTAACTGCCTTGGGTTGGTTGGATTTCCCGTCGAGAGGGTTACTGTCCTCCCCCTCTCGGACATTCCATTTTTTTCATATCAACATCTTAAATTACAAATTTAACCCTCCTCCTAGGAATTTGTTATGTTTTTGCAAAAATATCCCCCTTATACATACATTAGTTGTGCAAAATTATTCTTCCAACCCCTTTTCTCAATAAAAAACTAAATTTTATCAAATTAATTTTGACATATTTTTCATGCCCAAAGTTTGAGAGCGACAAAATTCATGGACAAATGCGAGCCAAGTTAGAGGTCTTGAGCTTCGAATTCATCTCAACCAAATCCTATTTTGTGAAATTAAAGTTATAAATAGTTGTTAGGGTTTAAATTAGTGTTGCAAATGGAACGGACAATTCAATTGCAATTAACAAAAATTGCTTTATTATCAACGGAAAAAGATGGAGGAAACAATTTTGCATGACTAACGTATCTCTGAGGGAAAAATAAATTTAGAGATCACTCTCGCACAAATACAAGGGTTAAATTTGTAATTTAGTCTTCAGATGCTCTAGGAGTTCTGCCACGTTGGTATTTTTTTTTAATGAAGAAATAAAAAGTAGGAAATGAGCAAGAGTTAACTTTATTTCATTGTTAAAAAAAGTATTAACCTGTCTTTAAAATGATGTCTAAGAGTATATTATATTGGTTAAGTTAGCAAATTAGAGGAAATAATATTAAATTTTTCCCAATTACACCCTTTTTTGAATCCTCATGAATCCGTAAAATCTTAATTTACTTTTGGACATCTTTTTGAACAAGGAGGGAGTACATTAATTTATTTATTTTTATTTAAAGAACTTATATTATTACAGGGATATATTTTAATTATAGGACCTTGGAAGAGAATTTGGGGAAAGGGTTAAGAGCGAACGAGAATTAAAGGGGTACTTGGTGGAAATAAAGAATTTCATCATGTATGCGGTACTCCGCATAAACAGGTTATTCCAACATAATGATAACGAATGGAATAACAGAAGAATTTCACCAAGTATAGGGTATCCCGCGTATACAGGTTATTCCAACAGAATAATAAAGAATGGAATAACAGAAGTTCTCTTCATGAATAAGAAAGAAAGAATACCCCTTACGAGTACAACAAATAATATCTCTTACCTTTGAAAGAAGAGTATTCCGACTGGTAGGGCGAGGATATACTCGAAGAAAACTTGCACTACGCTCAAAGCTTTCTTAAATTCTAAAGAAATACGCTCAAGATTATAGAAGAAGAACTCTCTCTATAGTTTCTCTCTCTAGAGTTTCAGTGAATTCGTAAGAAATAATGAATGAATCAGCTTCTATTTATAGAAGAATGGACTGCATAGTAACTAATTCATGAACGGTCCATATTGATTTACTTTTAATCGGACGGTCCATAGTTAAAGCAAAATCTTTTAAATAAAATATAATATATTCTATTTATAATCTAATAAAATGAATAACTTTATAAAAGTATTCTGTTTTATATAAAAAGATTTTACTATGCAAAATACTATGCAGGTACTATGCATAATAAAATATAATATATTCTATTTATAGAATAACTTTATAAAAGTATTATGTTTTATATAAAAAGATTTTACTATGCAAAATACTATGCATAATAGAATATAATATATTCTATTTATAGAATAACTTTATAAAAGTATTCTATTTTATATAAAAAGCTTTTCTATTTTATTACATTAATAATACTAATAAAACAAAACTGAGTGACTTATCATGTAAACATCAATAATCAATATCGCGTGCTACTATGCAACCACGTGTATTACTGTATTTTTACTACCGAGTAGTTCAACAGTTTTAACGGTAAAACTTCCGCCGTTATTTTCATAAAATATTTTTGTCGTTTTCTCAATCCGACAATAATTCTATTGCGGGGTCCACCAATGATTTTGCCGTCGTACGAATATTCCTTGTTAAACGAATATTCCCCGACCAATCGAATATTATATAACAATTTGCATACTTTGCAAAATTTATAAATATTATCCACAACTATAACATTATATCAAATCTATTCCATAATATTCAAAAAATTATTTCGAGAAAATTAAATTTTTATTCGTAAAATTTGGGATTTTACATTCACTGCCTGTCCTTACACCATTATTTTAGAGGGTGGTTTTCTGCCAAACTTCTATATGAGGGACTTCCATTCTTTTTCGAATGTCAGGAAATTGACTAGGTCTTCACTTTCTTGGTTCATATTCCTCCGAGCTGCGGAACTTCCCTATCTTGTTGAGGATGATGGTTTTGGCACCGTACTTTACTCTCCTCATAGAGTCATGAGGCGGTTTAATTTTAAAACTGTTAAAATTTAAAATCTCTTAATTAAAAATATTTTAAAATTAATCTGTTAATTTTTTTTATTAAAAAAAACTGTGTTTTTAGCTAATTTTATTAAAAAACTACATTTTTTTATTTTTATTAAAAAAATTTAATTTTTTTAATTTTTATTAAAAATATTTATTTTTATTAAAAAACTATTTTTTAATTATTTTTTTAATAAAAATAAAAAATAATTATTTTTATTAAAAAAATGCGTTTTAATTTTTTTTAATAAAAAATTAAAAAAACTACGTTTTCTAATTTTTATTAAAAATAATTACTTTTATTTATTTATTTTCTTATTTTTTTGGTAATTTGTATAATTTATATTATATTTTAAAATATTTTTTTCCATTTTTTCAGAAAAATTTTCCTCCAAATCCACATCATCACTACCACGTCGCATACAAACTGCCACATATGTTTTTTTTAGACAAGTCAGCTGCCACATCATCATTCTGTTAAGTCAACCTTGACTTAACAGTTTTTTTTTAATTTTTTGTTAGTAAAATTGAGTACAGTGAGTTGACTGTAAGAAAAAAAAGTTCAGATATTCATCTGTAAGTTGACATATAGTACGGTGACTAGAAAAGCATTTAACCCGATTCAATCAAAGAATACAATTGATATATATATATATATATATATATATATAGAGAGTCAGGATCAGGTCCGGACTCCAGGATTTTAACAAAATTCGGACTTTTTTTTTTTTTTTTTAAAAATAACTAAAAAAAAAATAAAAAATTATGGAACTTGAATTTTTACATGATACAGTATTTTGGGTGTGATTTGGATACGTATAACAAAATATGTCTGTACAGTCTGGGCAGACTGTACATACATTGGTTGGTGTAGGTATTAAAAACACACCCAAAACACTGTATTATGGAAAAATTTTAGTTCCATAATTTTTTTTAGTTGTTCTACAAAAAAAAAAATTGGGTCCGAATTTTGGATCAGGTCCGGACTCCCGGACCTGATCCGTGTTATATATATATATATATATATATATATATATATATATATATATATATATATATATATATATATTGCTTTTCTAGCGAATCGGAAGGAGTAGACCAAAAACGAACCGAATATAGTGGTGATTTTTTCCGTCGTTATAGGATAGAAAACCGCCGCTATAGCCGGTTATATCTAAGGTGACGGTTCAAACCGTCGCAATATCTCTAAAAACCGTCGCTATATCCTGGTTCGTCTTAGGTTCATTTTTTTGGTTCGTCGGACCTTGGAAGAGAATTCGGGGAAAAGGTCAAGAGCGAACGAGAATTAAAGGGGTACTTAGTGGAAATTTATCTTCAATATACAAAAATTGTATTCTTTGACTGAGGTGCAACTGTATTTAAACTTTCAAATGTGCACAAATCAATTATATTCCTTGATTGAAGTTCGAGTCAAGAGGTTTCATCGTGTTTTCCGTTTAGGCAAAAAGCAAGTAAGGTGAACTTCATGTTATTTGCATTTGTAATTTATTTTTTTATTTTTTTAACTATAGCCATTATCAAGTATGTCAAGAAACTTATATAGATTCTCTGAGTTTGGTTACTAGACAAACCGCACGCATAAAACTTAAACCGCCCCATGTTAGCAGAGTAGTCTATAATATTTTTGAATTTTTGTATTATGATTGTAATATGATCTTTGTTAACAATATGATGTAATATGATTGAGCTACTCTTAGTAATAATATGTTGTAATATGATAGAGTTGCCGAAAAATTATTACAACATATTGTTATTAGGAATATTACTGCATATTGTTACTAAGAGTAGAGTAGGAAAATTTGTATTTAGTTTTTGTTTACTCTACTATATTTGGTGTTCGATTTATTTAATGACAAATACGCGCAAGTGCACATGGTCAATCAAGTAATAAAGTGATAAGAAAGGTTGTCGAACCCACATAAAATAGTTACTAACAAATAATCTAATTAACAAGTTTTTATCAATTCAAATTCACTTAAACAATCACTCCAATTTTTTTGTGAAAATTATTTTAATTAAGAACAAATAAAAAGAATACTAAATTAACTAACAGTTATTGATCACCAGATGATAAAGACATAGGAATACAATTTCCCCAATTACTCAACAATAACCGCCTTAGCTTATTTCCACTTACTTATTCCAATGAATTGCCAACTAGGATTGCCTATCAATTTCTTAACATCTGTCAATGATTAATAAAAAGACCTATTTCAGTTATTTTGCTACTTTTGTGCGAGACACTTAAAACATAGTCATTAAACACAAACTCCTAACACAGTTACGCGTAGCATACAAGTACTTTCGTCTCATACACTATTATGTCATCCTTAACAAGAATTAACAAATTCATACGTTATTATATTCAGATCAAATCTAAGATTTTCTCTTTCAATTCCATCAAAGATATCAAATTAATTGCTAGCTAGATAATTAATAGATTAAACACAAAATATAATAATCAACTCAATAGGAATAACAAATGAAAATAATGATAATTGAATTATTGAATCACAAAAGGTTCCAGTGTATCCCTAATTAAGAATTTAGTTCATCATCATAATAGAAACAAGAAAATCAAAATTAAATAGCATCATAAGTACATATAATGAATTTAAGAGAAGAAGAAAAATTCTGTCGAGGAATCTCTAATCTCCACGCTTCAATCTATGCCTTCAATATTCTCCAATGCAATCTCCACGTCTCCACAAGGTGGCTCTCAATGAATTGTAGTCAAAAGTCTAGAAGAAGTCTCAAACTAATAAACAATTAGTCCTTATAACCATTAAAAAACCCTATAACATAAGGTAAGTAGCAATCCTTTCTTTACTCAACTTCTATGCTCCAACAACTAAAGCAGCGATAATCCCGACCGACCGGCGTGCCCCGTGCTCTGTCCCTTTATAAAACGACGTGACACGCGCTAGGGTCGCAGTCATCTCCATCCGTTCAGCGCGCCCAGCACCTGGTTCAGCTTAGTAGTGGCACGCCTCGCGCCGTATTGACAGAAAGTGCACTTCTTGCTATTTCTTTTCCAAGTTCAGCTCTTCAACCTATCCAAACCATTTTCCTGCAAAATAAAACAAAACCCATCACAAGTAATATGAATAACACCCAAAAATGTACAATATACCAAGCTAATTGACAACTAATCGTAGGTTAAAAACCTACTCATCAAATTCCTCCAAACTTGAAGCATTGCTTGTCCTCAAGCAACCACGACTATGCTAAACAAACTAGACACAAATGAATGCAAAAATTGAGCAATAACCATGGTAACTAGATAACACATACGCCTCAGCGATAACCTCATAACTTGCATTCAATACGACATCATCGTGCACATCCTCACCCTTCTAACACAACCTCAGCCCCTTCCTCTGTGTGTGTGCCTAACATCATATCAGCATATGCAAATTCATCTATGGGATCAAACTCATGCATTCACCCTTTCTACCAATTATCAGCCAAACATGGCATCCACATAAATACGGAGGAAATCAGATTATTCAACAGTGGGTGCATTTTAATGCTCCTTCCCACTAATTATTTACTATATCTGACTCGTGCAATGTCCACCCCCTTAGGCTTTTCAATGTTACCCATGTAACGGACTTTCGACCAACGACTCCCAAACCCAAAGGCTTTAGGGCGCTGGGTGTAGAGAAATCCCCTAGGACTTACTTGTCCGAGTAAAAAAGGCCACAAAGTAGAACCAAGTCTGTGTTTTATTTTCATCTATAATTATTGTGCTGCTTTTTTTTTTCTCTTCTTTTTTTTCCACCATGATTCCCCCAAACTTATGTATAGGCCAATGCTTAATTTAGAACAGTGATCAAGTGAGTGTTCATGATTTATTCTAAATAAATTTCTTAATTACTACTGATATTCAGTTAGTGTGCTTGAAATTAAAAGAAGGCCAAAAGTATATTACACTAATAGAAAATCAATCTATAGCGACTGTCGGCGACCGTCATTATAGATGAAAAGATTGTCGCTATATTCTATAGCGACAGTCGGCTACCGTCGCTATATAAGCCGTCGTTGTAACCTATCGCGATGGTCTTTCATCCTATAGCGACGGTCAGACTGTCGCCAGCAAACATCCCAAAAACGCGCATGAAGCTTATGTCGACGATCAGAGAATAGATATAGCGACGACAATGACCGTCACTATAGAAGATTTGGCACAAATTGTTGAGGTCCACCGCGACGGGCCTGACCTTCACTATAGAAAATATTGGCGCGAATGGTTGAGGTTTATTGCGACGGTCTTGGCCGTCGTTATAGAAGTTTGTGGCGCCAATAATTATTGTCTATAGCAACGGTCCTGACCGTCGCTATATCTTTCCCAGATTTTTAAAAAATGTGATATTATTATACAATACTTCTTATTTATTTTACCTGTTAAGAAGCATAATTACATTCAACCATCCAATCTGAATATAACATTTACAACTAAAAGAACAAAACAAATTTCCAATCAATATTACAAATTAATGTATAATATCATCTAAATATATACATAACCATCCAAAATACTGTTACTATGTATCAAAACAGTACATAACCAGTAGCACATTTAACATATTTTCATTAACACATCTAACAAATTTTCATCCAAAACAGTGTTACATCTAATAAATTTCCAGCAGCACATGTAACATATCTCTAGCAGCACGAGACATGTCACAGGTCCTCTATAAGATTATTTGATCCACTAATATCACCATTATCTCTTTCTGTGGATCGATCCTACAAATTAATTATCAAGTGAACTTGTTAATCCATACAAACAGAGTGATAGAGCAAAAATTTTAAGTATAGGTGGAGTGAGAGAGCAACACCTGATTGTTGGAATAAGCATTTGGAACTGATGATTTTTTCATAAATTCTGTCATGATTAATAATAGTTCATCCACTTTCCTTGCAGTATCGTCTTCTTTTTCCCGCACCTTTTTCAACTCAGCTTTCAATTCTTGATTCTCACGTTGTACCTCATTATTTGTGTCGCGAAGCCCCAAGTGTTTGTAGCTGTGGCACCATCTCCACCTTGTCAAAGTCTACCATGTCGCTCCGGTCCAAGCACTTGTGCAAGTATATCATTATGTCTTGTATTACTGCTTTCACTAGTCGATTCCCGAGTCTTCTTTAATTCAATATTTTTTTCCTGTGAAAATATACAAGGCAAAATATACATAACTTAAATATACAAGGCAGTTCAACATAACTTAAAGAAGAGTAGCAATGTCACTAGAGTTCATTAGGAAGCTGCTTTGCAGAGAGTGTGATAAGGGGAACTTTCTGTGTTTTCTAAATGAACTGGTAGAGAAGCATCAGTTATGAGATAGGATGCATGCAAGAAGACTTAGTAGTTTTTTATTATTGGCTGAACTAAACTTTGACAAATCCGTAATGTTTAGAACACTACACAACATAGATCGTCGACCTAACAATTTTCAAACAATTCACGAGTGAATATATGAAGCAGGTGTGAAAATGACATGGTTATATAAATAGTAGAAATTATATAATGAAATACTTTGGCTCATTGGCTTCCCTCCAAGTCAATGACCATCTTCTAACTACTCATTTTTCTATGGCAGTAGTAGCTAGGAAATGAGAATTTTATAAGCATGGTATAAATCATTGTTCTCAACCAAATGACGATGCATTTTGTGCATGCCATAATTTAGAGTGCACCAACAAACTCTTAATTTCACTCTATCTAGAAGCTCCTCTCATGGTTAAAGATGGGCAGATAGGACCAAGCACATGAGATTTTAAACGAAACTAATTTTGCTATGGAGAGTTTCTTTGTTGAGCTATTCGACAATCAATAGGAGGCCCCATTGCACGAATAAGACTATATCTAGAAGTAAAAATAATGTTGATTTAACTGATTTATCCTACAATCACCTGCACAAAAGTTTATTCACGTTGTGCATATAGAAATATCAATGATTTCTCCGATTCCACTGACCAAGCCATTTTTGCATCTTTAGATTCGTTTCGTCTTTGATTCCCTGTATTCTTAAACATAATGGTAATTTTCTCTCGCTCACTGCTTAAGGGGTGAAAATATATAGGGACCAACTAACAATAAAGACATACAAATTAAAGAGAGCAAATCAAAAGCAGGTCACTGCCATGATGAGCTGAAAACGGAATGAACTTGACTTGCTAAGTCATAGAACACGTTACAATCATGGTAGCATGGTGAACATAAAGCTACATTAGACTTGCCAATTTTATGTATTCATTTTCTACATTCCCCCTTTTCTGTATGGTTCAACAAATTATAGGATTCAAAATATAGCAGGTAACAGATTCTCCACAATTGACTGGAAACAACAATATGAGAGCTCCCCTAGCTACGATGCTTTTAAACACTGAACCCAACACCAACTTAAAATATCACTAATGCTCCTCAAGATATGATATCAAACCTAGATGCCAAAGGAACCAGTTTATTAAAAGATATATCTTTGATGTTTATTAAAAATTAAAGAGAAACAAAATTTAGAAAGCGAGTCTAGAAGACAACACAATAATTTGATCAACAACGTCATGCTCCCTCCTTGTTTAGTTTCTAAACTTCAATCCATGCATTATAATATGCTACATTTTGGAGACAAAGTAGTTAACATACTCCCATATTTAAACAAAATACTAATCAAGTTATATAAGCAACTTCACCACGTCGACTGAGAACTAAAAAGAGAGCCCCCAGCCCTGCCCGATTGCAACTGCTGCTGTCGATGACAGCAGCCCTGCACCCTACTCAGCCCTTACTTTTAGCAATTTTGTAACCTTTGATACACCATTTCATTTGTACCAAGTTTTTAGTATGATGAAAATATTATAGCAGCCTATTTAAGAAAAATATTAGGCCATTACTTTGGGTTCTTCAAGCTGCCCAAAACAGTGTGTAAAAGTAGCTTGACATACTAAATTCTAACTTTTAGTTTTAGCTTAAAAATTGCTTTTCGTTTCCATTTAATATGTCAAAACACTTTACTTATCATTATATATGGTGTACATATCTAGCCCAAGCTTTAGTTTTGCTTAATACTTGATTTTCAGCCGAAACAGTCCATAGGGGACTTTTGACAAACACTATACGTGCACTGTTTTGTAACACTTGTGTCATAGCTATTTGTTTACGTTACAATCCCATTTTAGCTCACTTATATCTCCACACAACCAACCTATCTCCTTTGCTAATTCATAGTTATCACAGTTCAATCATAGCCACAGTTATCAATTACAACACCTATTATAAAGTTCTATTTTTTTAAATAAAAGACTATAAACTTACTTTGTAGCAACTAAATTTGATGAAGTTAAAGCTTTAGCAATCAAATTCTATAACCTCTTTTCTGCTGTTGCTCGTTGGATTTTGCTCCCCAACTCAAATTACAAATTCATCTCTTATCTTCCTTCCTTATTTTCAATCGAAGCTCAAGAGAATATACACACATGGAACAACAACATGACAATATAGAATAAAGAGTTAAAAGACCCTATTGTTTGAGGATTGATAAATACATACTACATTCGAGGATGCTCCCGGTAAAATTGAGTTATAACTTCGAGTGTGGGACTGTATATACATATCCACTCGATCAATCTCTTTTTTATTTATTTGGTACTACAAATAAACAAAAAATAGTACATAATTCAAGAAATACTCTATTAACTACAAAAAAATATTGAATTAACATCAAATATTACCAATTCATGCTTCTTTTTTGGTATTGATTTAGTGCCCAACTGTATGACCTACGAACAATTTTTTTCTGATTTTCACAATTTTTTGTTGTTATATCCTACATTGCATGTATTTATAAATTAATAATAATATATAACAAATAACTAAGAATTGATAATACATAAAATTAGAATAAACACAGCTTGTGCATCATCAGTTAGCCAATAATCAACCAACGTAACCCATTGATTAGGATTTACTCGATCATTGTGGATAGTATTCACTATAGATTTGGCACGGTCACCACGCACAAAATTTGAACTCTTTAAGTTAGACTTCATATCTCTCCACCTATTATTCATGATAGCCATCAGTTTTCTTTTAGCATTGGGGTGATCTGTGGTAAATCATTTCTACAACAAACAAATTTACACATATATTAAATTACCTTCAAAGTGCTTAATGTCAAATTCTATAAAATGCTATGATTAATAACCTGAATTTCATCTCAAGCCCTAGTCATGTTAGACTCTGTCATATTAGACCATGAAATTAGTGGAATATCCTTGATATTTGCGCTTCATCCAGTATCTTTTCATGGAAATATTCTTCTGAGCATTCTTGAATTTTACTCTATAAAGCAGTATCATGTTGACAATTTGGACATTATTAGTTCCTGGATAAATTAATTCTTCAACTTGTTTTATTGAATTCTTATATCATTGTCATCATCCTCATGCTTATATTGTGTTGAAAGTCATCTGTGGCCTGTAATGCATAGATGGACTTGGTATGATTATGACCAGAGATTATTCGGTATAATCATGACCGTAATGTTACAAATGATGTGAAAAAAGTCTTCACTGGCCCGTAGTGCATTAATGGACAGTTTTTGGGTATGATTATGGCTATGGATTCTCTTCGGCCAAGGGTACAAAGATGAATTGTTTTATGGCATGATCAGGACCGTTGATGAAAACACGATTATCTTTGGCCCGTAGTGCATGGATAATTCGTGGTCGTGATACTAAAGAATATCATTGGCCTGTAGTGCAGGGATGATTTGATGATGTGGATTATTTATTAAGCTGAGTCTCAGCGATAAAAGTGATGAAAAACCTTTTAAATCATAAAAGATGGTAGATTTTATTCTCTACTTGACTCTTTTAATGGATTGCTTGTTCCGCTGCAGTTAAACTTGATGTTTGTTATATTGTATCAGTTTAACATTGTTGAAGGCTAACGATAAATTATTCTGCATTATCTTAGTCATAATATTTCTTACTGGGCTAGTTGAGCTCACCCTTTCTTTCACTGTTCTCTTCAGGAAATGAGAAAGTAGCTGGGACTAGTCGGGGAACAGAGTGATGGTCCTAGATGGTGCATTAGTAGTCCTCACTATTCTGTGAAATAGTGTGATAATAATTGTAATGAGGACTCCTTTTGAGTTTGTATACTCTCTAGTAGGCAATATTTGTATTCAAACTCACAGTTTATGTTTTGTCGTATTGTACACGACAGTTGTATTATTAAGTTGTATTTGAATTCTGTACCATGTATTTTGCGACTCAAGATGGGTGATGTATACCTAATTTTGGGGGCTTCACAACAACAAATAATATCCCCTACGAGTACAACAAATAATATCCCCTATGAGTACAACAAATAATATCCATTACCTTTAAAAGAAGAGTATTCCGACTGGTAGGGCGAGGATATACTCGAATAAAACTTGTACTACGCTCAAAGCTTTCTTAAACTCTAAAGAAATACGCTCATGATTATAGAAGAAGAACTCTCTCTATAGTTTTTCTTTCTAGAGTTTCAGTGAATTCATAAGAAATAATGAATGAATGAGCTTCTATTTATAGAAGGATGGACTGCATAGTAACTAATTTATGAACGGTTCAAATTGATTTACTTTAATCTGACGGTCCATATTTAAAGTAAAATCTTTTAAATAAAATATAATATATTCTATTTATAATCTAATAAAACGAATAACTTTATAAAAGATTTTACTATGCAAACACTATGCAGGCACTATGCAAACACTATGCATAATAAAATATAATATATTCTAATTATTGTCTAATAAAACAGATAACTTTATAAAAGTATTCTATTTTATATAAAAAGATTTTACTATGCAAAATACTATGCAGGTACTATACAACACTATGCATAATAAAATATAATATATTCTATTTATAAAATAACTTTATAAAAATATTTTGTTTTATATAAAAAGATTTTACTATGCAAAATACTATGCGTACACTATGCAACACTATGCATAATAGAATATAATATATTCTATTTATAGAATAACTTTATAAAAGTATTCTATTTTATATAAAAAGTTTTTATGTTTTATTACATTAATAATACCAATAAAACAAAACTGAGTGACTTATCACATAAACATCAATAATCAATACCGTGTGCTACTATGCAACCACGCGTATTACTGTACTTTTACTACCGAGTAGTTCAACAGTATTAACGGTAAAACTTCCGCCATTATTTTCATAAAATATTTTTGTCATTTTCTCAATCCGACAATAATTCAGTTGCGGGGTCCACCAATGATTGTACCGTCATACGGATATTCCCTGATAAAAAGAATATTCTCCGACCAATCGAATATTATACAACAACTTGCATACTTTGTAAAATTTGTAAATACTACCCACAACTATAACATTATATCAAATCCACACCATAATATTTAAAAAAATTATTTCGAAAAAAATTAAATCTTTATTCATAAAATTTGGGGTCTCACAATCTCTCCTCCTTATGAAATTTCGCCCTCGAAATTTACGTGCGTACCTGGTATGCCGAACATGTGAGGATACCTTGACTTCACTTCAAATTCTAACTCTTGAAGTATAACCTTTGAGCATCGAATATAATCCTTCTTATCTAAGATGTTAACACGTATCTCCTCATACGTTAAATCTTCTGCTATCTCGTCCGATTCTAAATTAATATTGTGGCTCGGGTCGTCCACATATTTACGTAACATCGATACGTTAAAAACGTTATGAACACGCGACATACTTGGTGGTAAAACGAGTCTATAGGCCACAGTTCCTACTCGATCGAGGATTTTAAATGGGCCAATTTGTGAGACCCCAAATTTTATGAATAAATATTTAATTTTCTCGAAATAATTTTTTAATATTATAGTGTGTGTTATAGTTGTGGGTAATATTTATAAATTTTGAAAAGTATATAAGTTGTTGTATAATATTCGATTGGTCGGGGAATATTCTTTTTGTCGGAGAATATCCGTACGACGGTACAATCATTGGTGGACCCCACAATGGAATTATTGTCGGATTGAGAAAATGACAAAAATATTTTATGAAAATAACGGCGGAAGTTTTACCGTTAACTGTTGAAACACCCGGTGTTAAAAGTACAGTAATACGCGTGGTTGCGTAGTAGCACATGGTATTAATTATTGATGCTTACGTGATAAGTCACTCAGTTTTGTTGGTATTATTAATGTAATAATACAGAAAAACTTTTTATATAAAACAGAATACTTTTATAAATTTATTCTATAAATAGAATATATTATATTTTATTATGCATAGTATTTGTAAAGTGCCTGTATAGTGTTTGCATAGTAAAATCTCCTATAAAGTTATTCGTTTTATTAAATTATAAATAGAATATATTATATTTTATTTAAAAGATTTTGCTTTAAATATGAATCGTCAGATTAAAGTAAATCAATCTGGAACGTTCATGAGTTAGTTACTATACAGTCCATTTTTCTATAAATAGAAGCTCATTCCTTCATTATTTTCTTACGAATTCACTGAAACTCTAGAGAGAGAAACTATAGAGAGAAAGAAGAAAGTATTCTGCTACTTCACTACTTATATATCCAGTACTCTTCTTCTTAAGTTAGGGAATATTATTTGTTGTACTCGTAGGAAATATTATTTGTTGTACTCGTAGGGAATATTATTTGTTGTACTCATAAGGGGTATTCTTTCTTTCTTATTTATGAAGAGAACTTCTGTTATTCCATTCATTATTATTCTGTTGGAATAACCTGTATACGCGGGCTACCCTATACTTGGTGAAATTCTTTTGTTATTCTATTATTTATTATTCTATTGGAATATCATGTCTGTGCGTTTCATGCCAGACCTGGTTCTGTCTTTATTATTATTCTGTTGGAATATCTTGTCTATGCGTTTTACACCGGATCTGGTTCCGTCTTTATTAGTATTCTGTTGAAATAACCTGTCTATGCGAAGTACTGCATGCATGGTGATTTCTGATGTTATTCCATTCTTTATTATTCTGTTGGAACATCATGTCGGTGCGAATTTCGCCTGACCTTGTTCCGTTATTTAGTATTCTGTTGGAATAACCTGTCTATACGAAGTACAACATTCATGGTGATTTCTTTTGTTATTCTATTCTTTATTATACTCAGTTGGTTAAAGTTTTGACTTTTATACTCTATGAAATTAGTGGAATATCCTTGATATTTGCGCTTCATCCAGTATCTTTTCATGGAAATATTCTTCTGAGCATTTTTGAATTTTACTCTACAAAGCAGTATCATGTTGACAATTTGGACATTATTAGTTCCTGGATAAATTAATTCTTGAACTTGTTTTTATTGAATTCTTATATCATTGTCATCATCCTCATGCTTATATTGTGTTGAAAGTCATCTGTGGCTTGTAATGCATAGATGGACTTGGTATGATTATGACCAGGGATTATTCGGTATATCATGACCGTAATGTTACAAATGATGTGGAAAAAGTCCTCATTGGCCCGTAACGCATTGATGGACAGTTTTTGGGTATGATTATGGCTATGGATTCTCTTCGGCCAAGGGTGCAAAGATGAATTGTTTTATGGCATGATCAGGACCGTTGATGAAAACACGATTATCTTTGGCCCGTAGTGCATGAATAATTCGTGGTCGTGATACTAAAGAATATCCTTCGCCTGTAGTGCAGGGATGATTTGATGATGTGGATTATTTATTAAGCTGAGTCTCAGCGATAAAAGTGATGAAAAACCTTTTAAATCATAAAAGATAGTAGATTTTATTCTCTACTTGACTCTTTTAATGGATTACTTGTTCCGCTGCAGTTAAACTTGATGTTTTTTATATTGTATCAGTTTAACACTGTTTAAGGCTAACGATAAATTATTCTGCATTATCTTAGTCATAATATTTCTTACTGGGCTAGTTGAGCTCACCCTTTCTTTCACTGTTCTCTTCAGGAAATGAGAACTTAGCTGAGACTAGTCGGGGAACACAGTGATGGTCCTAGATGGTGCATTAGTAGTCCTCATTATTCTGTAAAATAGTGTGATAATAATTGTAATGAAGACTCCTTTTGAGTTTGTATACTCTCTAGTAGGCAATATTTGTATTCAAACTCACAGTTTATGTTTTGTCGTATTGTACACTACAGTTGTATTATTAAGTTGTATTTGAATTCTGTACCATGTATCTGGCGACTTAAAATGGGTGATGTAAACCTAATTTTGGGGGCGTCACACAATTAAATCGTGGGTTGTGATTTCCTCTATTCATCGATTCTTGCTTCTAGAATAACGCCCTCTTGAACCTTCTTCTTCACATTTATTAGCTCTGGGTATGTAGCTTGAGCGGCTTTAACATTATCAATTAAAGTTGATTCTACTCTTATATTCGTTATCTTCATGTGGGTTCGTATATTCGCACTTGTAACCGCATACAATCTTCTACTCAACGCGTCAAGTACCACGTTCGCACTTCCATGATGATATTGCATGGTACGATCGTAATCTTCAACAGCTCGAGCCAACGTCTTTGGCACGTTATACGTTCATTTTAGTTGAAGAAATATTTAAGGGTTTAAGAAATGGGTTTTGTACTAGGGTCAATACAAAATTCGATTTTACGCTCTACGGGTAGGCTAAGAAGTCTTCAAGAATACGTCAGGAAATTTATTAACAATAGAAATATCATTCAAAACTGTGACCCTCATCCAAGACTTGGATAGTACGTCACATTGATACCTATCAACTTAACAGCCTCATTCACGACGTCGCCTACGAAAAGTTCGGCTTCAGTGCATTCCACACAAGGAAGTCAACAATGAAAGGGCCGGGGCTCTTTACTTATGGCTTGATATAACAATGATTGACTTTAGTGGTTTGGTTGCTTGAATTCACTTAACAGGTTGGTTAAGAATATTAAATCTAACAACCTTATGAAAAGCATGATGAGTAGTTAACCAATCGATTCCTAAAATCGCATCAAAGACAAGTATTTTCAAAGAGATAAGATCGTCAGATAATGTGAAAGTGTCAATTTGAATTAAACAAGATTTATAAACATTGGAGGTAACGAAGGTTTCTACTATCGAAGTTTCAACCAATAAGTCAAAGTCTAATTTCTCCGAAGTCAAATTTAAACGTTGAGCGCAAGCAAGAGAGATAAAAGAATGGGTAGAACCGATATCTAATAAGGTATAGACTTTGTAAGAATTTATAATTAACTAACCCGTTCTAACTTCGTTCGGGTCACTCGCTTTTTTTTGAGAAGTCACGAAAAACGCTCTTCCTGAAACCACCGGCTTTGTTTTGTCCGTATCCGCCTTTGGTACCACCATCCCAGTTGGACTTGACTTAACTATACGACAAAATCGAGCTAAATGACATTCTCTTCTTGAAATTTCTACTTCTATTATCTTGGCCATGATTACCACCGAAGTGGTTACCATTCTTGGCATGATAATTTTCCCCACGATAGTTATCACTGTTCTGATGGTCGTTGCCACCGGTAAGATTATTATCGTGTTGTTGGTCGTTACCTTTTGGTTGAGCTGACTCAACGGTCTCATGTGCTTCATTGCTTATCTCAACATTTTCATAAGCCATTTTCGAACACTGTCATAAAACAAGGGTTAATTAACATATCACATATTATCTTTATACTCTGACCGACCAATTAAATATCAAATAAACTTAGGTAGGTCATACTAGCGAAGGAATTCCCCGTCTCTCCCCTCCTAGTTCTAGTCTCACATCATGGCCAGGGATCATATCCCTAAGCTTTGATACCAACTGTGACGCCACCAAAATTAGGTATACATCACCCATCTTGAGTCGCCAGATACATGGTACAAAATTGAAATACAACTTAATAATACAACTGTCGTGTACAATACGATAAAACATAAATTGTGAGTTTGAATACAAATATTGTCTACTAGAGAGTATACAAACTCAATGGAGGCCTCATTACATTTATTATCATACTATTTCACAGAATAGTGAGGAATACTAATGCACCATCTAGGACCATCACTCTGTTCCCCCGACTAGTCCTCGCTACCTTCTCATTTCCTGAAAAGAACACTGAAAGAAAGGGTGAGCTCAACTAGCCCAGTAAGAAATATTCTGACTAAGATAATGCAAATAAATTATCATTAGCCTTAAACATTGTTAAACTGATACAATATAGCAAACATCAAGTTTAACTGCAGTGGAACAAATAATCCATTAAAAGAGTCAAGTAGAGAATAAAATCTACTATCTTTTATGATTTAAAAGGATTTTCATCACTTTTATCGCTGGGACTCAGCTTAATAAATAATCCACATCATCGAATCACCCCTGCACTGCGGCCAAGGATATTTTTTAGTATCACGACCACAATTATCCATGCACTACGGGCCAAAGATAATTGTGTTTTCATCAACGGTCCTGATCATGCCATAAAATAATTCATATTTGCACCCTTGGCTGAAGAGAATCCATAGCCATAATCATACCAAAAACTATCCATCAATTCATTACGGGCCAATGAGGACTTTTTCCACATCATTTGTAACATTACGGTTATGATTATACCGAATAATCCCTGGTCATAATCATACCAAGTCCATCTATGCACTACAGGCCACAGATGAATTTCAACATAATATAAACATGAGGATGATGACAATGATATAAGAATTCAATAAAACAAGTTCAAGAATTAATTTATCCAAGAACTGATAACGTTCAAATTGTCAACATGATACTGCTTTGTAGAGTAAAATTCAAGAATGCTCAGAAGAATATTTTCATGAAAAGATACTGGGTGAAGCGGAAATATCAAGGATTTTCCACTAATTTCATGCAGTATAGAAGTCAAAACTTTAACCAACTGAGTATAATAAAGAATGGAATAACAAAAGAAATCACCATGCATGCGGTACTTCGCATAGAATGGTTATTCCAACAGAATAATAATAACGGAACCAGGTCAGGCTAAATTCGCACCGACATGATATTCCAACAGAATAATAAATAACGGAATTAGGTCCTGCGTAAAACACACAGACATGATATTCCAACAGAATATTAAATAACGGAACCAGGTCCGGCGTAAAATGCACAGACAGGATATTCCAACATAATAATAAAGAATGGAATATTAGAAGAATTTCACCATGTATGTAGTACTTTGCATAGACAGGTTATTCCAACATAATAATAAAGAATGAAATAACAGAAGAATTTCACCAAGTATAAGGTAGACCGCGTAAATAAGTTATTCCAACAGAATAATAAAGAATGGAATAACAGAAGTTCTCTTCTCGAATAAGAAATAAAGAATACCCCTTACGAGTACAACAAATAATATCCCCTACGAGTACAACAAATAATATCTCCTACCTTTGAAAGAAGAGTATTCCGACTTGTAGGGCGAGGATATACTCGAAGAAAACTTATACTACGCTCAAAGCTTTATTAAACTCTAAAGAAATACGCTCAAGATTATAAAAGAAGAACTCTCTCTATAGTTTTTCTCTCTAGAGTTTCAGTGAATTCGTAAGAAATAATGAATGAATGAGCTTCTATTTATAGAAGAATGGACTACATAGTAACTAATTCATGAACGATCCAGATTGATTTACTTTAATCTGACGGTCCATATTTAAAGCAAAATCTTTTAAATAAAATATAATATATTCTATTTATAATCTAATAAAACGAATAACTTTATAAGAGATTTTACTATGCAAACACTATGCAAACACTATGCAGACACTATGCAAACACTATGCATAATAAAATATAATATATTCTAATTATTGTCTAATAAAACAGATAACTTTATAAAAGTATTCTGTTTTATATAAAAAAATTTTACTATGCAAAACACTATGCAGGTACTATGCAATACTATGCATAATAAAATATAATATATTCTATTTATAGAATAACTTTATAAAAGTATTCTGTTTTATATAAAAAGATTTTGCTATGCAAAACACTATGCATACACTATGCAACACTATGCATAATAGAATATAATATATTCTATTTATCAGGGGCGAAGCTATGCAAAAAATGTGGGGTCAATTGACCCCACTCAATTTTTGAAAGCACTTAAATTTTTTTTTTATCCCACTCAATTTTTGACCCCACTCAGATTTTTTTTATTAGAGATACCCAAGCGGTCAAGCCTCATTCCTAAATCTCATACATCAATATATGTTCAGCACGCCACAAAATAGAGAGAGAAGGGACAAAGCCAAATCGCAAAAGGCAAAAGCCAAACCGTGAACCATCGAAGCCTTTCGCGAGTAGTCGGAATGGGTACTGGTGACTAGCGAGCCGCGAGTGTGGAGACTGGAGTGCGACTTTATTATACTGTGACTCTCTTGCAGCCTTGCAGAAATTACTCTTTCTTCAATTTCTCCAACCTCAGTTTTATTTTCAGAAATCAATTATAATTTCTCCCTTTTGTTAGTATTGTTAAATTAGATATTTGGATGCATTTGTCTAATCCGAAAGTATAAAGTATTAAAAAAAATTGGCCCGAGGGCGCTGCCCCCGAACCCCCGCCAAATTTTTTATAATTTACTTCTCCCTCTGTCCCATAGTTATAGGCTGATTTCTGTTGGCACATAGTTTAAGAAAATAATTGAAGTAGCAAATTTTTAACATAAATTTTCCACATATACCCCTTAATATGGAATTAATGAATAAGTTAATTACTCCATACTTATCACACTGGAACTCTCAACTTCATTGATTGATGTGTAATGACAATTAAAATCCATAAAACTTTAACCAAAGAGAATACAACAACATTGAATGTGGTGATAAAAATAATGACATTGAATGTTGTTTCTTCAAAAAAAGAGTAATGGTTGAATATTTATTGTAAGGGCATAAAAGTAAAACAATGAACCAACTAAATTTTATAAATAGTAAGTAGCCTATATATTGGGACATCTCAAAATGGAAATTCAGCCTATAACTATGGGATGGAGGGAGTAATAATTTTGACCCCACTGGTATACCTTCTTGGCTTCGCCACTGCTATTTATAGAATAACTTTATAAAAGTATTTTGTTTTATATAAAAAGTTTTTCTGTTTTATTACATTAATAATACCAATAAAACAAAACTGAGTGACTTATCACGTAAGCATCAATAATCAATACCATGTGCTACTATGGAATCACGCGAATTACTGTACTTTTACTACCGAGTAGTTCAACAGTATTAACGGTAAAACTTCCGTCATTATTTTCATAAAATATTTTTGTCGTTTTCTTAGTCCAACAATAATTCCGTTACGGGGTCCACCAATGATTGTACCGTCATACGGATATTCCTCGACAAAAAGAATATTCTCCGACCAATCGAATATTATACAATAACTTGCATACTTTGCAAAATTTATAAATACTACCCACAACTATAACATTATATCAAATCCACACCATAATATTCAAAAAAATTATTTCAAAAAAATTAAATCTTTATTCATAAAATCTGGGGTCTCACAATGCCCATTTTTTCTAAACCAAAGTTCAGAAATCTTTCTAGGCCTGCAAGATATTCTCTAGAATATATTGGTAATTCCATCCACCCCTTATCCATGATATTGTGTCCCAAATTCAAATTGAACAACCATATCATCTCTAACTAATTAATACTATGATTATAATAAATAGTATTCGAAACTATGAAATAAGACACATAGTGTAAGAATGCGTTGGAAAATTTCTCGTGAATATCTTAGAATGCTTTCGGCCTGTTGTTGTGAAACTACGAATTCAGAAAAGAAGAAATATATACAAAGTTCTAACACGTACAGTTCAAATTTCAGTAAGTAGAGTCGCACTATAATCTAATTTCCTAAAATATATACTCCATATGGTAATCCCTATGGTGATGTTCTTTCCAATAAAACACATGCACACCCTAGTGAGATGGATATGCATTATTACATAATAAAATATTTGCATATGAGGCAACAATTTTTAATGTTTAGCAACTAAGGAAACTAAAAACAAACAACAAATTAAGAAAAAAGAAACAGAAAAGCACCAGTGATGCAAGCAAACCTCTATATACTATACATATTTTTCTTGCTAAAATACTAAGAGCCACTTGTTACAGTAGTTTCCGCACTCATAACACAACTACAAAATAAAACATCATGTTCTAAGGCCCAAAAAAAGTTGAGTTACTCATACATTACTCATCATAAGATAACATTATGTTCAGCACCATAACATAATTATCTAAGAGAGATATTAACAGTCAAATTGGAACTTCATAGACAATACCAAAACACCTTTCAGAATGCATATTGAATTGAACTATAAATTTTTGAATAAAATACGGGTTAAATGCTTTCTAAGTCACTGTACTATACGTTAACTTACAACTTGGTCACTGAACTTTTTTTTCTTACAGTCAACTCACTAAACTACATTTTATTAACAACACGTTTGTATTTTCGTTAACTATTTTGACTTTAGACGAAATTGGCCAAATAAGCTGCTTACGTGTAAAAAAATACTGATGTGGCACAGATCTATCCATGTGGCAACCATTACGTGGATATGGAGGGAAATTCTCCCACTAGATGTGTATGGACCCACATGTATATTAAGAGGATTTCAATCATCATTTATCCAAATTTGTTCCAAACGATCGTTCAACTGAGACCTAACTCAACCCAACCCAACACTACCCTTCAAAAGTGATCGATGAATTGAAAAATCTAGCAAAAAACGAGTACCAAGTTCGATCGATCGATTAAAAGCTAACAAAATCGATTATTTTGTGAATATTGGTGTGATACACGTTGGTTAGAAGTCGTTTAGGTTCGACATCAAGTAACGGTCGACAGGTATGTCCTATATTATGGTCCCCTCCTGTCCCCTTTTCTGATTTTGATGTTTTCTTTTTTGAGTTTATTATCGTATTGTACTTTTACTTCTAATTTCTAGAGTTCAAATGTATTATTCAATGTTCAGTTTTATCTTTTTCTTTATTGATTCTTGTTTTAAGATTTACAAAATCATTATTTACTAAATTTTGGTCCTCTTTTATCCCCACATGAATGCTCTGTAATTTAGAACATTCCTTCAAAAGCTTATTTCTTATGCTCTGTTTTGCATAAGGTTTCATTTGTTACAGATGAATATTGTTGTTCAAGTTAATATACACCATGGTGGGAGGTTCATCTATGCTCCTCTATGTGACTATGTAGAAGGTACCGTTTATCATATGCCACATTTGGACACTGATTATATTTATATGGGTGCTATCAATGAGTTAGCTACAGAACTTAGTTACCATCCTCAATCAAGTGCTTATTTTAAAATTAATGGAGTATATATAAATAATGGGGTTAGACTTGTTTATGATGATGTTAGTATAAGAGACATGGTTAATATTTGTCTGCCACATGGTGTAATTGATGTCTATGTAGACCATGTATTACCATATAATCTTGATCAAACCTCTACATTGGATGAGCATAATAGTAACTATGTGACTGATAATGTATGTGATAATGTGGTTTCAATTGTTGATGAAATTGTGGCTGATAATGTGGCTGGTGGTGAGGGTGAGGGTGAGGGTCAAGATGAAGGTAAAGGTGAAGGTGAAGGTGAAGGTGAGGGTCAGGGTGTTGGTGATAATGAAGTCAATGTAATAGTTGATAATTTTAGAGATCGAAAAATATTTAAACAAAATGAGAGTGTGAAAAGTAGGGGTAGGAAGAGGTCTAAAAGGGTAGTTGAGGATGATAGTTCTGAAGAAGAGAATAGTACTGATGATGACATTGCTTATGAAGAGTGCAGTGATGATGAATTGGTAGAGGCTAGGAAGAAAGCTAGGGAATTTAAGATGGATATGAGAAAGAATGTGGATGAAGAAGGTGGAACTGAGGGAGAGGAAGGAGGTTGTAATACCCGCGAATTTTAATAAATTATAATAGTCAGAATAAAGATTTGTTTGCATATTTATTTGAGTATATATATATATATATATAGCATCGACATGTGTTGTGATGAGCATTTTAATTGATTAAGCTAAGTGATAATTAAACAATGAAGCAAAAGCGATGAGAAGCTTAGTTTAAACTAGTGGAGTTATGCCTAGTGTGGCAAGATGATGAATTGAGAAAATTACTAATTTAACTAATGATGGAATTAATTAGTATTGCTAATAAGTAAATAATTTCATAATGAGGTTGATTTATTTGTTATTCGTTAATTATCATGAATAATAGTGTGTGAAGAGAAATCATATATTATAAGGTTTTTCATTTAATATAAAGTGAGGGGTGACATTGTAATGAAAATAATTATTATATAACACTATGTGATAAAAGTAAGCTTGACTTAGGTAATTGACCAAGTTGTATAAAAAGTCTTATGTGACATATTGATGTGTGTGGGAATAATTAAATGGGTATTTTAAACCTATGAGATAAAGTAACTTGATTAAATAAATAAATTAATAATATGTAGCATTGGTACACAATTAAATTATATCCTAGTCTAGAATAATTATTATTTGAAATAAATCAATGTACATGGATTATATGATTCTATGTGTATTATATGAGTGGGTGTATTTGTATGCTCTAGTGTGAACAAATGGCAAAATGGCCCTAAGTGTGCAAAGAAAGTGCTGAGAATTGGTGGTGTCCCAAAATGAGAGTCACTCCTTCTTTTCTCACGTTATAGGCCATTGGCCTAGTCCCTCAACACCAACTCCATAGCTAGCAAATCATGGAGAATGGAGTGGGCTAAATTGTACTCTTCTACCAAATCTTTCATAACCATTAGCTTCTTCTCCATTCCAATGGTTTGATTCATTGCACAAAATCAAATTGGTCACAAGCTTGCCTATAAATAGAGCCCTTCTCATTCATAAGCATGTTGCTAATTTCTCTGAGATTTCTAGTAGGAGTGTGAATATTGTGAGCTTATATAATCTACAAATTGAAGCTAGAGTAGCAATTCAACTTCAGAAAAGGTAAATTTTCCTCTAGATGTTCATACACTCAAGCTTTCCAAAGTTCATGAGTATGAAAACACTTGTTTTAGTTGAAATGGTTATGGTTGAAACATGCTAGAATCTGTATATTTATGTTAGATATTGTTAATGTGGTCAAAGACAAAATCAATGAGAGTTAAACGAAGTAAAATGATCTAGTAACGAATTCGTAAGGAAGAAAATTGCTATATGTGTTAAACTTTGGAAAAATGGCAAAAACCTTGAATTGATCTTTGAAATTTATTGTTTGTATGTGTGGGAATGTTAGAAGCATGCTAGGAAGGTTATGTAGCAAGTTTATAACAATTATATATGATTACATTGTTGCTTAGATGAGAATTGGGTCGAAAATTCCTCAAAAATCCGAACAGGGGCGAACAGAGGAACACCTGCTCGTATTTTAGCAGGGAACCTGCCCGCCCCAGCGGGGGGTCCTGAAGAGCAAATGCTCGCCCCGGTGGGGGTGTTGTAACAGGAAATAAGTTTTTGTTTGCTTATTTGATGCAAGAAGTCTTACACTCCACTTCATTTCAAGAACATACATACTCCCTAAACATATATCAATGTATTTTACAAGGTGTTTAGTAGATTTGGAATTGAATCATAACCTTTTTAAAGAAAAGTTAAAAGACGAAAAACATGTTTATAAAACCTTATGCCTTTTTGAATCTAGCCTTGTGAACATATGTTTATAGCTTAATTGGTTTGATAAATACATATGAAGTGTGGACTCAATGTACCTTGCATGTATAGATTTATAGTCATGGCATCTTAGTGATTGAAAACCAATTGAGATGACAAACTCTATGAATTATATTGTGAACTTAGGAACAATTAGAATAGGATGCATATGCCTCTAGAGATATTCGGCATGTTCACGCATCTAGTTAAACATTGTGATAAATTATGCAAGTATGTGTAGAAAGAAGTTGTTTGACAATATTATGTAGTATAATGAATACTATGGCTAGTTGATTTGTGTAATGAACTCTTTTAACTTTGAAAGATGGAAATATATGAATAACTTTAATAAAGGGTCAAAACTAGCTTAAAGGTTCTTTAATATGTGAAACAACTTAAAAATATGTAGAGTAAGAGGTATTTTGAAAATACAAAGGATTAGCATATGGTACAAAAGACTTTAAGGTAAAATCAATGTGAGTTACGCATCTATGAGTTTGAATGTGTGTAGCCTACATGAATTTAGGTATGTGTGATGGAAGTATGTGAAAATGCATATCAAGTATATATGACTAATGAATACATATACATATATATAGGATAACGTAGTTTATTGAAGTGATATTACGCTTTAAGTGGTAATCAACGCTAAAGGCAAGTCTCCTATCTCTCACAACTTTGGATTTTGTGCGAGTTCTCTAACTTCCATTGATTCACATATCGAATACAAGTTATCTAAATTCCTACATTGTATATTGTATGAATCTGAATTATTGATATACTTATATTGAAAAAATGACTATTACTATACGAAAATCAATTACTTTGACATTATTCCGAGCATTAGACTTATTGTTTTTAAAGTGCATTATAAAAGTTGTCTAAAACTTTGACTCGGTTAGACTGTTATCATATGTTAGAAAGCTATCCAAACCAATTGACTTGGTGCGGACTCTTGAAATCTACTGAGATGAATAACTCTCTTAAAAAGGGGAAATTCTATATTGTCAGGGAACCGACGTGCGCACACAAGTATGATTAAATGTTATGCATAACGTAGGGTAACTTAGGCTGATCACCTGTTGTACTCGTTTATCTTGGATTGCAGTATAATACTGTTAATTCTAGTAAGAGTTCATAGTCTTTAACGACTGCTCAATATTCATTCTTATTGAACCTCAAAGTAATTAAACCTTGTAATATTATTGATATCCTTCAATCTTTAGTGACATTTATCAAACACTTTTGATATTTCTTGATATCCTTTAACTACCATTTACTATTATATCCTTGAAGATTCAAATGCTATAACTGTTCATTCTCCTTGCTATATTACTTACTAGGCAAACTTGTTGCTCATTCCTGCTTCCCTAAAAACATTACAGTTAAGGTAGAGCAAGGCGGTACCTCGGGAAAGGACAAGGGGAAGGGCAAGGCTACGGAGTAGATTAGTTCTTTAAGAGTATTAGTATTATTATTTCTATGCGTATTATGATGTACTAAGGATGATTAATTATGTTTAAGTTTAATCACTGGATTGTTGTAGTAATGGTTACGAAACCTTGGGACGCGAATATTTATATTATATCAATGTAAATTATTCTATTATTTCTGTTGTTAATGATTTTAGTGTGATGTTAGAATTAGCACGTGGCGAACCAAATTCAAGATACGAGTGTCTAAATTTGGGGGCGTCACAGGTTGGTATCAAAGCAATAGTTATAAACCTTAGGAGCGAGAGTCCTTAGATTACAACTTAGGAGAACTTGGAAGATAGAGAGGGATGAGACTCACATAGAGTTTTCATAGAGAATAACTTAGTGTGTTTTAAAATATAACTTCATTATATACAATGAACTTATATTATTTGACATTCTAATGGAGTTGTTGTTTGTTTTGTCTTATGTTGGTGATTGTAGGATGACTGACATGGGAGGACCTAGTCGAGTAATAGAAGAGGAGCCGCATGATATACACGTGGTATTTGAGTCACCATTGATAATAGAGCCTGTATCAGCAGTGGCCCCTATCGATGATGATGACGAGGAGGATGAGATGGAGTCTCTACCCGAGGAGTCTGATCCGGATGAGGAGCCTATGGAGGAGGAACCTATGGGGGATGAGCCTATGGAGGACTCCGACGGGACTACTTTCGAGGATCGGATGTTGGGAGAATATGAGGAGCAGATTCTGGAGTTAGGATGTAGAGTGGAAGAGCTAGAGACGGAGGCTAGGGAGAGGGAGTCTGAGTTCCAAAAATTGAGGGACGAGGACCATCAGAGGAAGTTAGCTATACAAGAGATGGAGGTGGAAATTGTTCAACGCAGGGAGGTAGGGATCTAGTTGGGAACCTTGTTTCATAGGTCGGTGGCTAGGAATGTGGAGCTGGCAGGGAAACTTGAAGAGTCTGAGCAGATGGAACTTAATGAGAAGACTAAGAAAGAAGCTATCCGTACTCAGTTAGAGATGGAGGTGATGGATAGAATTCACTTCGAGGAGAAGTGGGAGGATTCCAATGATAGGGTAGATGATCTAGAGGATGAGGTGCGGTGCAAGAGGAGGAAGATGAACAAGATGGGCTATGCTCTACGCACGGCCATTGAGAGGTTGATCTATGGGGTAAATCACTACCCAACTGAGCAAGGACAGACCCGACATACCATAAGTTGGGATATGGTGGCGCGCATTACACAGAAGGAGTATCAGAGCGCCGTGGAGCGTGGGATGTTAGATCGAGTCTAGAGGGAAAATCTCAGTAGTATAGTAGTTTATTATGTGTTGTTAATATGTTGTTGTAATCTTAGTCTTTGTGTAAGCCGTTAAATGATGGTAACCCTAACTTTTGAAAAAAATGTTAGAGGGGTAGTAAGCTAGTGTCGTCCCCATCTTTTGTGATATTAGGGGACAAGTGTTGTCATTTATAGAAGTATGCTAGAGATAACCATATGATGTAATGAGTTGGAATATAAATATAAATGATCTTAATTCCAAAACGTGTTATACATTTTTTTTCTAATTAGGAAATGTCCAAGTAATATAACTAAATGATAAAATGGAAAAATTTTATGATACAGAAACATGCCGCCCAGACGTAGAGTAACTGCACCAGAAGAATTGGTTAATGATGAGAGAGGACCAGTGGACCTGATACAGAGGCTTGTTGACTTGTTAGGAGAAGCTCTTAGGGGAAGAAATGAACCAGTACCACCCAATCCCCCAGTAGCTACGGTCGCAAACTTAAAGGACTTTAAGAGCGTAGGACCTCCGGAATTCATGGGTACTACCGATCCTATTGTAGCACAAACGTGGATCAAGGAAATGGAGAAAGCCTTTGCCATTGCTCGTGTGGGTGAAGACCAGAAAATCGTGTTCGCTACGTACATGATGAGGGGTGAAGCAAACTACTGGTGAGAAGCAAATCAACAGAGAGCGGGAGAAGGAATTATACCTTGGGAAAGGTTTAAGACGTTGTTCTTCGAGAATTACTTCCCGAAGAGCATGAAGAATAGGATGGAGGTAAAATTTCTGGAACTGAAACAAGGAGAGATGACGGTGGCGCAGTACGCGGCCAAGTTCAATAAACTCGCACGATTTGCAACACATCAAGTCGACACCGAAGAAAGGAAAGCCCAACGCTTCGAACTAGGACTAAAACCTTGGTTGTTCAACAAGGTGTCAGTCCTTCAAATTGACTCGTTCATCACATTGTTAGAGAAGGCGATAATTGATGAGGGAGGAAGCGAGGCAGCGAGGCATTGAGCCAATACAACAAGGAGAAGAAAAAAAAGAATGTAGTGGGAGAAACTCGTGGAGGGAGTAGTAGTGGTGGAAGTCATCTGGGAAAGAGGAAATGGGATAACCGTAACAACAACAACAACAATAACAACAACAATACCAACAATCGAACCATCAGTCAGTCAGAGGTATCAAGGAGGGTTTAAGAAAAGAACTGAAGCTTGTTCGAAATGTGGGAGGAATTATCAAGGGGAGTGCTGGAAGGGACGCAACGTCTGCTACAACTGTGGCCAGGAAGGGCACATTTCACCTAACTGCCCAAAACCAAAAAATATCAAGGGATGTTTCGCGTGTGGCTCAACTGAGCATCAAATCAAGGATTGACCAAAGAAGGGGAGCAGCGGAGGAAGCGGCCAACAGGGAGGGGGCAGCAAGCTGATGATCGGCGGACCAACGTAACCCAGCCGACCAACTGCCCGAACCTTTAATATGACTGTCCAGGACGCAGTGACTGTAAGGGATGTGGTGTCAGGTATTCTCTCAATCAATAATATAAATACATATATTATTTGTATTATCAAATACTTTTGATATTTCTTGATATCCTTGAACTACCATTTACTGTTATATCCTTGAAGATTCAAATGCTATAACTGTTCATTCTCTTTGCTATATTACTTGCTGGGCAAACTTGTTGCTCATTCTTGCTTCCCTAAAAATATTACAGTTAAGGCAGAGCAAGGCGGTACCTCGGGAAAGGACAAGGGGAAGGGCAAGGCTACGGAGTAGCTTAGTTCTTTAAGATGTCAAGTGAGGTGTGAGAAAGGATGTCCTTGGAGGTTGTGGGCTAGTTACATGCAAGGGACTGATACATGGCAAGTGAAGTCTATTTTGGACACTCACAATTGTTGCAGGAACTTCAAAAACAAGTTGGCTACAGTTAAGTACTTGGCAGAGTACTATGGCAGTATGATTAGGAGGAATCCCAGCTGGAAACTGAGGGAAATGTAAGAAGAAATAAAACTTAAACTAAAGTTAGATGTAACAGAGGTTAAGTGTATGAGAGTTAGACAGTTGGCATTGCAAGGGATTCAACAGGTGATGACGGACCATTATGCAAGGGTGTGGGACTTTGGTGGTGAGATAATAAAGAGCAACAAAAATAATACAGTTGATATCAAGACAACTCGATTGAATCCAGAAGATGTGCCTAGATTTAAAAGGTTTTATGTGTGTTATGATGCATTGAAAAAGGCTTGGAAAGAAGGTTGTAGACCTGTTCTTGGATTGGATGGTTACTTTCTCAAAACAGTTTGTGGTGGTCACCTTTTGTCTGCAGTTGGTAGGGATGGAAACAACCAAATATTTCCACTAGCTATGAGGGTGGTGGAAAGTGAAAACTTGGATAGCTGGAATTGGTTCCTCCAATTGTTGGTGACTGACTTGAATTTGGGGGATGGGTATGGGATCACTCTCATATCTGATCAACAAAAGGTAATTGTTATCGAATTGTTTATTGCATTCATTTTTTGTTATAACAAGTTGTGCATTTTTTTAACAATCTCATATGATGATTGTTGCAGGGACTTGAAAGCAGCTATTCAGGACCTTCTTCCTCATGCAGAGCATAGAAAATTGTGCAAGGCACATCTATGCAAATTGGAGGAAAAAATATCCCTCACAAGCATTAAAGAAAACATTCTGGGAGGCATCCATGGTTACACACCCTGCAGCTTTTAAAAGGGCAATGATTGAGGTAAAAAGGTTATCTACCCCTGCACATGACAAGCTAGCTGAGCAAGATCCTAAAGGTATGGTCCAAAGCATTTTTTGAGACTCATTCAAAAACTGACAGTGTAGAGAACAACATGAATGAGTGTTTTAATGCATGGATAATTAAGGCAAGATATATGCCAGTTCTTCAAATGATATCAGAAATTCATGACCAACTTATGGTGAGGTTGCACCAAAAGAGAGATGCAATGTTAAAGACTGAGGAGTTAATATGCCCAAGAATAAGAAAGAAACTAGATGCTAACATTTTAGAATCTGCACACTGTGATGCTTTATGGGATGTACAATCCAAGTTCTAAGTGAAGGAAAGAGGAAAAGGAGGGTATATTGTTGACCTAGAGCATAGGAGTTGTGCATGTAGGGTGTAGGATTTAAGAGGAATCCCTTGTGCTCATGCAGTTAAGCCATTCATTCTATATATGGAAACCCTATAGAATATGTTGCTAAGTGGTACACTAGGGATACATTTATTAAGACTTATTCTCACACTCTAGAAGTTCTAAATGGGGAAGACTTTTGGGATTTTACTGAGTGTGATATAATGTTGCCACCACCAATGAAGAAAAAGTTAAAGGGAATGCCACAAAGATTGAGAAGGAAGGAGCACTAGGAAGATGGGACTACTAGCAGTAATATGGTTAGGGTGTCAAGGAAAGGGAGGAAGATGCATTATAGCTTAGTGCAAGGAAGAGGGTCACAATCGAGTTAAATGTCCAAAGCACCCAACTCTGCCTGGACATAGAAAGGAGAAGGAGGTAATTCACACTATATAATTTATATGTTTTTATGTTTCTAAATATATGTTTGTCACAATCAAATGTGATATACCTATTATATGTTGTTTAATAGGTTACTACCATTGGAAAGGGAAAAGAGATAGTGGTCCATAGCACTGCTCAAGGCTGGAAGTGAGATGCAAGTGGCAATGTAAGTTATTTACAAATGCATTAGTGTTAGAAGTTGATATATCAGTTAAATGTTATTTTTGACATGTTGCTTTATATAGGCTACTAACATTTAAAAGGAAAAAGAGATGGTGGTTGGCACTGCTAAGGGGAAGGAGAAGGTGGTTGGCACTACTAAGGGGAGGAGAAGGTGGTTGGCACTACTAAGGGAAATGAGAAGGTGGTTGATTTCAGCAAAAGAAAAGGACAAAATTATATTTGTAAGTACAATTTCTTTCATTCAAAAAGTTGTATTAATTTTACTCTGGGTTACTAATAATGAGTTGTATTGTAGATGCCAACTCCTATACTTATAAGGAAGAAGAAGTCTTCACAAACAACGGTTCAAAGATGCACTCCACCTGCTTCTACACCACCAACCCAGATAAATACAAGGAAAAGGCAAGCAAGTTAACAAAATTCATAGAATTTAACTAGTAGGCCATTTAAGGCACCAAAGAAGAAGGGTGGAACCCCTACTAAATAGTTATATTTAAGTTATTTTATAGCCCACTAGTAGTTCATCAATGGTACTTTAGTAAGTATTTGGTATAGCTCTGTTTTGGTATAGGCATCTTAACTTTTGTAATCTTTTGGTATAGCCCTTGACTGCTGGAATATTGGGAATATTTTTGGGGCTTAAAAGTGTATACTTTTGATATTATTAGGGGCTACTTAATGTGGCACGAAATATAGGGATTGTGTGAATTGTATTGATACTAGTTGAAGTTATGTTATAACAAGAATGATTTTCTTTTTGGGCCTACTAATTTAAGTTTCATACATTTTTTTATTGTTGGTTGACATTTATTGTTGCTTGTGTAATGGTTGTTAGCATTTCATTGTACTTTCTTCCTGCTGATGCATTTATCCCTTACTGGCTGCAAATGCAAGTTTTTGTTTTGTGAATGATAACTGCTTGCATTAATACACGATGACAATTATATTATAACAAGGATGTTTTGGGTTTGAGTATGATAAATGGAATATCTCTATTTTTTGCCATTCTTTTTTCACTGGTATATACATAACTCACAAAGTCCAACAATATCTGGTACATGCTCTGTTTTGGGTTTTGGAATGATAAATGACACTGCTTTGTGAATGATAAATGGTACTATGTTGTATTACATCATTCTTAACTCACAAATACTAGCACTAAAGACACAAAACAACCATTAGTCAATTAAAATCAAATTACTCTGCTGCCACCATTAACTCAAAAATAACAACAATAACACAACAAGAGTAAACTGTTCTGCTGCTTCATTTCCTTTAATCCATAAACACAACTATGACGCCCCCAAAATAGGTCCAATCCAACCAACCTATTCTGAGTCGCCAAATACATGGTACATAAACAACTACAACTTCATTAATACAATTATCGTACAAAATACGACAACACATAAACTGTGAGTTTAAATACAAATATTATCTTCTAGACAATATCCACACTCAAATAAGTCCTCATTACAATTATTGATACACTATTTTACAAAATAGTGAGGACTACAAAAATAACTGTCTTGAACCATTACTCCACACCCCGACTAGTTCCCGCTATATTTTCGTCTCCTGAGAAGAAAAATGGAACAAAAAGGAAAAGGGTGAGCTCAACTAGCCCAGTAAAGAATATTATGACTAAGATAATGTACAACAAATTATCCTTAGTCTTCAATAGGGAAAAATCTGATAGAATACAATAGAGAACAAGTTTTAGATCAACAACTGCAGTGGAAACAACAATTCATTAGAAGAGTTAAGTAGAGAATGAAATCTACTATCATCTATGAATTTAAAAGTCCATCATCGATATTTTATCCCTAGAACATCAATCAATATACATCATAAATCAAATAGTAATCTTTGCACTACAGGCCAAAGATATTCATCTGTTGGTCATGTTCATCTCAACACCTGTTCATCTTTGCACTACGGGCCAAAGATATTCATCAGTTGGTCATGTTCATCTAAACACCTGTTTATCTTTGCATTATGGGCCAAAGAAATTCATCAGAAAATCATTCATCTTTGTACTACAGGCCAAAGATATTCAGTAATTGTGACGCCCCCAAAATTAGGTATACATCACCCATCTTGGGTCGTCAGATACATGATACATAATTCAAATACAACTTACTAATACAACTGTCGTGTACAATACGAAAAAACATAACTGTGAGTTTGAATACAATTATTGTCCACTAGAGATTATATAAACTCAAAAAGAGTCCTTATTACAATTATTAATACATTATTTCAAAGAATAGTTAGGACTACTAATGCTATCCTCTGGACCGTCATTCCGTTCCCCGACTAGTCCCTACTATGTTCTAATTTCCTGAAGAGAACAGTGAAAGAAAGGGTGAGCTCAACTAGCCCAGTAAGAAATATTATGACTAAGATAATGCAGAATAAATTATCGTTAGCCTTCAACAGTATTAAACTGATAAAATATAATAGACATCAAGTTTAACTGCAGCAAAACAAGCAATCCATTAAAAGAGTCAATTAGAGAATTGAATCTACTATCTTTTATGATTTAAAAAGTTTTTCATCACTTTTATCGCTGAGACTCAGCTTAATAAATAATTCACATCATTAAATCATCCCAGCACTACAGGCCAATGATATTCTTTAGTATCACGACCACGAATTATCCATGCACTACGGGCCAAAGATAATCGTGTTTTCATCAACGGTCCTGATCATGCCATAAAACAATTCATCTTTGCTCCCTTGGCCGAAGAGAATCTATAGCCATAATCATACCAAAAACTGTCCATCAATGCACTACGGGCCAATGAGGACTTTTAATTTTCACATCATTTATAACATTACGGTCATGATTATACCGAATAATCTCTGGTCATAATCATTCAAGTCCATCTATGCATTACAGGCCACAGATGACTTTCAATAAATATAAATATGAGGATGATGACAATGATATAAGAATTCAATAAAACAAGTTCAAGAATTAATTTGTCCAAGAACTACTAACGTCCAAATTGTCCACATGATACTGCTTTGTAGAGTAAAATTCAAGAATGATCAGAAGAATATTTCCATGAAAAGATATTGGATAAAGCGAAAATATCAAGGATATTCTACTAATTTCATGGAGTATAGAAGTCAAAACTTTAACCAACTGAGTATAATAAAGAATGGAATAACAACAGAAATCACCATGCATGCGGTACTTCGCATAAACAGGTTATTCCAACAGAATAATAATAACGGAACCAGGTCAGGCAAAATTTGCACCGACAGGATGTTCCAACAGAATAATAAAGACGGAACCAGGTCCGGTGTAAACACACAGACAGGATGTTCCAACGGAATAGTAATAAAGACGGAACCAGGTCCGATGTAAAACATACAGACAGCATGTTCCAACGGAATAATAATAAAGACGGAACCAGGTCCGGTGTAAAACACACAGAAAGGATGTTCCAACAGAATAATAGAAAAATGTCACCAAGTATAGGGTAGACCGCGTATACAGGTTATTCCAACAGAATAATAAGAAATGGAATAACAACAGTTCTCTTCATGAATAAGAAAGAATAACACCCCTTACCGTAAAAAAAACTAAATATAAAAGTAGCAAAATACTTTTCTTCTATCTCTCTATAGTCTCTTTCTATAGTTTCTCTCTCTAGAGTTCATTAAATTCGTCAGAAAATAATGAAGGAATGAGTTTCTATTTATAGAAAAATGGAATGCATAGTAACTAATCCATGAACGGTCCAGATTGATTTACTTTAATCTGACGGTCCATATTTAAAGAAAAATCTTTTAAATAAAATATAATATATTCTATTTATATAAAAAGATTTTTCCTATGCAAACACTGTGCAATACTATGCAAGACACTATGCAATACTATGCATAATAAAATATAATATATTCTATTTATATAATAACTTTAATAAAGTATTCTGTTTTATATAAAAAGATGTTTCTGTTTTATTACGTTAATAATACGAATAAAACAAAACATCATCATCGCTATAATAATTCATATTATTAATTGACAATAATTGAATGAAACAGAGTGACTTCTCACATAAATATCAATAATCAATACCGTGTGGTACTATGCAACAACGCGTATTACTGTACTTTTACTACCCAGTAGTTCAACAGTATCAACGGTAAAACTTCTGCCGTTATTTTCAATAAAATATTTTTGTCGTTTTCTCAATCCGACAATAATTCTGTTGTGGGGTCCACCAATAATTGTACCGTCGTACGAATATTTTCTGACACAAAGAATATTCCCTGACCAATAGAATATAATATAACAACTTGTATACTTTGCAAAATTTATAAATACTACCCACAACTATAATATTATCTCAAATTCACACCATAATATTAAAAAATTATTTCGAGAAAATTAATTCTTTATTCATAAAATCTGGGGTTTCACAGTAATATCATCATTTAGGACTGAGGATGATGAAAAATATTTTAAAGGAAACGAATCCAGTGAAACAAAAGAACAAATATTAAGGATTCGTACTTTAAACAATCCAAGTTCAAAAATACTTCATAAATAACCAGAGTGGAGTAAAATTCAAGAATGAAGACCAAAACATAGATCCAATCAAAGATAGGATTCATAACAGACAATCTTGGACACAGAAAAGAAAATTTAATTTTTCTGTGAATAGTGTCGTATTCGTGAATAGTGTCGTATATGTGAATAGTAACTTCGACACTAAAAGATAGAAATTTCACAAAAAAATATCATCATGCTTCGTGAATAGTACTCATGAATAGTAACTCGTGAATAGTAACTCATGAATAGTAACTCGTGAATAGTAACTCATGAATAGTAACTCATAAATAGTAACCCCGACATGAAAAGTTCCAAATTTGATAAAAATTTCAACCAATATTTCGGCATAATGATATTGCAGAAATATTATCATTTTTGAAGAAAATAACACCCCTTACTTCGCAAAAATAGTACTTCTGACTGGAATACTGGATATAGTGCTGAAGGAACTTGCACCGTATAACAATACTCAAAGTACTAAAATACTCACAAAATACGCTCGATATTATAGAGAGAGAAAGAGAGAAATTTTTAGTTTCTGGTGTGATTTTCAATTCTAACCTAAGCACCCTATTTATAGGAAATTGCTTAGAACACCAAAGCAGAAAATTTAATAAAATAATTTTATTTATTAACATTCAAGCACATCACCCAAGAATCTGAATTCAGCTCATTTACCACACATGTGGGATTGCAAAAAACGTTTTTCTAATTAAAAATAATTAAAACTTTCAAAAACCAATTATTTCGAAACTTCGAAACTTCAATAATTCATAATAAATAGCCCTTTTATCAGAAAATTCGAATCTCGCGATGTTTTATAGGAAATTCAATTCTCTACAACTTTGCAGAAGAAAGTTTTTCCAAATTCCAAACAGAAATTGACCGAAATCCACATACGGACGATTTTACAAGCTATAATCAAATTTCAGTCAAGAAATGGGGTCCACCGACACATAAAATATGTGTTAATCATTTAATACAACAAAAATACTCTTCCTCCTCATATACTCATATATCCCACATTCATTGTAAAAATATCATTATTATATTTTAACAATATAATAAAATATTATTTTATCAGAAAAGATAAAATATCAATTTTTAACAATTATCAATTTAAAAATTTTCTCCATCTATATCCACATAAAATCAATATTTTCCTCATCATATAAATCAATAATTAATTTTTCACAAATAATATTACAGAATCACAGTACTGGCAACCAGGCCGTTCCCAGGAAAGAGGGGGCTTTCCAATAAGAATTTCTCCTTACTGGCGCGCAATTAGGTGATCAAACCTCTCCTTAGACAGAAATTTTTAGACATTGCCAATAATATTTTCTAATAATATTATTCAGATAATATGAATTATTGCTTCGATAATGGAAAATACTGTGTAGTGACAATTATTGAAACAACCGTAATATAAAATATCAACGCAATAATTATTGAATCAATAAAATAAAATACTGAACAGTAACTACTGTAACAATTATTGAATAGTGCCTTCTTACGTAAGAATCAATAATTGGTGCAATACTGTGACGCCCCCAAAATTAGGTATACATCACCCATCTTGGGTCGCCAGATACATGGTACAGAATTCAAATACAACTTACTAATATAACTGTCGTGTACAATACGACAAAACATAAACTGTGAGTTTGAATACAAATACTGTCTACTAGAGATTATACAAACTCAAAAGGAGTCCTCATTACAATTATTATCACACTATTTCACAGAATAGTGAGGACTACTAATGCTATCTTCTGGACCATTACTCCGTTCCCCGACTCGTTGTGACAACCCCAAAATAGGTCCATTCCATCCAACCCATTCTGAGTCGCCAAATACATGGTACAAAAAATAACTACAACTTTATTACAACAATTGTCGTGCAAAATACAACAACACATATGCTATGAGTTTGTATACAAATATATATCAACTGTGACTCATGTCCCAACCGTGGACAGCACCTCATACTGACACCTTACATAAAGGTATAGTCGAAAACTGTTTTAGAAATTAGAATCTTTGGGAAGTGCTCAAGGAAACTTTCGTACATGGGAGGCCATGCGTCTAGGTTATTATAGATATCATATGGCCACAGAATTATCCTTGGTTGACCCAATAGACCCCAAAGAAAAACAAGAAGATTACTATCATATTCTTCACAATGGCAAGTCTTCTCCTGACATATCATTATCTCCACTGTCTCTAATTGAGAGTTATATTTCAAATAGACTCCAAGATCATATAGATAGTGCTGGTAGATATACTCAGCAAGTGGATGAGCACATCCATGTCTTATGATGACACGAGGTGGTATGTCATTAGACATCTTGTATGACAGTGGCAAAACACCCTTCCAAGTTAAATTCACCTCACCCTCAACATCTATAGACCACCGTTCTATTCCCTTGTTATTCCCCCGCTCGACCCAGCTACACTCGTATTACCTGAAAGGAATTGTGAAGCAAAAGGGTGAGCACAACTAGCTCAGTAAAGAATGTCATGACTAAAGATAAATAAATTATCAATAGCCTTCAACAGTAATAAATCAGAGATTTAGAACATATGGTATATGATAAAAAATTTCAACCATAGTTGCAGCGGAACGAGCAATCCATTAGAAGAGTCAAATAGACTATAAAGTCTATTATCTTCTCCATGTTAAAAGTCCACCAACAATGTTTTATCCCTATAACATCAATCAACAATTCCTGTCCAAAATCACATGTATAACTCATAATCGTAATTATTGTTCTAAATTCCTTTTCTCATCCAGGACAAAGATAATTTTTATCACCTGAAACATCAAAGATTATGGTTATACTAAATCACAGTTCATGTTCATAATCATACTAATAAATTCATCTTTGCACTACGGCCAAATATATACATCAACAAGTCATCTTTGCACTACAGGCCAAAGATATTCATCAACAAGTCATCTTTGCACTACAGGCCAAAGATATTCATCAACAAGTCATCTTTGCACTACAGGCCAAAGATATTCATCAACAAGTCATGTTCATCTAAACCCCTGTTCATCTTTGCACTACGGGCCAAAGATATTCATCAGAAATCATTCATCTTTGCACTATAGGCCAAAGATATTCAATTATATCATCATTTAGGACTGAGGATGATGAAAAAATATTTTTAAAGAAACGAATCCAGTGAAACAAAATGACAAGGATTAAGGATTCGTACTTTATTTTATCCATGTCCAAAAATACCTCAAAAATAATCATAGTGGTGTAAAATTCAAGAATGATCAAAACATGGATACAATCAAAGCTAGTATCCACAATAGATATTTTAGACGAAAAGGGAAAATTTTCATTTTTTGATGAATAGTGTCGTATTCGTGAATAGTGTCGTATACGTGAATAATGTCGTATACGTGAATAATAACTCCGACCCCAAAAGATAGTAATTTCACAAAAAAAACATCTTCACGCTTCGCGAATAGTACTCGTGAATAGTAACTCGTGAATAGTAACTCATGAATAGTAACTCATGAATAGTAATTCATGAATAGTAACTCGTGAATAGTAACTCATGAATAGTAACCCCGACATCAAAAAGTTCCAAATTTGATAAAAAGTTTCAATTAATATTTCGGCATAATGATATTGAAGAAATAATATCATTTTAGAAGAAAATAACCTCCCTTACTATCCCTTACCTCGAAAGACAGTACCTCTGACTGGAATAACACTGAACGAACTTACACCGTATAGCAATACTCAAAGTATACTCAAAATACTCACAAGAATATGCTCGATAATATAGAGAGAGAAAACTTCAGTTTCTGGTGTGATTTTCAATTCTAACCTAAGCACCCTATTTATAGGAAAATGCTTAGAACACCAAAGCAGAAAATTTAATTTAATAATATTATTTTTTTTCCACATCTTCCTACGCATTCAAGGATCTGATTTCAGTAACTAGCATGTGTTCCATGAGGCTCTCAACATCTAAAAAACATTTTTGTAATTTAAATTATTTTAAACTTCCAAAAATCAATTATTTCGGAGCTTCAGAACTTCAATAATTCACAATAAATAGTCCTTTTGCTATAAAATTCGAATCTCGCGAGTTTTTATAGGAAATTCAATTCTCTACAACTTTGCAGAAGAAAGTTTTTCCAAATTTCAAACAAAAATTGGCCGAAATCCACAAACGGACGATTTTATAGGCTATAATCAAATTTCGGTCAATAATTGTGTTCACCAACACACAAAATATGTGTTAAACATTTAATGTCACAAAAATACTCTTCCTCCTCATATACTCATATATCCCACATTCATTATAAAAATATCACCGTTAATATATTATTAAAATAATATATTTAAATGAATTATTTTATCATAAAAAGATAAAATTTCCATTTTTCAACAATTGTCATATTAAAAAAAATTTCTCCATCTATATCCACATAAAATCAATATTTTCCTCATCATATGAATCAATAATTAATTATTCACAAATAATATTACAGAATCACAATATTGACAACCAAGCAGTTCCCAGGAAAGAGGGGGCTTTCCAATAAGAATTTCTCCTTACTGGCGCGCAATTAGGTGACCAAACCTCTCCTTAGACAGAACTTTCTAGACATTGTCAATAATGTTATCTAATAATATTATTCAGATAATATGAATTATTGCTTCGATAATGAAAAATACTGTGTAATGACAACAACAGCAATATAAAATATCAACGCAGCAATTATTGAATCAATAAAATAAAATAATGAACAATAATTACTGTAACCATTATTGAGTAGTGCCTTCTTACGTAAGAATCAATAATTGGTGCAATATCGTGTGCTACTGTGTTTTAACCAACGAGTATTTTAACAGTATTAACGGAAACAACTACGCGGTTATTTTTAAAAACTTTAATTTGTCGTTTTCTTCATCCGAAAGTTATTCTGTTATGGGGCCCATAAAAGGCTGCGCCGTCGTACGAATATTCCCCGACAGAAAGAATATTCTACGACCAAACGAATATTCCCCGACAACAATGAGTATTTTATAACCACTTGCGTATTTTGAAAAAAAAAATTCATATGTCACCCTTAACTTTAACCTTTTATCAATTTAACCATTTACTGAATTGTAATTATAAGAAAAATTGAATACTTTTATTTCATAAAATTCGGGGTCTTACACTCGTTCCAGCTATATTCTCATTTCCTGAAGAGAACAGTGAAAGAAAGGGTGAACTCAACTAGCCCAGTAAGAGAAATTATGACTAAGATAATGCAGAATAAATTATCATTAGCCTTCAACAGTGTTAAACTGATAAAATATAGTAAACATCACGTTTAACTGCAGCGGAACAAGCAATCCATTAAAAGAGTCAAGTAGAAAATAAAATCTCCTATCTTTTATGATTTAAAAGGTTTTTCATCACTGTTATAGCTGAGACTCAGCTTAATAAATATTCTACATCATCGAATCACCCCTGCACTACGGCCAAGGATATTCTTTAGTATCACGACCACAAGTATTCATGCACTACGGCCAAGAATATTTGTGTATTCATTAATGGTCATGATCATGCCAACAACTGTCCATCAATGCACTACGGCCAATGAGAACTTTTACCAAATCATTTGTAACATTTCGGTCATAATTACACCGAATAATCCCTGGTCATAATCATACCAAGTCCATCTATGCACTACAGGCCACAGATGACTTTCAACAAAATATAAACATGAGGATGATGACAATAATATAAGAATTCAATAAAACAAGTTCAAGAATTATTTTATCCAAGAATTATTAACGTCTAAGTTGTCAACATGATACTGTTTTGTAGAGTAAAATGCAAGAATGATCAGAAGAATATTTCTATGAAAGGATACTGGATGAAGCGCAAATATCAAGGATATTCCACTAATTTCATGGAGTATAGAAGTCATAATTTTAATCAAATGAGTAATACCGAATACAATAGCAAAAGATATCACCATGCATGCGATAGAGACCGCACAAACTAGTTATTCCAGCAGAGTAATAATAACGGAACCAGGTCAGGTGAAATTCACACCAACAGGATGTTCCAACAGAATAATAAGTGCGGAATAGTAAATGATGGAACCAGGTCCGGCGTATAGCACAGACAGGATATTCCGACAGAAATATAATGACGGAATAGTAAATGGAACCAGGTCCGGCGTATAGCACAGACAGGATATTCCGACAGAAATATAAAGACAGAATATTAAATGGATGACACCAAGTATAGGGTATTTCGCGTATACAGGTAATTCCAACAGAATAATAATGAATGGAATAACATAAGGATTTCACCAAGTATAGGGTATACCGCGCATACAGGTCATGTATAGGGTATGCCACTTTTACAGGTTATTCCAACAGAATAACAAAGAATGGAATAACATAAGTTCTCTTCAAGAAGAAAGAATAACACCCCTTACATCATTAGGAGATTGAATACTGCAGTAGTGTAGTAACCAAAAACTCTTCTTCTTTCTCTCTTATTCTCTCTATACTTTCTCTCTCTATAGCTTGAATAAATTCGTGAAAAATAATTAAGCCCTAGGCCGCTATTTATAGAAGATTTCTAGCTTAGCACTTGCCATGTGAAAATGCAAGTGGCTCGACGACTGGTGATGTGAAAAGAAAAGTGGTTTGACGCTTGTAATGTGAAACGACAATTGGTTCGATGCCTGTAATGTGAAATGACAATTGGTTTGACGTCTGGTAAAGGTAATTACTATTTACGAAGGTAATTACTATTGACGAAGGTAATTACTATTGACGAAAATAATTACTATTGACGAAGGTAATTACTATTGACGAAGGTAATTATTATTGACGAAGGAGACTCTTAGATGATAACATATGGGCCCCCCATAAAATAACCAAACTTACCACAAACGTCTCATAACAGACTCTTTATCAAGGATTGGATAAATATTACCATAAATTATTTTATTTTTAATCAACACATATTTAATCTTTCAACAATTATTAATTATTTATAACTTGTCGTCTCAATTATTGATTTAATAATATAACATATTATACAGATGATACCGTGACAATAATTGAATCAATAATATAAAAGATATGATGCAGCAATTACTGTAGCAATAATTGAGTATAGCTAAGTGACTTCTCACGTAAGCATCAATAATCAATATCGTGTGCTACTATGCAACCACGCGTATTACTGTACTTTTACTACCGAGTAGTTCAACAGTTTTAACGATAATACCTCCGTCGTTATTTTCATAAAAAGATAATTTTTTGTCGTTTTCTCAATCCGACAACAATTCCGTTGTGGGGTCCACCAATGATTGTGCCGTCGTACGAATATTCCCCGACAAAAAGAATATTCCCCGACCAAACGAATATTTTATAACAACTTGCGTACTTTGCAAAATTTATAAATATTACACACAACTATAACATTATATCAAATTTATTCCATAATATTCAAAAATAATAATTATAGAAAATTCATCTTTATTTATAAAAACTGGGGTCTTACAACCTCCCCTTCTTATGAAATTTCTCCCTCGAAATTAGGGTACGTACCTGGTATGTCGAAGAGGTAAGGATACCTTGATTTCATTTCAGATTCTAACTCCCAAGTCATTTCCTCAACATCGTGGTTTCTCCACAAAACTTTGACTTGAGGTAATACCTTGGAGCGTAGAATATGTTCCTTCTTATCCAAGATTTGAACAGGAATCTCTTCATACGTCAAATCTTCCGCTATTTCGTCCGGTTCTAACTCAATAATGTGGTTCGGGTCTTTCACATATTTACGTAACATGGATATGTGAAAAACGTTATGAACACGAGACATACTTGGCGGTAAAGCAAGTCTATAGGCCACAGTTCCTACTCGATCGAGGATTAAAAATGGACCGATGAATCGAGGATTGAGTTTTCCTCTTTTTCCAAATCTTGTAACTCCTTTCCATGGAGTAACACCTAACAACACATGATCTCCTATATTGAATTCCACGTCCTTTCGATGAAGATCAACATAACTCTTTTGTCGATTTTGTGAGGTTTTTATACGTTGTCGGATCGTTTGAATATTTTCCGTAGTCATACGTACCAACTCCGGTCCCAACAACATTGCTTCATCCACCTCATCCCAGCATACTGGAGAACGACACTTTCTTCCATACAACGCTTCGAATGGAGCCATGCCAATACTTGCTTGATAACTGTTGTTGTAGGAAAACTCCACCAATGGTAAGAACTTGTCCCAACTTCCCTTGAAATCAAGGACACAGAGTCTTAATAGATCTTCGAGAGTTTGAATAGTCCTCTCCGACTGTTCGTCCTTCTGAGGATGATATGCCGAGCTAAATCGTAAGTCTGTGCCCATAGCTTTTTGCAAACTAACCCAAAATTATGAAGTAAATCTTGGGTCTCGATCAGAAACTATGGATACCGGCATACCATGCAGTCTTACAATCTCGTTTATGTATATACGAGCAAGACGTTCAAGTGTATAAGTTTCTCGTATCGGTAAGAAATGAGCAGACTTGGTCAATCTATCAACAATGACCCAAATCGCATCTATGCCTTGAGAAACCTTAGGAAGACCGGTAACGAAATCCATGGTAATGTGCTCCCACTTCCATTCTAGAATTTCAAGTGGTTGCAATGGACCTTTTGGTACTTGATGCTCCGCTTTAACTCGTTGACAAGTTAGACACCTTGAGATAAACAACGCTATCTCTCTCTTCATATTGCTCCACCAAAATGTATGACGAATATCATGATACATTTTGGTACTCCCAGGATGGATTGCAAATGGTGTATTGTGCGCCTCCATCATGATTTTATACTTTAAATCAGGGTCGTTAGGAACACAAAGTCTGGAGTTGACTCGAAGTATTCCTTCTTCATCGATTCTTGCTTCCGGTATAGCACCTTCTTGCACTTTCTTCCTCATACGCATCAGCTCCAGGTCTGTAGCTTGAGCAGCTTTAACTTTATCGATTAAAGTCGGTTCTACTCGTATATTCGCCATCGTCACATGCGTCCCTGGAGTCTTTAACTCTATCTCCATCCTTTGCAAGTCACACAAAATGGGCCCTTGCGTTGACAATATCGCACTCGTACTTGCATGTGATCTTCTACTCAATGCGTCAGCTACCACGTTTGCTTTTCCAGGATGGTATTGGATGGTATGATCATAATCTTTCAACAGTTCAAGCCAACGTCGTTGTCGCATGTTGAGTTCCTTTTGAGTGAATAAATATTTGAGGCTTTTATGATCCGTAAAGATCTCCACTTTCTCCCCATACAAGTAATGCCTCCAAATTTTAAGTGCAAAGACAACAGCTGCCAACTCTAGATCATGAGTAGGATAATTTTTCTCATATTCTTTGAGTTATCGCGAGGCATAGGCTATGACTTTTCCATGTTGCATGAGAACACATCTCAGCCCTTTGCCCGAAGCATCACTGTAGATGATAAATCCCTCCGAGCCAGATGGTATTGTCAGAACAGGTGCTGAAATGAGTCTCCTCTTGAGTTCTTGAAAACTCTTCTCACATTCTTCGCTCCAACCGAACTTTGTATCTTTTCGAGTCAGCTGAGTCAATGGAGTAGCGATTCGAGAAAATCCTTCCACGAATCTCCGATAATAACCAGCTAAACCGAGAAAGCTACGTACTTCGGTCACTGATTTAGGTTGCTCCCAACTTTGAATAGCTTCAATCTTTGCTGGGTCAACAGATATTCCATGACTTGATACCACGTGCCCAAGGAATGCTACTTCCTCAAGCCAGAACTTGTATTTCTTCAACTTGGTATAAAGCTTATATTCACGAAGCTTTTGGAGTGTCAGCCTCAAGTGTTGTTCATGATCTTCACGGCTTTTGGAATAAATAAGGATGTCATCAATAAAGACGACCACAAAGTGATCCAAATATTCCTTGAATACTCGGTTCATCATATCCATAAAGGCAGCAGGAGCATTAGTCAATCCAAAGGACATGACTAGGAATTTATAATGCCCGTACCGAGTTCTGAAAGCCGTCTTTGGAATGTCATCGGTTCTAATCTTCAATTGGTGATACCCGGAACGAATATCAATCTTTGAAAAGAATTTGGCTCCTTGCAACTGGTCAAACAGGTCATCAATTCGTGGCAATGGATACCTATTTTTAATGGTGACATGATTCAACTCCCGATAATCAATACAAAGTCGCATACTCCCATCTTTCTTTTTCACGAATAGAACAGCAGCACCCCAAGGAGAAGTACTAGGACGAATAAAGCCAATGTCTAACAATTCCTGCAGTTGGGTTTTTAACTCCTGAAGTTCATTAGGAGCCATTCGATATGGGGCTTTGGAAATGGGTTTTGTACCGGGTTCAAGGTCGATACAAAATTCAATTTCACGCTCTGGGGGTAGGCCAGGAAGTTCTTTGGGGAATACGTCAGGAAATTTATTAACAATAGAAATATCGTTCAAAACTGACGTATTTTTGTTTAAATCTGTGACATGAGCTAAGAAAGCTTGACATCCGTTTTTCAATAAACGAATAGCTTTATGGCTTGAGATGACCGTGATTGATTTTAATGATTTGGTCGCTTGAATTCGCATAATAGGTTGATTAGGAATATGAAAGCTAACAACCTTATGGAAACAATAAATTTTTGCATGATGAGTAGTTAACCAATCAATCCCTAGAATCACGTCAAATTCAAGTATTTTCAATGAAATAAGATCGACAGGTAATGTGAGGGTACTGATTTGAACCAAACAAGACTTATAAACAGTGGATGTAATGAAGGTTTCTCCCAACGGAGTTTCCACAGATAAGTCAAAATCTAATTTCTCCGGAGTCAAATTTAATCGATGAGCGCAAGTAGGAGAAATAAAAGAATGGGTAGAACTGGTATCAAATAAAGTATAGACTTCGTTAAAGTTTATGATAAGCTTACCCGTGATGACCTCATTCGGGTTCCTTGCTTTCTGGGAGGTCACAACAAACGCTCTCCCTTGCACTACCGGCTTTGACCTTTCTGGGACGGCCTTTGGTGCCTCCATCCTAGCTGAATTTGTCTTCGGTAAACGACAAAATCGGGCTAATTGACCTTCTCTTCCACAATTATAACATGTTTTGGACGGCATCGCGCAATTTGGACTGATGTGTCCCTCCCCTCCGCACTTGAAGCATATGATAGGTGGTCTTTCTCCTTCCTTAACAACGGGTGCTGGTGATGACGTCTTTCCATCATTGTTGAATCTCCTCTTTTTGAAATGTCCATTCTTATTGTTTTGGCCTTGATTACCACCGAAGTGGTTACCATTTCTGGCCTGCTGATTCCCTCCACGCTTGTTGTCACCGCTTCGATGACCACTCTCGCTGGTATTATAATTTTGTCGGCTGCTCTCTTTTAGTTGAGTTGACTCGTTATCGCGCTCCACTAACTGAGCCCTATTTACAACATCTGAATACAAACACAGTTTATGAGAAATAAGATGTTGACGTATCTCCGGCTTCAAACCTCTTAAAAACATTCGCGCCATTCTCTCTTCATTATCCACCAAGTGGGACGCAAACCGTGATAACTCTGCAAATTTTGCCTCGTATTGCGACACGGTCATATTATTTTGTTCCAACTTAATAAACTCCACCTCCTTCATGTGGCGAATACTTTCGGGAAAGTATTTGTCGTTGAACAGCTCCTGAAACTTCTCCCAAGACATCTTCAGTACAGCAGGTTGAGTACGTTTTACCGATTTCCACCAGTAATCTGCCTCTCCGCGCAACATAAAGGCGGCAAAGGGAACCTTTTGCACCTCGGAGCATCCCAAGACATCAAATACCTTGGTGATCTGCTTTATACATGCTTCCGCCATAAGTGGTTTTGGCTCTCCCTTAAACTCCGGTGGTCCCAGATCCTTGAACTGTTTAGCGGTGACCGCCCGAGAGTTTCCCGTGTTTCCATCTACGTTTTGGACAGGAGTCGCTCTCGCCTGCTGTTGCATGAATTGCATAAAACCTCTGAACATTTGATCATTCATTATTTGGTCAGTATTGTTGTTTGCATGAGGATTGTCGCCTTCCTGATGCACATTATCCTGATTATTGATATGTGGAGAATCAACGATCACCTGTGCTCCATTGCTATTCTCAACATTCTCAGATGTCATTTTTAGATACTGCCACAAAACAAAAGGTTAATTGACATGTAACATATTATCCCTATATTCTGACCGACCAATAAAATAGCACATAAACTTAGGTAGGTCATACTAGCGAAGGAATTCCCCGTCTCTCCCCTCCTAGTACTATTCTCACATCTTAGCCAGGGATCATATCCCTAAGCTCTGATACCAACTGTGACGCCCCCAAAATTAGGTATAGATCACCCATCTTGGGTCGCCAGATACATGGTACAGAATTCAAATACAACTTACTAATACAACTGTCGTGTACAATACGACAAAACATAAACTGTGAGTTTGAATACAAATACTGTCTACTAGAGATTATACAAACTCAAAAGGAGTCCTCATTACAATTATTATCACACTATTTCACAAAATAATGAGGACTACTAATGCTATCTTCTGGACCATTACTCCGTTCCCCGACTCGTCCCAGCTATATTCTCATTTTCTGAAGAGAACAGTGAAAGAAAGGGTGAGCTCAACTAGCCCAGTAAGAGATATTATGACTAAGATAATGCAGAATAAATTATCATTAGCCTACAACAGTGTTAAACTGATAAAATATAGTAAACATCACGTTTAACTGCAACGGAACAAGCAATCCATTAAAAGCGTCAAGTAGAAAATAAAATCTACTATCTTTTATGATTTAAAAGGTTTTTCATCACTGTTATAGCTGAGACTCAGCTTAATAAATATTCCACATCATCGAATCACCCCTGCACTACGGCCAAGGATATTCTTTAGTATCACGACCACAATTATTCATGCACTACGACCAAGAATATTTGTGTATTCATTAATGGTCATGATCATGCCAACAACTGACCATCAATGCACTACGGCCAATGAGAACTTTTACCAAATCATTTGTAACATTACGGTCATGATTACACCGAATAATCCCTGGTCATAATCATACCAAGTCCATCTATGCACTACAGGCCACAGATGACTTTCAACAAAATATAAACATAAGGATGATGACAATGATATAAGAATTCAATAAAACAAGTTCAAGAATTATTTTATCCAGGAATTATTAACGTCCAATTTGTCAACATGATACTGTTTTGTAGAGTAAAATTCAAGAATGATCAGAAGAATATTTACATGAAAGGATACTGGATGAAGCGCAAATATCAAGGATATTCCACTAATTTCATGGAGTATAGAAGTCAGAATTTTAATCAACTGAGTAATATCGAATACAATAACAAAAGATATCACCATGCATGCGATAGAGACCGCACAAACAGGTTATTCCAGCAGAATAATAATAACGGAACCAGGTCAGGTGAAATTCACACCGACAGGATGTTCCAACAGAATAATAAATATGGAATAGTAAATGATGGAACCAGGTCTGGCGTATAGCACAGACAGGATATTCCGACAGAAATGTAAAGACGGAATAGTAAATGGAACCAAGTCCGGCGTATAGCACAGACAGGATATTCCGACAGAAATATAAAGACAGAATAGTAAATGGATGTCACCAAGTATAGGGTATTCCGCGTATACAGGTTATTCCAACAGAATAATAATGAATGGAATAACATAAGGATTTCACCAAGTATAGGGTATACCGCGTATACAGGTCATGTATAGGGTATGCCACTTTTACAAGTTATTCCAACAGAATAACAAAGAATGGAATAACATAAGTTCTCTTCAAGAAGAAAGAATAACACCCCTTACATTATTAGGAGATTGAATACTGCAGTAGTGTAGTAACCGAAAACTCTTCTTCTTTCTCTCTTATTCTCTCTATACTTTCTCTCTCTATAGCTTGAATGAATTCGTGAAAAATAATGAAGCACTAAGCCTCTATTTATAGAAGATTTCTAGCTTAGCACTTGCCATGTGAAAATGCAAGTGGCTCGACGACTGGTGATGTGAAAAGAAAAGTGGTTTAACGCCTGTAATGTGAAACGACAATTGGTTTGACGCCTGTAATGTGAAACGACAATTGGTTTGACGTCTGATAAAGGTAATTACTATTTACGAAGGTAATTACTATTTACGAAGGTAATTACTATTGACGAAGGTAATTACTATTGACGAAAATAATTACTATTGACGAAGGTAATTACTATTGACGAAGGTAATTACTATTGACGAAGGCAATTACTATTGACGAAGGAGACTCTTAGATGATGACATATGGGCCCCCCCCATAAAATAACCAAACTTACCACAAACGTCTCATAACAGACTCTTTATCAAGGATTGAATAAATATTACCATAAATTATTTTATTTTTAATCAACACATATTTAATCTTTCAACAATTATTAATTATTTATAACTTGTCGTCTCAATTATTGATTTAATAATATAACATATTATACAGATGATACTGTGACAATAATTGAATCAATAATATAAAAGATATGATGCAGCAATTACTGTAGCAATAATTGAGTATAGCTAAGTGACTTCTCACGTAAGCATCAATAATCAATACCGTGTGCTACTATGCAACCACGCGTATTACTGTACTTTTACTACCGAGTAGTTCAACAGTTTTAACGATAATACCTCCGCCGTTATTTTCATAAAAAGATAATTTTTTGTCGTTTTCTCAATCCGACAATAATTCCGTTGTGGGGTCCACCAATGATTGTGTCGTCATACAAATATTCCCCGACAAAAAGAATATTTCCCGACCAAACGAATATTTTATAACAACTTGCGTACTTTGCAAAATTTATAAATATTACCCACAACTATAATATTATATCAAATTTATTCCATAATATTCAAAAATAATAATTATAGAAAATTCATCTTTATTTATAAAAACTGGGGTCTTACAAATGTCGTGTGCTACTGTGCAACAATGCGTATTACTGTGTTTTAACCACCGGGTATTTCAACAGTATTAACGGTAACAACTACGCCGTTATTTATAAACAACTTATATTTGCCGTTTTTTTCATCCAATCGCTTTCCGTTATGGGCCACACAAGGCTGCTCCGTCGTACGAATATTTCCCGACAGTAAGAATATTTCACGACCAAACGAATATTCTCCAAAAACAATGAGTATTTTATAACCACTTGCTTATATAAAATATTTGCGCATTTTACCCACAATTAACCACATTAATCAAATCAATCCTTACTATTTTAAAATAATAAATAGAGGATATTCTTTAGTATCACGACCATAATTATTCATGCACTACGGCCAAGAATATTTGTGTTTTCATTAATGGTCATGATCATGCCAACAACTGTCCATCAATGCACTACGGCCAATGAGAACTTTTACCAAATCATTTGTAACATTACGGTCATGATTACACCGAATAATCCCTGGTCATAATCATACCAAGTCCATCTATGCACTACAGGCCACAGATGACTTTCAACAAAATATAAACATGAGGATGATGACAATGATATAAGGATTCAATAAAACAAGTTCAAGAATTATTTTATCCAGGAATTATTAACGTCCAAGTTGTCAACATGATACTGTTTTGTAGAGTAAAATTCAAGAATGATCAGAAGAATATTTCCATGAAAAGATACTGGATGAAGCGCAAATATCAAGGATATTCCACTAATTTCATGGAGTATAGAAGTCAGAATTTTAATCAACTGAGTAATATCGAATACAATAACAAAAGATATCACCATGCATGCGATAGAGACCGCACAAACAGGTTATTCCAGCAGAATAATAATAACGGAACCAGGTCAGGTGAAATTCACACCGACAGGATGTTCCAACAGAATAATAAATGCAGAATAGTAAATGATGGAACCAGGTCCGGCGTATAGCACAGACAGGATATTCCGACAGAAATATAAAGACAGAATAGTAAATGGAACCAGGTCCGGCGTATAGCACAGACAGGATATTCCGACAGAAATATAAAGACAAAATAGTAAATGGATGTCACCAAGTATAGGGTATTCCGCGTATACAGGTTATTCCAACAGAATAATAATGAATGGAATAACATAAGGATTTCACCAAGTATAGGGTATATCGCGTATACAGGTCATGTATAGGGTATGCCACTTTGACAGGTTATTCCAACAGAATAACAAAGAATGGAATAACATAAGTTCTCTTCAAGAAGAAAGAATAACACCCCTTACATTATTAGGAGATTGAATACTGAAGTAGTGTAGTAACCGAAAACTCTTCTTCTTTCTCTCTTATTCTCTCTATACTTTCTCTCTCTATAGCTTGAATGAATTCGTGAAAAATAATGAAGCACTAAGCCTCTATTTATAGAAGATTTCTAGCTTAGCACTTGCCATGTGAAAATGCAAGTGGCTCGACGACTAGTGATGTGAAAAGAAAAGTGGTTTAACGCCTGTAATGTGAAACGACAATTGGTTTGACGCCTGTAATGTGAAACGACAATTGGTTTGACGTCTGATAAAGGTAATTACTATTTACGAAGGTAATTACTATTTACGAAGGTAATTACTATTGACGAAGATAATAACCATTGACGAAAATAATTACTATTGACGAAGGTAATTACTATTGACGAAGGTAATTACTATTGACGAAGGAGACTCTTAGATGATGACATATGGGCCCCCCATAAAATAACCAAACTTACCACAAACGTCTCATAACAGACTCTTTATCAAGGATTGAAAAAATATTACCATAAATTATTTTATTTTTAATCAACACATATTTAATCTTTCAACAATTATTAATTATTTATAACTTGTCGTCTCAATTATTGATTTAATAATATAACATATTATACAGATGATACTGTGACAATAATTGAATCAATAATATAAAAGATATGATGCAGCAATTACTGTAGCAATAATTGAGTATAGCTAAGTGACTTCTCACGTAAGCATCAATAATCAATACCGTGTGCTACTATGCAACCACGCGTATTACTGTACTTTTATTACCGAGTAGTTCAACAGTTTTAACGATAATATCTCCGCCATTATTTTCATAAAAAGATAATTTTTTGTCGTTTTCTCAATCCGACAATAATTCCGTTGTGGGGTCCACCAATGATTGTGTCGTCGTACAAATATTCCCCGATAAAAAGAATATTCCCCGACCAAACGAATATTTTATAACAACTTGCATACTTTGCAAAATTTATAAATATTACCCACAACTATAACATTATATCAAATTTATTCAATAATATTCAAACATAATAATTATAGAAAATTCATCTTTATTTATAAAAACTGGGGTCTTACAAATGTCGTGTGCTACTGTGCAACAATGCGTATTACTGTGTTTTAACCACCGGATATTTCAACAGTATTAATGGTAACAACTACGCCGTTATTTATAAACAACTTATACTTGCCGTTTTTTTCATCCAATCGCTTTCCGTTATGGGCCACACAAGGCTGCGCCGTCGTACGAATATTCTCCGACAGTAAGAATATTCCACGACCAAACGAATATTCTCCGAAAACAATGAGTATTTTATAACCACTTGCTTATATAAAATATTTGCGCATTTTACCCACAATTAACCACATTAATCAAATCAACCCTTACTATTTTAAAATAATAAATAGAGGAATTAAATTTCATTTATTAATAATTTATGGTCTTACAACAACAACCATACATGAATTACAATCATCCACTCATATGCCACTCTTAACTCACAACACATAACAAAACAAAGAGTTTCCCCAAAAACATACAGAAAAATTAACCATGAACAAATTAAAATGATCCACATTTTCTTGAGTTTTCCAACTGACTGAACATTTTCCATAATCATCTCTTTTACCACTTTTAACTCACTTCCATCTTCAATCAAGCTACGCCTTTGTACTTCTTCATTAGCAGTTACAAGCTCATCCCTCAAATTTTGATAACTTCCCTTGATCTTTCAGTGAATGAAGGATCACACCACTTGAAAAATCCACAATATCTATTTTTATCCTTGTCAACAAAACAATAAAACAAAGATTTGTGTGGAAAAATTAGCTCAAACAAATGAATCTGGTGAGGGAAAATTAGCTACAACTAGGACTGAACAAAAAATAGGTATAATCGAATTACCGAACCGAAATAATTTAACCGAAATTTTTTAATAATTCGATTTTTTTTTAATATTTTGGTTATAACCAAAATTTATTACGCATTTCGGGTAGGTTGTACGTGTATTATTTTTGGGTTATTCGTAAGCAAAGTCTACAGATCTACACGACTACACTCATCTTAGTCATCTACTTTACTAAATTAGTACCGATAGGCGAATAGGCGATAGCTCACTCTCTCAAGTTCAACTCTCAACTGATCTACAGACTACAGATCTCGATCGAATTCTCAATCTCTGTCCTCTGAAGTCTCAACTCTCAACAGTCAACAGATCTCGATCGAATTCTCTCAGAGTCGGACTCTCAGAGACCTCGAACTCTCAGATCTCGAACTCTCATCGCCTCATCGGTCGACGCTGACGGCATCCGGTACGATTTTCCTTCAACTTCCTTCACCATCTCTATCTTACTCTCTAATGGCTGCTCTGAATCATGTTTAGCTAAATTTATCAATCATATAGTTGAATCATGGTCTAGAGAGCAAGCATCACTCGTCTGCGGTTTTGGTGACCTATTGAACAATTTCCCCCAAAACACCTTTAATTTGTTGAACTCAAGGGGGCTCTATGGTTTGCTGAATTCTGATTGTGTGTTGGCAGGCTGAAATTGGAGACTTGTCTAGTATTTTCTATGGAGACCTAATTTGAATTTTGAAGGCATGGCCTATTTTTGGGGTGATTTTCTACTTTCAATTGTGCATCACATCATATAAAGATAATGTGTCTTGACAAGTATAGAAGTTAGTTCATAGGTATTATTGAATAGTTTTGTTTTATTGACTATTTTAATAATCCCAAAAGATGAGGTATTGTTGTGTTAATGTTGTCAGGGTTGTGTTAAGTAGTACTGTAGTAGTAAGTAACCATGTTTTCAAGGTGCAATATGCTAATCATGGTGTATACTGTATATCCCATTGTTATTTTAGATTATACTAGAAGTCTGGCTGTATCATGCACATTACTTGCTAAAACTGAAGGTCGTGTATTAGGCAACAAAATTTTGAAAACTTAAAAGAGGAAATTGGTTTTACCTTCATCTCCCCTTGATTTTCTTGAGCAGCCCCAGATGACACTTGGACCACATTTCATGTCAGGTAAGACTGAATAAGACCCCAACTCAAACACCATGTTTAGTATTAGTTATTGGTTGTGAATTGTTGATACTTGAATTTCTTTATACCTGCCTTTGTTTTGTGTACATCATGCTTTTTGTGCATTTTGAAATGTATATTTGTGTTCATCTTCTCCTAATATTTTTTATATGAAGTTGAGGAAAAAAAATTCTCTGTATTGACTCTCACAGTGGGAATAATAATCCAAATATTAATTTAATTTATATCAACTGCAGGAGCACCCATACTTGAACAGGCCGTGGTATACATTACATCCCTGCGGAACCAGTGAGTGGATGAAGCTGCTTTATACTGACAAGGCTTCCATGGTCGAGCAATATATGGTTTCATGGTTCTCAGTGGTTGGTCAGGTGGTTGGTCAGGTGGTTGGTCTTAGACTCCCCTTAGAAATGCTGCAAGGTTTTAGACTTGATGATTGGTCATTGAAGAAAATATGAGTTGAATTCATTCTTATCTTCTAAGCTCAAGTCTCTGTCATTACTGTTGAAGTTTCCCAATGTAATGGATAGAAGGAAACTACTAATTCTGGTTTGATTTTGTAATGTACTCTACATTTTAGTTACTGCATGAGTTTTTGCTTTTGGTTCCAAAATGTAGCATAATTGCCATTTTTCTCTTGTAAAGTAGTACTGTAGTTGTTGAATGTTGTCTGTACTCTGTTGGTGTATTCATGTTGTGTTGTCAGTTGGTGTATTCATGTTGTGTTGTCAGTATATCAGTTGGACTTGGTGTTGTTGATTGTTGTTGAATGTTGGTGTTGAAGAATGTTGACTGTAGACATATAACACTGTTAGGATAATTCATGCTGATTGCTGTGTAGCGTGTCTGTGTATTACATTCGGTTATTAACCGAATAACCGAATAATTAATTCGGTTATTCGGTTATCAGCCAATTCGGGTAGTTGTTCGGATACCCAAAACAACATAAATTCGGAACGTGTATTCGGTTCGGTTAATAACCGAATGCTCACTCCTAGCTACAACCAAGAGGGAAAATATCTTGCTCATTGACTTACCTTGTATCTGCTACAACCAACGAATCTTCTACCTGGATCTAGGGTTCCTTCTTTCCAAGCTTCCCACATGGGTGCAATGATTCCACAACGACAAACGATTGGAGAAGAAAATGTGGACTCGCGTTCAGAATCTGAAGATTTACTCACCGATTTCCTTTTGTAAGAAGTGTCTATTCCACTTGAGGTAGTCATCTCAACAAACGCATCAACGGATTGTTAGTAGCAATTAAGTTTTTGTTCGACTGACTGCAACGTCCGCGATGAACCCTTAATTTTGCCCCCTTTTGAGTTTTCTTCGTTATTTATCAGAAATCATTTGTTGGGATGGATGTGATCTTTATTGGGTGGATCGGATCTTAGTTTTCCATGGGTGGGAAATAGCTTAAGTGTTAAAATAAATTACAGGTAGGCTCCAGCTAGGATTAAATGGGACCCTTCGTTTTACACGTCAGTTTCCCGTCCAAATAATTAACGTCTGTTACAAAAAAATTTAATTTTTGTTAGTAAAATGTAGTTTAGTGAGTTGACTGTAAGAAAAAAAGTTCAGTGACCCAGTTGTAAGTTGACGTATAGTACAGTGATTTAGAAAGCATTTAACCCACTAAATACAGATATTAATTCACAACTAGAACTAAATAAAGCAAATGGAAAAAAAGATATTGAAAGAATGTTACTGGACTAACTTGACTAACTCCAACATGATAGGCTAACAGTAAGTGTCAATGATATTGTTGTTTAACCCACACGGTTATTACTTATCAGACTGCCTACTAAACAAAGGCATAAAGCATCTAATAAATAACTTGGAATTAAATATATAAAAAAAATTATACATGAAGACACAACTTATTTGTGAGAACACAAAATTGAAGCACCAACATAACTCAAATAAGTTTCAAATTAGCTCCAAAAGCAGGAAAATAGAAGAAAGTTATTTTGTAAAATAATATATATACTATTCACAAACACTGCAAATGCAGATGAAAAACATACAAAGTGTGACGCCCCCAAAATAGGTATACATCACATATTCTGAGTCGCCAAATACATGGTACATAACATAAATACAATCTTAATTATACAACAAGAGAGTTGTGAGTTTAAATATAAATATTGTCTTCTAGACAATATCCACTCTCAGAATGAGTCCTCATTACATTTATTGTCATACTATTTAACAGAATAGTGAGGACTACTAGCTAATACTATCATCCGGACCATCACTCCGTTCCCCGACTCGTCTCAGCTACGTTCTCATTTCCTGAAGAGAACAGTGAAAGAAAGGGTGAGCTCAACTAGCCCAGTAAGAAATATTATGACTAAGATAATGCAGAATAAATTATTATTAGCCTTAAACAGTGTTAAACTGATACAATATAACAAACATCAAGTTTAACTATAGCGGAAACAAGCAATCCATTAGAAAAGTCAAGTAGAGAATAAAATCTATTATCTTCTATGATTTAAAAGGTTTTTCATGACTTTTATCGCTGAGACTCATCTTAATAAATAATCTACATCATCGAATCACCCCTGCACTACGGCCAAGGATATTCTTTAGTATCACGACCACAATTATCCATGCACTACGGGCCAAGAATATTTGTGTATTAATTAATGGTCATGATCATGCCAACAACTGTCCATCAATGCACTACGGGCCAATGAGGACTTTTACCACATCATTTGTAACATTACGGTCATGATTACACCAAATAATCCCTGGTCATAATCATACCAAGTCCATCTATGCACTACAAGCCACAGATGACTTTCAAAAATATAAATATGAGGATGATGACAATGATATAAGAATTCAATAAAACAAGTTCAAGAATTAATTTATTCAGGAACTAATAACGTCCAAATTGTCAACATGATACTGCTTTGTAGAGTAAAATTCAAGAATACTCAGAAGAATCTTTCCATGAAAAGATACTGGATGAAGCGCAATTATCAAGGATATTTTACTAATTTCATGGAGTATAGAAGTCAAAACTTTAACCAACTGAGTATAATAAAGAATGGAATAACAAAATAAATCACCATGCATGCGGTACTTCACATAGACAGGTTATTCCAACAGAATACTAAATAACGGAACCAGGTCAGCCGAAATTTGCACCGACAGGATGTTCCAACAGAATAATAAAGAATGGAATAACAACAGAAATCACCATGCATGCGGTACTTCGCATAGACAGGTTATTCCAACAGAATACTAATAAGGACGGAATCAGGTCCGACGTAAAACGCACAAATAGAATATTCCAACAGAATAATAATAAAAACGGAACCAGGTCTGGCGTAAAACGCACAGACAGGATATTCCAATAGAATAATAAAGACGGAATCAGGTCCGGCGTAAAACGCACAGACAGGATATTGCAACAGAATAGTAAAGACGGAATAATATAAGAATGTCACCAAGTATAGGGTAGCCCGCGTATACAGGTTATTCCAACAGAATAATAAAGAATGGAATAACAGAAGTTCTCTTCATGAATACAAAAAAAATAATACTCCCTACGAGTACAATAAATAATATTCCCTACCTTAAGAAGAAGAGTACTGGATATATAAGTAGTGAAGTAGCAGAATACTTTCTTCTTTCTCTCTATAGTTTATCTCTCTAGAGTTCAGTGAATTCGTAAGAAAATAATGAAAGAATGAGCTTCTATTTATAAAAAAGTGGACTGCATAGTAACTAACTCATGAACGGTCTAGATATATTTACTTTAATCTGACGGTCTATATTTAAAGCAAAATCTTTAAAATAAAATATAATATATTCTTTTTATAATCTAATAAAACGAATAACTTTATAAAAGATTTTACTATGCAAATACTATGCAAGCACTATGCAAACACTATGTATAATAAAATATAATATATTCTAATTATTGTCTAATAAAACAGATAACTTTATAAAAGTATTTTATTTTATATAAAAAAATTTTACTATACAAAATACTATGCAAATGTAAGACCCCAAATAATTAATAAATAAAATTTAATTTCCTCTAATTATTATTTTAAATAGTAAGGGTTGATTTGATTAATGTAGATAGTTATGAGTAAAATACGCAAATATTTTAAAATAAGCAAGTGGTTATAAAATATTCATTGTTGTCGGGGAATATTCGTTTGGTCGTGGAATATTCGTACTGTCGGGGAATATTCGTACGACGGCGCAGCCATGTGTGGGCCCCATAACGGAAAACAATTGGATGAAAAAAACGACAAATATAAGTTGTTTAAAAATAACGGCGTAGTTGTTACCGTTAATACTGTTAAAATACCCGGTGGTTAAAACACAGTAGCACACAATATTGCACCAATTATTGATTCTTACGTGAGAAGGCACTACTCAATAATAGTTACAATAATTACTATTCAGTATTTTATTTTATTGATTCAATAATTGATGCGTTGATATTTTATATTGATGTTGTTTCAATAATTGTCATTACACAGTATTTTTCATTATCGAAGCAATAATTCATATTATCTGAATAATATTATTAGATAACATTATTGGCAATGTCTAGAAAGTTCTGTCTAAGGAGAGGTTTGGTAACCTAATTGCGCGCCAGTAAGGAGAAATTCTTATTGGAAAGCCCCCTCTTTCTTGGGAACTGCCTGGTTGTCAATATTATGATTCTGTAATATTATTTGTGAATAATTAATTATTGATTCATATGATGAGAAAAATATTGATTTTATGTGGATATAGATTGGAAAAAATTTTAAAGTGACAATTGTTGAAAATTAAAATTTTATCTTTTTCTGATAAAATAATTCATTTAAATATATTATTATATTTTAATAATATAATAATGGTGATATTTTTATAATGAATGTTGGATATATGAGTATACGAGGAGAAAGAGTATTTTTGTTACAATAAATGTTTAAAACATGTTAAACATGTCTGTGGACCCCATTTCTTGACTGAAATTTGATTATAGCCTGTAAAATTGCTCGTTTATTGATTTCGGTCAATTTCTGTTTGGAATTTGGAAAAACTTTTTTCTACAAAGTTGTAGAGAATTGAATTTCCTATAGAAACTCGAGAGATTCGAATTTTCTGATAAAAAGGGCTATTTATTATGAATTATTGAAGTTCCGGATTAATTGATTATTATTTTGGAGTTTTAAATAATTTTTGCATGAAAAACGTTTTTGTTTCTTTTGTTGAGGGGTGGTTGATGCTTGGACTCAATTTGTGTGTGTAGGATGTTTAAGAAAAAAAATATTATTAATTTATTAAATTTTCTGCTTTGGTGTTCTAAGCAATTTCCTATAAATAGGGTGCTTAGGTTAGAATTGAAAATCACACCAGAAACTGAAGTTTTCTCTCTCTATATTATCGAGCGTATTCTTGTGAGTATTTTGAGTATACTTTGAGTATTGCTATACGATGCAAGTTCAAGTCATAGCCTATATCCGGTGTTTCAGCTAGAAGTACTGATCTTCCGAGGTAAGGGATATTATTTTTTTAAAAAATGATATTATTTCTTCAATATCATTATGCCAAAATATTAATGAATTTTTTTATCAAATTTGGAACTTTTGGTGTCGAAATTACTATTCACATATACGGCACTATTCACGAATACGGCACTATTCATCGAAAAATAAAAATTTTCCCTTTTCGTCTAAAATATCTATTGTGGATACTAGCTTTGATTGTATCCATGTGTTGATCATTCTTGAATTTTACACCACTATAATTATTTTTGAGGTATTTTTGGACATGGATAAAACAAAGTACGAGTCCTTAATCCTTAATCCTTGTCATTTTATTTCACTGGATTCGTTTCTTAAAAAATATTTTTTTTTCATCACCCTCAGTCTTAAATGATGATATTATTGAATATCTTTGGCCTGTAGTGCAAAGATGAATGATTTCTGATGAATATCTTTGGCCCGTAGTGCAAAGATGAACATGTGTTTAGATGAACATGACCAACTGATGAATATCCTTGGCCTGTAGTGCAAGGATGAATATATGATTCAAGAGGTGCGTTGATTGATGTTACAGGGATAAAAATACTGTTGATGGACTGTTAAATTCATAGACATTAATAGATTTCATCCTCTACGTAACTCTTCTATGAATTAATATTTTCCGCTGCGAATATTGATTTAAAACTTGTTGTCTATTGTATTCTATTAGATTTTTTTTCCTGTTGAATACTAACGATAATTTGTTATATATTATCTTAATCATAATATTCTTTACTGGGCTAGTTGAGCTCACTCTTTTTCTTTTTGTTCCATTTTTCTTCTCAGGAGGAGATAATGTAGTGAGTACGAGTCGGGGGATGTAGTGATGGTTCTAGAGAGAGTTGTTTAGTAGTCCTCACCATTTTTATAAAATAATGTATCAATAATTATGATGAGGATTTATTTGTATGTGGATATTGTCTAGATGGCAATATCTGTATTTAAACTCACAGTTTATATGTTGTAAGAATAAAGTTGTAGTTAATTCTGTACCATGTATTTGACAACTCAGAATGGGTGATGTATACCTATTTTGGAGGCGTCACAGCAAACACTATGCAACACTATGCATAATAGAATATAATATATTCTATTTATAGAATAACTTTATAAAAGTATTCTGTTTTATATAAAAAGATTTTCTGTATTATTACATTAATAATACCAACAAAACTGAGTGACTTATCACGTAAGCATCAAAAATTAATACCATGTGCTATTATGCAACCACACGTATTACTGTACTTTTAACACCGGGTGTTTCAACTGTTAACGGTAAAACTTCCGCCGTTATTTTCATAAAATATTTTTGTCATTTTTTCAATTCGACAATAATTCTGTTGTGAGTTCCACCAATGATTGTGCCGTTGTACGAATATTTCATATTAAAACGAATATTCCCCGACCAATCGAATATTATATAACTTGTGTACTTTACAAAATTTATAAATATTACCCACAACTATAACATTATATCAATTTTACTCCATATTATTCAAAAATAATATTTATAAAAAATTCATCTTTATTCAAAAAGTTGGGGTTTTACACAAAGACCTAAAAAAAACATGTATGCCTACACCAAAAACTTAAATTACTCAATTTGAAACCAATATCAAAAACCAATTGTTGCTTTGAAGTATTTTCTAAAACAAATCCATATGAAAAACTGATTTTTTTTTCCAAACAACAATAAAATCAAACTAGGGATTGGGGAACAGATGATATGCAAATAGCATTGAACATTGCAATTAACCCAAACAATTAATCAATATATTTGGTTTCCATGCACAGTCAATACAATCACGTAATGAGCCAGAAAAATAGGAGAAATAGGGAATCACCTACAGCCGTACGAGTCACTAACGGAGGGCTACATTTGAAACTAGAGGATCGAGAAGGCGACCAGATCGTGTGAGAAGGCGACTAGATGATCGATCTTGTGAGAGAGGAAAGAGAAAAGGTGATAAGAGGATAAAGATGGTAGATTTAACTGAGAACGAGTGAGGAGCAGAGGAGAGGAAAGGAAAGAACGAGTTCATACGACCTTTGTAATTGCAGGAGCAGAGCAAAGGAAAGGAAAGAATGGGTTCAAATCAAAATATGGGTTCATACGACCTTTGTAATTTTCCCAAAAAAATTGATTTGGGGAAAATATTTTCCATACGACCTTTGTAATTGGGGGAAATCTGGGAGGGATTTGTACGCGCCAAACTAACCACCAAAAATGATCTGTACCAACGGCCAGAGTAGGACCCTCGGAATAAATTAAAATTAAAGTCCTATACCGACGGTCACACCATGACCGTAGCTATTGACATACTATAGCGACATTTCTGCCCCGATCGTTGCCTTTTCTTGATTTTCTAGTAGTGTATGGTGCAAACTTTTTACCTTCAATTCCGAAGCAGATGGCTTAGATGCATCCGAAGCAGCAACAGCTTCAGGATCAGTGAATCTTTTTAGTGATATTATTGATATGAGATTGAATTAGACCTGGCAAACGGGCTCAAAGCCCGCAGGCCGGCCAGCCGAAAAGCGGGCTTTGTGTTGCATTTTTTTGGCCCATAGAAATCCGGGCCTTTTTGGCCCGGCCCGTTGAAGCCTGGCCCGGCCCGCGCCCGCCCCCGCCCCCGCACCGCCCCCGCCCATTCACTTTGGGGCCCAAAAAATGTCCAAAAAATAGGTATAAAACACTCTCAGCCCGCGGGCCGACCCGGCCCGCCTGTGAACCCACGGGCTTTGGGCTTAGATTTTACGGCCCGTCTAAACCCGGGCCGTTTTAGCCCGGCTCGCGCGCAACCGCCCGTTTGCCAGGTGTAGATTGAATTATCACCCTCTTCTCTGCATTTAGCCCAACTCTAACCGCTAAGCAGATTTATATTAATAAAATTGTTAGTTAATGGATATAATGCCCATAATCATAATGATATAGTTTTAAATTGGACAGATTTTGGGTGTGTAGTTAGAAGCTGTGATATAGTGAGAGGATTTTAAGTGTTTAGACATTTTATTCCAACAATAAATACATTAAACTGAATTTGCATACCGTGGTAAGACCATGAACTAAGGGAGAACCTCCACCACATGGAAGTCTCTCGAGACGTTTTATTGCCATTGAAATTGATCTGGAAGGAGGCAAGAGAACTTCTGCATAATCTCCATGGAAAGGAATGATGACGACCTGGTCCATGTTACTAATAAATATGACCAGAGATGAAAAAAAAAACAGATGAAAAACACATTCTTAATTCTTTTTAGGCATTCCCATCTGTTAAGAAATGGAGATGTACACCTTGAGATAAGAAACAAAATCTTTATCCACAACGTTTCTCAGTGGTAATTCCTCTAATATGGTTTGGGACATTCAGTTATTTACTTCGTCC